>OZ030017.1:58097918-58705418 GCA_964023405.1 Apodemus agrarius
GTGGTGTTGTATGCCTGCGAGCCCAGCACTGGGGAGGTGGAGACAGGAGAGCTCCTGGGCTGACTGGTCAGTTAGGTAGCTAAATCAGTGATTTCTGGGCTCAATAAAAGACACAGTCTCAAAACACAAGGTATTGAGTAACCTAAAAAAATACCTGAGGTCAAGCCCTTGCCTCTATATGCACTAAAGCACACATGCACAACCCCTGAAGCCCCCTCGTGAACACAAATGCACCACACACAGAGAAAACAGTTGTTAACAAGGTAGACACAGGATGAGTATTTCCATATATACATTCCAAGCAAAGAAAAATTTTTTTTTTGTTTTTGTTTTTGTTTTTGTTTTTGTTTTTGTTTTTCGAGACAGGGTTTCTCTGTGTAGTCCTGGCTGTCCTGAAATTCACTCTGTAGACCAGGCTGGCCTCGAACTCAGAAATCCGCCTGCCTCTGCCTCCCAAGTGCTGGGATTACAGGCGTGTGCCACCACGCCCGGCTGTTTTTTTTTTTTTTTAGACAAGGTCTTGCTACCTAGCCCGGGCTGAGGTCATTATGCAGCCGAGGCTCAATTTACCTGCCTGTCTCCGGAGTCCTGGGATTCCAGGCAGGTAGCAGTATTACCACGCCTGACCCACTGCACAGCATACCCCAGGTTTTGTTTCAGTTTGTTTTTAAGACATAGGATCAGCAGGCATCCCTAGTGGGCCTGTAGTTCCCCGGCATCATGGTTGTAGCTGTCCTTCCACCGTTGACCCCCAAGAGTCGGAATTACGGGTGTGTGCTACCTTATTGGGCTCCTATTCCTTAATAAACACGACAGAAACATTGAGTCTTGTTCTTCTGGATGACAATGATACTATACTGGGCACTCATCTCTAGCACGTTAATTTATACTATTAGGCTTAATTGTCCATTAAAAGGACTAGAATGTAAAATATTTTTCTTCTAAATGTCCCGTAGTTTCTGAAAATATGTAAAAGATGCCCTTCTTAAAGAAAAGTTAGAGCCTTGGATGTAGGTCAGATTGGTAGAGCCTTTGCATAACATAAAGGAAGCAGTGGGTCTGGGCCCCAGCATCCCAACCTCAGTGGTAGTTAGGGAGAGGGAGAGGCAGAGGCAGGAGGGTCAGAAGTTCAAGGTCACCACCCCCCACCCAAACCCCCCACTCCCCCTACCCCACCCCCGGCTACAAGGCAGCTATGGCTATGTTTCAAACACAGAACAAGGATAATTTAAAAGACCTTTGGGATTGAAGGCCTGGCTATGACAGAGACACCCCACCACCACCACCCAGTTAAGACAAATTGCCAGGCAATGGTGGTGCACGCCTATAGTCCTAGAACTCTGGAAGCAGAGACAGGCATATCTGAGTTCGAGACCAACCTGGCCAGCCAGGGCGGACAGCCAGGGCTACACAGAAACAACAACAACAACAAAGAGCACTGGAAAGAGATGAGGAGGAGTCCACCATTTCTCCCTTTCACCACTCTAAGCAACTGTCTGACATTTGGAAACAGGAAGGAGAAGGAATTGGGACAGAACCTTTGAATAATTTGCTTCCTCATTAAACGATATTAAGACCTTGTTCTAAGGACTGGTGTGAAAACTGGAGTCACAAATGAACGGTCTGACTTTGTTTTCCTTTCTCTCTCTCTCTCTCTCTCCCCCTCTAGAGAGGATAAGGTAGGTGGCAGTGGCGGTTGGCACCATTGTCCCGGCTCCTCGGGATTCTAGGATGACGGGAGAATACAAATTCAAGGCCAGCCTGGGTAACTTGGTGAAACCTTGTTTGAAAATAAAGAATGATCTGGGGGCGGGTGTGTGTGTGTACAACTCAGTAGGAGAGTGCTTGCTAAGTATCTACAAGTCTGGGCTCCAATCACAGCATACACACCCCCACCCCCACCAAATAGAAAGGACAAAGTCAAGACCTGAGTGTATTATCCCTTCTCTCCTTCAGACTCTTCAGCACCTCAGAGTGTGAATTTCAAGTTCTAAGCTACTTTCTAGTGGATTTTAGCTAGCACTCTTAAAAATTAAAATAGGATAAATCGTAGCAGAGGTTAATAATAGACATAACATTTCCGTTAACAGCTTGGCAAGTTTACAGTGTATGTTCTAGGCAATGTAAGTTTCTTTCTTTCTTTCTTTCTTTCTTTCTTTCTTTCTTTTTTCTTTTTTCTTTTTTTTTTTTTTTTTTTTTGAGACAGGGTTTCTCTGTGTAGCCCTGGCTGTCCTGGAACTCACTCTGTAGACCAGGCTGGCCTCGAACTCAGAAATCCACCTGCCTCTGCCTCCCAAGTGCTGGGATTAAAGGCGTGCGCCACCACAGCCGCCCGGCTGCGATGTAAGTTTCTTTACTGTGCAGCTCCTAGAAAAAGCATTTGATTGCTTCCATAAAATCAATAGTAAACTATTCTTTCCCTCCTACGATCAGAAATTAAATTTCCTCTGGCAGGCACCTATGCCTGCTACTGAACCACCAATACTACACCTTAAATTGCTAAGTGGTAGGCTTGGCGGTACAGACCTGAAATCTAGGCATTTAGGAAGCAGAGGCAGGGAGATCATGCCTGCCATGGACTTCATGGAGTTTGATGCCAGCATGGACTTCACAGAAAATTCTAGGCCAGCCTAACCTAAAATAATAAGGCTATCTCAAAATACAAAGAAGAAAGTACTAAGTTCTCTAATCTATTTCTTTTTTTTTTTCTTTCTTTCTTTCTTTTTTTTTTTTTTTTTTTTTTTTTTTTTGGTTTTTCGAGACAGGGTTTCTCTGTGTAGCTCCAGCTGTCCTGGAACTCACGCTGTAGACCATGCTGGTAGACCATGCTGGCCTCGAACTCAGAAATCCACCTGCCTCTGCCTCCCAAGTGCTTGGATTATAGGCGTGCGCCACCACCGCCTGGCCTAATCAAGTATTTCTAGGAAGAGTAACTGGCTTACAGCAGATGCCCGGACTCCCGGGAATGTTGACAGTGTGCCCCATCTCTTAGTTTCTGGTCTACCTGCAGTGCCACAACCAAACAGCCAACTTCTACCGCAAACCTCACACCCTCCGGCCTCCCCCGCCTCTGGCCACACTTTTCTCCAGTTAGTGCTTTCTCTGTGTGCTCTGGCACTCACTTCCCACAGCCATGGCCTCTGGCATTCCTCCAGCCTCCCCTCCCCACCGTCCATAAAAGGAGGCCGCTCTCCACACTGACAGACATCCAGTACCTTCTTCCAGGAGCCAGTGGGTGAGCAGATAGCACTGGTGTGGTCATGAAGAAGAGGAACAGATGAGGTGTTTCCAAGAGTCCCTGGGCTTGCCTTCCTGTGGGGGACAGGAGTGTAGGATGGGACCTGACAGGAGCCATCGGGGAGTGGCTGTGCAGGCCTCACAGGAAGGGTGGGTGGCTGTTACTCCCAGGGAGAGCGGCAGCTTCCAGAGCAGGCTGCGATTTGAAACAGGGGAATGGCTCGAGGGATTCAAAAGGGAATGGATGGCAGTGTCAGATGAAAACGAAGAGAGTTAGGACGTTCGAACAGTATGAAAGCAGAGAATTCGGGCTTGCTCCCGTGTAGTGACAGAACCAACCGCAGACATACTCTAGGGACATTAGTGATGGTAAAAGTTGGGGGAGAGTTGAAAAAGACTAGGGCTACAGGGCCCATTGGACCAGGGCCCTCTCGTCCCACATACTGCCTTCCTGACTTTGACACTTGTCTTCTTATGTTCTCTGCTTGCTTAACTCTGGCATGTCTATCAAGTCTCCATAATTCTAAACTAAGGCAAGTTCCAACCACACAGACCTCAGTGTCCCCACCTCTTTCTCTCTCTTTCTTTTTTTCTTTTTTGGTTTTTTTTTTTGCGAGACAGGGCTTGAACAAAGCCCTTCTGTGTAGTTCAGGCTGTCCTGGAACTCACTCTGTAGAACAGGCTGGCCTGGAACTCAGAAATCTGCCTGCCTCTGCCTCCCAAGTGCTGGGATTAAAGGCGTGCGCCACCACCACCCGGCCCCACCTCTCTTAATACATGTTTCATGCCCACTTTAAAATTCTATTTATTTATTTATTTAGGGGTTTTTTGTTGTTTTGTTTTGAGACAGTGTCTCTCTACATAGCCTGGTCTGGTCTGGAGCTCTGTATGTAAACCAGGCTACCCTTGAAGTCAAAGATCCATTGGCCTCTGCCTCCAGAGTTCTGAGATTAAAGGTGGACACCACTGTGCCCATCTCAAGCCATTCTTTGTCACAGACCTTACTTAAAACCATGAGAAGAAGAAAAAGTTGTTCAATCTTTTTTTTTGTACAATTTCATTATAAGCATTATATATAGAGATGTACACGTATGTCCTCACACACACCGCGTTTGCATGTGTATTAAATATAGAGATAATGTAATTAGATCAGATTATCCCCACCCATCTGACTCCTTATTGCTGTTGGCAGCTAACAGTACCTGGCACTCAATAGATACAGTTAAAGGGTGATGTCATATTTTTAAAATGGAGACACTGAAAGCAGAGCTATTCTTGTGTGGAAAAGCTAAATCACAATGTCAGATCTTTCACTGTCTTTACGTAGCCATTGACTTGTGAATAAAGGAAATAGGACTCTACAAAGAAGTGGTATGTATAAGATGTGACCTTTCTCATAACTGTTAGTTTGATTCTACAGCACTGTTGGCTGATGTCAGGGTGTACTGAGTAACACAGAACATCTGAAGTACGGACTGGCGGGTGGTACGTGCCTAGAATTCCAGCAAAGGGGAAGAAGGAACTGGAGTCTGCCGCTAGCCTGGGCCAGATAATGAGACCACGCTACCTTAAAACAAACAAACAGGCTGGGCCGTGGTGGTGCATGCCAGTAATCCCAGCACTTAGGAGACGGAGGCAGACAGTCAGATGTCTGTGAGTTCAAGGTCAGAATGGTCTACAAAGCAAGTTCTAGGACAGCCAGGGCTACACAAAGAAACTCTGTCTCAAAAACAAACAAACAAACAAACAAACAAACAAAGGCAACCTACCCACCAACCAAGCAAACAGACGCCGCTTACTGAGAAGTCCCATTCATTCACTGTCAATCTTCTGTTAAAAACGGAATACTGAAGCTCACATCTATTTTTCTGGTACTGGGAGCTGAATGTGGGCCTGGTACATGTTGGGCAAGCACTAGACTGCTGAAGTACAGTCCTTCTTTTTATTTTTTACTTTAACACAGGGTCTCATTAATTTGCCTTGACTAGCCTTGAACTTTCGATCTTCCTGCCTCAGCCTCCTCTGTGGCTGGAATTACAGACCTGGGCCATCAAGTAGGGCCTAACTACTCTTTTAAAATCCTTACAGCTGCAGAAAAACACTAAATAGTTAATGTCAACATGTTAGAAAATTAAAAGTGAGGTCTCCACAACAGAGCAAATGTGGGGCATAAAGCTATATTTAATCTTATATAGCTATCCTATACAAATTTGCTACAAAGTATAAATTCCTTAAAATAAAATATGGCGGGGGGGGGGGGCCCCCCCGGCGCTGGAGAGATGACTCAGCAGTTAAGAGCACCGACTGCTCTTCCAAAGGTCCTGAGTTCAAATCCCAGCAACCACATGGTGGCTCACAACCATCCGTAATGAGATCTGATTCCCTCTTCTGGGGTGTCTGAAGGCAGCTACAGTGTAGGCAGCTACAGTGTACTTACATATATAAAATAAATAAATAATTAAAAAAAAAAGTATGGCAGGGCGGTAGTGGCGCACGCCTGTAAACCCAGCACTCTGGGAGGCAGAGGCAGGCGGATTTCTGAGTTCAAGGCCAGTCTGGTCTACAGAGTGAGTTCCAGGACAGCCAGGGCTATACAGAGAAGCCCTGTCTCGGAAAAAAAAAAAAGTATGAGTCATTTCTTAGTAACATTAACAAATTACAAGCTTTCCTGTAGACGTGTCCACGTTCAGCAATATCATGTGCTTTGGGATTCATGTATTTACAATATGCTCGGCCCAGGGAGTGGTACTATTTGGAGGTGTGGCCTTGATGGTGTGGGCGTGGGCTATAAGACCCTACTTCTCGAAGTAGGAAGTTCTAGGAGTTGGAACTAGCAGCCTTCAGATGAAGATGTAGAACTCTCAGCTCCTCCTGCACCATGCCTGCCTGGATACTGCAAAGTCCCTGCCTTGATGATACTGGCCTGAACCTCTGAACATGTAAGCAGTCCTAATTAAATGTTGTCCTTATAAAACTTCCCTTGGTCATGGTGTCTGTTCACAGTAGTAAAACCCTAAGACAGAAGTTGGTACTGGGAGTTCAGTATTGCTGTGATAGGCCTGACCGTGTTTTTGTTTGGAAAAATAGGGATTTGGGGACTTTGGATTTGGAAAGCCATGGAATGCTTTAAGGGGGGAGTCTATGGAGGAACCTGTTAGGAATGTGGAAGACAGTGGTGCTGAGGGTCATGTGAACTGTGGAGGCCTGCTGGCCCAAGAGGTTTCAGTGGAGAAGAACTTTAATATGTGACCTAGAGAGTGTTTTGGTGAAGAATGGGGGCTGCTTTTTGCCATTGTCTGAAGAGACTGCCTGAGGCTAAGATAAAGAGATTTATATTAATTGCATTGATAAAGGAAGTCTTAAAAAAAAAAAAAAAAAAAAAAAGCCCAAACAGAGATTTTATTCTCTGGTTAGGTCTGATGAAGAGCATTTTGAACAAACACAGTAAGCTAAAAAAGGATAAATACAAAATATATAGTTTGAATATTAAAGGGACACCAGGAGATGAAATGGAGCTGAATCCTGTGTTCAAGGATATTAAATTGAATTAAGGGAGTAGTGACCTTGGGGCAAGATTCCACCCAGCTAAATTTAGGTCCAGGCATGTAGTATAAGCCTTTAATCCCAGGAGGCAAAGACAAGCAGATCTCTTGAGTTCAAGGCCAGCCTAGAACAGAGCAAGTTCTAGGTGAAGAAAAACTTAAATCCAGGCTTGGTCGACCACACCTTTAATCCCAGTGCTTAGGACACAGGCATGCAGATCTCTGAGTTCAAAGTCAGTCTACAGAACAAGTTCCAAGACAGCCAAGTTTAGACAGTGAAGGAGTTGGAAAACAGAAAGCTGGAGATTATGTAATAATAGAACAAGGGGGCCGTGTTCCAGCTCCAGCAAGCAGCAGAACACAGCAGCTTTGAACACAGCTTTGGCTTTAGAGTCCAGAATAGAAGGAACTCCTGGGACAATTGGTGCTGGTTAGCTGGAACTAAGAAATTAGTGGTGATTAAGAAGAGACCAGCATCACTGAGGTGAAATCTTCTCTGAAATGTTTTCTGAGGGTACAAAGAAGCTGTGTTCCAGAGATAGCCAAGGTTGCATCTCATGCTGCAGCTGTACTCGGTAATGCTTAAGAGTCACTCAGGTGGTGCTGGTTTTGAAGGCATGAAGGCATCATGAAGAACAACTGAGGCTTGGCTCTGAGAGGCCAGGGAAGGCCATTGGTGGAAGTGCAGCCTCAGTTGTAGTTGATAGCCCAGGACTGAAGGGGTCATGCAAAGGATTTGAGGCTTGGCACCACGCGGGAGAGTCTATGAGAGGCTATTGGTGAAGCCTAGTTGCAGTAGAAGACCCCAGTGTATTGGAGATGCCAATACTATGGGATGATCACCAAGAACAGCAGCAGCAATGGAGTGGATCAACCTGAGTTTAGAGTGCTACAGAGGGCAGAGCTGGAGATGTGATGCCAGCCCATTGGAGGAGCCCAGAAGATCATGTGTGGATCCAGGACATTGAAACATGAAGCTGTAACATTGAAGTTGCCTTGGAAACCCCAAGATGTTCAAGATACCACAGCCATGGGCGATCTGCTGAGGAAAGCTGCCGACAGGGAGTGGAACCAGCCCAGGAGAAGTTTGTTGCAGTCAACAAAGAAGAAAAAGGAGTTGGAGATCTGAAGACTGCTTTGACATCAGACATGGGGATGCAGAGTTTGGAGTTCGCCCAGTTGGTTTCCTGTCTTGATTCTGGGATTACAGTTAAATGATTGGATGGATCTCAGAAGGGACTTTGAACTTTGGACTTTTAACATTGTTGATACTGCTACAGACTATGGGGACTTTGGAAGTTGGACTAAGTGCACTTTCTTATTATGCGATGGCTAGGTATGGTCCCCAAAGGCTCATGTGTTTGAACAAGCCTATGGGGGCCAGGGAGTGGAATGTGATGGTTTGTATATGCTTGGCCCAGGGAGTGGCACTATTTGTAGGTGTGGCCTTGTTGGAATAGGTGTGTCACTGTGGGCGTGGACTTTAAGACCCTACTCCTAGATGTCTGGAAGTAGGTGTTCTAGCAGCCTTCAGGTGAAGATGCAGAACTCTCAGCTCCTGCACCATGCCCACCTGGATGCTGCCATGCTGCTGCCTTGATGATGCTGGACTGAACCTCTGAACCTGTAAGCCAGCCCCAATTAAATCTTGTCCTTGTAAGACTTCCCTAGGTCAGGGTGTCTGTTTACAGCAGTAAAACCCTAACTAAGACAGATTCCAAGTCAAATCCCATCAGCCATGGTGGTACATCTCTATAATCCCAAGATTCAAAGAAGCAGAACTCTTACCAGAAATTTAGGACAGCATGAGCTTTATAGTGAAGGGAGTTTCAGGTCTGTCTGGGGTTACATACTGAACCCCTGTCTCATACTAAAAGGGTTGGGAGAGATGGCTCAGTGGGTAGAGGCTGAGCAGTCTGACTAAACATGAGTACAGAAAATCAACAATTAGACTGCACAGGAGACATTCATTCATTCGTGTGGCTATTATTATTATTATTTTGGTATTTGGTTTTTTTGTTTTTTGAGACAGGGTTTCTCTGTGTAGTCCTGGCTGTCCTGGAACTCACTCTGTAGACTAGGCTGGCCTTGAACTCAGAAATCTGCCTGCCTCTGCCTCCCAAGTGCTGGGATTACAGGTGTGTGCCACCACCGCCCAGCGCTTGGCTCTCTTATTAAGAAAACTTTAAAAAATATTTTCTAATTTTCTCCTTTCTCTGTGGTGTGGGGGGGGGAGGGAGGGAGAGAGAGAGAGTCTCACATAACCCTGACAGAGAGGGGGAGGGGGAGGGGGAGGGGGGGAAAGAGGGTCTCCTGTAGCCCCGATTGGTGTCGAACTTGTAGCTAAGTATGGCGTTTAACTTGTGACTGTCGTAGCTTCGGGTGTGCCAGGAGCAGACCCAAGCCCTCATGCACGCCAGTCAACCATTCTGCCAAAGGAGCTTCCTCTCCAGGCCCTCTCTGAATTTTTTTTTCAAGTTCCTTTCTGTGCTGTCAATGGAAGCCAGGGCCCTGCATACGCTAGGCAAATATCTTTCTACCACTAAGCTAAGTTCCTGCCTGGTTACTTTCTAAGTTTTCTTTCATTCTGAAGACACATAAAACCACCTTTAAAAAAAAAAAAAGAGTCTCACTATCCAGCCCTGGTTGTCTTGAACTTGCTGTGTAGACCAGGTTAGCCTCAAAGCTCAGAGCTCTTCCTGCCTCTCTGTCTTCAGAGCGCAGGACATCATGATTCTGAAAGCTGTATTCTCATTACCCACTTACTGACATTAAACAATGAGAAAGCTTTGTAACGGGTGATAAGCAACAAGTCTTCCTTCCTTCCTTCCTTCCTTCCTTCCTTCCTTCTTTCCTTTCTTTCTTTTTTCTTCAGAGACAGGGTTTCTCTGTGTAGCCCTGGCTGTCCTGGAACTCACTCTGTAGACCAAGCTGACCCCGAACTCAGAAATCCGCCTGCCTCTGCCTCCCAAGTGCTGGGATTACAGGTGTGCACTGCCACGCCCTGAGCAACAAGTGTTTCTATAGACTGTTCCGTTTAGGGGAAGCAAACTGAGCAGGACCACATTCATGCTAAATCTCCTTATATTCATCTTTCCCATAGAAACTACAAAAATACCTGCAGCTTAATAGACATGGAGAAAAATCTAGCTTTTTTCCCCCGGAGACAGGGTTTCTCACACTGTAGGCCAGTTTAGTCTGACACTAAGATTCCAGAATGGTCTTGAACTCTGGGCAACCCTCCGGCTTTCATCTCCCAAACGCAGGATTACAGGTGTGCTCATGCTCGCCTTAAAGCTATTGATACTACAAATTATTTTTTTCAGCAACAAAGTGTGTTTTCCAGCTTGCAAATTCCATCCATTAGCAAAGTATACACACTGAAAGTTGCAAAATGGCTGACTACTACAGCATCTGTACCACAAAAGAACCTGGCATGTGTGTTTATATCCATTTTTTTAAATTAATGCATGTGGTAAAAAAACAAAAAACAAAAAACAAAAACAAAAACCAACCAAAACCAGCCAAAGCCCAAGGCTAGTCAGATGGCTCAGAGGGGAAGGCAGTGGCTGCAAAGCCCAGCAACCTGCATTCCATTCCCAGAAGCCACAGGAAGGAAAGAACCAAGTCCTCAAGGCTGTCCTCTGACCTTCATCCATTCACTGTGTACATATGTATACACACACACACACACACACACACACACACACACAGGCACGCTCGCGCTATCATAAAAGCACATTCCGGAGCCAGAGCCAGGCAGAGCAGAGCTGAGACCGGGCGGAGGCTTGTGTTCTGACAGAGCATCCTGAAGGTTGGTGCTGGGCTCCAGCCTGAGAACTGGGGGAAGCAGTGGAGCTTTAAAGCCAAGCGTGTTTGCAGTCTAGCGCCATCAAGTTCCCTAACCCACTGTGTTCACCTGTAAAATGAAACTCCTGTGTAGCGTCTTTACGTTTGTCTGCATAATTAGTGGGTGACACCAGCAGAGTGGAGGTTCAGTAGACAATTATACCCCTCCCCCAACAAGCAGCCCGTTCCCCGGGGCTGTCTACTGACAGATGCCCTCTCAGTCTGGGAGTTCCCTAGGTTCTCACAGCTCCAAAACTAGACCCTCTAATCGATGAGCTAGAGTCTGAGTCAGACACGCTGTTTCTAACAAAATGTGCCTGATCCTTCCCACTCCAGCCAATGGCAGAAGCTCCTGTGGGCATGAGGCTGTCACGGGATTACGACTCGACCCCTTTGTCACTGCTGCGTGCTACAGTTGTCTCTCCAACGATGCCTACAAAGTAAGACTTGTCTTCAAGGAACCACCTTGGAATAAGAGACAGTAAGCAATTGTTCTCTTGTCTAATTTTTAAAAGACTAACTCTAAACAATATATAAATACAGTTTGAGGGTGGAGAGACAGTTCAGTGGTTAAGAACACTTGCTGCACTTAACCCAAGGTGCAGTTTCTGGTCCCCATTTGGGGTGGCTCCCAAGCACCTGTAACTCCAGTTCCAGGGATCTAACACCACTGGTCTCCAGAGGCACGCAAACTCAAACGCACATACCGCATGCACACATACCCACACCCATGATTTAAAAAGTAACACAAACAAATCTTTAAATGTAGTTACAAGTAGATTTTTTTTGTTTTTGTTTTTGTTTTTGGAGACAGGGTTTCTCTGTGTAGCCCTGGCTGTCCTGGAACTCACTCTGTAGACCAGGCTGGCCTCGAACTCAGAAATCCGCCTGCCTCTGCCTCCTAAATGCTGGGATTACAGGCATGTACCACCAAGCCTGGCGCTTTGTTGTTGTTTTTTTAAGGTTTTTTGAGTCAGGGTTTCTCTGTGTAGCCCCGGCTATACTGGAATTCACTCTGTAGCTCAGAGTGGCCTCGAACTCAGAAATCTTCCTGCTTCTGCCTCTGCTTCCCAAGTGCTGGGATCACAGGCTGTGCCACCATGCCCGGTGGGCGTTTTTTAATCCTGTGCATGTACATGTATACATGGTAAATGCATGTGTGTACAGTATATAGAGGCCAGAGATCCATGCCGGGTGCCTTCCTCCATTGCCCTGGACTCTCCCAGGCCCTGCAGCATGTCAGTTCCACCTGTCTGACTGGCCAGAGTCGCTGGGATCTACCTACTCCCACCCCGCTAATGCTGGGTTCCAGGGGCGGACAACCACGAGCAGCTTTTACATGGGTGCTGGGTACTGAGGCTCAGGCCATTTCCCTATCCAGGCCCCAAGGAGCTTTTCTAAGTTCCATGGTATAAACTGCCTCATCTCTTAACTATTCTTGTCCCTCCCCACTTTAGAGACAGCATGGCCTGTAACCTGCCACCCTCCCATCTCCACTCCTGGGATTCCAGGTGTGCACCCCCACACCCAGTGCTGGACACCAGAGCCCAGAGCTCACGCTTAGCAGGCAAATGCTCAACCACTGAGATACACTCATCCTTCCAAAATAGTCTTCCCTAACTGGTCACCATTTTAATGGTGACACCCAAACAAGAGTCCCCTGCCCAGCACACTTTTGTCCTCTCAAATTGAAGCTATTAGCACAGTCACTTTCAACAGCTATTCAACTGCTACCACCCAGCATTCCCTGGGAGACAAACTGCACCAAACCTGGTGGGACCAGGCTCTATCGATGGCTTCTTTACCATACAATATTTCCAAGGACCTCTAATGTAAAAAAAGTAATGTTATATTTAAGAAAGAATTACTAAAGTTTAACATTTTTATGAGTGCCAGACACCAATGGACTTCACATCTCAATGTTTACAGAATGAATGAGCAGTTACAGTACTTGTGAGCCAACTTTCTCCTATTTCACTCTGTTCAAATATACCAGGAGAGACTTTTTCAAATTCAAAATCCTCCTGCCTTAGCCTCCTGGGTGCCCAACACACACACACACACACACACACACACACACACACACTAGAAAGTAGAGGTGGGCAGATCTCTCTGTGAGTTCAAGTCCAGCGTGGTCTACATAGATAATGTAGACAAAATACTTTTCTTGAAAAGTCTCTGTTTTTTGATTCACATTTTACTATAAACCCAAAATGCTGGGCACTTGAAAGCCTCCAGAAAGATGTAGTTTCTCTTGAAACTGAAGGAAACCAGATATTGCTAAAAACTAATGTGACCAGAGAAGTAAAAAAATCAGTTCGATGACGCTCAGTTTCCCAGGCACGCTCACCAGAAAGGAGCTTTTCCAAACCTCATGTCAGCTTCCAGCAGTGACTGGTGTCCTGTTAACAGGCCAACCAACTTTCCTTTCTTTTTTTTAAAGATGTATTTATTTGAAGTACACTGTAGCTGTCTTCAGACACTCCAGAATAGTGAGTCAGATCTCGTTATGGATGGTTGCTGGGACTTGAACTCAGAACCTTCAGAGGAGCAGCCAGTGCTCTTAACCACTGATCCATTTCTCCAGCCCGTGACTTCCCTTTCTTATCTCATCCCTGACAGCTCCACACATTAATCTCATTACTCTGGAGCAATGGCCCCACCATCCGCTCCTGTACGATCCCGTCTAAAAACACACTAAAAAAAGGATATTCAGTCCTCGGGAATTTGTGTCCTACCTAGAGGAAGTGAGATAATCACTATTCACCCGGGGTGGATAAGCCATCGCTGATCAAAGGCAGTCATATATATTTGGATTTCTGTTCTCACATTCAGTCCAACTCCCAAAAGCTATTTCAGTGCTGAACAATTTTAACAAACAGTACTTCCAGGCTATTCAAAGGTGATTTCACTCTGTAGCTCCAGATGGGGCAATTGGCTCAGCCAAATGAGTGACAACATAATCCAAAGCGATCCTCTCTTACTAAATCATAAAACGAATGTCTATTTCTTATGTGAAAATCTTTAAAATTACTTCCATAATTGAATGTCATGGGAAGTCTTGACATTATTTCATTATATAACTAATCTCTATAAAACTTTACTCGCACATAGTAGAAGACTTCAGTTACATTTGTAACTGAGTTGACAAGACTTTAAAAGCAAAAGTATTTTCATCATCATCATCATCATCTGATAGAGTCTGTGTAGCTCAGGCTAGCCTTGAACCCAGCCTCTCAAGTGCTGGGACTCTGGGTGTGCATCACCACATCCAGCTAATTTAGAGGTTTTAACAGGATCACAGGGCAGACAAAATGAAGAAATTGTAATGTGCCAGGCTACGAGTCCCCAGTACATTTTAATCTTTAAGAGCTCACCTGTAATTCATCAGCAGTAACCCACTGTCCGTTTTCCTATTATTACCAGTCTTCCAAATGAATTTAGTTCAAAACTTGGAGTTTTAAAAGGAATCCATAATAAATAAGCCATTAATATTCATCTCCCTGGGATCCTTTTTAACTGGCCACATTGAGACAAATCTGTTTCAACAGTTTAAAAAATGTTTGGTGAGCCATATCCGAAGATCATACATTAATATGTCAGAAAAGTATTCCAGTAAGTGTGGCCATAACCTATTTTTAGATTAAAAATAGGCAGCCATTGAAAACACTATGATGTAATGACTTTGGATTACCCCGCACAATTTTCCTAGAACAAACCTTTCAAGACCAAACTAACAGGGAAAATGATCAGGACATGTAACCAACTACACCGAACAAGGCTGAGGAAGATGTGTGCGCTTAGTGGCATTTATCTGAGATAATTCAACACTTAAACAATTCATGCAGCTACCCCCTAAATCTAAAAATCAAAATTTCTTACAAAGAATACTCTTTCCTAACTCAAATTTTAAGATGTAAAATGAAAGGCTATACTTTTGATGTGAAACAGGGTAACCACTGTAGACTAGGCTAGCCTCAAACTAGGCAATCCTATCTCGTCCTTCCAAGTGTTAATTACAAGCACAAGCTACCATGCCTTGCTGGAACTTAGACTAAACGCAGGTAAGGCTGCTGCACATCTAGGACTGACTTCTCAGGTCCTCTAAGCCACCCCATGCGCTTAGTTGTTCTGGGTCACTAAGTCGGACACTAAGATCCTTAGAAAGGCTTTCCAGCTCAATTCATGAACGAATCAGCTGCTAGCTATTCATGGGGACCCACAGTGACACCTATGTACAGTTCCCACTAGCTGTGAAAAGGGAACTCTCAGACGCTTGCTCATGGCTTTCTTGTAGGAAGAGGCAAATTTTCCCATGACCAAACACAACATGGCAATGCTGCTGCTCTTAGTTCTGCAATCTTCTCTACGGCTTCAGCCGTAGAGACTTTAAACCCTGCATTCATACAAAACAGTTTTTTTTTTTGTTTTTTTGTTTTTTTCTTTGAGAAAATCTCATGATGTGTAGCCCTGGAACTCACTATGTAGACCAGTATAGCTTCAAACTCACAAAGATCCACTTGCCTGTGCTTACTGAGTACTGGGAGTAAAGGTGTGGGCTACTATGCCCAGCTCTTGAGCTCCCATCTTAACTTTGGTTTTCCAATGAATACTTCTTGCATGGCACTATTTTGTTAGAGTGGAGTATACTTGGGGTTACGGGTCATTGGTAGAGCATTTGCCAACTTCAGTGCTGGACCCTGGTTCAATCTCCAGTACCACAAAATAAACAGTGAAATACACAAGTGAACTAGTCACAACTTAAAATTTAAAAACGTTTTTTCAAGACAAAACTAAAATAATTAGGACATTACAAGTATTTGTAACCACTCAAAACCACTGTCATGTAAGGTATTATGCATTTACACAGTATAGTTGTAAACTGCCTTTTTGGTGGGTAAAAATGTGGATTAAAAGTTTGTAATCTTAATTCTTAAATTCTATGCACATTTATTTGGCCATATATAATCAATACTTTTGACTGACTCTGCAAAAACAAGTTACTTTAAAATTTTTACCAACCAATGGAAGTTGTGTCATGAGTTAACAAAGAACAGAGTGAATATATAAACACAAAGGTTAGTCGTTTTTTTTCTAGATTGGGAATGTAAACAGAAGTTCACCACAGCTCTCTGTGAAGAGTTATTTATTAATTGTTCCACAATAGTACTAAAGTTCATAACAAACCAAAGTACCACAATTAGTCTGAACTAAATGACAAAGAACGAACTTGCAAAGATCCACTTTATGCTTTTGGATAATTTCCCCTACTAATCTTGTGGTAACATTTCTATTCCCTTTGCTCCTTTAAAACCTGTTCCTTTTCTTTTTAATTTTAGGACAGACTACTTAATACTCGACCGTTACCCACACTTCCTTTATTCTCTATAAACAACCTTCTCCTTAGGAATATAAGATCTAAATCACCAACTTTCCCCTTATCTACTTCATTATACTTCCTAAGAGTGACCCATTTCAAAATATAGCAAGTCTTCTCTCTCAGGGTATTCAGCCCAGCTAGTCACATGTGGGCTATGTTGGGGATCGTCTTACTCTTGTTACATAAAGAGGTATGGGCTGGTTGTGCTTGCTTGCATATCTGTCAGTACATACCCACATGTACTGTTTCTGTACAACTAAAGAACCTTCATAAATGGCTAACACTTTGTTGGTGGAATACAGTCAAGCCTGAGCATTTGCAGGGTGCTTATGAGCAGTGTGCGGACTCCAAGGCTTAAAATAATGTAAATGCTTTCCACAGGCGGCGGTAAAATAAGCTGCAGATGAAGAAATTTGTACTAGATACATTTCAGGCATTAACTTTTTATTTGCACAATAAAATTTAGGTATATAGGCATCTTCTAAGGAAGAGATTCTTAATATGTATCCGTAAGTAAGATATATGCTAATTGACTGACTTGTAAAATAAGTGCAGATGTATTTCCACTAATGTGCTCTTTGGGAGGCACTGGCTCTACCAAATATGAGCTCCAATCTGTGAACCCAGAACTGCATAAGCTATAAAGAAGTGAGAACCTTAGTAAGTCACTCACATTTAAATATTTAAAGCAAAAAGCAAAAACCCAAGAAAACAAAATTTTGAAATTGTATGCCCTCAAAAAGATAGTCACTTCATTAAAACTAAGTAGTTTCAAATTCCTTAGTTTTGTTTTTTAAAATTAAGGGCAAGATAATAGATTTCCAAGGTGCTATCTTCAATGATGTACATTCTAAGCAATAAATTAAAGACATAAAAAACCAACATAATTTCCTTCAAAAATCTATCAGGAACTCCAGCATCTCGGAGGGTCCGAGCAGATAATCAAGTGCCCAGATCCGTCTCTCCACAATACGGAGAGCTACAGAGCACTGCTGACACCTCAAGCAGCTGGGGACCCACCTCAGCTCTGGCAGGCCTGCACTGTTCTAAGAACTAAATTCTATCTGTTATGTACCAACAGAAAACAAGACCACCACTAAACTCAGAAAATGATAGCCTTTAGATGTTTTACTCTAAAAATAGTTTGTAGTTGAAAAAAATCCCTTCTGTTCTTCTAACAAGAACCTATGAAATATAGAGGATAAGAGCCACATCTGTCTTCCTGAGGGTAGCTGCTCAAACTGTCACCTAGCCAGGCTTAAAGGTTACGATACAAATGGTAATTATAAAATGCTGATTATCAGGAATGAAAACTATTAAAATGGACAAGAACTTCTTCCTAATTAGTGCAATACATGAAATCTGAGGTAGTTGTTTATACTGGTCAATGCTGAAGGCGTCCCTATCTATCCTGAATTAATGTAGTGCAACAAACTCACAGCATCACTTACGACTTCATACCTAATGCCTTTTTACTTTAAGACAAGAGTCTCCAGCAGCCTGGGCTGGCCTCAACCCTCTTATGTAGCCAGAGATGACCCTTCTGATCTGGCGGCCTCCACCTCTTTAGTGCTTAGTACAGGAGTCCAGAGAAGCTGGCTTACTTGGTACTAGAGATGGAACCAACTCACAGGCTTTGGGCAAGACCTCTATCCACTGAATTACCTGTATTCTTAGGCCATACTCTAATAGCTTAAAGAATATTAAACAATCAAATTCATACAGTCCATAAAAGAAAAAAGGCAGGCAAGTGGGTTTTGAAAATTCTTATCTGCTCCAGCTAATCTGGGGAAACAAGCTGTTCAGAGAATCAAGTAACTGGATTTCGTGAAACTTCCCTTAGGCATTTGACTCCAAGAAATAAACAAGTAACTATGATAAAACAAACTATACTACCTTCTAATCAACAGGCCCACACTTACATAGTATTATAAGTTATGTATAGCACACATATACATACAATCTGCATTCTACCCTTTTGTGTTTTCACTACTATTCCATCAATATCTGTACATTTAATCTTTAAAGCAGTTTTCTTCATCTCAAGAGATATTCAACCTTTTTTAATTTTCAGACAAGGTTCCCCTGTGCCCTGGCTGGCCTTGAGAGTCACCTGCTCCTGCCTCCCCAGTGTTGGGACTAAAGGCGTGTGTCATCATGGTCAGCTTGTCTTTTAAGTGACATCAAGTGCCTTTACTGCATCTTCTACATCACAATCTCACCTTTCCTTCTAATAGCCAGTATCTCAATTTCCTCACCTTTAATGAAAATTTAGCTTTTTTTTTTTTTTAACTAAAAATGCTCAAGACCATTTTAATCCATCATTCTGTAATTTTATTATTACCCTTTGAGGCAAAAGGATATATAACACCTTAAGCCAAAAATATTTCGATATGATTTAAAATAAAGCCTCAATAAATAATCTCCCTAATATTTAGGAAGGCTAGCCTAGTTTCAACATGTAATTTACATTAGATTTCTATTCTTTATATTATTGTGCACCTTAAACAAAATATTCAATGCATTTTAAAATACACCTAGAAAGACAAAATACATTATAAATACAATAAAATGCAAGCTCCTAAATTACAATTTATACTATTAACGTGAATATTTTATGAAATGTAATCCACAGAGACTAAGTGATATCTCCTTTCTTAAATGTTGTGATTAACAGGACTTTTATTGGTAGTAAACTAGAGCAAACAATCAGAATAATACATATGTAGTATTCAGTACACACAATAAAAGTTAAAGAAATTCAAAACCTGTATAAAACAAAAGAGAAGAGAGAGAAAGAGAGAGGGAGAGAAATCATACAGCTTAAGAGATACAGGGGTAAAGGTCCTCTCCACCTTCGATCACACTTGTCTCTGTACCCAATAGAACTTACTGCACTTTATAAGACAGACATTTTAGTACTGAGTGTATTAAAAGAATTAAACACATTTTCTAAAAATCTTTCAATGACAAGTTGGTACCCTTTAGCTAACTAAAGCTAAAAGGTAGAAGGTGGGAAAGGGGAATTAACTAGTATTCTGTAACCATTTTTAATAATTTCTTATTTTCCAAACACTGCTTTTATAACAGAAGTGTTTTACACTTGCACAATATTAATTACTTTATTATACATGGAAGCCTGTGGTAGGCTGATTACACAATGAGACTGCAAACAACCAGTGGTACTTTTCTGACGTCAGAAGAGTTCATAAGACTAAACATCACCAAAAGTACATAAAAACTCATCAGCATAAACATCAAAGTACATTAAAAAATATAATCAGGAAAAAAATACAATTGCTAAAAAGTGGTTTAGAGCAGAGCCACTGTCTGTCAGCAGCTTCAAACGGCAATTAGCGTTCATAGCAAGTTTTGATGACTTTACAAGATCCCTGTACAATACTGACTAATACACCCCTTCAAAATGTACATTAAAGGCTGCAATTTCACAGAGTTCTGATGTCATTACTAAATACACACTCTTATCTGTTACACAAGCTATGCCACCAGGTGGGATTACAACCCTTTGACATCTACAGCATGTACATGGAAATCTGTATTGGGTTTGTTTTAAAAAAAAAAAAAGAAAAAAAAGTCAGGGATGTTTACCCTATTGTTTAGTATTTGAATGTCATAAGACATATAAAATGCATAATCAATTATCTACTAGATGATAAATCACTCTAAAATGAAACCATCAAGACAGGGAGAAGGAACAAGAAGGCCCAGAACTTTAACAGGAAGTTATGAACAAGTACCAAAAACCAGAAGTGAAGGTGGTACGTAATAGCATAAATGAGAGAATGCTTTTAGGCCATGTATAATGAATAATGCATACCCCAAATTTCAATAGATTATGTGAATTGAACTTACTTTCTAATACTGAAACCAACCAACCACTTGGGTTTTAATTTTAACACTGTACTAGATAAGACATTCACAGAATCACTTAATGGAATTACAGCCTTGTTACAGGTGGATAAAGAGGGTGCTTTTTTCCCTCTTTTATTAAAGCTATCATTCCAGGCTTTGATCAAAGATCTAAGAATATTTGTTCTACCAATCTGGAATGAATCTGGGTTTGGAAGTTTGGAGTACATTTAAAAGCTGCAACAAAATATAGGTAGCCAACAATCTCAGAATTTTGGATCAGCCCAGACAAAGATAGCACTTGAAATGTTTTCGATCCCTTACTTAAATGATGAAATGTAATATTCTATCAGCCCAGAAAGAGCAATTTGAAATGTTTAAGATCCCTTAACTTAAACAATGAAATGCGTATCATACTATTTGTAAATTGGATATTCCATTACGGTGATAACGTACAGAATTCCCATGCGTTATTACACTTCCTGAGAGTAAAGCAATTAGAATAACCTTAATCCTAGCAACAAAGTTTCTTTTTTTTCTTTTTTCTTTTCTTTTTTTTTTCTGTACTTTTTTTGTTTTATTTTTTTATTTTTTTTGTTTTTGCATTTAAAACTTTTGGGCTATTCCCTGACAATCTATACATGTAAATTTGATTGCTAAACATTGTCACTTTGAATGTCAAACTATTTTTAATCTATTGATTTTGATTAAAAATCATAATACAAACAGAGCTAAAATCACACTAACAAAATAAACTAAATATGAAAAGTTGCATTGAAAGGGCATTACATTATTCTTAATAGGATCGTGTAGAAACATTCCAATGGCAGTGTTCTCAAAATAAAACAAAATTACATCAGACCCCCAGCCTGGTCACTCGAGACCTTACCTGTAACTCTGGCTGGTGGGTGTCTTTACTCGTGTACTACATGGCTCACTTACATCAGACATCATATTTGTATACCCTGAGAAATCTGACACTGAAGTCCTTACTCTATGGTCCACTTCTCCATTCGAGTTAGTGATAAAGGTCATTGGCACCCTGCTGCCCGACTTAAACTGAGAACCGAATGCTTGTGCAAAGTTCTCAATCTGGTACGTTGTTCTAGGCTCTATGTCTTTCTGAGGATCAATCTGGCTAGCTAACTCCTGAGATGGAATCTGAAAGCTCGTTGAGGACTCTAAATTTTTCTGTTGTTCCTTCTGGCTAGTCAATTTCTGAGATGAGGACTGGAAGGCTGATGACGTCTCCAAGTTCTTCTGAGACTCGATCAGATCATCCAGCTCCTGGGAAGGTGTCAACTGCTGATGTGTAGCATCCAAAGCAGATAAATAAAGACCTGGTTGAGATCCAAACAACATCCCAAAAGGAGGCTTTGGCAATGAAGATGGCAACACTGAGGTAACAGATTGGCCAAAACCACACTCCAAAGGAGATGTAGTGTATATCTGTTTTTCTGGGAACAAAGTGTGGTTGTGGAGAGGTGAAGACAAGCTGACAAACTGGAAACCGTGTCCAAGAGTAAAACCTGCATTAGTGGATTTTTCAAAAGCCTGTTGGAGGTATTTGGAGTATTCTTGCAACATGCTTGTTTTATCATTTGAAGGTGTTTGGGTGCCTGGGCTCAAATTTTCTTCTTGAACCAATTCAGAGTGTTCTCCTGAGGTGTGTAAATCCACTCGCGGTTCTGTTAAACTGAAAGGATCCTCCTTCTGCGTTTCTGGTTTGCTAGAGTACTGATCCAAAATACTTTGTAAAACCTCATCAGGAATTCCAGACTTGTCGTGACAAGACTTAATTTCGGCATTTAGAGCTGAGGAGTCAATAAGTGACAATGGCGCCTCATTGTCCAAAACACTGACCCCTGCAGACTGGATGACGGACTGCTGGGAGACCATGTGTCCTACATTGATAGAAAAGGCACTGTTGCTGCTGGCAGTTGGTAAGTATCTTCTCTTCTTTGAAAACTGCATGGCATCATCATAATTACTACTTATGGGGCCTTGTTTGCCACTTGTACTTTGGAGAAGACTAATGGTCTCCACGCTATTATTCGATACTATGCCAAGTGAGCCACTTGGTTTACCAGACAAGGATTTCTGCCCAACTACGTCTGGTAACGGTGACACAAAGTTAAGGTAGCTTTTATCCGTGTTCTTTCTGCTTCCTTTCTTAAAGATCAATTTTGGCACCCTTTTCTGTAGTTCATCTATTCCAGTGCCAATTATGCCCCCACTGGTCGACACAGTAGGCATTTCCACTGAATAACTCTGCATGTTTATATTGTTTGACATTGGTGATTCATTTGCTTTGCCAGTCTTGTGTTCCTTATTTTCAATAGCTATGCTTTTTGACTTGGATTTTCTCCTTGAAGAACTTGTATTTCCCTGAGACAACACAGCCAGATTACCCATACTGTTATGGTTTGATGACCCAGGTTCTGCACTAGCGGCTCCTTTTGCTATGGCTTCACCACACGTGCGCCTGTGCTTCAGCAATCTGTCAGTCCTTGAAAAATACTGTTGGCAAGTGTCACACTTATATGGCTTTTCTCCACTATGTGTCCTCTTGTGTCTCTCCATATGGTACTTCTGAATAAACTTCATGCTGCACTGATCGCATCCAAAGGGTTTCTCTCTGCTGTGAATTTTCTCGTGTCTCTGCAGTAGGTACTTCTGAATGAAACCCATACTACACTGGCTGCACTGGAAAGGTCTTTCTCCTGTGTGAATGAGGACGTGTCTCCGCAGGTGGTAGGAGCTCCTGAAAGCAGCACTACAATGATCACAGATATGAGGTTTCTGACTTGGGGACAGGACGGCACCTTCTCCCTCTCCAACCAAAGGTTTGGAAGATGCACTTGGCTTCCTCTTGGCTTTGATTCCCTGAGATTCTGGCTTTGGCCTCTTTGCCTTTTTGACGTTAGTGTCCTGCTTTGGCTCCTCGTTGCCATGGTCATCAGTCCTGCTCCCACTGCTCAGTAATACATCGCGGTGGTGCTGGGCTGGTTGCTGCTGGACATGCTGGTGGAGAATACTGAGGTCTTGGATGACGCCGTGGCTCCCCCCTTCCCCTCCTCCTAGGCCTGGTGATCTCTCTTCAGCCCCAGCGAACAGCCCCCCATAGTGGTGGTGGTGATGGTGGTGGTGGGACTGCTGCTCCTCGGGATCCGCAGGTTTCTCCTGCTTGATGCTCACCAAGGACTGCAGGAATCCCCAGGAGGTCCTCTGCGAAGGGAAGGCCGCGGCTGACGCGGCCGGCTCCTTCTTGAAAGTCATGTCCGGGGCTGGCGGAGGGGGGGGCTCAGCGGCCGGGGCTGCGGAGGTAGAGGAGGATAACACGCACTGCGGGGGAGGGGCGGCCGTCCCCGCCGGCCGGGTGAAGCTGGTGACCGGGGGGAGCCGGTGGTTGAACATAACCATACTCTGGGGGAAGGTGGGCTCCATCTCTGCTCTCCTGCCGCCGCCGCTGCCGGAGCTGCCGCCGGAGCCGCTACCACCGCTACTGCCGGGACCGCCGCCGCCGCTGAGGAACCCGCTGCCGATTTTCATACCCCGGAGGAGGCCTGGCTGCGGAGAGGAGGGAGAGGAGGGAAGAGGGGGAACGGCGGTAGGGCCGGGCCCCGGGCCGGGACCACCGCAGCGTTTGGGACCCGCCGCGCCGCCGCCCAGCCCGCACCGCGCCCGGCTCCCGTCCGCAGCCCCGCCGCCTCCGGCCCGGCGCGCTCGACCCCGCGGCCTTCCTGGCCGCCCCCGCGCCCGTCCCGGCCCGCCGGCCACACTTACGGGTTCCGCCGCCGCCGCAGCCGCCGTCGCCTCCAGTTAATAAAAATAACGCCGTCCTCTCCACAATGGAATTAAAAGCCTCCCCGCTTCTGCGCAGCCGCGGCGCGGTGTCTGCCGGGAAGTCCTCGACCGGACCAGAGGGGAGCTCAGCGAGCTCTGTGCGCCTGCGCCTCAGTTTCCGCCTGGCCAGCCTGTCAATCAAGGGGGCGGTTGGGCGGAGCTGCAGGGGGCTAGGTGGGAGGGGCGGGGACATAGAGGCCGAAAGCGGAGGGTCTTCCGCAGCGAGGGGACGTGATTGGTGGCTCTGCCGAGGGGCGGAAAGTGGCTGAGGGTTTCTGGGGAAAAGACGCTTGGGAGGTGGAACCCAAGGGGCGGGAAGTCGGGGGATGCCCGGAGAGCGTGTGGCAGCGTGGCGTGGGAGCCGCAGAGAAAGGGGTTGGGGAAGGTGGAGAAACTGAGAGCTGAACATTGGCATTTGATTCACTTTTAGTGTTTGCAATCCAAGTATTGAATCAAAATCAAACCTAGAAAAAGATTCCTTAAGGTACTTGTGCTTCTGTCCGAAAGCTTTAAGCTCGTAACAGTATTGATTACAGATAGCTTTCACTCCTTCCCTTCTGAATGGGGACAGCAAAAAACGCTTGTCTTTGCCGTTACTGAAGAAGCCTTTGAGACTGCCACAGAGGAGGTACCGCTGCAGAAAGTTGTCTCACTGCCAGCCTACCTGAAGGCTACAGCACAAGGAAACCACGTGTAATCCCAGGTGCAGTTGTCCTGTAAAACACGCCCACACACACTTCATCATCAGATGGTATTTAAATGCCACGTACTTTCTCAGTTGTTTGAATTTGCTTATCGCGTTGGATGCTAGCTAGCCTCCTTTGTAAAATATTGGCTATCGTTCCCGTCTAAAATCTCTGCTAGGATACATAACCCCACTCTCCCCGCCTCTCCAGTATAGAATGCCTAGACACTTGGAAAATTGCTCCTTATTCAGTTGGGGGGAAATTAGGTAAAGTCTTGAAATTAAAAGTTCTACCGACAAAACTAAATAAATATTAAGTGCCTAATAATGTTTAAAAGGGAATCATAGGGAACATGCAAAAATCTAAACCAGCAACTTTCCTAGGAGTATTTATACATCACAGACATTTTAATAAAAGGATCTGGAGAATAGTTATTTACATAGTGTGTTTTCTTAAAGAAATCACGTGTCTATTTTCTCATAGTGCTTCTCGAGATGACTTCCTGTAATTAAATAACTTCCCTGAGAAATCTTGCAATTAAAACCATAGCAATTATTATTTACCAACACAGGCCTCTCTGAGTCTGCGTGGAGACCTTAAAACTGTTATTTTATGAGTAGTTTCATGAGCCATTGTACCTTTCTAAACCCATGCAACTACATTTAAATTATTTCCTGAAACTATCAGGTATAAACACTGAAAATTCAAAAACTTCAGGCAGTGATAAAATATTAGTCAATGCCAGTGAGAAATGAGGCTGTCCCTGTATTTGGGATGTCAGTGTTTAATAGTAAGCTGGGATGCACATAAGCTAGCCCAAGCATGAAGGGCAGTGGGACACTCATATGAAAGCCAACTTTGTTCTACAGTTATCAAGATAAGAAACCTGTCATTTCTCTCATCCACTCTGTCAGCCTTGAGCTACTCCAAGCGGACTTGTACAACTCTAGGTTGTACACCCCATATATCAGGAAGATGAAGAGACCCTGTAAAATAAAACGGAGAGGGGAAAGCTCTTAGCGCTAATCATTCCGCCAGTGGAAATGCCTGAAATAAACTTTCCTGGGAACAGACAAAAGAAGACACACTTCATCAAGGTCCGTTTATTTTCTCGTTTTTCACCATTAGAAGTCGTACCTTGAGCATTTATATGATAACACACCAGCACATCACTTACACCGGTTGTACTAATCAATTCTTTGGCGATAGAAAATAAAACCAGTATCCCAACTACATAGAATAATAATTAGGAAACCCAATATATTGGTATTTGGGAGGTAGCTGGATGATGGATGAAACACTTAAATATTAATATTTCTAAACTATATCTGGTGCAGCAACTTCAGTATAGCTTATTATCTTAGAAGTTATAAAATTAGAAAATAATTGAGAGATTAAACACTACAGGTTACTGACATAGTTCAATGGTAATAGTTACCTACTATGGATAAACCTTAAATCCCAGTACCAGGAAAACCAACCAACCCCCTTAAAACCCTCAAAACTAAAGAGATAAACTTAGGTAATAGGGGCTGCAGACATAGCCCGTAGTTAAGAGCATTTGTTTCTTTTGCATAAGATCAGGGTTCAGTTCCCAACGCCCACCCAACGGGACTCCCGGCAGGCATGAGCATGGTATACATGCACGGATGCAGGCAAAACCTCATATACATAAAGTCAGTAAATCCTCAAAAAGATAATGAACACCAATTGCCTATTTGAAACAGAGTCTCACTATATAGCCAACTCATAATCTTCCTACCTCTGCCTCCCAAGTATGAAAACACAGGCTAAGTCCCAACACCCAGAAGTATGAATATTTTTAAAAACTTAATTTTTAAAAGGATTTTGTTTGAGTCAAGATCTCTCTCTCTCTTAGACCAGGTTGTCCTAGAACTCACAGAGATCCACCTGCCTCTGCCTCCTAAGTGCAGGGATTAAAGGTGTAGACTACCAACACCGGGCTAGATATTCTTTTTTTTTTTTTTTTTTTTTCCGAGACAGGGTTTCTCTGTGTAGCCCTGGCTGTCCTGGAACTCACTCTGTAGACCAGGCTGGCCTCGAACTCAGAAATCCGCCTGCCTCTGCCTCCCAAGTGCTGGGATTAAAGGCGTGTGCCACCACCGCCCAGCTAGATATTCTTTTTAACTTTATTTTATGTGCGTGATTGTTTTTGCTTACCTGTGTACATGTGTACCATGTGCATGCCTGGTGCCAAGGAGGTCAGAGGAGGGTGTCTATCATATTCCTTGGAAGTGGAGGTGCAGACGTTTTCAAACTACTGAGTGCTGGGAATTGAACCCAGGTCCTCTAGAAGAATATAAAGTGCTCTTAACTGTTGAGCCATCTCTCTGGCTCCTAAAATTAATATGCAGAAGGGCTGGAGATGATGCGTATTGTACAATGAATACTTAGCATCCACAAGGCTCTGGACTTGAGTCTCGGGACTGCCAAAAAGGTATGTGTGGTGATAGAGGGCTTTTGTAGCACATGTAAAGGCCTAGATTCAATCCACAGGACCAGTAAAAATAAGAAAAAAATTGTAAGATTCAAAATATACCTCACTTCTTTTAAGACTTACTTATCTGTTTTATGTAAATAAACATAATATGTGCTCAGTTGCATGTATATTTACTTGTAGAGACAAGGGCATCGGATCCCCTTACAGATGGTTGTGAACCACCATGTGGTTGCTGGGAATTGAACCGAGGGCCTCTGGAAGGGCAGCCCATGCTCTCAACTGCTGAGCCATCTCTCCAGCCATAAATTGCACCTTTGAACCTCTTTGCCCAGATGTGGTAGCAGACACTCTCACTTGCAAAGTCTCTAGACACAGTAGCAAGCAGATCTCTATAAGTTCAAAGCTAGGTTGGTCTACATAGTGAGCCCAAGGCCTGTCAACACTATACAGTGAAACTGTCTCAAAACAAACCAACAAAACCTAAACATCTTGATATATGATGTCAAATACAACTGATCCAACAGGCCAGCAAGGTGGTTCAGCAGGTAAAGGTGCCCGTTAACCCCTCTCCTACCTCCTCTCCCTGTAATTCTCTTACACTTTCTTATATTTTTTTCTTTTACTGTGTGTATGCATGTGCACAGCGGCATGTGGCAGCTCTAGCCATTCTTTTCTTCTACCATGAGGGTTTCATGAGTCAGACTTAGGTCATTGGGCTTAAGACCAAACATTTCTCCGCACTGAGTCAGGTCACTGGGCCCAGATCCCTCGAATTTTATTGGATGAAATAAGAATATTATACTGTGTGCAGTAAATGAATTCCTCAGTAAATAAAACTTCCTGAACATTGCACAATATTTGTTATGACTTCCATATTAGAAACCCAGGCTGTGTATACATGAAATCTATAGCTTGGAAATCAAATAACTCATCTGTGGCCATTCATATAACTTAGATATAATTTTCACAAGGTCTGGTTTCTCAAAAGGAAGGAATAAGAGAAAAATCATGGGCCAGGCAGAGGTGGCACAGGCCTTTGATCCCAGCACTCAGGAGGCAGAGGCAGGCAGATCTCTGAGTTCAAGGCTGACTTGGTCTACAGAGTGAGTTCCAGGACAGCCAGTGCTACCCAGAAACCCTGTCTCCAAAAACAGAGCTAGAGAGAGAATGAATGAATGATGTTTTTCCTAGTGTCCTAGTAAACTGAGTAGAATATGAAGGGAGAGCCAGAGCTCTTCACTGCGTTACTGTCTCATTTACAGGCTTAAATCACAATCTGTTTTTTAACTCGCTTCAATCTGAAAAGTGGCTCTAAAGGGAAATGGACTTTGGATACAGGCAGTTTCAGTCTCAAGGCTTCTCTGTTTATTCTCTCACCTGACAGATACACACGGTAAACCAAGCAGACCCCCCACTGTGGTTTCCACAGACCACACAGAAATCTGAAACTCAAGACAACCCAGGGGTTCTGTGACTTTCTTCAAGCATCTCCCCTGATGCAGCCCGCGCAGTGGGAAGGGGCAACATTAAGGACAGTAGTCTTTCATTTGTAGGCCTGGCACAGGGTAGCATCTTTCCCATAGCATTACCAACTCTGGGCAGTTTTGACCTAGCAGATCTTCATAAACCTCAAGGTCACAAAAACACAACGCATCTTCTCCAGGGAGAGAATCAAATAGAAACGTTTGGACATTAGCATCTGGATCCATAATGATTTATTGCATCTACAGCCTACAGAGAAAAATACAGCTTGGGGGTGGAGGTGGCTGGAGAAATGGCTCAGCAGTTAAGAACACTGACTGCTCTTCCAGAGGTTCTAAGTTCAATCCCCAGCAACCACCTGGTGGCTCACAACCATCTGTAATGGGATCTGATGCCCTCTTCTGGTGTGTCTGAAGACAGCGACAGGGTACTCATATAGATACAATAAATAAATCTTAAAAAAAAAAAAAAAAAAAAGAACAACTGCAGGGAATCAACCCCCAGTCTTTACATAGTGACTGCTACAACCAGGCCACATTTACAGAATGGAAACCCCCTCAGAGAGAGGGGTGTTGCCCACAGGCATGTCCACCTACACTGGCTAGCAGTACTAAGATGTAAATATCGTATATAAATGCACTTACCTATAGTTGTACTACTTTCTTTGTCATTTTAGTGACAGAGATTGGTTGACAGGAATCTCCAAAAATGTGTGCATTTTTGTGTGCATGCGTGGAGGAACCAGTGACCTCAGGGAAAGGGGAAAAACACATTATCTCGGTCTGGCTTGTCGGTGCCTCCTTGGAAACCAAGGCAGGCTCTGTTCTTGTTTTCCCAGTTCCAGAAATCCACTAAGCCACTGCTGTGATAAACCAGTGACTGACATGAGTCTGTTACTTTTGTTTTCTTGATTACTGTGATTCTGCGTTTCCATAACATGACAAAGCCAGTATCTTTGAAGTGATAACATGTTCTTTCTTGGTGCTTGATACAGTACACAAGATAGTGGCTCTGCAAACCTACAGCTTGTATTCAGGAAAGAGTGATGTAAATAACATTAACGTGGGCTGGAGAGATGGCTCAGCGGTTAAGAGCACTGACTGCTCTTCCAAAGGTCCTGAGTTCAAATCCCAGCAACCACATGGTGGCTCAGAACCATCCATAATAAGATCTGACTGCCCTCTTCTGGTGTGTCTGAAGACAGCTACAGTGTACTTACATATAATAAAATAAATAAAGCTTAAAATAAATAATGCTAACGTAGGAATAGCATTCTTGTGATGCTTAAAATGCCCAATCCCAATAGCTTCTCACTGTGACCCTGCACCGTGGGCAGCATAAGCGTTGCTAGCTTTCTTTCATGCAAGGAGGTGACTCTGAGGTGACTCTGAGGTTGCTTGACTCCTCATATATACTCTTTCAGTGCCTTAAACAAACCCATCTATTTTTTGGTTTTTTCGAGACAGGGTTTCTCTATGTAGCTCTGGCTGTCCTGGAACTCACTTTGTAGACCAGGCTGGCCTCGAACTCAGAAATCCGCCTGCCTCTGCCTCCCAAGTGCTGGGATTACAGGCGTGCGCCACCACCACCACCGCCTGGTCCATCTGTAGTTTTAAGTCTCCAGCCTCAAGCTAATGCATTTGGAGAGACCCTGAAAACTCAGGTTTTGGAAGTTAGAGGTTGCCTGAGTCAACAGTCACTAGTCGAGCATGGACAAAGCCCTGGGTTTGATCTCCAGCCCCTCATAAACCAGATAAAATGGAGTGATGGAACAGGCTTTTAATTCCTGCGCTCAGGAGACAGAGGTAAGGGAAGCAAAAGCCCCTGGCTATCCTTAGCAACATAGCATCTCTGAAGACAGCCTCGGCTATATGAGACTCTGTCTCAAAACAAAATAAAAATTATAAAATATCAATAAATATCAGGCTTACTAAAAGCACATGATAGCTGGGTATGTTACTTCATGCCTGTAATTGCTGCATTCAGGCAGAAGACTGGAGGTTCTCAAGTTGAGACTAGCCTTGGCTACATAAGAAAATATAGGCCAGCAAGATTCTGTTTCTAAAATAATTTTTTTAGTTGGAAGTAAGAAAAGCATATTGCAGGTTTTTGTTTGTTTGTTTGTTTGTTTCTTTTTTATTGTGCTTGTTTTTATTTGGTTTTGCAACACTGGAAATTACCCCAGAACCTCAAACACGCTAGGCAAGTTTTGTCCACTGCATTAGCCCAACTCTGGCCTGATAAGATAGCCTCTTACTATGCAGTCCAGGCTAGCCTGGAACTTGTAGTCTTACTGCCGCTGGCCGAATGCTGGGATCACACCATCACCAGAGCCATCTAGGCTTCTGCATAAGGAGACACACACTCTCCCTACCTCAGCTAAGCCTTCATCTCTTGCAGGCTTTGACCTCCCAGTTCTCATTGTTAGTCTCCAGTACCACATTCCAATCACTTCCAAGTTTGGGTAGCTCTCAGGCTCAGGGGCTCAGGGTCCATTAACAGTGCTTTAACTGACTCTGCTTCCCTTCCAATCTGGCAAGCAGAACAGGAAATGTACTTTGTAAGAGCAACCCCAAAGCTAGGGCCAGGTTCAGTCTTCTGTTCTTTGCTTATGAATTCTCATTCAGTGATGTGTACCTTCCAGTTGCTAGGAAACACCTTTTGCTTCAAAGACTGCTAGGCACCCACATAGTCAGATATTATTACCATTTTCTGTTGTTTTTTTGTTTTTTGTGGGTTTTGTTTTGTTTTGTTTTGTTTTTTTACTTTTCATTTGTGTTTGTGGGTTTGTCTTTGTTTTTTTTTATTTCTTTTGATACAAGGTTTTATTCTGGAGGCCAGGCTGGCCTGGGTACTTCCTCCTGCCTCAGTCTCTCAAGTACTGAGATTACAAGAATGTTCTACCACACCCTACATCATTTACTGAATTCTTTTGACTCTGGGTATCTCGTATCCCTTTTATTTTTGTAAGAAATCATGTTCCAACCTACTTTGTATAAATAGTTCCTGATGGAGGTACATCTCATGGAAACAAAAGCATCAATGCACACGTCTGTACATTCGAAGTTGTTCTTGCTGCTCTGGGCACAAAGGCAGAAAACTAGACACATTTAAATGCCCCTTGACAAAGGGATGGCTGAATAAATCATGATGTCTTTATCCCTGAGAACAGTAGGCAGCTAGAACGATGGGTTAAATCTCTATTTACTAGTTATATATGTTAAATGAAAAAAAAAATCAGAGGAAGACACAAGGATGTCCTATGATCTTAGTTATTTTGTGCGGGAGGGGCTCTTACTCTACACAGTAAGAGGCTATCTCAGCAGGCCAGAGTTGGGCTAACAGTGGTGGACAGAACTTGCCTAGCTTGTTTGAAGTCTTGGAGTGATTCCAGTGCTGCAAAACCAAACAAAAACAAGCACAATAAAAACAAACAAAACCCGGCAGTATGCTTTTCTTTCCTCCAATTTAAAATAAAAAACAAAAAACCAAAACACGTTAGAGGGCTGGAGAGCTGGTTCAGCGGGTAAGAGCACTGACCGCTCTTCCAGAGATCCTAAATTCAACTCTCAGCAACCAAACGATGGCTCACCAGTATCTGTAATGGGATCTGACACCCTCTTCTGGTGTGTCTGAAGACAGCAACAGTGTACTCACCATACATAAAATAAATAAAATCTTTTTTAAAAAAGTGTTAGACACAGAATCTCGCTGGCCTATACTTTCATATGTAGCCAAGGCTCTACTCAGCTTGGAAACCTCCAGCATCCTGAATGGTGCACACACGGAGGTCAGAAGTCTCTTCTTCTACCATGTAGGTTCCAGGGATTAAACTCAGGCCTTCAGACATCTTTTCAACTAACAGAAGCCATTTTGAGAGCCTGTATACTCATCTTTTTTTTTTTTTTTTTGGTTTTTCGAGACAGGGTTTCTCTGTGTAGCCCTGGCTGTCCTGGAACTCACTCTGTAGACCAGGCTGGCCTCGAACTCAGAAATCCTCCTGCTTCTGCCTCCCAAGTGCTAGGATTAAAGGTGTGCGCCACCACCGCCCGGCCTATACTCATCTTTTAAAATAAAACAACTTCCCTTTCTCACTCCAGTTCTAAGTGAGTAAACAGGGGAAGGATACACAGAGATGTTCACAGGAGGGTCACTGGCTTCTGAGTCGGAAGTGTGAGAAGGGAAGGAGGCAGGTCAGAAGCAAGCATGCCCGGAAAACTAGAAAAACACACCAGCATTATCCATGTGAGGCCAAGTGCATCTCATGTGTTAAATCATACTACTGTAAATCCAGCAGACATGGGGCACTGGTCTCAAGGTATCCTCCCTGCTTAAGGAGTTCCCCTGCAGAATGCAATGTTTTAATCTCAGAGGAGACTGTTGTTACACAAGCCATGACAGGATATGACAGCCAGGATAACCAAGTGTCTCTGGGAGGTAGGGCCTACAGTGTTCGTATGCTGGACCAAGGAAGGATTCAAGTCCAGGGCAGGATGGCTCAAGATCTCAGCACGATAGGGCTGGAGAGGTAACAAGACTTTGAAGAGCACTGGCTGTTCTTCCAGAGAGAATCATGGTTCAGTTCCCAGCATCCACATGGCAGCTCACAACCATCTGTAACTTCAGTCCCAGGCGATCTGACGCCCTCTCTGCTGAAAGCACCAGGCATGCATGTGGAACATGGACATACATACAGGCAAAACGCCCTACTCATAAGAAACGGGCTTTGTTTAAAAAACAATTTCATCTCCCTACATAGAGTAGCACACAATTGAAGGTCATAAATTGTTTATTTCTGTAATCTTTTTCATTTGATATTTTTGGACCAGGGTTAACCATGGGTAATTGGAATCTGGATGTGAACTCTGTTTAAAGAGGTAAACACACATGTGATAGGACAGTTAAAAATAAAATCCGAGGGATGGAGAGGTGACTTAGCGGTTAAGAGCTCTCTGGCTGCTTGCCCTTCCAGAGGTCCTGAGTTCAATCCCCAGCAACCGCATGGTGGCTCACAACTATCTGTAATGGGATCTGATGCCCTCTTCTGGTGTGTTTGAAGACAGTTACACTCTACTTATATAAATAAAATAAGTAAATCTTTTTAAAAAAATCTGAAAGAAATCAGAGGGCTTGAGAAAGAAAAAAAATAACTATTAGGACTTTTATTATTTATGTATATCTCTATAAAATATACATACAACAAACCCATTAGAAATAAGTCTACTTTAAGCTAGTCAGTAGAGGTATAGGCCTTTAATCCCAACACTTGGGAGGCGGTGCTCCAAGTTTAAGGCTAGCCTGGTCTACAGAGTGAGTTCCAGGACAGCCAGGGCTGCACTGGAAAAACTGTCTCAAAAAAATCAAAACAAAAATCAAAACACAACAAAAGTCTACTTTAAATAGTCTTACTTACAAAATAACAGTAATCAAGAAGAAGCCTGAAGCCCCCATCTCTGTCTGCCCATTTCTCTCTCTCTCTCTCTCTCTCTCTCTCTCTCTCTCTCTCTCTCTCTGTGTGTATGTGTGTGTGTGTGTGTGTGTGTATAGACAGTCTCACTATGTAGGGCCCAGGCTAGTTAGTCTTGAACACAAGGTCCTGCCTCAGCCTCCTGAGTGCTAGGATCACAGGCATGTAACAACTCCTAATTTATATTATAGAGCACCGGGGATCAAGTCCAGAGCTTCATGCACAATAGGCGAGCACTCTTTCAATGGATAGATGAAAAGAAATATGGCCGGGGGGATGGCTCTGAGGCCATATTTCAGCTTATTACAGCCACAAAAAGCTGAGTTTGAATCCCTAGCACCCACATAAAAGGCAGGTCAGCTACACGTGCCTGTAACCCCAGCAATTAAGGCTTTGGGGACAGTGGAAACCAGCAAATTTTGAGAGTCCCATGGCCAGCTGAGTTATTTTAGCCAAAACAGCCAGCTTTCAGGTACACGAGAAGCCCTGTCTCTAGGCAACAAGGGGGAAAGTGATAGAGAAAGACGCTCAAATCTCGATCTGGCCTCCACGTGCCTGTGCGCACACCCACATGCTCCTGTTCATGCCACACACACACACACACACACACACACACACACACACGAGGTGTTTACAGGAGCTAGTCATTCAGTGAACCACATATCAATCTTTCCAGAGGAAAAGAGTGGGCTGTGCAAAGGAAGTTAAATCTAGTGAGTGGCTGCCTCCTCTGTGCTGAGCCTTTGATACGGTAACTGCTTCTGAAGATCTGATGTTGAAAGAGGAGGCGCGGTGATCAGAGGGGCACCCGAGGAAGAACTTTTCAGAGAAAGAGTGCAGGAGTGAGGCCCGAGGCCCCAGGTGGGAGTGGGGGGCACGCATCTAGAACACCTACCAGCTGCAGGGAGCTCAGAACCGCCAGGGCACAGAGTCTGGTAGAGAGAAGGGGAGGGGGTAAAACTGTAGAGGGGGAGAGGATGAGGTTAAGAAGGTCTTAGATGTCATGGAAAGAACGCAGCTCTTCTTTAAGACGGGGGTGGGGCGGTCATTAAAGAATTTTAACTGAGAAAGTGACGTGATAAAATATAAAACCGGGGCTGAACGTGTGTAGCTTTGTGGCATAGCACGCGCCTCAGAACAGTCAGCAGACACCCAGCAGTGGTCTGAGGTGCTCCTGCTTAGAGGCAAGGTGGTGGTACAGCTGTAGGGGAATCCGAGCTAAGGATACAGTTGTGGGAATTTGAGGTGTTTAGGAGGTGTACACTGGGCATGGATGCTTACAACGTGAGACAGAGCCAAGGGACAGGTGACTCTGGGATTTCTGATCATTTTGTGATACGCTTGGTAATCGTACTGTCGTCCTAGAGAATTAAATAGAAAGATTTGCGTGTTTATTGGAGCATGTGCTGCCTAGATTTGTTTTGTTTGGTTTGCTTTTTTTTTTTTTTTTTTTTTTTTTTGAGACAGGGTTTCTCTGTGTAGCCCTGGCTGACCTGTAACTCTCATTGTAGATCAGGCTGGCCTCAAACTCAGAGAGCTGCCTGCTTCTGCTGTCCCGAGTGCTGGGATTAAAGGTGTGCGCCGCCACTGCTTGGCACTAGTTTTTAATGTCAAGTTGACACAAAATAGAGTCATCTAAGAGGAGGGAAGCTCACGTGGGAAAATGTCTCCATAAGCCCAGGCTGCAGGCCAAGCCCGTGAAAGATTTGCTTGACTCATGATGTGGGAGGACCCAGTGCATGGTGGGTAGGGCAACCCTTGGGCTGGTGGTCCCGGGTGCTGTCAGAAAGCAGGCCGAGCAGATTATGGGGAGCAAGCCAGTCAGCAATCAGACTCTGCCTCAGGTTCCTGCCCTGCCTGCCTTCGATGATGAGCCGGGGTATGAAAGTGCGGGTGAGACAAACCCTTTCCTCCCCGAGTTTCTCTTGGCCATGGCGCTTCATCACAGCAATAGAAACATTAAGACAGAGCAGGTGACAAAAATTACATTTTGTGTGCGAATATGTTGTTGTTGTGAGCCTTTGAGAGAATGCCTGGAAAAGATATGGATTTTGGAACCCCCAAAGTACAACTGGACGTCAACGCTGGCACTCACCAAGTGTATAAAAAAAAAAAAGGCTTTGGGGAGAGTTCTAGAAAGTATCAACCCTTCAGGGGCAAGCAGAGAGAGAGATTGCCTGACAAGGTGGGGCAGGCCTTCAGTCCAGCACTAGGGAAGCAGAGGCAGGTGGATCTCTGAGCTTCTAGGCCAGTCTGCTCTACACAGCAAATTCCAGATCAGCCAGGGCTATGGGTTGTTTGGGAACAGCTGTGCGAATTCACCAGTGGGAATTGCTTAGAAGCAAACAGAAGCTAGCGCTGTAGACTCTGAAAGCGAGCGAGCTGCCCGGGTCCCAGTCAGTCCTGTCTCTGGCACTCAGAAGTCACCCAGGCTGGGGACACTTGACTGCATGTCTTCATTCCTGTGTCTTGTTGTCTACAGATGTATGTCAAGACTGTCCCTATGGAGCAGAGTTAGTGTGGGGATTAAGTCGATTGCACTTGTAAAGCGCTTAGGACTTTGTAGCCTTTGGAACAAGGCAATTGATGTACAAATGACTGTCACAGTAAGATCAAATATGAAAGGACCTGAAAATATCACTGAATGACTAGCAATTCATCTTATTTATCTTTGAGTAGCTACTTATATGTGAAGGCACTAAAGATAGAGTTATGAACAAAACCCTGACCTTGCCCTTGAAGGAGCTAATATGCTAGTAAGTCACAGTGTCTAGATACGGGGCAGTGCTCTAACCACCTATGCCTCACCTCACACAACAAGGATGCAGGGTCCAGCTTGGCAGAAACTAATTCATAGCACAGAAGGGTTAAGCCTCCAAGCTGGAATGTGGTCAAGTTGGCCCGGTGCCCCTGTCTCTACATCTTATATTATTTTTGGGTTGCTGCTGGAGACCTTGGTAACACGTTTGAGAGATATAGCCAGGCAGTACTCAAGAGAGCAGTAAACTTAGTATTCAGTGAGTTCTAGGGATCAAAACTTCTCCACGGAGGAGCACACTAACAAAGCTATAGATTTGCAGTGGCCTTGGCTTGTCAGTGGCAGAATAAGAAATGTTGATTTAGTTAAATCAAGTGTGATCTTTGGTCAAGTCCTGCGTCCCCGGTGACTTTGCAGTGAGCTGGGTGGCAGTCAGTATGAGTCCCTCTGGTAAACCGTTATGTTTGGCATTACTTACTGAAGTAAAGACTATTAGATCTACATCTAACAAACCCCTCATTCTATTATAAAAATAGGGAAGGTCCTTGGATCCTCTGGAGGCGGAGTTACAGGTGGTTGGGAGTCTGAGCGGGTGCTCGGAACCAAACTCGGTTAATGGGAAGAGCGGAAGCGTTCCTAACTGCTGAGCCCCGCCCTTTACCCAGGAGGTGCAACCATTATAAACCCAGACCTTCACTAGCAATTAGAAGGGCGTTCCTATACATTGATCTGAGTCTTGAAAAAAAAATAATTTAACATTTTAGCGGAAATTCACAACCCGCCGTGTTTCTGAGAACTTCCCAGAAGACTGGGGTTGTGAACGCCCCATTACATATAGGAGATAAGGAGCACAGCTGTGTGTGCCTTTCCATTTTGTCAGTGGGAACAGATCGCAGCGGAGACAAGTGGCTGATGGGAACCGACAGCCTTGCGGGAATCAGGTGAGTTACTGTAAACAAATATCCACTAGGTAATTGCAATGACCTACTGAAAAAAATCCAAGAACCAAAGAGCATGCTTTATCCTGTGCTAGGTTACGCACCAGTTATGACTTGTGAAACAGAAGCAAAGTTTTGGAGGGGCAGAGTCCGCATATAAAGCTGCTAGACTGGCCCGACCACCTCACACGTCATGAGGATTCTCACTCCCGGACACTGAGTGATTATTCGACTGAGAATTCTAGTCTCCAGACCACTGCACCAAATTCAGGGACTCTGCTGTGCAGCGTGACATACCTAGGGTTAAATTTGCTGTGATGTCCATCCACAAAACTCCTGAGGTGCAGAACAGGAATGTAGACTTGTGAGATGAACTCAAAGCAAAGTTTCATCTGATCAATCCCTTTTTAGAATTAAATTTTTAAATTTGACTTGTGTGTGTGTGTGTGTGTGTGTGTGTGTGTGTGTGTGTGTGCCATCTGTGGGTGGGATGGGGTGGGACGAGGGTGGCCTGCGGATCCCATAACTCCTCGAACTGAAGTTAGAGACAATTGTGAGCTGTCTTATGTGGGTAACAGGATCTCAGCTCCAGGTCCTCTGGAACAAACAGCAAGCATTCTTAACTGCTGAGCCATCTTGGCAGCCCCTACCTGTCCTTAAAAGATAAAGCTGACCAACCATAGGAGCTCATGCCTCTAACACCTGCTTCTGCCGGGATTAAAGGCATGTGCCACCCTGTCTGGCTACAACAACTTTTTGTGCTCAACCAAAAGTCGCTAAAGATTGAAACCGTTTTCAAACGCATAGGCCCACACTCTACAGCATAATCTGTTCTAGTTCACTGTGAGCAGCTGAGGATAATGTAGATTTTTGCAGTGGAAAGCCTTCACCTCTCTACACCATAAATAGTAACTAAATTGTCTCAAATCCCAGGCTATTAGTCATTCTTCCCAAAGCTGTAGTATAACATTCCGCTTACAGCAGGGGAAAGAACATTCAGTTCTGGGGAATAAAGAAGGCTTTTGTTGGATTCTTCTCTTTGTTTTACTTCAGAGTTAAATTAAGTAACAGTTACTCTGAATGACTAAGTATCAGCCTTCAGCTGATGTAGGTTCGGGAGCAGCTGATCCTAATAGCTTAGGACTGTAAGAGGCATCAAGTTCACGGGCAGAGATGTCTGTGGAACTTATCATTTAAAAGGACACAAAATAATGGTTCCATCAGGCTATGTTGAGCTACTTGAGGAAATCTTTGTAGCTAACACCGTGAGCCTTCCGGGATACATCCGTTAGGTCAGAATCCTTCAGGCTGAAATACATTCTGTGTTACAGTTGTGTGATACCGGGGCTCCAGCTGGCTCTAGAATGTTCAGAAATATACTTGCGTGGGCCCTGTACCACAGCAGGCACTTGACTGGACATTAAGCATGACATTCATCACAGCCTTGAGATATCCAATGTCTATTGTAAAAGGCAGTCTCTAGGGTATGTCAGTCACACCTAGATCCATGTTAAGTGAGTGATGACATTATTTAAATTGACATACTGTTCTTGTTTTTAAAATTTTTTGAGACAGGGTTTCCATTTTCCATTATTTTTCCCCCCAGTCTTTAAAAAAGCTGGGGGGGGGGGATGCTCTTAAGTACGGTTAAGAGCATTGACTGCTCTTCCGAAGGTCCTGAGTTCAAATCCCAGCAACCACATGGTAGCTCACAACCATCTGTAATGAGATATGACTCCCTCTTCTGGTGTCTACAGTGTACTTATAATAAATACATCTTTACAACAACAACAACAACAAAACAGTGTGCTGATAGTCTTATACCTTCCCCAATATATGTAAGAAGTGGACTTGCATTGCTACTTGCTGGTGTTCGGGGTGTTATGTAGCGAAGGATTTTTCTATGGTAGCATGTGTGTGAATGTGTGTCCTTTCTAAGGCTAGCCTGGCACCGTTGGCTTGCTGCTCCCCTCCGGGCACGAATTCCTCTGTGGTGAAGAATGTCCATCAACAGCTTCTTGCCAGAGAGTGAATGAGGCTCAAAGGCGCTACCTCACAGATCTGAGAAGATCCTTATTTTTCCCTCATATGCAACTGATAGTACACTTCTTTATTTATAAATTACTACCTCAGCCGGGCGGTGGTGGCGCACGCCTTTAATCCCAGCACTTGGGAGGCAGAGGCAGGCATATCTCTGAGTTCGAGGCCAGCCTGGTCTACAGAGTGAGTTCCAGGACAGCCAGGGCTATACAGAGAAACCCTGTGTCGAAAAAACACACAAACAAACAAAAAAAATTTACTACCTCGTAGACATTTCGAGGTATTAAAAAGCAATCTGCCACCCTTTAGGGGGGCTGCCATGGAGAACTATCTGCCAATCTTGTACTTGATGCTCTCAGGCTTAGTGAGGCCACTATGTAAGTCAGTTTTCATTCATTTTGCAGGGCGCGTGGGCTGGGGGGGGGGCGCTTTCCGTCTAGAATGTCTTTTGCACCTAAGTAAGAAATCACCTTGAGTTCTTTCTTCCATTGTTTCTTCTCCTTCCTCCAAGATCTCTGATAATCATAGGTCAGCCTTGGGATGAGGCTCAATTCGTGTCTAGCAAGCTTGAAGCCCTTAGCCCATCCTCAGCAATTGTACCATTGGCTGGCCCATGTATGGAGCTTCTGTGGAGGGGTGGGTGACTGCGATCAGCTGTTCCTTTACCTCAGACCCTGCCAAAGGACGGAGTACCGGGGAGCTTTGTAAGAGAAGTCAAAGTCCCAGGAATGACTCTGAGCAGAAAGTGTCGAAGTGGAATTCCTTGGTGTGTGTGTGTGTGTGTGTGTGTGTGTGTGTGTGTTTGGCTTTGTTTTTTTTTTTTTTTTTTTTTTTTGGTTTTTCAAGACAGGGTTTCTCTGTGCAGTCCTGGCTGTCCTGGAACTCACTCTGTAGACCAGGCTGGCCTCGAACTCAGAAATCCACCTGTCTCTGCCTCCCGAGTGCTGGGATTACAGGCGTGTGCCACCACGCCCGGCTAACATCGTTCTTTTTTTAAAAAAAAATCGATTGGTTCTTTAAAGGTAACACTTTTAAAGCAAGATAATCAAATTAAGTGAGCTTTAACAAATACCAGCTTTGAGAATTTCTTAGAAAAACATTTGTTGAGTATCACTCAGCTCCTACACAACAGCAATACTTTTTTGAGACAGTTTCCCTGGCTCACCTGGAACTTGCTCTGTAGACCAGGCTAGTCTTGAACTCAGAGATCCACCTACCTCTGCCTCTGAGTACCTGGATTAACAGCATGCGCCACTACCAGTAGTCTACTTCTTAGTTGTTTTCTAGTGCTAAGTATCTTTCCCTGTGCTGTTCAGGGTTTTTTTCCCCCTTCCCCCTGTCACAGAGATCCACTTGCTTCTGCTTCCTGAATACTGGGATTAAAAACATGCATCACGCCGGGCGTGGTGGCGCACGCCTGTAATCCCAGCACTTGGGAGGCAGAGGCAGGTGGATTTCTGAGTTCGAGGCCAGCCTAGTCTACAGAGTGAGTTCCAGGACAGCCAGGACTACACAGAGAAACCCTGTCTCGAAAAAAAAAAAAAAAAAAAAAAAACATGCATCACCCCACCCAACCCACTGAGAGAGAAGGTTTTAAGTTCTCTAATTGACTATTCATTCATGACAGGATGCAACTGCTAAAATTCTAATACAATGGTAGACCTCAGTGACAGGATTATAACAGGTTCCCATCTGTATGTGAGCTTGTCTAGTCCTCTATGGATTCTGTTCCAAACCTGCTTTCATCAGGAAGACAGATCAGAGTCTAGGATGTTCTCAACCAGAAGGATCGCAAACTCTAACACAGAGCAATCTCGAGAAAAACCAACGTGGGTGATATTATTGCAAGAAGCATTCCCTTAGTGGGTTTCCTTGAAACAGTCTTAAATTTATTTTTGATGCCTTTTCTGATATATTCTATAAACTCTATACACTGTAGACAAACAGTGGAGAAAAATTACAACAAATTTAGTGGCAATGTAAATGTGTTCATAAAGTACTGTGTGTGTATGTGTGTTTGTGGATGTATGCGTGTTTATGTGTGATTGAATGTGTGTGGATCTGTATATGTGTGAGAGTGTGTGTATATGCATGTGTGAGTATGTGTGTGTATGTCAGAGTGTGTACATGTATGTGTGTGTGTGTGTGTGTGTGTGTGTGTGTATTTAACCTACAAAGTACAGGTACAACATAAACTTGATTCTATCCCTCCTTTTAAAAATAATTTATGTAGCCGGGCGGTGGTGGCGCATGCCTGTAATCCCAGCACTTGGGAGGCAGAGGCAGGCGGATTTCTGAGTTTGAGGCCAGCCTGGTCTACAGAGTGAGTTCTAGGACAGCCAGGACTACACTGAGAAACCCTGTCTCAAAAACAAACAAACAAACAAACAAACAAAAACTAGAATGCTGGCTAAGCGTCTCCAGTGGCCCACACGTTAAGGGCATGCGGCACAGCCGGGATGTGGGAGAATGGAAAGACATGACTCACTGGGGCGCCCTTACGAGATCAGGACCCCACCCTTCCTCAGGTTCCTTCGCTTCCATGGCCGGGCAGCTCTGCTGGGACTCCTGTTCCCACTGTGAAACACTGCTTTACAGAGGCCCAGACCAGACTGAAGGCTCTGGAAGGAGGCAGTGTCCTTTGAGTCAGCTGTCTCAGTGTTTCATAACAACGCAGAAAAGCTGACTGGTACACAGGCACCTGCCAGATCGACAGACGCATTTTTTACATATTTATTTATTTATTTATTTATTTATTTATTTATTTATTGTGTGAATGTGTGTGCCTACATAGTAAAACCTGGCTCTAAATAAATAACAATTCATACAAATAAACTGACCCCATGTGCCCGTATAGAAATATTTGCACTAAGAAGGGGAGGGAGGGAGGGCGCACAAGCCTGTTCAGAATGCAGTGTGTGGGTGCCCACCTGAGTGCCCTCAACTTGGTTATGGGGGCAGAGGTGGGGAGGAAAGGAGGCGCAGGGCTGGAGAGAGGGCTTAGCCTTTAAATGTGAAGGTTATTATTCTTCCCAAGGACCCAGGTTCAGTTCCCAGAACCCACAGGGTATCTCACAACCATTGTAAATCAAGTTCCAGAGGATCTGACACCCCCTTCTGACCTTCACAGGGACCAGACATGGACACGATGTGTCAATGATGTGTTTATAAAAAGAGAAAGAAATATAAAAATATGTTCTATGGGGGTGTGGTGAGGTGTGGGGGAAGGCGGTGCCTCTGTGGGCCCATGCCAAGGCCCCCCTTCCCCCGAGGGACCAGACACAAAACGGATAGTATAGAATAGAATGTATTCAGGGTATGGGGAGGGGAGTTAAGAGGGTAGTAGAGGCAGAGAGAGGGAGAGTGGCGAGAGGCTGGCCATGACCACGTGGAGAGAGGGGGGAAGGGAATGGGGAGAGAGGGCAAGAGAGAGAGCAAGAGAGAGAGGAGGGGGGCAAGCAGCCCCTTTATAGCCTACCTGGCTGTTGCCAGGTAACTGTGGGGAGGAGCATACCTGCCTGTTGCTAGGTAACTGTGGGGCGGAGCTTAGACAGAATGCTAACCTTATGTAAGCATATCACACAGGCAAAACACTCATACAAATTAAACAAGTCTTTTTTTAAAGGAGAGGATGTTCCTAGACTGACAGCTCCTCCTGGACCTCCTTGGCTAGGGCATGAAGAACTGGCAGAAACAACGGTTTTCAACGTCTCTAGAGAGATGTGCTCAGAAAACCCTTAAAGGAGCCCAGGAGCAGAGCCCCCGGCAGGGTTCAGCGTCTCCTGAACACTGTGTTACTCCTGCAACACAGCGCCAGTGTCTTGTTCTGAAGGAACAACACACTAAGGAAAATGGGAGGGGGCTGCCGAGTGGGCAAACTCCCGGCCTCGGGAGTGAAGGAAAGAAGGACGCCAGAAGGAGACGTCAAGAGACCTCGCTGGGTCTTCTACTTCTGGGTCTGAGTCCAGTCAAAAGCAAGTCTTTTTAAGAATGACAAATATAGGGGCTGGAGGGTTCAGTGGTTGCGGGCACTGGCTGCTCTTCCAGAGGATCCAGGTTCAATTCCCAGCATCTACATGGCAGCTCATACCTGTCTGCAGTGTCAGGACCCAATACCCTCACACAGGCAAAACACCAATACACATAAATAATTTAAAAAGGGATATATACACATATATATATATATATATATATGCATATATATGAACAATGAGAACTTGTTTACAAAAGAAATACAAAAATATTACAAAAATAATTACAAAGAAATATTTACAAAAGGTCTAAAAGGTGCGCTCATGCCTTTTAATATTACATTGACTGAGTGAATGAGTCTGTGTGTGTGTGTATGAGTGTGTGTGTGTGTGTGTGTGTGTGTGTGTGTTCATCAGCCATGGCACTTATGTGGAGGTCAAAAGACAACTTGCAGGAGCTGGTTCTCAGTCTCTACCACGTGGGTCCTGGTTTGGCAACAAGTCTGATCCATCTCACACACCCTGATGCTTTACTGGGAACGAATAACAGGCCACAGAGGGTTGCATTATTACGTTCTTATACATGTGTATTTTTACCTACCCCCACCTTCTAGTCTTTTCTTGTCCTCCTCCTGTTCTGCAGTTCCTTCTTCTCCCACCAACTAATTACCCTTCATTTCCAGGCCTTTCTGTGCGTGCATGCATGCGCATGCGTGTCTCTGTGGGTGTGAGTGTGTGTGTCCCACTGAGTTTGAGGGGGGTTGTTTATAGGAGCACGGGAGAGAGGTAACTGCTGTCAGGATCGTGCGGGTAGTCACAGCCCCTGTGATCATCACGTGGACAGTAGCTAGTGCCAGAGAAACACTTCAGCTGTTAAGAGCACGACTCACCCTTGCAGAGGACCTGGGTTCAGTTCCCAGCACCGCACACGGTGGCTCATTACCCTCTGTAACTCCAGTTCCAGGGGATCCGATGTCTTTTTCTTACTTCTAAGGGCACCAGGCACGAATATGATACACATACATACATTCAGGCAAAACACTCATACACATAAAATAAAATCAGAGAAGCAGCATCTGCAGTGTCCATGAATGCCTTCCATCTTCTTTTTTTTTCTAATTTAGAAAAGAACACACAATTTTCATATGGCTAGGATATGAAAACATTAGATTAAGACCTCACTGTTAATTGAAAAGTTTTACTAACCAGGTTTTCATAAATTGCTTAATGCTACTGCAGAACAGTAAGCCAGGAACAGGAAGCATCACTGAGCATTTTCTCATAGTCGGACAGACACGAAACCCTCAAGTTCAAGGAACGATGTCTATATGAAGCCAACCCTAAGTCTAACCCTAATCTTATACCATCTATTAACTGGGGTCAGAGAATATGCACATCAAGGCTTAAGAGCCCCCTCAGATTTCTTCCCAGGAGTTTGGACCAAAACGAACGAACCCTCTCTCTGGTTGAACTGCCTTCTGCGAATTTATATCCAAATCACAATGCAAACAAAGATAAAAGCAAAAGAGAAACGATAGAATAAACAAAACCAGCCTCTGTGGCTGGTCTTAAAACGGGTTATTTTGATGCGACAGCACACATTCCTGATATACTTTAAATTACATAAGTTATTAAAATAACCTCTCAAGAAAATTAAAAACGAACAACTAAAAATAAACCCCCATTTCTGCTCAAGTAGACTACAGTCACACCTTCCCTGTATGAGCCCATCGGTGAACAGGGCATGTGGCAAGTACCTGCGATCCTCGTGCTGCTCGTGGACAGGCAGAGGCAGGAGCCCTGGGATTTGCGTTCTACCTGAATCCCTGAGCTCCCTGCTGGGTATCCTCCCTCCCTCCCTCCCTCCCTCCCTTCCTTCCTTCCTTCTTCTTTCTTGGATACTTATGTGTTTGTTGATTGAGTGTTTGCAGTTGGGTTTGGTTTGGGTTTTTTTTAATTGGTTTTTTGTTTGTTTTGTTTTGTTTTGCTTTATCCATCACTCTAAGACCTAAGAGCGATAGCCGGGCGTGGTGGCGCACGCTTGTAATCCCAGCACTTGGGAGGCAGAGGCAGGCGGATTTCTGAGTTCGAGGCCCGCCTGGTCTACAGAGTGAGTTCCAGGACAGCCAGAACTACACAGAGAAACCCTGTCTCAAAAAGAAAAAAAAAAAAGAGCGAAGACCTGGTCAACTCCGCCATGGCTGCAGTTTCGGGATCTAACAAATAGTGGATGCACAGTAAATATTTGTTGTAGGAAAGAGACCCTGGGGTGAGAGGCAAGGCTGGCCAGGAGGTCCCAAGAGGAACCGGTTGTTCCTGTTCCACTAGCAATGCCTCAGGAGTTTGCTCCGGAGAGGATGAACTCAGAACTGCCAATCTGACAGGGCACCCACCAGAAGCGGGGGGTGGGCTTCTCTGTCTATTCCCGAGGTGTGTCCCCAACGGCTGAGTCAGGGTTTAAAATTACATTTTTTTTTTTTTTTAAAAAAAACAAGGCTTTAACACGTCAAAAGCATCAAATCCTTGTTAACACCCTTCCCTGTAAAAAGGACATTTCCTTGTGGGAGAAAGAAAAGATGGAAACAAAATAAAAGGTTAGTGATTTCCTGTTTCTCTGTGCACCTGATGAATAGCATTAGTTAAGACAGTTAGAAAAAGTTAATGCCTGAAATAGTCTCCCAGTGACTATAAAATAGCATAGCCCTTTCTCCAGGCAGGCTGGGGAAATTCAGGGTGTATGTGTGTGAGAGAGAGAAAGAGAGACAGAGACAGAGACAGAGACAGAGACAGAGAGCAAGAGCCTTTGCTAAGATAGCATTCCTTCACATGTTAGAAAAAGCACCGCTCCCTAGGAACTTCCCTATGCAACGTGTAGTTGTGATCAAACACGAGGTCGTTACAGGCTAGGCGCGCTCTCCACCACTGAGATCCAGCTTTGGACTCTGACTCCCGGTACTGGGATAACTGGAATGCTCACAGCCTGCTAAAGCCAGCTTTAGTAAGGGATCTGCCTGTGGTAGTGTTTCCTGTCAACTCCAGAAGAGGGCAAAGGCAAGAATGCTACCATCTCCCTTACCCTCTTCCGGAAGAATGATCCCACAATAGTTAACTGCTGGATGCAGGACCTTGGGCAGGATGGGCTCTGGTGTTCCCTCTGTGGTGTTGTAGCTCTCTTGGATTGAGGGAATAGAAATCTGTTCAGACTTCACAGATATCATGCAGCTAAGAACAATGCAGCGAAGGAGCCAGAATCATGCAGCGAAGAGCCCAGCATGTACTGGAATCTTATGTCAAAATTTTCTGAATAACCACTTGCCTTTAAATTTTAAATTGGTACAGCTTTTTTTTTTTTTTTTTTTTTTAATGCAATTATTGGGCTGGAGAGAAGGTTCAATAATGAAGAGTAGTTGCTTCTTTTCCAAAGACCGGGGTTCAATTCCCAGCACCTACATGGCGTCTCACAACTGGCTGTAACTCCAGATCAAGAGTATCCTACGCCCTCACGGACATACATGCAGGAAAATCACCAATGCACATTTAAAAAAATAAAAATTACAGCCATGTATGTATTATGTATGTATGTATGTATGTATGTATGAATGAATGTATGAATGTATCACATATTTTGTTGGGGTAGAGGGATAGAGGCCATGCATACATGGAAGTCAGAGGACAACTTGCCAGAATTGGGGTTGTTGTTTTTGTTTTTGTCTTACCATTGGGTCCTAGGGACCAAATTCAGGTCATCAATCTAGCTACGTCGCCTTCCTCCAATGGCTTTAAAACTTAACAGCCTTGGGGCTGAAGAGGTGGTCCAGCAGTTAAGAGCACTGGCTCTTCTTCCAAACAACTCAGGTTCCATTCCCAGCACCCATATGACAGCTCGTGGCTGTCTGTAACGTTCTAGGGGGTCCAGGGTCCTCTTCTGGCCTCTACAGGCACCAGGCATGCATGTGTGACACAGATATACACACAAATACAAATACATATAAAAGAATGAATTTAAAAAATTTAAAGCCTTAAGAAAAACAAAATAGGTAAAACTTTTTGTTTCAAATTACTCTTTTGTTTTACAGGTGAGGCTATTTGCATGCATCTGTGCAGCGTGTGTGTCTGATGTCCTCGGGGTCGGGTCCCCTGAAACTACAGCTACAGATGGTTGTGATCACCCATGTCAGTACCGGGAATCAAACCCAGGTCCTCTGGAAGACAGCCAGTGCTCTTAACCACAGAGCCATCTCTCAGCCCCAACTGGCTGATTTAACAATGTATTATTTCAGCTTACTCTTGTACTCTCGACTACTGTGAGTTTGACTGTTGAAGAGTACTCTTATAATATATTATGAGTGTGATTCTCATTATTAACTAAAACCAGTGCGACCATTTTTTCCCTCTATCTTTACTACTAGCAGGGTTTCAGAATGTATTCATGAAAGAATACCATTTCTGCTGTTAGTACATGAATTCAGCCTTCATTATCATACAATTATATTTCAGGATCTTGCCAGAAAACTATAACCTTGAACTCCCTGCTACCCCGTTCTTATCGAAGTCTTTTTATGAAACCTGATATTGACGGATGATTTCCAGAAAGATTCCCATCCTGCTTGTTTCCACATATACTTAAACTATTTTAGGATTACTTCTGTAACACCTTTATGATGATATAAACATTCCATTGCATTTTAAAAGTTAAGACAACGATTTTTTTTTAATAAATTTGGAGGTTTTTTTATTTATGTATGTATTTATTATATGTAAGTAGACTGTAGCTGTCTTCAGACACTAGAAGAGGGTATCATTTCTCTTTATGGATGGTTGTGAGCCACCATGTGGGTGCTGGGATTTGAACTCATGACCTTCAGAAGAGCAGTTAGTGCTCTTACCCGCTGAGCCATCTCTCCAGCCCCCTACTTAACACAACTTTTAAAACTAGTTAATAGTTAAAAGCTAGCCTCTCGCTGGGCAGTGGTGGCGCATGCCTTTAATCCCAGCACTTGGGAGGCAGAGGCAGGTGAATTTCTGAGTTTGAGGCCAGCCTGGTCTACAGAGTGAGTTCCAGAACAGCCAGGGCTATACAGAGAAAGCCTGTCTGGGGGGGGGGGGGGACGACGACGACGACGACGACGACAACAACAACAACAACAACAACAACAAAAAAGCCAGCCTCTCTACCCTCATCCTCATCCCAACCCTCTGGCAGCCCAGTCCTAAGCAACCAATAGTCTTCTTTCTGTCTCTGGTTTTCCGTGTTCTGCACAGTTCCCGAATAGAAGGAATCACACAGCATCCAGCCTTGTGTGACTGGCATCTTTCCCTACTGTGAGGACTAGTCTTGACTATCACTTTGATGGGCTTTACAGTTACTTACACAGGAGGCAAATCTCTGTGGATGACCAGGAAGTGTTTCTAGACAAGGTTGGGCAGATGCAAGGAGACCTCAGGCTCCTGCAGCCCTGTACCCCTTGCCGTGAGGTAGCTTAGGCTCAAAGCCCTGAACCAAAATACAGCCTCCCTTCCTTTAGCTGCCCTTGTGAAAAAGCAACTGCTACATCTAAATATCTGTGAAATCCATGTAGCATCTATCAATACTAGTCTGATTGTACCGCCCTTGGGTAATGTGGCTGCAAACATCAATACTGTAGCCATGAACATTCCTGATGGCCTCTTAGGCGGGTGTATGTTTTTATTTCTCTTGGCCTGCCTCTGCCTCCCAAGTACTGGGATTAAAGGCGTGCACCACCCCGGTGGACTGAATGCTGGGCTTTTGTTCTACCTAAAATGGAGTCAAGGGAGGTGATTCTTGGCCAGGGCGGGGTGTGTGTGTGTGTGTGTGTGTGTGTGTGTGTGTGTGTGAAGTCCTATGCAACACACAGAAAGTAAGACTCCTGCAGGTCTTCAGGAGACACTGGATGCCACAGGACTCTGTGATCAGCCACGCCCTGATGGGACCCTGAACTCTTGTTCTTATTTACAGAGCTAAGTAGGATTTAGTGAAAACACTCCTAGGACAGTCACGTGTGAAACAAAGTTGTAATTTTACTCACGCGGTGCCCAGAACTTCCGTTAAGATGCTGTGTCAGTGGTAAGCGTACCAAAAGCACTACAAAGCTTAGAAGAAAACGCAGAGGTAGATCTTTATGGCTTGGCATGATTTGGATTTGATGTGAATTTTTCGCCGCCCAATATGCAAACAGACAACAACAACAACAACAACAACAACAACAACAAAAATTGGACACTGTCAACGTTAAAAACATGCTGGGTTAAAAACATGCCGGGTAGTGGTGGCGCCCGCCTTTTGTGTCAGCACTCAGGAGGCAGAAGCAGACAGATCTCTCTGAGTTTGAGGCCAGCCTGGTGTGTAGGGCAAGTTCCAGGACAGCCAGGACTACGTAGTGAGATTGTGTCTCAAAAAGCAAAAACGAAACAGCAACATCATCATCATCAAAAACATCAATCAAAACAAAAGAGGAGGAGGGAGAGGAGGAGGAGGGAGAGGAGGAGCTAAAACACAGAATAAAATGTAAGCGAATTCAGCTGCGCATGCGCAGTGCTACTGTTCCTGAGCAAGCGTCTCCGTGTTATTAGGAGCCGAAGCCGATCGCCTCTCCACCACCAGCATCCGAAGAGCCACGCAGTGACCTGAGAGATTACTTCTTGGGCTCTATCCAGAAGGCTGGGGAATTCCCTCAAGGGTATTTAAAATGTATCTACGAAATGATAGAGCGAACTGATGAAGCAGTTAGAAAACACACGCAGCTATCTGAAGACAGCCGGAGCCGGGCGGTGATGGCGCACGCCTGTAATTCCAGCACTCTGGGAGGCAGAGGCAGGCGGATTTCTGAGTTCGAGACCAGCCTGGTCTACAGAGTGAGTTCCAGGACAGCCAGAGCTGTACAGAGAAACCCTGTCTCAAAAAACAAAACAAAACAAAAAAACAAAACAAAAAAACAAAAACAAAAACAAAGATAAAGAAAAAAAGAAAACACACGTGGCTATCTGAAGACAGCCGGAATTCTTGGGGCCCGACATTGCTTTTGTTTGTTTGTTTTTCAAGACAGGGTTTCTCTGTGTAGCCCTGGCTGTCCTGAAACTCACTCTGTAGACCAGGCTGGCCACGAACTCAGAAATCCACCTGCCTCTGCCTTCCAAGTGCTGGGATTAAAGGTATGCGCCACCACCACCAGACTCAGACATTGCATTTTAATCAAAGGCTCTAGTCCATTCTTTCACATCCTAAAGTTTGAGCAATTTTTTTTTTTTCGAGACAGGGTTTCTCTATGTAGTCCTGGCTGTCCCGAAATTCATTCTGTAGACCAGGCTGGCCTCGAACTCAGAAATCCGCCTGCCTCTGCCTCCCAAGTGCTGGGATTACAGGCATGCGCCACCACCGCCAGGCAGTTTGAGCAATTTTTGCCTTGCTATGATACCATTTGGAAGGGAGAACGTGTTGCATGATTTCTGCTGACTTATGGCCCATTTCAAATGATTTGCATATGGGAAAATGTGTCAGGAGTCGCAAGACTGCAATGCAAAAATATCCCAAGACACGTTTTCAGCTTTTCAAAACTAGGCCTCAGTTTCATTTTGTGGAGAAATGACCCCAACCTGGTCGAAATTTTATAAACTCAAGACATGCGGTGAGAGGGCTGAGATTATAAATCCCAGGAATTGTAAGTTTATGATAAGAGGCAGTCACACTGCAAGATAGGACCCACAGCTCTCCTAAGAAGCAGAAGTTAGTCTCGCCAACTTAGACCGACATCTAAGATGCTGGTGTGCTTTGGAAGGTGGAAGGAATGGTTGTTTTCACAGCTTTTTTTTTACTGTGGTAATACTGATGCTAAAAACCATGTTTGCCTGGGAGTCATTTCAACCTGTGAAACTGGAAAAAAATACCAGGCCGGTGGCCAAACCTCTATGGCTTGGACCGGACAGGGAAGCCCAGTGCTGCTCCTCCTGCATCTGCAGTCAGATGTTCAGCGTACGTGTCTAGTACAAATGAATAACACCCTTTTAACCGGAAAGCCCCCAGAACACTCATACAGAAACCAAACCTTGTGAGTTTTACTTTCCTTACATCAGTACAAAGAATTCACGTTTTGAAAGCGGCTTCAGCAAATTCCCCCAGTTGCCATTTTATCAAGATAACTCTCTCAGTCTTCTTTTCTGCCAACAGATATTCTAAACCAAACTTGTTACCCCCAAATCTTGTATATCTAAAGAAATTCATTCCCTTGGGCCTACCTGGATAATAGATCTCAGAATACAGAAAGCTTAGAAAGACCTGAAATGCTTAGTTTCAGAACCTCCGTAGTAAAACTTTGCCTGGACCTCCCAAGAGACATAATAAAAAGATTATATAATATGATTAAATGCTAACGCACAATAAATAAAGTCCTATGTGATGTTCTGGGCATGGGGGTGTAGTGTGGGGATTAGTGGCTTGCACAGTCAAAATACCCAGCTTTCAGAGACTCACTCTATTGAAAAGTTGCTCATGAGAGGCAAAATTTCGGACTATCAAGTCTAGAGAATGACCTCAACTGCATAAGTAGGTTGGGATTTATTTGCATGCTGCAAACACAGGAAGGAAACTGTCAAAATAATAACGGGGGCAGCCGGGCGTGGTGGTGCACGCCTGTAATCCCAGCACTTGGGAGGCAGAGGCAGGCGGATTTCTTAGTTCGAGGCCAGCCTGGTCTACAGAGTGAGTTCCAGGGCAGCCAGGACTACACAGAGAAACCCTGTCTCGAAAAAACCAAAAAAAAAAAATAATAATAATAATAATAATAATAACGGGGGACGGGGGCTTCCCTTGTTCTATAATTTTCTCTGATTTTTCAGCGTCTTTTTCTTCACCCCACTTTCGGGGGTGGGGGGACTTGATTAGTTGCCCAGGCTAGCCCTGAAGGTACTCTTGTAACCCACACAGGCCTTGAACTTAAGATGTTCCAGCCTCCTTCTCCTGAATATCTAGGTTATCAAAATATCAAAGGCTGTGGGCCTTTGAGAAGTGTCATTGGCCCTTTCCTCAATGTTTTAAACTAAAATTCCAATGTTACGAAATAATTTTGGTCCTTTGTTTATTATTATTTTTAGTACCATAAGTAAACTTTGAACACTAATATCAAGAGCATCAAATTACCACATCCTTCCATTCTGGGCGCCCCAGTGCCCGTCTCCAGTCTTTCGGCTCTCATCACAAATAAATCTCCATCACCTCCATGTACGCATGTCCCACAGCAACACCTGGTAACCACGGCAACAGCTTATTGAGATACAAAGTACAATCACCAACTTGTAGCCTAATGCTGTCTCTTGAGCCCACCTTAAAAAAATTGTAACCCAAATGTGCCCATGAAAATCTGAGAGTATTGGATTCCCCATACTAAAAAGAAAAAGTACCAGGACTATCGCTTTGTTTTTTCAAAAGCAAATGACCTATTGAGCTAAATCTAAATATGCGTAGGGAATAATGTTGGTGGCAGAATAGAAGGACACAATGAAAGGCGTTTGAGGGTGACTTAGCACCCGGTTGAAGGCAAAGCACACCGAAGAACCACAGACCTACGGACCGTGGGAACCGGCGGACGGCAGGAACATCTTTGGTTAATACGCGACAGGAAGGAGTCGGCAGCCACAGGGAAGGGGGACTTACACCTGTTGCTGTTTTAAATCTCTACCACGGGGAAGGAAACTGTAACTAGGACACACACACACACACACACACACACACACACACACACACACACACATCGTCGGTACTGTGGTACAGAAGAGACCGGCTCCTCCTCAGTCCTGTTCAAGCAGGAGAGTGTAAAGGGACCAATGCCAGTGAACGCTGGAGAGGTAAACATCAAAGAATGTGTGCCCAAAATACACAGGAGATGTCGAGAAAGAGAGAGCCGAAGCCAGAAACAGAATACCAGGCAAACGGTACTCGTTAGAACCGCGGTGTCAGGCATTCCCTAGGCAAAGAGCTGCACTTCCGGTTGCCTGACTGCAGTACAGGAGACTGAGTCATGAGCTGGACCCACCCATCCCCGCCCACTCGTCACTAGTGAAGGAGGCACATGCCTGTACCTGCATCCCTGGGAATCCTAGTTTATTCTGGCAGCCGGCCTCCCGACGTTAAAGGCCAAATCCACTCCCCTGTGGCGCTGGTTTCTTCACCTGCGAGAGGAGCGCTCCACATCTGAGCCACACCCTGGTCCTGGCAGCTCCTTTTGTTGTCGCTCTCTAGGAACAGGCGCCTCACCCTCTCAGCGGGACCCTTCCTAAACAGGCTTCCAATTCTTTCAAGATGGCTCAGTCGTTAGGAGCACAGGCTGCTCTTCAGGAGGACCGATGGGGCTGGGTTCCCAGCACCCATACGGTGCCTCACGGCGATCTGAAACTCCAGTCCCAGGGGATCTAATGCCCAGTTCTGCCCCCTGCATGCACCAGGCATGTGGTGTGCAGACATTAGTGCAAGAATGTGAGTCACCACGCGGGTGCTGGGAATTGAACCCAGGTCACCAGGAAGAGCAAGCCAGTGCTTTGAACCACTGAGATATTCTCCAGACAAAGTTTCCTGAGCCTACTTTTTTTTTATTGGGTTGTTTGTTTTCTTGACACTGTATGTATATACATATACATATGTATATGTATGTGTGTGTGTGTGTGTGTGTGTGTGTGTATATATATATATATATATATACATACCCACAGCCTTCTCTCTGGGCCACCTAAGACACGTGCTCTTTTAAGCTCTCAACCATCTTGTTTAATCAAATACTTATTTTGTATTTGTTTAATATCTGTCTCTACCAGAACTAAGCTCCATTAGTGGATGCCGGCTGTATCCATGGTATCTGGCACAAAGAAGATAGTCAATAAATAATACTCAGGGAATAAATATAATTAACCAAGTAAAAGCTTGGCAGGCTTCCCCACTTGGTTTTGCTCAGAACAGCAAAATGCTCGCACCAAATGCTAGCGTTGCCGGGGCATCTCATTAGATACTGCGGTTAACCGTGAGCGGCAACACGTTCGTCCATACACTGAGGCGGCAGCCATGACCCTCACACTGTGGCTTACTTGTCCCGTGCGTTTCCGTAGCCCCTCTCTTCCTCACAGCGCCCCTTCTTTGTTCCGTGAGCCCTAAGCATCATTCCCAAGGCTCCGGTGTACCAAGCAGGTGAGAACTGGCTGTGTTTTCATACAGTTCTCACCATTCCCCCTGTGCTGTGTCTCTGCGGCGTTCAAATCTCTTCCTAAACCCAACCTTCCTACAAGCAATCTGATTCTTTTTTTTCCTTTCGTGTCATTTTTAATGTCTTGTGTTCCTGGGATGGTCTGTATATGCTTGGCGCTGTTGGGAAGTGTGGCCATGTTGAGTGGGTGTGTCACTGTGGGCGTGGGCTTTAATATCCTTGTCCTAGCTGCCTGGAAACCAGTCTTCTCCAGTTTGTCTTTGGAACAAAATGTAGAGCTCTTAGCTCCTCCTGCACCCATGCCTGTCTGGATGCTGCCATGCTCCTGCCTTGATAGTGGACTGAACCTCTGAACCTGTAAGCCAGCCCCGATCCAATGCTGTCCTTATGAGAGTCGCCCTGGTCTTGGTCTCTTGCTCCTCCCTTGCTCTTTCCCTGCTTCCCATCCCCCCTTTCTCTCCCCGTGCTCACAGCTCACAGCCGGCCTCTGCTTCTCTGCTTCTCTGCTCTCTCTCTGTCTCTCTCTCTGTCTCTCTCTGTCTCTCTCTCTGTCTCTCTCTCTGTCTCTGTCTCTGTCTCTCTCTCTCTCTCTCTCTTCCTTTCTCTGCCTCTACTACCCGCTTGTATCCCCTTCCCATTCCCTGAATAAACTATTCTATACTTAAAAAAAAAAAAAAAAAAAAAGTTGCCTGGTCATGGTGTCTGTTCAGAGCAGTAAAACCCTAACTAAGACAGTTACATATTTAATTTTTTCCCCAAATTAATACATAAATAATACTATCCTTTTTCTTTTTAAATTTATTCTTTGAGAACTTCACTTATATATGCAGTGATTTTTCAAAGCACTTGCTATGCTAACCAAAATGATCTTCGTGTCTAATTTTAAAAGGAGCAGTTATTTCTTTTTCTTTTTCGAGACAGGGTTTCTCTGTGTAGCCCTGGCTGTCCTGGAACTCACTCTGTACACCAGGTTGGCCTTCAACTCAAGAAATCTGCCTGCCTCTGCCTCCCAAGCGCTGGGATTAAAGGTGAGCGCCACCACTGCCCAGCAGGAGCAGTTATTTCATATGAAGTTATGTACACATGAAACTGTGGCTTTAAGCCGGGCGTGGTGGTGCACACCTGTAATCCCAGCACTTGGGAGGCAGAGGCAGACGGATTTCTGAGTTCGAGGCCAGCCTGGTCTACAGAGTGAGTTCCAGGACAGCCAGGACTACCTGGAGAAACCCTGTCTCGAAAAACCAAAAAAAAAAAAAAAAAGAAAGAAAGAAAGAAAGAAAAGAAACTGTGGCTTTTATTTAGAGAGATACTAGGCTTGAATAGAGCATAAGCATGGCCTCCACCCCTAAGGTTTCATATGTCGGAACTCGATCCGTAAGAAGATGGTGGTGGTAGCTTTAAACAATGGTTCCTCATAAGCCGGACCCATGTCTTTGGGTGTGTGCACGGCAGTGATGAGCGTGGTTCTCACGGGGTCCCAGTCGCTCTCTGGCTTCCTGTCTTGCTCTGGTCTCACCCTCTCATCCATACTCCAGCCATGCTGCCTTCACCAGAGCCAAGGCGATAGATACCACCGCTATGCCCTTGAACCTCCAGAACTGTGAGCTGCGCAGACCCCTCTTCATTATAAAACATCCAGTCTCCCGTTATCCATTACAGTAACAGGAAACAGGCTGATACTCAGACCACAAAGGAATGTGCTTTAGATCACCTACTCATTTGGAGTTAGAGCCAGAATAACACACAAATTCCCCAAAGGGTGGGGGTGGCTGCTTTTCACGAAATGTTATTCTCTGTTCTTACGTAACTATTTACTCCTACATCTTATAATAATGAGTCGATAATTATACTCATGAAATGACGTCAAGTCAGAAGGCTTTGGCCATACTTAACCAATCCTACTTCACTGTAGTCCTGTCTTTTCCATCCCTAGGATGAAATGTCCCACATTCAACTTATGAAGAGCGAGTCAGGAAGCGCTGGCAGTGAGACAGGGATTGAAGGCCTATGGGTGTCTCTTGCTCTCACCCGCAATCTGCTCCTCAAGCTCACACAGTCACTGCATCCACCGCCAATCATCCCCTTGTCATGCTTATCCAATCAGGATTGTAGGCTGGATTGTGGTAAAGCCTCCTGGAGACTTCCCAACACCTTGCTCAGGAGAGGGCAGCTGTCCTAAGACAAGCAAGCTTCCGGAGCCGCTTCTTCCGCCTGCCTGCCGTCACTCTCTCGTCCCAGTACTACAGACACGGGATCATCCAGGCCCCAGCCACCCTCTTCTTACTTAAGGGGATCTGGTAAATGTACAGAGTGAAGGAAAGAGAAGTAGAACATTTAAAATGCACTCCCGCTGGTGTAGCGCTCAACAGCAGGGTGCGAGCTTAGCATACAGCAGGCTTTGGATTCCATTCCTAACATGGAAAAGAAAGGGTGGAAGGGTAGACAGGGAAGGAGACTGTTTTTAAAACTATAACGACAGAGACTGGGAGTTAAGTGTGTAACGTGTGTTCTGTACGAGCGTGAAGACCTGACTCTGATCCCCAGCTCCGACATTAGAATTCAGTGTAGACACGGAAAGACTTCTCAGTGGGGAAGGCAGCTGCCAGGCAAGCACGAGAGTCTGAATGTCAATTCTCAGAACCCACACAAAGCTAGACATAGCAGTGAACTTCCGTAACCCCGAAGTTGCTACAGCATGATGGAAGCCAGAGACAGGAGATTCCCCAGAAGCTTAAGCCCGAGCTAGCCCTGCAAACTCAGTGATAAGCCTGTCTGAGGCAAGGAATGGGGGCTGGAGAGATGGCTCAGCAGTTAAGAGCACTGACTGCTCTTCTGAAGGTCCTGAGTTCAAATCCCAGCAGCCACATGGTGGCTCACAACCATCCGTAATGGGATCTGACGCCCTCTTCTGGTGTGTCTGAAGACAGCTACAGTGTACTCACATATAACAATAAATAAATCTTTAAAAAAAGCAAGGTATGGTATGGCACATGCACATCCACACTCACAAGCATGTACACACATACACACAGGACAGACAGACAATAGATATAGAAATGGAGAGAGAGAGAGAGAGAGAGAGAGAGAGAGAGAACTAGAAATCACAGTGGTGTGTTAAGGGGAGGTAGAGAGAGATTTCAGAAATTCAATATCCATCTAGTTAGTGAACTCCAGGTTTCCAGGTTCAGTAAGAGACCTTGTCTCAAAAAGTAAAGTAGAGGGTAACTGAGGAAGACACTCCATCTTCACTGTGGTAGTTTGAATGAGAACGGCCGCCACAGGCTCATCTACGTCAATACTTACTGTCTGAGTTAAGGTTTTATTGCTGTGAAGAGACACCAAAACCAAGGCAACTCTTATAAAGGCAAACATTTGTTTGTTGTTGTTGTTTTTGTTTTTGTTTTGTTTGGTTGGTTTTGGTTTTTTGAGGCAGGGTTTCTCTGTATAGTCCTGGCTGTCCTGGAATACCAGGCTGGCCTCGAACTCAGAAATCCGCCTGCCTCTGCCTCCCAAGTGCTGGGATTAAAGGTGTGCGCCACCACCGCCCGGCAAAGGCAAACATTTAACTGGGGCTGGCTTACAGGTTCAGAGGTTCAGTCCATTATCATCATGGCAGGAAGCATGGCAGCACCCAGGCAGACATGGTGCTGCAGGAACAGAGGAACATCTTCATCGGAAGGTATCAGAAAGAGAATGTGTCATTGAAGGTAACTTGAGCATAGGAGACCTCAAAGCCCATCCCCACAGGGCCACACTTCCTCCTACAAGGCCACACCCACTCCAATAAGGCTGTACCTCCCAAGAGTGCCATTCCAGATGGGTCAAGCATTCAAACTTGTGAATCTACAGAGGCCATCCATACCTATTCAAACCACCACACTTGGTCCCCAGTTGGAAGATCTATTTGGGAAGGATCTGTAGACCAGACTGGCCTCAGACTCTCAGAGATCCACCTGCCTCTGCCTCCTGTGTGATAGAATTGAAAGCCTATACCACCATTTCCTGGCCTTTTTTTTTTTTTAAGTTGAGTGTTTTCTTAGTTCTGATGTTGGGGATGGAACCGCAGTCATTGATTTTGGAGAGGTTATCTTCCTGAGTAACTCAGGCTGACTTTGTACTCATTCTTGATCCTAAGCCCTCTGTGAACTCAGCATCCTCCTGTGTTCATACCCTAAGCACCGGAATTACGGGCCTGTGCCAGCACGCTGGCTAAAATCTGACAGTTTCAAAAATCAATCTCAAGCCAGGCCTGGTGGGGCGCAGCTATGATCCCAGTACTTGGAAGGCTGAAGCAGGAAGACCAGGAGTTTAAGACTATATAAGCTGGCCTGGGCTACTTGCGAACCTCTTTCAACTGGTTTTTAATTTCATCAAAGAAAAACAAAACCAAATATATCATTATTTTATAATGTCTGAAATCACTTTAGCTCTCATTTCTAATACACATACCTAATGCATACAATGTAATCAAAAAACACTATATACTATAAGACAAAACAAAACAAAACAAAACCCTACTTTGAGCCTTCAATGTTTATTCAATGCCTTTTACATTCTGAAGCCCGGATATTTTGTGCACATGCATTTGCTGTATGTTAGTATCTCTACAGATCTATCTCGTCATGCCGACGTGTGGTGGAGGAGCTGTGTGCTCCTGAGTGCAGCTGTCCTCAGAGACTAGAACCTGGGCTTCTACATGGGTACCCACGGTTAACCCCTGAGCCGTCGCTCCAGACCTTACTTGTCCTTGGTCCTTACAACAACCCCGAGGGATTAGTAGGACAAAGAGCATCACTCCTCTCCTACAGGTGGGAATATTGAGATTTAAGAGGCTGGGAGATGCTCAAGGTCAGAGGACCAGACTGGTCCTCGGCCACAGCCACGGCCTCCGTGCAAAGGCCTATCCTTCAATAGTCATTTCTTTCTTTTTTTTGTTGTTTTGGTTTTTTCGAGACAGGGTTTCTCTATATAGCCCTGGCTGTCCTGGAACTCACTCTGTAGACCAGGCTGGCCTCGAACTCAGGAATCCTCCTGCCTCTGCCTCCCAGAGTGCTGGGATGACAGGCGTGCGCCACCACCGCCCGGCTCACTAGTCATTTCTACGTTCCCTTGCGTTGACCCTGCTCATGTGCCTTGATCTACCTAGTAACTAAGCTCTCTGTCCATCACCTCTTCTCCTATGTATTCAGAGAGGAGCACCTACATAAACAGGAAGTATAAAGGCAGTCGCAGGGCTGGAGAGAAGGCTCAGCTGTTAAGAGCACTGGGTGTTCTTCCAGAGGACCTGGGTTCAATTCCCAGCAACCACAGGACAGCTAACAACTGTGTCGGTAACTCCTGTTCCAGGGGATCCAACACTGCCACGCAGGCAAAACACCAATGCACACGAAGTAAAAACAGATAATAAATTTAAAAGGGCATTTGCTTTTTAGTTAGCTTCAAGTGTAGAAAACACACTTTTATAGACACATCTGAGAAAATATTGATGCAGCCTCAACATAACGTTTATTAATACACCCCAAAGGAATCTGCAGCTTAGAATGCTCACCTTCTTTTCTTTCCAGCCATCCCCTCCAGTCATTGGCGAAATCGGATCGATGACTTATTTCTGAGCACAAATGACAGGGTGGTGCTAATTGTATGCACAGAATAAAACACCCTCAGGTTTTCTTTAGCCAATGGACTGGGGACAAGGAGGCTGATTTACATTTCACAGATCTAAATAATCATTTGAGGGCGAGCTCATTACGGGGGACAGGGCCGTGTAAAACCGCCACAGTACATCCATCTGGGATTTTAAGGTTCCTACAAGAATCCTTCCATGATTTGTTTATGATGCAGAGATGATCGACTCTGTCAGTTCCTAATAAATGGTAAATAAAAAAGTAACCTGTGATATTAAAGTACTACATTAGCTACACGGTGATGAAATTACAGGAACACCGTCCGCTATAAAGCCTTATAGAACCTCCTCAACCATGCAGTAATTCTCCTAACTATACTATTATGTAGAGCACAAATATTTCTTTGTGAGTCCAAAGCAATACATCAGGGAAGCGTTTACTGCCGAGGCTAGATTGAGAGTAAATGCATCTTAGGCTGCTATGAATAAAAGCTCTAGCTTCTCATTACTTTATGACAAGACACAGAAATTCACTTTCCTTTTCATTTAGGCCCTGCAGCTTCCGTGTATAGATGTATGCCTTCACGCTTTTATTCCCGTCCTGCTTCAGCCGCATGTAATAAATGATTATAAATTTCCGCATTTGACCACCTCTCGGCTAGTCTCATGCTTAATGCACAGGGTTAGGAGGCTGCAGGTGAAACTTCACAAACACTTTTATTTATGATGTTGTCCTTGGCAACGGAAATTTCAATGTACCGAAATGAAAAGTATGATTAAAGGGATACGACGTCCTGACAAGGATAGGAGAGAGCAGCCTTCTATTTTGTACTGAAAATATATAATACTTTTTTGACATCAATTTCATAGAGAATAGACATGGGTTAGTCATGGGAAAAAAAAAGACACAAACATGTTTTAACTTCGGTATTTTTAGATTTTTTTTTTTTTTGCCCTTATAACTTATATTAGAAATTCTTCTCTGAACTGATGACGAGCTTCTAAATTGAAAAATATTTTATCTCAATTAAGTGTGATGTCAAGGACTGGAACTGAACAGAAATTGAAAAATGTGAGTTGGCGGGTTGGCAGGAGTTATTTTTCTGGAAAAGAGTAAAGTGGGAAAGTATTGATTACCCCCGAACCCACAATTTTAATTATACCACTAGCTGATTTTATTATTTTAAATATTCCTAAGTGTTGAGAAAGAAATGAAGGAAACTGAAAAAGATAGAAACATAAAAAAGGGTATTTATCTAATCTTCCATATAAAAAGAAATGTGGTTATTTATTTAATCTTCTAAGGATGTCAGTAAATTAACAGATGCAACCCAAGTTTATCCAACTGTTTATAAAAGTTAAATGTCTGTGATGGTTGAACCTAAAATTCCTTCCTCCTGTGATAGAGGAGGAAGAAAATAAACGATTGGTAGAAATTTTCCCGGGGTCATTCCTCACATAAAACAGTACTGCTGCAAAGGCGGGGGTCTGCCCCTGGAGGTCGGAATCACCCCCAGACATTCTGTTTAACCCACAGGCCTCATTCTGCTGTCTGACCAGTCAATGAAATATGTTCTCTGGGAGCTTGAAGTAAAGGGTCGTTCTAACTCCTTCTGCCTTGTTCTGCTACAGTGGAACCTGAGAGCTTTTTCCCACTGTGGAGGACCACAAAGCATCACGATCCCAAATCAGTTGGAAACAATACATTGTGGAAATTAAAAAACATAGATATTCTCTTGACTTCCTGTCTGTAAAAAAAACAAAAAAACAAAACAAAACAACAACAACAAAAAAATCCCGGGAACTCATTCTGAATAGCTGGAGATCTGCCCAGGGATGTAGCTATCTCCAGAGTGTAGGTAACTGGGTTCTTGGTAGGTGATCCGGAATCTCCAGCTCAGGGACTGGGCATGGTGGCGCTAGGATTTCCTCACTGCGGAGCACAGTGCTGCCAAGGCAGGCGGAGCAAGAGCTTACAGTCTGGCAAAAAAGATAAAGCCTTCAGACAAATAACTACAATTACAAGTCAGCAAATAATCAGAGCCAGATGAGGCGAGGTAAATTCCACGAAATTATGCCACATGGGAAGTGCCGACTGCAACTGCCATCTGGTGCTCGCGGGGAGTCTGGGTGGTCTGCTCGTCCCAGGTCGTGGCTCAGGCAGAGGTCAGAGCGGTCTGTAGATACGAGCACAGAGCACCGACAGCGGAGGGAGGGAGGACGGAGAGCTAAAGCCCTGTCCTGTCCTTGAAGTCACTGATGCCCCAAACACTTAGCAGAACCTAAGAAAGGGCAAATGCGGCGGGAGAGCCTGGGAGTGGCAGATTGAGACGTCCACCGCTCACAGTCCGAGGCACCACAGAGTTTGGGGGATAGCACAAGAAGGGGCGGGGAGGAATCCCTCGCCAGATTCCTGGTCACGAAAACAAGGGAGTTTTAGAAGCCCAGGCAAGAGGGCTCGATATATGCCACATGCCAAAATCATTTTATTTTTAGGAAACTATTCTGATGCATGAGCTTTAAAAAAAAAAAAAAAAAAAAAAAAAAACTTTTTTTAAGTGTGTAGAGCATTTTAAAAGGCACACACGCGGCTTTTCGCTGTACCTGTCCCCCCAAATGCCCTCTGACAGGCTCCATTTGCTGCTCAGCTATGGCTGAGCCCTGAAAAATATATTATGTCTCATGTCAGTTATAAAAATAACACCACAAATTATAACCAAAACAAAATTACCCAGTAATTATCATTTGGATGTCCGTTTTAATCCTTCTCAGAGTTCCAGCTTCTCAGTCTACCTTTAGGCGCCAGACGATTGAAACCGAGGCACAATGGAGGGCTTCGTTTGAATTTTTTCTCTTTCACCCTGTGCTCGCGTCATAGCTGAGGTCCACCTTTCTCGGCGCCCCCCCCCCCAACACACACACACACACACACACACACACACACACACACAGACCGACGGGTACCCTCATCTCAAGAGCACTTCAAGATATGTTGAACGCAACAGCCTTCAATTGGACCCAAATAGACCCAGTAAACATGTGGTGTCAATTACTAGAAAGCTGAACAAAGGTTAGAGGTGGGGGGGGTAGAGAGCTCACACTCTCTTTTAACTTGTTAATGTCTCTGACCCCTTCGTGCAAAAATCACTTTAATCAACATTATATACATTTCATTGTGGTCTTACCATTTAACAGCCTGTAAAAAATGTTTGGCTATCAATTATACCCATCAAGTTGAGATGCTGCAGGCCCTGGGGGAGGGGGAGGGTTCATTTGCGCCGCCAATTAAATCAGAGAGGGTTGGAGGAAGCACACATGGTAAGCAGGGCGTCACCTCCCCGCACTCCTTGGCCGTTTTTTGAAGTGTCAAGAGATATGGAAGCGCAATTGAACTAGGAGCGCTCTCCTTTCATCCTAGGAAGGCGAGCGCTCCGCTGCTGGTCATGGGAAAAGGCAGGTTCAAACCTGGCGTCTCCCCACCCCGTACGATCACTCTCACATGGCCCTCAAAAATCCAAAGACCACATCTATGCACACACATAGATTTTAGCCAAGTGTTTGTTAAGATGGATTTTTTTTTTAAGTGAATACAGTGAAGGCTAGATGGGAGGGTCTTAGGTCACATGACATCCTAGGAGTTATAACTAGCACCTCGGACCCACCGGAAGATCTTGCAGGTATTATTCACCATAAGAAAAAAAAAGACGATGAGTTTAAAGGGACAGTAGTTACTTTGAGTTAATCTTACAGACTATATACATAGAAATAGTATATAACAGCCCATAAATATTTACAATTTTCTTACAATCAAAAAATAAAATGGAAGCTGGGCAGTGGTGGAGCACACCTTTAATCCCAGCACTCAGGAGGCAGAGGCAGGTAGATCTCTATGGAGGCCAGCCTGGTCTACAGAGTGAGTTCCAGCACAGCCAGGGCTACACAAGAAAGAAACCCTGTCTTGAAAACCAAACCAAACCAACCAACCAACCAACCAACCAACCAACCAACCAACCAATAACCCCCCCCCCCAAAGCAAAAGTAAAACTGGGACTGGCAAGATGGCTCGGGAGATAAGAGTACTTGCAGCCAAGCCTGATGGCCCGAGTTCAAGCCCCAGAACCTCTACACACACATTGCGGCTATATAGACACACATAAAAAATAGAATGTAATAAAAAATGTCAAGTAAATAAAAGCCAGACATGACAGTGTGTGCGTCTAACCGCAGCATTCAGGAGACTGAAGTAAGCAGATTACGAATTTGTGACTAGCTTATTCTACACAATTACACCCCGTTTCAAAACCTACATTATTAGAAAAACAAAATAAAATTCAAACAAGGCTTTGGGGTTCAGCTATCCAACCAGACTTGTAAGCATAGCTCCTAGTATGGGATGAGGTCAGTGCACGAAAGTGACCCCTCCCACGCCAAGTGTTAGTACCAGAGGTCGGAGCACGGTTCATGTCCTTAGCAGCTTACGGGGAAGGGGAAGCTGATGAGTGTATGTATGATCTAAAACTGTAACAAGACATTCTTTTTTTGTTTTGTTTTTGTTTTTGTTTTTTTTTTGTTGTTGTTTTGTTTTTTTGAGACAGGGTTTCTCTGTGTAGCCTTCTTGGCTGTCTTGGAACTCACTTTGTAAACCAGGCTGGCCTCGAACTCAGAAATCCACCTGCCTCTGCCTCCCAAGTGCTGGGATTAAAGGCGGGCGCCACCACCACCCGGCTGTAACAAGACATTCTTAAGTGGTTTTGAGTTGCTGTGGCTTCAAACCCAACACAACCTCTCAAAGCCTACGTTAAAAACCAAGTAGGGGGTGGCGAGATGGTTCCGGCAATAAAGGTGCTTGCCGCCAAAACTAATGACCTGAGTCCCATCTCCAGGACCACTATGGCAAAAGGAAATGAACCAGCTCCCCAAACTGTACTCTGACATCCAGTCTCCTGATACCCATGTGCACTTGCTTGCCCCTCTGCACACACTGTGCACACACATACCACAATAATTTTGTTTTGTTTTTCAGGACAGAACTTCTCCCAGAACTAGCTCTGTAGACCAGGCTGGCCTTGGATTCACAAAACATCCGCCTGCTCCCTGCTCCTGAGAGTTGGGATTAAAGGAGTGTGCCACCATAGCCTGGCTAATTATTTTTTTAAAGTTAAGAGTAAAATACGCATCTAGAAGAAAATTTGATCGTATATCTGCAGTTGCTAACCTACATTATTTATTTATTTATTTATTTATTTATTTACTGATACATTGTGTATGAACGTATGGAGGCCAGAGGTCAACAATAAGTGTGTCCCTCCATTGCTTTCCCATCTTATTTAAATCATTTTTATGTGGATTTGTATTTTGTCTACATGGGTGTCTGTACCACATGCATGTCTGGTGCTGGTAGAGGCCACTGGATGCCCTGGAACTGGCATTACAGATGGTTGTGAGGTGCCATGTGGGTGCTGGGAATGGAACGATGGTCCTCTGAAAGAGCAGCCGGTGCTCTTAAGTCATCTCTGTCCTTCCATCTCATCCATCCATCTGTTCATCCATCCATCCACCCATCCACCCATCCATCCATCCATCCACACATCCATTCATCCACCCATCCATCCATCCATCCATCCATCCATCCATCCATCCATCCATCCATCCACACATCCATCTACACATCCATCCATCCATCCATCCATCCATCCATCCATCCATCCATCCACACATCCATCCACCCATCCACAAATCCATTCACCCACCTACCTATCCACTTATCCATACATCCATACATCCATACATACATACATACATACATACATACATCCAACCATACACCCACCCATCCACAAATCCATTCACCCACCTACCTATCCACTTATCCATCCATCCATCCATCCATCCATCCATCCATCCATTCATCCATCCACCCATCCATTCATCCATCTATCCATCCACACATCCATCCACCCATCCATCTACCTATCTATTTTTGGTTTCTCAGGATGGGGTTTCTCTGTGTAGACCTAGCCGTCCTGGAACTCGCTCTGTAGCCCAGGCTGGCCTTGAACTCACAGGCCTGTTCCACCTACTTTGGTCCCCAAGTCCTGGGACTAAAAGGCATGCACAGCCACCACCCAGCTACCATCTTATTTTTTAAGGTCTCCTCCTACACTTGAAGATCACTGATTGGGCGAGACTGGCCAGTGAGCCCTCTGTCTCCGCACCCCAGATCTGGGCTTGCAGTTTCAGGGTGCCATCATATGTCCTCATAACTGAACTTCACCCAATGAGCACTAGCACGGCCTCCAAGAACCATTTTAAATGGTGCCGTGTCTACTTCTCTTCAACATTGATTCACTCAAAATACAGCCAGTAAGTGTCTATTATACAGGGCTGGGGAGATGACTTAGCACTTAAGAGCACCGGCTGGTCGTCCAGACGACCTCCTAGCACCTGCATGATGGCTCACAACCATCCAACACCCTGTTCTGGCCTCTGCGGGTACCAGGCACACAAGTAGCACACAGACATAGCACTACAGGTAAGATACGCAAACACATAAAACTAAAATAAACAAGCTGCACCTTAGGGCCCCCATGCATTGGCAGTGAGTATGAATAGTGCCTCCCCACTGCACCCAGCTAAAGCACATTTTACCATTTACTCTTAGAGGCCATGTGTGCCCCAGAATGCAGAAGTCAGAGGACAACTGGCAGGAATTGGTTGTCTCTGGGGAACCTTAGCTCAGGTCTTCAGGGTTGGCTGTAAGCGCGTGACCTTATCCACTGAACTGCCCTACCTGTCCAAGTAAACCTTTTTATTGAAAGATGTCTTATAGGTGAATTCTAAATAGTACTTTCCATGTAAAATTTTAATTGTAGGGTCAGCAAGATGGCTTAGTGGCCAAAAAAATACTTGCCCCACAAGCCTCCCAACCTGAGTTTGGTCAGAATCCACAGTGGAAGGTAAGAACCAGCTCCTGAAATTGCCCTCTGACCCCTACGCAGGCGCACCCTCACTAACACACAGAGTAATAACAACAAAGTAAAAGATTTTTTAAATGAAGGGCTTTCATGGATTAATCTTCCTATTAAAATAAGATTTCACAAGCCGGGTGTGGTGGCGCACGCCTATAATCCCAGCACTCTGGGAGGCAGAGGCAGGTGGATTTCTGAGTTCGAGGCCAGCCTGGTCTTCAGAGTGAGTTCCAGGACAGCCAGGGCTATACAGAGAAACCCTGTCTCAGAAAAAAAACCAAAAATAAATTTAAAAAAAATCCTTTCATAAAGATTCAACTATTGCCTGGCGGTGGTGGCGCACGCCTTTAATCCCAGCACTTGGGAGGCAGAGGCAGGTGGATTTCTGAGTTCGAGGCCAGCCTGGTCTACAGAGTGAGTTCCAGGACAGCCAGGACTACACAGAGAAACCCTGTCTCGAAAAACAACAACAACAACAACAACAACAAAAAAAAAAAAAAGATTCAACTATTTCAAAATACGTTTTTAATGTTAAAATAGCCATAAAATACGTATACGGATCTAAGTACTACAAAGATGGGGCATTAGCATGTCTGCTTTCCTGCTCAGCGAGGGGTGTGTATGTGTGTGTGTGTGTGTGTGTGTGTGTGTAAGTAAAAATGTGTGTGTGGGTTGGAACTGCATAAGAGTTGCCCTGCAAACACAATACAGTAATTACCTATTCACTGATTAAATTCTATTACAACCAGTGGGCACTTTTGTGCAAAAAGCATGTCAATCCACTACAAATGTACTTGAAGCATTTTAACTGGTTGTAAAAGAGCAGAAAAGAAGAAAGTCAGGGCTAGCCTTAAAGACCTGAAAATGTATTCTCTTAGGAAGATGGAGGAGAAGCCAGTGTTTGGCTCTAGAGAGACCGCTTCCCTGAAGCATTACAACACATTGATCGAACGGCACACGAAGTTACCAAGGCTGTATAAAGCTGCAATAAAGCTTTCTTTGCATTAACCAGCCAAGCACATAAACATTTTAATGAACTGTTTTTACATGGTTCATTGGGCAGCTACCAGGCTACTATAATACAAATCACCTCTCCACCACATCCAGCTCGTTCAGGACTGCTGTGCTTTTCAGCTTACCAAAGGCAAAGTGAGTATCAGAGCTATGAGCTTAGTCAAACACTTGACGGTGCAGCACACGAACCTCTCCTGGAATTCGCTAGGTTCTGGGACAGTCTATTCAAAAGTCTGAATATCTCAGAGAAGTTAGACTTTCAAGCTTCCAACCCCCAAATGATGGTTCTCATACTACTCAGAGACAACTCAAAAAATAAGTTGTACGCTATTTCCTCACGGTGTTGAACTTTTAGGCGGTCAGGACAGAGCTATCATGAGGAACAAGTAACTGAAACCACCACTGGTGGAAGAAGAGTGCCCCAGAGTGATATTTTTCTTTATGATTTTAAATTCTGAAAAAATTATTAAACTCGAAACCAATGCAGATCAAGTCTCCTCAGAATAGTTAACTATCATTGACAATAAACATTAGTTCACAATTCAGTCAACACTTAGAGGGTTGCGTTATTAAACATGGCGTCTATTCTAAGTACTTCATGATCTGGTACGTTCTTCAGATTAAAGTTTAGACCAATATAATAATTTGATAATTGATGCCAATTACAAATGGATATTTAACAAACCACGCCTCATTTTGTATTTTAACATTGCTTCTGAGAAATGGCTGGTGATATACTGTCCCAGTAGGAACAAGCTGTTTGCACCTTGATGCGGCCTTTAAAATAAATTAATTTGTTAACATTTTAAAATTCAGTGCAACAGATGACATAAAACATTTGTAAGACAGTTTATGACCCAACCAACCATGCCCTAATCCAATAATATTTATTAAAACATTTTATCTGGCTAATCAGTTCATGGCCAAGATTTGGAGGTGTTTGCTCTCCACGTTGAGTCAGGATTTAAATGGTACTAATGATACCATAAAGATGTTATATGGCATTAATATAACTTGAGTATTAAAAATATAATGAATTTGCTATTTATGAACCATTAAGTTTTACCTCACCCCCCAGAATAAATTTTATGTCATTACAGACCTATTAATACGCCCTCTCTGTTTTTCTATGGTCCTGATTCTGCCCACCATCCCTGAGACGTCTTCCTAGAGACAAGTGAAGATAAGACAGAGGTTTTATTTGTTTTATTTTGGAAATTATGTTTGTATTAATACAAGATAGGAAGCAATACTTTTTCTTTTAAGGTTTTTGCTTGCTTGCTTGCTTGCTAGCCTACAGTCAGTTCAGATATCGCCAGGGCCACCTCCACACACCTCCATAACCTAATAGAACACTCCAACAGCTTACCTCCTCTGAAAAGCAGAACCGTGAGAAGCAGCTTTCCAATCTCTGAGAGCAATGCCGGGCAATCCCAGCACTGGGAAAGGAACATCACAAGCTCAAGGCCAGCCTGTGCTACATAGCAAGGCCTTACCTGAGAAAGGGAGGGGGAGAGGAGGGAGGGGGAGAACATTTATTTCTGTGGTCCAGAAGAAAGATCTTAGATTTCTCCAACTGTATAGATTCTGGACCATAACAGAGACAACCCTAGTTACTAGAATGTTTACAACTACAAGAGATGTGACTGTAAAATATTCTATTAAGGGGCTGGGGAGATGATGGCTCAGTGGTGAAGAATACCGTTTGCTCTTCAAGAGGTCCTGAGTTCAACTCCCAGCACCCACATGGTGGCCCACAACCGTCTGTAACAGAATCTGATGCCCTCTTTTGGTGTGTCTGAAGACAGAGAACTCAGATACATTAAATTAATCAATTAATCAATTAATTAATTAAAATATTTTTTAAAAAGAAAAAATATTCTATTAAAATCTAGCTATAGGACAATTCTAGAGCATACCTCATGGGATGTTACATAGCTCCTAACAACCTTGTTTGGGTCTGGGGGTGTGGCATAATTAATTATAAAGTGCTTTACTAAAAACACTCATTGGGGGAACACGGGGAGGGAAAAGGGCATGTGGGACCTTTGGGGGGACAGGGAACCAAAAAAAAGGGAAATGAAATGTAAATATAGACTATATCCAATTAAAAAAAAGAATATAATTGAAAAAAAAAACCACTTATTGACTCTCAAGGCCTGGGAGTCAATCTGCCAAAATGCAGTGTATGTATGTATGTATGTATGTACATGTATGTGTAACTCTATTTAAGGTCACAGCAAATGCCGTACTTAAGATAGAATACTAAAAGAAAAGCTTGGATCAGAAACTGAATCTAGCGCACGAGGAAATGCGTGTGGAAGGAAGTCCTAAAATAGAAAACAGTGATAAAAACAGAAAGTCTGCGTGGTTACCATCATGTTGTCAGTCAAAGAATATAGACGGTATATTAAGTCATTTAAAGCAAAATATCTTTCAAGATGAAATGGGACGTTCGCCAGGTCAGAGTGAACCCCTTCCCTACCTGGCCCCTCCTCCTTGCTGTATCTGACAATACCCTGGTTTGGCCATGAGGTTTCCGTGTGGCCATTCTCACAAGTCATTTCGTCTGTCCAGAGTGGAAGTGGACAGAGCAGAGGCTCACAGACCACTTAGCAGGATGCTCTGAAGTCATTTTTTTTTAAACCCTGGAGTCACTATGTTTTTTTAAACTTTATGTGTGTTTAGGTGCTTAACCTGAATATGATGTAAGTACATCTTGTGTGTGTGTGTGTGTGTGTGTGTGTGTGTGTGTGTGTGTTGTGGATATTATATGCACAGGTGTTGCAGGAGACGAGAGGAAGACGCCAACTCCATTGCTCAATCACTCTTATTCCCTCGTGAGCCAAAGCCTCTGGCTGAACCTGGAGCTACGCTCTCGTCCAGCCAGCCCTAGCTACCTTCCAGCTTCCTGGCCCCTGCCCCCCTCAAGCACTTGGAGATGCACCTAAACATGTCCAGCTTCTAAAATGGGTCTTGGGAATTTGGACTCCGCCCCTCCACCCCCAGCCCCAAGCTATAGCGGGTGATCTAACCCACCCCCAGGCCGTCTTCCTGTTTTGGCTCAGCACCACCGCACATTTATTTATATATAATACATTCCCCTCTGCTTATAAGAGAAAGGAAGAAGTAGGGACTGAAGAGAGGGCAGGAAGGACCCAGGCGTATCTCAGGTTTTTCTCACACAGAGACGGAAGCTGGCTGAGCTGGTGACCTTGTACCACACTTGAGTGTCTCCGCTTGGCGAAAGCAAGGCAGCGAAGGATTCTCCCGCGGATTCAGGAAAAGTATGCGGGCGCCGCCGCCATCTCTTCCAGCCTTGGCCAGCGTGCTCTACTGACCGCGGGCAGCCACAGCTACTGCTTTTCTTTTTCCTTGCCTGTGAGCGAAGTCGTGCTCATCCCAGACTCAAGAGTTTCTCCTTGATTCTCTCCTTTAAAGCTCAAGCCATTTTAACAAAAGAATCCTTCTCTTTAAAAACCGACCACTGGCTGGCGTTATCGACAACCTGGATTCTTTTTTTGGAAGTACTTGCGGACTCAGAAGATGAGAACAAACCATCCGACCCATCACAGTTAGCAAGATGCTGCTGGCTTGTTCATGCCTTCTGTTAGTGGGAAGCCTGATAGCATCTATTTCCCTGTCTAGGCTACAGCCTCCTTTTCAGAAGAGAAACCCTCCTGTGCACGGCAAAGCCCTCACATCCTGCCCTGTGGCCGCTTCAGTACCCCCTACCCCGCTACTCGGATTCCAGTGGTGAAGTTATCCTATATCCGGCTCGCATCTTGCAAGGGACCATGGCAAGGTTTGGCAAAGGGGGGAATTCCTATGAACATCTATCTGCCCTAGGGAAAGGAATGTTTTCAGGTTTGGCAGCCGGAGCTAGCTTCTCTCAGAGAATGCCGAGTTTGTGAATCACCCGGAAAAGTCAACCACAGGTTATAACTGACCGAGCCGGACTTTCTTTGCTACCTTAGAAGCCACCTAGAAAGCAGAAACAGGAAAGGAATTGACCCGTGCTGGTGGGCAAACTCCCCACCAAAAAGTGGCTTTTTGTCTATCCTCGGACTTGGACACTTTCCTTATTTATTTATTTATTTATTTATTTATTTATTTAAGATTTAGATATTTTATGTATGTGAGTACACTGTCTCTGTTTTCAGACCTATCAGCAGCATCAGAACCCATTGCAGATAGTTGTCCCACCATGTAGTTGCTGGGAATTGAACTCAGGACCTCTGGAAGAGCAGTCACTGCTCTTAATGGCTGAGCCATCTCTCTGGCCCTAGACATTTTCTTCTTATAAGTCAGCTGGAACACTTAAAAGAGTGGAAGCCATTGGATGACATGAAGGTTCTCTCTCTCCCTCTCTCTGTCCCCTCCCCCCTCCGGAGATAGGATTTCTCTGTATACTCCTGTCTGTCTGTCCTGGAACCCTCTCTGTAGACCAGGCTGGCCTCAAACTCGCAGAGATCCTCCTGCCTCTGCTTCCTGAGGGCTGGGATCAAAGGTGTGCGCCACAACTGCAGGGCACATAAAGGCATTTCTAAGCATCTTTACGACCACCCTTGGATGTGGATGACCCACTGCTGCCCACGAACAGCAGAAGTTTGCAGGCGTGTGCTCATTACACCTCATAACCGAGATTCAGCATGTTAAGTTACAATTTGGTGCCCAGAGTCCCCGAGTTCCCGCAAACTGCCCGGAACAGTACTTCCTTTTTGTTTGCTTTTCAGAGTGAATGGAGAAGAGAGAAGAGAGGATTGTTGCTCTCATAGAGTTCACTTCGGAAGGACACAGCAGGCGTTGTGTTTGATAGACAGTCCTTTTGACCCCTGTCAGGGGAAGCATTGGTAAAGCGTAACACAGCCATGCCCCTGACTGTGAGCCCTGGCTGTCCACCCGGAACTCTGGGAATGAGGGAAGCGAAACCAATTCCAGAGGTGCAGACAAAGAGCACCCTCCCCGAGGAGCCCGCATGATAAGTGGCCCCAGAGAGCATCCCTGTGATCAGTCAGAGAGGCAGGCAAGTTATTAGCTTAGCCCTGAACCTCCCACTTAATGTAGGACCAGTGGTGATGTTTAACAGACCCTGCCTGCGGTGACAAGCCTGGGACCTGCTCGAGGAAATCCAATTGAAAAGCAGCCAAGAGGAACAACAAGCTAGAAACAGATGTTCGGGCCACCAGGATGTGCACACATTTAACCTGAACGTGTGGCTGGAGGGATATGGCCAAGAGAGCGCTCATTCTCAATACAGGGGTGGTGTCATCTCTTCCCCCACACGCCGATTGTCAAGTTCAATTACAACCATCCACATTTGTTTTGTCAAATTTTTAGCAGTTTCTTTAAAATAAGATGTCAGACTGATAATAGCAGCTATTCAAGGAATTCAAGATACTTGATTTATCTACTGGGTTTTACTAAAACAGTTCAGTAAAGTCACACCCTACAGTTTCACAGTAACTGAAAATTGTTGTGTTTTTTTTTTTCCTTTAAGCCACCCAGATGAAGTTCTGCTTGTCTGACTGTTCTGTGTCTTCGTGACACTTAGTTGAAACATCCGTAAGGCGTTCCGTTTGTGTCTGTCCTTGTCCAGTCAGCCCCTGTCACTTAAAGCGGGGAGGGTATGCTGGTAAGCGCAAACAGAAATCCCCAAACACAAGTGTCACAAGTCAGTTAATGCAATCTGGACACAGGTGGGAACACCTGAACAGCAGCAAGCTGCCCATCACTCTCCTTCGGAAAGATTCTCCACGCGGTTCTGCTCTCCTCCTCGTAAAAGGCCGACGGGCTCGATGTGTTGGTTTTTCTCAGGGAAGAAAAACCCATACACCCCAATGGATCCCAACCAGATCTAATACAGAACAGCTGTGTGCTCATAAACGCACGGGGAAGATTGAAAAGCACAGATTAATGCATCCCACACAGGAGCCAGGTGACCCTCCACGCCCTTGACGTGTGTGTATGCCCCGATGCCCTGGCTATGTTCTGTTTTCATTGTTAGGTTTGATCAGACACATTTCTGGGGTCACCAAGTTCATATCTGCTTGTGGATATCTATCTGAATATGTCATTCTACAGAGAAGAGAGAAGCTATAGGGAGCCAGCCGTGCCGTGTGTGTGTGTGTGTGTGTGTGTGTGTGTGTGCTGAGCCATCCCAGAGGTATTTATGAGCTGGGTGATCTTGAGCGATGCCCTCTTTTAAAATCCAAGAACGGCAGCAGAAATAAATTAACCGGAGAATCTATTGTTAATTTGTACACGAATTCCTTACAAGCAAGGTAAAACGGTTCAGTAAATTATGGATTTACAAATAAACAGGATCCTGGGGCCTTGGAAAGCCCTTTGATTGGAATATAGATCTCTTTTTTTTTCCTCAAAAACAATTTCTATTCCAACTTCGGACAGAAGGAACGTGAACTCATCCGGCTCTAAAAACTCGAAGGGACTCTTCCCTGGTCAGGCGAGGGATGGGCGACAGCTCCCTGGGGCTGTCTGTCTACTGACTACAGACTGGAGGGGGATAGATACCGCTTTCTGACTGAGCTGGGTGGATTCTACACCGCAGTCGCCACCTCAGGCTAACGGTACCTGTCTTCTTGCTGTCATCCTAGGAAGGTTGACAAGAGACAAGTCATAAATCCTCCCCAACAGGCTTGTGCTATTGTTCTCATAGACAAAGGGCAGGGCTCACTCTGAAAATTTTAAACACAGTTCTAAGGAAATGGGTTTATGTTTGCTTTGATATTGCAATGAGATCATCAGCACACGACCATGTTTCTTTCTTGGGGATAATGAAGTTTTTCAGAAGTTCGGGGATAATGGTGGAATTCACGCGTGATAGGCCACGCTGAGATTTCCAAATACATGCTGATTTCCAAATACATGCTGACTTTTAGGAGATAGATACACTGATGGGAAAGGCACCCATCCCTCTGATCATTACATAACCAGTGCAGTGACCTCTGCTCACCCAAGGAGGATGTGCAGGGGCGATGCAGGGAGAAACCTAAAATAGGAACGTGGCTTTGGGGCAGGGGGCGGAGTGCTGAGAGTAGCCGCTGTGCAAGCACAGGACATGAGTTCAAATCCCCAGCACTCCTGTAAATAGCTAGCCATGCTCACACACACGCTTGCACCCCCATCTCGGGTAGGGCTGATAGGAAAGAGGGTCACTGGGCTGTCAGGCTGCCGGCCTGGCTTCAGGTTCAGTGAGAGACCCTGTCTCAGGGGAGCAGGATAGTGAGAGAACAGGTCACCTGACAGCCTTTGGCCTCTGCACGTGCACTGAGAGGCCAAATCTTTTAAATTCAGACACCATAGAAAACCAGACATAAAGCCGGGCAGTGGTGGCGCACGCCTTTGATCCCAGCACTTGGGAGGCAGAGGCAGGTGGATCTCTGAGTTCGAGGTCAGCCTGGTCTACAGAGTGAGTTCCAGGACAGCCAGGGCTACACAGGGAAACCCTGTCTCAAAACAAACAAACAAATAAACAAACAAGCAAGAAAACAGGACCTGAGTTTAAGCTCAGGTAAGCTAATGGGCCAGTTTCCAAATTACCCCCCAACCAAACTGGAGCTTAGCTCCAGTCTCCAGGTTACATCCTAACAAAACCAGTGTCTCCAGGTTGTCCTCTGCACACACACACACACACACACACACACACACCGCCCCGGTTACAAGCCCACCCCCTACCTAATGAGCACCAATGCAGAGGGAAGCAGAAGTTAAATTCATGGTAAAGGCTACGGTAGCACTCTAATGAGATGCTTGCACACAGCCCCACCTACTCCTGCTTGCTGCTTACTACAAAACCTTGCCCCATAGATATTTGGGGGTCCTCACTACCAAAACGTCCTGTGTGGCAGCAGTGCGCAGAGGAGCCTGAGCTAGCTGGAATAGAACACAGCCCCTGCTGTGAGTTGCACAGATCGGCTCCTGTCTTTTTTTTTTTTGGGGGGGGGGGGGAGGATCAAACACTTCCCTGGCACTACAGCAGAACTGTGCATACACCACATACATAACAATAAAATAAAATAATAACAAGTAAGTCAAATGTTGGGGTAATTAAAACAAACAAACAAACAAACAAACAAACAAACTGATGCCCAGTAGTAGTGGCACACGCCTTTATTACCAGGACTCCAGAGGCAGAGGCAGGAGGATCATTATAATTTCAAGGCCTTCCTGGTCTACAGAGTGAGTTCCAGAACAGCCAAGGCTACACAGAGAAACCCTGTCTAGAAAAAAACAGAACAAAACAAAATAAAAAACCTAATAAGTTCATTTTATGGTAACTAAACAGTTATGGACAATAATTGAATAACAATAAAAGAAAATAAATTTTTTTTCCCTCTGGAGAGAGAGAGACACAAGGATCTTGAGTTCAGGGCCAGCCTGAACTACATAGTGAGAATCTGTCCAAAAAAAGCAAAGGTTTTCAGTGGAAAAACATTTTAGTATATACAGGGTGCTGGGCTTATATTAAAAAAGAGAGAGAAAGAGAAAGAAAGAAAAAGAACAAACAAACAAACAACAGAAGAAAACCCTTTCCACCCTCTAAAAGACAAATAACTTTCTTTTCTGAAAACGTAATTCATGTATAAATTGAGTAACCATGGCGGTCATTTTAGAAGAGGGAGTTTGTAATGCTGGGGTATGAATTTGGGATTATTCTCTCTCATATACTTCTATTACAATAATATTAAGCATTTTGTTGCTTCTCAGACTCATTATTTTTGTTTGTCTGTTTTGTGTTTTTTGGCAGTTCTGCAACTTTGACATTCAGCAGATTAGTTCTCATCTGCATTGACCGTCTGTAGGTTTTTGGATGTGGTAACAGGCGCATCAGTTACTGATGTGTAGAGTTTGGTGAAATTTGCAAGACCAGAAATGGAGAGGCCCAGAGCAGAAGTAAATCCCCATACTTGAGCTGCTCGAGGTTTGCTCCCACCGCAACCTCAGCAGCCCCCATCACTTCAGCACTAGAAGTCATCTGGGGAGACTGAGGCTAGAGGAGAGGAGCTGCTAACACTCACTCTCTGGGGCTCCCTGGGTAAGGGCACTCGCTGCCAGGCCTGGGCACCTGAGCTCAATCTCCAAGGCCCACATGGAGAAAACCAGCGCACTGCAAGCACACACACAGAGACACACACAGAGAGACACACACACAGACACACACACACACAGAGATACACAGACACACACAGAGAGACACACACAGACACACACAGACACACACACACACAAACACACACACACACACACGATTAAAAAAAATCCAATTTAAAACCAATAACAAGCTGAGTATGGTAGTGTGTAGGCCTTTAATCCCAGCTCGCAGGAGGCAGAAGCAGGAGGAACTCAGTTTGAGTTTGAGGCCAGCCCGAGCTACAAAGCTCAAAGTTCCAGAACAGCCAGAGCTGTTATACAGAGAAACCCTGTCTCAAAATAACAACAACCAACCAACCAACCACAATAACAACACAACAACCAACCATACAACAGCCAAAACAGAAAAATAAATAGATGATAAAAAGACTAAGACAGACAGACAGACAAAACAAAACCCCTTATCCCCTACCCCAGCCCCATCTTGGTCCAGCTCCAGGAGGCCGGAGGTAACAAGGCACGGAGAATACAAAGCCCATCCCAGCCACTAGCTGGCTCACTGGATATAGGTCCCGGCCTGGAGCTCTGCCCACGTGTCTGCAAGTGTCAGCGTGCCTCCGGTGCCCTCTGATTCTCTCGACTTGAAATATAAAAGCATGGGCTCCTCGAGAGATGGCTCACAGTTAAGAGCACTGACTGCTCTTCCGAAGGTCCTGAGTTCAAATCCCAGCAACCACATGGTGGCTCACAGCCATCCGTAATGAGATCTGACGCCCTCTTCTGGTGTGTCTGAAGACAGCTACAGTGTACTTACATATAATAATAATAATAAATAAACTTAAAAAAAAAAAAAGAATCGGAAGAAGAAATGTAAAAGCATGTGAAGCCATCCATACAGGTTTGGCGGTGACTCACATGAAATAACCTTTTAATGCACAATATAGTTTTCACTGCAAAACACAATCACCCGGCTCCACACAGTTCACAATATTTTCTACTTCAAAACATTCTCTAGTAAAATTGTAAAGTCTGGAGCTTGCCGAGATGGCTTAGTGAACCAAGGTTCAATCCCTATAACTTTTTTCTTTTTTGTGGGGACGGTTTAGGGAGGTCCATCTCCCACCCTGCCCCCACCCATTGTCTCACTCCGTCCGCAGCTCTTTATTTTTTGTGGTTTTTTTTCCCCCAAATGTGATAAACAACAGAGTGGTGCAGCTTTTCAGTGGGGAGAAATACTAAGAACTGTGCTGCTGTTGGGCAGCGTCACCGTGATGCCGATGCCAGTCGGTGTGAACTAGCAGGCCTGCCATAGCTCTACGAACGGAATCTCGAGGAACTAGCTTCTTTGTATGTGGACATTGTTGACCAAAACCATCCTTCTGAGATGCATGACAGTAGCAGGCTTAAGTCTGGCTAGTATTCCAGCTGGGGTAGAGCCGGATATCCTGTGGACTTCCAGTGGAGAGGTCTTTCACAAAAGCACACGCTCTCCTTAGCGCTTGGACCGCAGGTGCCAGCTCTCAGTGAGATGCCCGGCATCTTTCCTGGCTTCGTCTGTTTGGAACTAATTGACAGGCAAGACAGTCTGGTTAGACATAGAGAAGGCTGCTGCACTAGAGGGTCCTAGAGACGCAACAGGGACCTTAGGTGTAACAAACATGGGGGGGGGGTGCTGCCTGCAAGCCACAGCCTCTTTGCATCTGACCAACTATGCACCCATCCCCCACCCCCTCCTCTTCTCCACCCTCGGTATCCGCACAATTGCTCCACACGTCTTCCCATGCCCTCAGCAAACACAAACACACACCTGCTATTTCCCAGCCTGCTCCTCTGCCCACTTTTTTGTGGGTTCTGAGCCACACCACAGTCTTCTATCCGGAGCTGCCTTAGCTTCTCCGGACACCAGAGAGAGCCAGTACTGAGAAGCGGCAGACGAGTCTCCTCCCCGACTCCGGGAAGGTTTCTTATCTTGTATCACCTGGCTTCCTCAAGCAATCAAGCTTTTTGAAATACTAAGTGCCAAAGAGTCACTATAAACGAGTGTGGAGGCAGACATCCGTGACTCCAGAATAGAAACGAAGCGGAAAAATAGTCCTCCATTAGGAGCTGCCTTTTGGAAGTTTTCGGAGTCCAAAACTTTTACACCAAAGATACACTGTTTTCCTAATCACAAGGGAAAGAGTGATACAATACTGACGTTTTCCAGCCTAGGAAAAATAGAAATCATTTTGACTCATTCTCTAGGAGTGACTGTTTCTTCCTTATTTTATGTATATTCAAGTAATCTAGTGTGAGGCTTGGTTTTTAAAGAAGAGCCGAACCACTGAGGGCAAGCAGAAGCAGATTTTGAGTGACAAGGTTTCAGACGCCAAGCAGAAGAAATGCAAGAGGAGAGAGCATCAGGAAAGGAATACAGGGATAAAGAACCAACCAAAGCCAAGCCTCTACACCCAACCTTCCCAACAGCGAGCAGCTGACCCACCCAAACACCAGGGCTGTTTTCAGAGCCCGGGCAACACTGGGTTACAATGCAAAGCCTTCTATCATGTAAAGGGGAGATTAAATAAAACAAAGGCTGCTTTCGGCTGAACCGCGGTTGGTCGTTCCGGATCTTGCTAGTTAGACCTGCCACTGGGCAAAGAGGTGTGTGTGTGTGTGTGTGTGTGTGTGTGTGTGTGTGTGTAGGGGAGGGGAATGTCATGTCGTCGTCCACAGAAGGGGGGGGGCTGCCTGTGGGTGGTTGCCACTTTTCATACGATTTCCACCTTTTATTTTCTTATAAAAAATACTGTGAATTTACTGCTGAGCCTGTGTGTGGCACCTCTCTAAAGAGAAAATTACTTCTGGAGGATCTGCTTGCACAAGCGTAAACTTCCTGGCGCTCTGCACAGCAAGAAACGCAGCAGACTCCATATGCTGATTCGGCGCTTTTGGGTTACCTGCTCCTAGAACTCGGGCGGGCGCGTGTTTCTAGCATGTCGTGTTCCTCCACGTTGCTCATTCACATAATTAAGTGTGCTACCAAGGAATTCCTAAAGGCACTCCTTTTACCAGGTGCCAAGAAGGATGCGGGGAGGACCCGTAAAGGGTCTTTGCATTTGAAAGGTTTACAATCCAAACCAGGGCACAGCAGACAAAACCATCAACTGGTTAAGGTGCTCGCGCGCGGGGGTGGGAGGGTGGGGGGGGGTGGGGGGGCACTCCAAATGGAGCCATCAGCAGGTGTAAACCCAGGGGCGGGGAGGAACAAGATCAACAAAGCTGGAAGACTGCAGAGCCCGGGAGGGCAAAGTCTGTGGGGCTGGAGGGACTCGAATTATGCTGAGTGTGGCCAGCCGCCATTTAGACCTTTGAACCGGGGGAATGATGGATTGGGGAACTTCTTTTGGTTTTCTTCTGTTGTGACAGGGGCTCGTTATGTAGACTAGCCTGGCCTTGAGCTGAAGGAGCTCTGCCCGCATCTGCAGGGTTTAAAGGGGTGCATTTGGCTTGTTTATTTTATTTTATTTTTAACTCTTTTTATTGAGTAGGCTCAGAGAATCACAGGGCAGTTAGCAAGCTAAAGACAGTCAACCGGACACGTAAAGGTCACTGAAGTATATGGAAACCGGAAGCCCCAGAGCCTTAAGATCTGGTCCGAATTATTAGCAAGCACTGAAAAGATGGGTGCGTTCTCTGATGATTCGTGGCCAGTTTCAGAGTACTCCCCTCTAGAGTCACCCTCAAATCCGAGACCAGGGAACTCTGTAAGCTGAAGGATCCCAAGCGGCCCCATTGCTTTTAGACTTGAGACAGTGCCCTTCAACCTAGAAATTTTCACAGAACCCAGCAGCTGGGCTCCATGACCTAAAACAGTGTGGCTTCTAGATGAGCGCTCTAAGGAGACGGATTCAAATCTCTTATTTATTCCCTCGAACACTTGATTTTGCTTGCTTTGCCTTAACAGTTTATCCGAGCAGATGCGCCACGCGCGAGCGTCCTAAGTCGCTTTTAAAATCTGCTCTCAGGCTCTGCCCCAGAGGAAACCCCTGAGAATAAGACTGGCCATTTCTAAAACTGCCGGATGAGGGTAACAGTTACCTTCCTGGATAAGTGTACTTGCCTAGTATGCAGAGCATTGAGGGTTCAATGCCCAAACCATAGCCACAAGCGCCCTGGCGTTTCATCAGATATTCCACTGTACACGAAGTGAGTTGTTTTCCCGGCTACTTTGCAGCATGGGCTATAGCTGACGACACAATGTCTGTCCTTCTACATAGACTGGATGCACTCCACCCCACTACCTTTAAAGCACCTGAGAGAAACACTCAGAAAACGTACACTGCAAACGCATCAATAACGCCTGGGTGTGTAAGACTGGACAGATTCTCAAAGAGCCTGGCCCTCTCCGGTTCCTGCCTCAGATGCACATTTTTTCCATTCTGTCTCCTCTGTTTCTCCCCTCCTTGTCCTGGTTTCTTCTCCCTGACACCTCTTTTTGAAATGGTGGGCAAGTTGTCTCTGGGGTGCAGGAGGTCTGTTGAGAAACTTGTTGGAAAGCTACAACACCTATAAAATGCCTTTCTTTACTGCAAAAATGTACGCTTTGGCGCTGCAATTATATATGTATATGCATATACGCACATGTATATGTATAAATGTATACATATATATAAAACTGCAGTGCTGAGGCATACACACACACACACACACACACACACACACACACGTGTGCGCGCGCCTGCCAAGAGAGATGACTCAGTCAGTAAAACACTTGTCCCTGAGGGCCAGAGTTTGATCCCAGAACCCCCACACAAAGAAAGAACAGTCTCCCCCAAATTGCTTTTTGACTTACACATGTGCCATGGCACACAGAAGTTGCACACATGAACACACACATAAATAAATGTAATTTTAAAAAGTAAAAAGTTTGGCTCTTCTCCAAAGATGATACGGTCTATCCATTTCACTCCCAATATATACTCAAGAAACTAAAATATATAGTCAGACACGGAATCCAATGTAGATAGAGGCATTGTTTATAATGGTCCAAAGCAGAAATGGTCCAAATGTCCGTCAACAAGAATGAATGAGCAAGAGGTGGTATACAAACTGAATATTACTCATTCGTACGTAAATCAGAATGATGTATGATAGAACACGGAAAATTCTGAAAACGTTATGCCTGGTGGGTCAATCACGATGGAATGTGGCTGCTAATTGAGAAGTTTCTTTCAGAGCAGTAGTTCTCAACATTCCTGTGACTTATTTATTTATTTATTTATTTATTTGGTTTTTTGAGACAGGGTTTCTCTGTGTGGTCCTGGCTGTCCTGGAACTCACTCTAATAGACCAGGCTGGCCTCGAACTCAGAAATCCGCCTGCTTCTGCCTCCCAAGTGCTGGGATTACAGGTGTGCACCACCAAGCCCGGTTACTGTGACTAATTTTTAATACAGTAGTACCTCATGCCATGGTGACCCCCAACCATAAAATTATCTCACTGCTACTTCATAACTGTAATTTTGATACCGTTATGAACAGTAATGTAAATATCTGATATGCAGGATATCTGATACTGGATTCCTAAAGAGTTCATGACCCAGAGGTTGAGAAATGCTGTTTTAGTGTAATAATTTTCTAAATCAGGCACAAGGAAGAAGGACCGGAAGATCAAGGGTAGCCTAGCCACACATCAAAGTCCTGTTTCTAAAGGCATTAATTAAAAAGCACTAGGTATTAAATTATTTTCCTCACGAATTTGACAAAATTCAAGAGAAGACACAACATAAGTGGGAAAAACTTGGCTTACAGTTGAAGGCTATCATTTATCACGATGGGTCAGTTACGACGGCTGAAGCTTAACTTATGGGTGACTCTAGATCTTGTTAGTTGACAATCAAGATAAAACAACCCAAATATTATGACTTTTTTGGGAGTGGGTTGTTTGTCAAGACAGGTTTCTCCATGTAGCCCTGGATGTCCTGGAACACACTATGTAGACCAGGCTGGCCTCAGACTCATAGATCCACCTGGGATTAAAGTCGTATGCTACCGCTGCCACCCCCAGGTATCATGACATATTTTTTTTTTTTAGACTTCAATGATCCTAAAGCTCTTCAAGAGAAAATCTAAGCTTTGACTGGAGAAATCTGGTATCTGAAATAAGTGCTTAGTTAGGGTTTCTATTGCCGTGAAGAGACACCATGACCATGAGCAACTCGTATAAAGGAAAACATTTCGTTGGGGCTGGCTTACCGTTTCAGAGGTTTAGTCCGTTGTCGTCACGCCAGGGTTTAGTCCGTTATCGTCACGGCAGCAAGCACAGCGGCATGCAGGTAGATGTGATGCTGAAGAAGGAGCAGTGAGCTCTACAACGCGACCCACAGGCAGCAGGAAGCGACTGGGCCTCTAGGCCTGCTTTGAGCATCTAAGACCTCAAAGCCCGCCCCCACAGTGATACACTTCCTCCAACAAGGCCACGTCTCCTAATAGCGCCACTCCCTATGGGCTAAGCATTCCAACACAATAACTATTCAAACCACCACAGAAGGCTCATGGGAGAACTATGGAGTCCCTACAACGATGTGTTGTCCGGAGGTACTTAACAGCCATTACAGTCACCATGAAACAGAGGGACACGAGCTACCCCTGCCAAAGGTGTTCCCCTCCACTTTGGAGTGTGCAGGAACGTCTCTGTGTACTTGCTTGAAGGCACCATATATTAATTTCACACCTTTCCTTTCTCCCATTTAATTTAAAAGAGTTTTCTGAGAGGATCTCAGTAATTCTTCTAACTTCTAGGTGCCCGAGGAACTTCTAGTACTTTTTTTTGTGAAAGGAATTAAGGTTTTGTGGTGTGTTTCTTTGATTCACTCACTGATCAGCTGGATTTGTTGTCTGTTTTTTGGATTGGTTTTTTTTTTTTTTTTTTTTTGGTTGTTTTTTTGTTGTTTTTGTTGTTGTTTTTGTTTTTGTTTTGAGATGGGTCTCTTGTGTCCCAGGCTAGCCTCCAACTTACTATGCAGCTGAGGACTTTAACTTTTGGTCCTCCTGCCTCCACTTCCCAAGTAAAAGGCTTATAGACATACTCCATCACTCCAGTTTGCTCTCTATTACTACTGTGGTAAACACCAGAACCAAAAGCAACCTGGGAGAAAGGGTTTGTTTGGCTTATATTCCTGCATCACAGTGCATCATAGAGAGAGGAAGATCAAGGCAGGATCTCCAGGCAGAGCCACAACAGAGATCATAGAAGTATGCGGCTAATGTCTTGTTCTCCGTGGTTTGCTCAGACAGCCCAAGGTCTTACACAGCCCAAGACCTGGACACCACTGTGCACAGTGGGCTGGACCCTTCATCACCAGTAAAATGCCCCATAGGCTTACCCACGCCTGTGCTAGACAAGCAGTCTTCCAGCTGGGCTGCATCCCCAGCCCAGGGCTTTAAGTTTTACAGACCCTGGTCCAAGGCATAAAGACACAGAAACAATCCCATTCCCAACGGACGTCCACACAGCCCTCCCAGACCACAGGGGACTTTGTGGGGTTCCCCTCTATTGCAAATGAAACCCACAGCTTTGTAGAATTCTCCTTTTAAAGGACCCACACCTACCACAGCTACACCCCTTTTCCAGGAAGCTCCCCAAGTTTTCCCAAACCATTCAGAAGCTCCCAGTCTGTGTCGGTCACTTCTGTGTATTCCTAAAAGCGAGTCCTTGGAAGATATTTGGGTTTTGTTGGTTTTGTTTCAGACTCTGTGTAGTCGGACCCTCCATGGCCTTCTCCAGCCTCTGAAAGACTAAAAACTACCAGCTTCTTGTCAGCATCCAGCGAAGATGCGCTAACATAAGCTTCAACCTTCCAGGAATTTTGTGCTTCCTTTATATGGAATGAGAATACCTGGAGCTCAGGGACTTTCCCGAGGCCACACAGCCAGGGAAGGTGTGGCCGGCAGAGGCATTACCTGCTAGTGAGGGCAGGTGTGTGGTGTGGGTGGGTGGGGCTGTGGCCGAGGCTCCTAGCGTGGAGCTAAGCTTTTTCACTTGCTCAGAGCCCAGGCACTCCCAGTCCTTTCTAGTTATTCATGCAGAGTCATCAGCCCAGCTGTGTCTATTAGAAATAACAAAGTTCACCAGGCAGTGGTGGCGCACGCCTTTAATTCCAGCACTTGGGAGGCAGAGGCAGAGGCAGGCGGATTTCTGAGTTCGAGGCCAGCCTGGTCTACAGAGTGAGTTTCAGGACAACCAGGACTATACAGAGAAACGCTGTAAAACCAAAAAAGAAAGAAAGAAAAAAGAAAAGAAATGGCAAAGTCCAATCAATGAACATTCCCACAAAAGCTGTCTCACTCTGTATGGTCACAGGGACTGATGAATATTTTCAATAAACACCTTTATGTTAAAAACAAATGAAGCCGGGTGGTGGTGGCGCACACCTGTAATCCCAGAATTCTGGGAGGCAGAGGCAGGCGGATTTCTGAGTTCGAGGCCAGCCTGGTCTACAGAGTGAGTTCCAGGACAACCAGGGCTATATAGAGAAACCCTGTTTCGAAAAAAACAAAACAAAAACAAAAACAAAAACAAACAAATGAACGAACAATCAAATGACTTAATAGACATTTATTGTGTTACACACCTTGCTATTGTTTTAGAAATGAAATAGATCATCGAATTAAAAAAAAAAATCCTTGCTCACAAAAGCAATCCCTTGTGAGCTGAGACCAAGAGTGCAGAAAACAGGTTATATAGAACATTATCTTTTGTTTGTTTGTTTATGTGCACATGTGGATGTATGTGCGTGTGTGTCTGCAAAGGCCAGAAGAGGGTATCATATACCCTGGATCCAGAGTTATAGGTACTTGCAAGCTGTCTCTCCAGCCCCTCAGGATGTTAGAACATCCTACAAGCTGCTTACAGGTGAGGAGGAGCTAGCTGAAGCTAAGGCTTGGGAGGGGCAGGTTGTAGGTGAAAATACCGAGCAGGTCAAATGGGCTGGGGGAGAGCAGGGGAGCCAGGCCCGAAGCAGGAAGCGTGACTGTGGGGGAGCCTCAGTCCAAGGAGGAGGGGCCGACAGGGGTGGGGCTGGACACATCTAGAAGTGTCCTCCAGGGAGCACCGGGGAGGGGGCAGGTCTGGGAAGTTGCAATGGTCCCTCCAGCACCTGCATCTTTTTTTTTTTTCCTATCCCTGAACACCCCCTGGTGGAAGTAACTGGCCCCGTACGCGCCAGAACGGAGTTCGTATGCACCTGGCCAGGCCGCTGAAGTCAAAGGAATTCTGCAGCTTTCTGCTTTCTTTCCTGAACCTTCTTTTGAGCACCAGTACTGAGCACACTACAGTTTGTCATAAATGTGGGTTGGTTGGATGGATGAAACATGCATTGGATGTTTCTTAACACTAGGGATAATGAGAGAGAGAGAGAGAGAGAGAGAGAGAGAGAGAGAGAGAGAGAGAGAGGAAAAAGGGAGAGGGAGAGAGGGAGAGAACCAGAGAATGAAGAGCACTGTTTTATTATTTTCCTTCCTGTGTGTGTGTGTGTGTGTGTGTGTGTGTGTGTGTGTATGATAGGGTCTCATTCATTATGTAACCCTGACAGGTTTTAAATTTATAATCCTTCTGTCTCGTCCTTCTGATTCCGAGGTCTGGGCAGATAGGCATGCACCACCATCCCTGACTGGGGCATTGACTTATGTGGTTCACGGACATGTACCTCGAGCCACACTTCTTTAAAGCTCAGGAGGCGTCCACAGAATGCTCAGAGAAGGACTTAGGGGTGTGGTTTTGTTTTGATTGACAGATTCAACCAAATGATCATTTTTCTATTGAGCACGTCCTTACCCGTAACGACTCTTGTGTTAACCGTATGCCTGCCTGGTTTTGCATAGGCATAAACTGGTAAATGGATTCTCCCTCGAAGTTCACTTGAAGACACAGTTTTACCTTATTTCTCAAGCACCCCAAAGCAGTTCAGCCCAAATCAGTATTTCTATTCTTTGTATGTGGGTACGTTAGGCATAGATTTAAATAGAAATTGTCTAGACTGATTCTTCGTAGGGGAGGAGAAATTGGTGCCATTGTTCAGAGAGGGGCATATGATTAGGTCATTGCAAGTGACGGGGTGCTAGGTGGATTATTCTGAGATGTATGTGTGCATATAGTATATGTAGGAAAAGAAACCAGTCTGCTAACTACGTTATCAGAAGAGGGGTGGCAATTCATGACCCAAACCAAGTGGAGTCCCAGGTTGCTACTCTATTCCCTATGCTTGCCATTGTTAAGAGTGCTATTTTAAACTCTCTGATCAGGTCGTGGAAAGATGGCTCAGTGACCCAGAGCATTGACTGCTTTTCTAGAGGACGCAGATTCCATTGTGAGGACCCACATGGCAGCTCACAACTCCAGTTCCGTGGGTCTAATGCCCCCTTCTGGTCTCCGTGGGCACCGGGCAGGCACAGGGTACACTTACAGGCAGGCAAAACACCACTACACATAGTATTAAAGAAAGAGTAAACTTTTAAAGTAAATCTGCTCATTCATGAATTATCTGTTTATTAAGCATCCCCTGCCAGTATATCATTCTCAAGAGTTGTGCACTCTTCACCTAAGGTATCGTGACGTCGACTGGAGCTCAGTGTGTGAGAGGTCATGGATTTGATTCCCCGACACTGAAGAAAAAGAGGTATCAAGTGCAAACCAAGGAAACATTCCATAGAAGATAAAACGCAGTAGCGTATTTCCAGCCCAGTGTAGATTCTTCATATATACTTATCTGCAGGCACACATGTGCCCGTAGGAAATACAAACGCATTTTTCTTGCAAATTGCCCATACATTTAAAAGTTCAAAGTTGATTGACACACGCTTTCACTTAATGAAGGCAATTACAAAGAATAACAAGTCCGAACAGCCCTGCTCAGTGTAACGGTCTCTCCCGCCGAGGAGAAGGCGTGGAGCGCTGTCAGGACGCAGCTTCACCACTGATCATGCGTAAGCTCATTTGTAAGATGAGAAACAGATTAATAAGTGTCAACACTCGCCCCCAAACACTTGTCGTAAAGAATAAAGGCTGCCGGCACAAATGGAACAAGGCGGGGTGGGGGTGGGGGTGGGAGCTCTCTCTAGTCTCCTAACCACAACCCAGACACCCTCTCAGGAAGGACAAGAGTGCCCACGAGAGGCCCTGCCTGTGAGGCAGATGCAGGTCCACCCTGACTAACGGAATGGGAATCCTGATTTTACTGAAAACCTCCGTTGGGTCCTTTGGGTAACAGACCAAAGAGAGGGTAGCTTCACTGCTACGGTTAGGTTAGTGTCCGTTGCATATCTATGAACACAAACCACGTGGCGGCATTAGAGAGTGATTTGCTGTGTGTTTAAATGACATTGACACTCACCTCATTTGGGGACCATGGAGACATATGGAAAAGGTTTGCGATTACAGTTACAGGTGGGTTTAGTCCTGACTTCAAATAGCTGGATTATAAGAGGATTCCCCCATATTTAGTTTTATCCCGCGGAACATGCTGGGAAAGTGAGCGTTTTGCCCAAAATACCAAAAGGTAGATTTCCTACTTGATTTCTTCCCGCCACATGTAAACAGTAGGTAAAGGAGAGCGGCTGGCCAGAGAGCATTGAAACAATCAAATTGTATATAACACGAGCTTTGTTGCTGCATCGTAATTGTGGGGCCTTTTCTCCCAAAGCTGGCTGGATTTAGGGTCATGTTTTCTGTAGCAAAGGGGGCATAGAATTCTCGTCAGTGAGTTATACGATCTCAGCCCAGTCATTAATGTAATGTGACCGTGCTTGCTTTTGTGTGACGCAAGGCATTAGGGGACACTGCTGACATGCCAGATAATGGCAAGATAAATAAATAGTAGGCGCGGAAGACCAAAGCTCTTCTGTGGCTTTCAGAAATATGCACTCCGTGTTTAAAAAAAACAAAGAGAAATGCTTCCATGCCATGTTTAGAAGTAGAGGGGGGAAAAAAAGAAGTTTATTTAAAAATTAGCCTTCTCCCACGCAACCTATATTTCTGAAGTCTTGTTTACAGGAGGGAGTGTGGGGTTATGGGTCTCCCAGTGCCTCTCAGAAAACAAAAACCAACCGCTGACTCTGTGTAGAACAGCCTCGGAATGATGGAAGGTCTGAGAGACCGTGGGGTCATCTTTGCATCCTGCAACTGAGTTGACAAGGATTTCTTTATACATTCTTTTCATTCCTTTTTCATTTTGTTGCTTTGCTTATCTCTCTGACCCTGCTATAACTGTGAACATGATCTGCATGAGTTTATTCATTGCATTATTTACTTAGAAACAACTTATTAGGGGTGGGGATGTAGCGCAGGTGTATGGGCTTGCTGAGCCTGTGCAGGCCGTGGACCTCAAGGGCTGTCATCCTCAAAAGACGCGGGCGGGCAGGCGGGTGGGAAGTTACTTTTTTAAAAAAAGATTTTATTTATTTCCTTTATATGAGTACACTGTAGCTGTCTTCAGACACACCAGAAGAAGGCATCGGATTCCATTACAAAAGGTTGTAAGCCACCATGTGGGTGCTGGGAATTGAACTCAGGGCCTCTGGAAGAGCAGTCAGTGCTCTTAACCACCAAGCCATCTCTCCAGCCCGGGGGAAATTTTTTTTTTTTTTGGTTTTTCGAGACAGGGTTTCTCTGTGTGGTCCTGGCTGTCCTGGAACTCACTCAGTAGACCAGGCTGGCCTCGAACTCAGAAATCCGCCTGCCTCTGCCTCCCAGGTGCTGGGAGATTAAAGGCGTGCGCCACCACATCCGGCCGGAAATTACTTTTTAAGAAAGTATTTAGAAGCTGGGCATAGTGGCGAATTCCTTTACTCCCAGCACTCCGGAGGCAGAAGCAGGTAGGTTTCAGTGAGTTTTTTGTTTTGTTTTTATGATTTATTTATTTATTTTATGTATATGAGTATACTGTAGCTGTACAGATGGTTGTGAGCCATCGTGTGGTTGCTGGGAATTGAATTTAGGACCTCTGCTCGCTCTGGTCAACCCCGCCCCCTCAGTCCCAAAGATGTATTTATTATTATAAATAAGTACACTGTAGCTGTCTTCAGACAGACCGGAAAAGGGTGTCAGATCTCATTACAGATGGTTGTGAGCCACCATGGGATCCATGGTATGTAGCAAAAGCTACATAGTAAGACCCTGTCTTAAAACAAAACAAAAAGAAAAAATTTAGGAAGGTAAATGTGGCACTGCGTTCTGTAATCCCAGCATCCCAAAGGCTGAGGCCAGTCTGGCCTGCAGATGACCTTGTCTCCTCATCAAATAAAAGGCATATGTAGATGCAGTAAGAACAATGGTAGGTGTCTTCATTTTGCTCCTGGCCTCGGAGGTAAGACTAACTTTCTCTGAGGATGATTCTGCTCAGCCTTGGAAAAGTCTCTGAGACACCCTGCAAATGAAAAACCAGTCGTGACGCTTTGGAATCACAGATTCAGGGTGGGAGAGCCAGAAGAGACCAGAAAGGCCATTGTCACACGTGCCCCCTTTTAATGTAAAGGTCTCTGTAGGGCTGGGAAGAGGGCGCCATGGGCAAGGCACTGGTTCTGTAAGCCTGTGGACCAGGGTTCAAATCCCCAGTACCCACACGAAACCATGTGTGGTAACATCTGTAATCCTAGTGCAGTGAGAGACAGAGTAATCCCGTACACACACACACCACACACACACACACACACACACACACACACACACCCCACACACACACACACAGAGAGAGAGAGAGAGAGAATTTTTAAAGATATTGTATTAAGGGGCTAGAGAGATGGCTCAGCGATTAAGAGCACTGGCTGCTCCTCCAGAGGCCCTGCGTTCCATTCCCAGCACCCACAACTGTCTATAACTCAAGTTCCAGGGGATCTAATGTCCCCTTCTGTGGGCAGTGCATGAACATGGTGCACAGACATAAGTGTAGGCGTTGCCAATACCCATAAAATACAAATAAATAAAACTTACAAGAGCAGTACTGAATGGATGAAGCGGAAACACTGTGGTTAGTCTAAGAAGGATTGCTTCTAGGTCACTTCTCTGCATCTGCGAACCTCCGTTTGCTACCTTCAAACTGCGCAAGTGATGGTGCTCAGCCAGTAGGACAAACGAGCCACGAACTGCTGGCACTTTTCACACCCTCGAACCCACCGCACATCCTGGAGGGAAGCTTCAAGCTCTGCTCGCGGCTTGCTCAGCTTCCCCGCCCCAGCCAATCACCCTTCCTACTTAGGAGGCAACAGGAAGGTTGAAATTGTCAAAAGAGAGCTAGTGCCACTGAAACCTTGTGCTTGTCAGTGTGGAAGGAGATTGGCGTGCCTGACTCCGTGTGGGAATGGGAACTCATGGTGGAGGTGGATGCAGACCCAGAAGCATCACATGGGGATGGGGATTCGCGGTGGTGGTGGCGGTGGAACCCAACGGCTTGCTTACCCGCCGCAGATGGCTTACCTATTGGACACCTGCTTTAAAAATAATAATAAACAAACAAACAAATAAATAAAGTATGAACAACATCCCCACACAAAGAAAACCCTGCCTTTGCACCTCAAGCAGCTTGCTGGCTCTTCCCTTAAGGGTACACTGCCCTCTCTACTCTTGAAGAAGGGGGTCGCGAAGGTAATACACCGAATCACAACAAACACGCACGCGGAGCCACTTGCTTCTGTGGCATCCCAGCTTCTAAGCAAACAATTTATAGAAATTCCACAAGCAAGGAGGTGCTTTGAAGGCTGTCTGGGAGCACGGAGGACTGAGTGAAAAGGCACCGCTGGGGCAGCTGGGAGAAGAGGCTGCCCCTGATCTGCTCCCCACCCCCACCCCCGCTCCCCTCCAGCTTTTTACCCATTGGTTGCACACCGGTGGGGTCCACACTAAAAGTGGAATCCACGGCCGATCTGGCGTCTCCTTTGAAACAGTGTCCCGAGAAGGGCATTGCTTCTCATGGCTTGCAGAATTCACTTTATTAAATATATTTAAGTAACGAGAGCGGAAATTTAAGAAAAGGATCCCGTGTTGGCAAACCTTCCCTTAACCCTGATCACATATAAGTCCTTTGCTGTTTCGGTCAGCATTTGGACGAGGTCTGTTGCTCCTGGTGTGTTTTTTTTTTTTTTTTTTTTTTTTTTTTTTTTTTTGTGAGCCGAACTTGACCACAGTGGGGAAATGCAGGAATTTTTCCATGTTTAAAAAAAAAAACAACCAAGGCTCATCGGAAAAACATTATAAAATCTGGAGCTCCGAAGCGCATTGCTGACAACAGCAGACCACACTTACCGTCACAGCTGGCAAAGCAATGAAATGACGCTGAGGCTGCCGTAGAGACAGCATCTGACCCAAGATTCACTAGGCAATAGCCCAAGCAGGAAGACGCTAGCAGCATGAGCTCATGGTGTATGTGTGTGTGTATGTGTGTGCACGTGTGCGCGCGCGCCCGTATGAAGAACTAAAACCTGTTAATTTACCCTTAACACCACCCTGTGGAACACTGTCATTTAAAGTCTCTATTAGTCGGATTATTTCTATGTATAGATGACATTTGGTGGTATATTTTAGAACGTAAGCTCAAGTGCCCCAAATTACACAATTTGACGAGAACTTGAGGCTTGAACCGGTCCTTGGGAATGCGGAGTCTCTGGTGGGTAATTTGACTTATTCACATGTAAACGAACTACCCACGCCCAATCCTTTACCCTGACGTCAGCCGAGTAGGGGAGAAGGAAACGCTTGGGGTGTCTCCGGGAGCCACCGGGAAGGGAAGAAGCGGGCAGCTCCAGCCTCTTGCCTCTCGTCCTGTGCTGTGTTCCTCCTGGCCTAGCACTTGAGCCTGCTTATCCCACTGAGGCCAGGTGACAGCAGAGGCTCTGACTTACAGGCGCACAGACTCGTCTCCCTGTGAAGCGACACTCTACAGGACTGTAGAATATCACTGACAACCTAACATTCTATTCAGGGAGCACTGAGGTGGGGACTGTGCTGCTGTCATGCTCTCTCTGTCTCTGTCTCTCTGTCTCTGTCGCTCTCTGTCTCTCTCTGTCTCTGTCTCTCTGTCTCTGTCTCTGTCTCTTCTCTGTCTGTCTGTCCTCCCTCTTTCTCTGTGTGGGCTCATGTAGAGGCCATATGTCAATTCAGGGTGTCTTCTATCATACTCCATTTTCTTTTCTTTTTTCTTTTTCTTTCTTTTAAATTTCACTTTTAATTATGTGAATGCCGCAATGTGGGTTTGTGCCCGGGAAGGCCAGAGGCATCAGATCGCCCTGGAGCTAAAGTGACAGACAGTTGTGAGCACCCTTCCTTCCACGGTGCTCAGAGCTGAGCTCTGGTCTTCTAGAGAAAAGGAACAGGCGCTTAACTGATGGGCCATCTGCTCAGCCCCATCTTGTACTGTTTTATTAATACCCTTTTGGGTTCCATGTATCTACACACAAATTCTGCATCTTGCAGCCGCCCCAAAATGAAGCCATAAATGCTGTCGGCCTGGGAGAAGGGAGACTCTCAGCCTGGAGAACTCAGACTAGAGGCACATTCCTTTCTCTTCCACAGAGCTTCCGGCACAATTAGCATTTTATAGGCATCCAACAAACTCTGTGGAAGGGAATGGAATTGCCTCTGGAAATGGCTAGAGTGATTAAAATATTAATTCTAAACAGCAGAGGGAGCACCCTGGGCGTAGCTTCACAGAGGCGGTCAACCCTGATTGCAGGCCACAACCCCCTGGGAATGTCAAGGACTGGCCAGGGCCTGGCTGGCCGTCAGAAACCTGATGGAGTGGACAGGGGATAAGACTTAGCCATTGAATGCTTTAAAAAGTCCACTGGTAATTACAGAATATAACCAGATATGATGGGTAGGGGTTTTTATTGTTTTGTTTAAGTGAATAGCATTCTTCCAAGGCCAACGCTTCTGAAAACACCCTCAGAACACAACTGGGATGTAGCACAAGGAGCACCCGCAGCAGATGAAAGCCCAGCCATTTGGGGACTTGCTTCTGAGAGTTGATTTGTAAACTTGAAAAGGCAGTTTTGCTTTTTGGAAGCAAGATCTACCAGCTTGTTCTTAAAGGGCCAGGCAGTGATGACGTCAGGCTCTGTAAGGCCCTAGACTCTGCAGCAAACTCTCACCTCTGCCATCGGGGCAAAGAGCGGTCCCGTCTAGACAAGTGGACCATGGACGAGCCCCGCTGTGTTCTAATGAAACTCCACTCATGGATGCTCAATACAATTCATTTCATAAAATGTCATGAAATCCCGTTATTGATTTTTTTTTCTCTGTCATTCTTGAGACAGTCTCACGGTGTAGTCCTGGCTAGCAACGGTACCCACCACGTAGACTAGCCTGGCCTCAAGTTCACAGAGGCCTATGTTTATCTCCTTAGCATTGGGATCAAAGGCATGACCACTGAACCCAGACTGATATTTTTCAACCATTAAAAACTATAGAAGGGCCGGGCGGTGGTGGCGCACGCCTGTAATCCCAGCACTCTGGGAGGCAGAGGCAGGCGGATTTCTGAGTTCGAGGCCAGCCTGGTCTACAGAGTGAGTTCCAGGACAGCCAGAGCTACACAGAGAAACCCTGTCTCAAAAAGAAAAAAAAAGAAGAAAAAAACCTATAGAAGGGACTGGAGAGATGGCTCAGTGGTTAAGAGCACTGACTGCTCTTCCAAAGGTCCTGAGTTCAAATCCCAGCAACCACACAGTGGCTCACAAGCGTCCATAATGAGATCTGACGCCCTCTTCTGGTGTGTCTGAAGACAGTTGCAGTGTACTTACATATAATAAATAAATAAATCTTAAAAAAAGAAAAAAACTATAGAGAGCTGAGACAGCACTTGCCGCCATCGTGTGCAACCCGAGTGGAGGGAGGGCGCTGACTCCCAAAAGTTGTCCTCTGACTTCCACAACCCCACACACGATAAATAAAATAAATTATATAAACAAAAACAAAACAGGAGTTTAAAAACAACAACAACAACAACACCAGAGGCCAAGTATGTATGCCCGCCATTGCACTGCCCCTCCCCCACCCAATCAAACCTGCTCTAGAAGAACGCCTTAAGTCAGTACAAGCTGGCTGGTGGTGGCAGACATCTTTAATCCCAACACTCAGAAGGCAGAGGCTGGTAGATCTCTTATGAATTTGAGAGGACAGCCTGGTCTACAGACTGAGTTTCAGAATAGCCAGGGCTACACAGAGAAGCTCTATTTTGAAAAAGGCAAAACCGAGAGAGAGAGAGAGAGAGAGAGAGAGAATGAGAAAGGCCAATACAGAAATAAAAAACAGTTAAGAGGTAAACTGAGGGCTGTAGTAGAGATGGCTCAGTGGCTAAGAGCACTGGCTGTTTTCTCAGAGGTCCTGAGTTCAATGCCCAGCAACCACACGGTGGCTCACAGCCATCTATACTGGGATCTGACGCCCTCTGCTGGCACTCAGGTATACATGCAGATGGAGCACTCATACCTAAAATAAATAAATACTTTTTAAAAAGATAAAGGGAGGTAACCAAAGGCAAATTTGGGTGCAACAGACTTAATCTGTTTCCTACCTCACATCCGGCTCTTGCCCTGACAGGAAGTCGCGGTGGAGAGACTCCTCAAGCCCCGCCTACTTACTTCCTCCAGGGGCTTTGCTTTTGTTTTATTTATGCCACCTTGCTGTTTTGTTGTTTGAGTGGCGCTGGCTTGCCTTTTGGCTCAGTTCAGCTCCAAGAGCTGTGCGCTAGGGTCAGGACAGGAGGGAGCTAACAAGAGCTTAATAGGCCAGTCACAAAACTTGAGGCAGCCCTATGTCCAGCTGCTTTTACTGTCCTCTGAGTCATAAAAATGACCAGCTCCCTGCTCTCAAGTGAACGGTTTATAGGCGTTGATTTACACAAACACGGGTCTATTAAATATGAGGCCAAACATTTTGGAAATTTAGACATAAAAGCGGAGGAGAGGGCATGGGGTGAGTTCCCGCTGAGAGGCACGAGGACATTCTCTCCACGGGTGACACTGGAAGTCTTCGCCACCGAGGGCCACATTTCTTAAAATGTGGGGCTGCGGGGGAGAAGCGCAGAGTGTGGAGAGCCGGCACAGCTGGGGTCAGCGCAAAGATTCGCCTGGCCTGCAGATCTTTCCTACCTTTGAACTGCGTCAGCACACTGCTTACCCACCACGCCAACGTGCAATCAGAGGATTATTAAAGTGAGAAATAAAGACCTTCCATTACGTTTTCCAACAAAATAATGGTCGAGGATCAGAGAGAGATAAGACGCGGGTGCTTGGGTGCGCGCATGCGCGCATGCGTGTGCGAGCATATATTTTGAATATAATTTGAATAACCTCCCCCCTCCCCATCTTTGGAGAGGATAATGGGAAGGAGAGAGAGGTAAGATGGAGGAGGAGGACATCCCTGTCGGACGTTGCAGCAGTGGCTCTCAAATAAGGCCAAACCAGTCCTGGTCCTGGATCTCACAAGCAGCCGTGGGCTCTGCCACTGCAGGGGTCATAAATGTGTTTTATGCTTTCAGTCGCTGGCTGAGGCCTCATCGTGCCCAGGCAGTTACCCTCCCCTAATAGCACAGAACAAAGACCAAAGTCCCACCAAAATGACGCTCGAAATTGCCCAGCTGACCCTCACCTCTTTGATGGGCCTCGCTTTCGGAAGCTTGCCCAGTCCTATAGGTTGGACCAAGAGCCCATCTCTACAGTGACATTAATGTCCCCCCCCCAGTCCCACGAGGGAATTTTTCCAATTACACACACAAAAATAAAACCCTCAAACCTGACAGCAGGCAGAGCAGGCTCCAGAACTATTGCTGATACCAAGAGCTGCCTCTCATTAAAGGCTGAGATTTAGTGCACAAGTTACAAGTGGGGACTTTCTGGAGAAGGCAGGTGCTCGAGTATCAGGCTCGCTCCCGCAGAGGCTCAGCGAGGGCCTCTGGGGGTGGGAGAGAGCAGGCACCATCCATCACCACCCACACCTGCCTGTCCTCCCTGCCTGTCCTCCCTCCAACCCCCTCTGGCTCCCAGGCACCGGGCTTACCCTTCAAGGCCAATCTCTCCTCTGTCTGCTCAAAAGCAAGAGTTTTTATTTCACCGTCTTGAAGGCTTGAGGTGACCATCTCTGCCACTGTGTGCTGAATCCCCCAGGAACAGCAGCCCATCCCCCCTAACCCCCCCTCCTCCAGGGGGGCACAGCATCTCTTTCAGGTTAGGAGCTCTGTCCCCCTCAGCAATCCCCACTTCAAATGTAAATTTTCTGAGTTGTTTTTAATTGCTTTTTAACGGAGTGAAAATATAAAATAGCTTCTCATCTTGACTTCCTACAAATACAAGAACAAACCAGAGGGAAACAGAACATGTATTTTTTTCATCTTTTTATTTTATACTGTGATCACCCGGATTCGTTGTCTTGAGCACCCACCTACTCAGTCACACACCGTTAGAAATGGTGAACCAAAAATTCATCACCACCACTGAGCTACTGCAGTCCAGTCTAGGGCCCCGTGGCAATCAGCTAATCACGAAAACACGATTCACCAAGCTCAGCTACATGCATGAAGTCCAGAAGACACTGTGAGGTTACACTATGCCTGACAGATGTTTTTTGGGTTTTTTTGGGGGAGGTTGTTTGTTTGTTTTTTGTTTTTTTTGAGACAGGGTTTCTCTGTGTAGCTCTGGCTGTCCCGGAACTCACTTTGTAGACCAGGCTGGCCTCAAACTCAGAAATCCGCCTGCCTCTGCCTCCCAAGTGCTGGGATTAAAGACGTGCGCCACCACTGCCCAGCCTGACAGATGTTTTTAAAGCAAATTTTAAAACTCGACTTCAAGTTGGGTGGAGGTGGCCCCCACTTTTAATCCCAGCACTGGGGGAGCAGAGGCAGAAGGCAGGGGCAGGGGGGCAGGGGGGCAGGGGGGCAGGGGGGCAGGGGCAGGGGCAGAGGCAGGTGGATCTCTGAGTTTGAGGCCTCTCTGGTTTACAGAGTTCTAGGACAGCCAGGACTACACAGAGAAACCTTGTCTTAAAACAAACAAACAAACAAACAAATCCAATCAAACAAACAAACAAAAAGCATGACTTAAGTGTGATCTTACAAATGGCATGGGACCATCTCTTTTTATCCCAGCATGAAGGGGGCTGGAAGTCTACAAACAGCAGGTTTAAAGACATAGCAAGTTCAAGGCCTTTTGAGATCCTGTTTAAGAGCTTTTGACACCTGGAGGATCATGGGAAATACTCAACGAATGAACAAGCCTGCCTTAAAATCCCAAATCTATCGCTTAGGCTAGGACTCTGTGCAAAGGACAGAAGCTCTTCCTTACCTCGACTTTCCTCACCTACAAACTAACAGTAAATAACAGAAGACCGAGCCTGGCTGGGTGAGGACCGCCGAGTGCCTTTGAGCCGCTCCAGACCCACACCGGCATCTCAGAGCATAGCAGCCGCGGTGACTTATTTCTGCCTCTGATTATCGGCGAGTTTTCATTTGAGGGAACATTATCATCCACATGCATTAAATCGATACTCAGTATTTGGAGAGGGGCGGGGGGGGGAGGGGGAAAGGGACGGAGTGGGAGGGGGAAGAGAGACAGACAGAGACAGAGACAGAGAGAGACTGGCTTCCGCCCCGGGTCAGTGTCGTGATTCCCTGTGGACAGCTGCCAGAGCAAGCTTTAGCTTTCAGCGTCCCTGAATGCCCGCCTTGTCGAATGTCCCCAGCAGCACACACTGGGAAACTGAGCTTCTATCTGCAGCTTCTACCCCGTCCAGCCCCTAAGTGTGCGTGCAAGCTGTGAAGAGACTCGGGGCTCAGAAAACATAAACTAGTCTGTTGGCCTTCAGGTATTAAAAAAAAAAAGGAAAACATTTTAAGAATGTTTAGAGATATTTTCTCTCCACATTATTCAGAACAGAAAGAATGTATTTTTCCGCATTGCTCCTTCCATTTTCTTGTGGATCCACACTTAGGACTTGAAAGTCCATTAGAAAGGCAGACTGGGCCGCCATCTGCCTGTGAGACAGTGCCATCTAGTGTCCAATGTGAACATCGCAGAGGAGAAGAACTTTAATTTCCTTTCTCAAAAGCAAGTTTCCCGGGGCCTTCCTTTCCACAGCTGATCACACCGCAGTCTCTTCCAGACCCACAAATGAGTGTTGCTCTTCCTGGGGTATGAGATACACAGGTGGATCATAACGAAACTATAAAATATTTTGACTGATATGTTAGTATTAATATATTAATATGTTAGCATTAGAATGAGTGACAGGCGAAGAAAATCCAGCCATTTGATTGGTTAACAATAGAAGTGGGAGTTTGTGATTTGAGAGGAGACATCACACGGTTCGTGATGTGGGGGTTTCACGGTAACAACAAGTAATATTGAAGACACACTATGTGTTATTCACACAGTAGGTCATCTACTTCCGGCTTCTTGAACTAAGGGTTTTCACTTTTTTTTTTTTTTTTTTTTTTTTTTTTTTTTTTTTTTTGGTTTTTCGAGACAGGGTTTCTCTGTGTAGTCCTGGCTGTCCTGGAACTCACTCTGTAGACCAGGCTGGCCTCGAACTCAGAAATCCGCCTGCCTCTGCCTCCCAAGTGCTGGGATTAAAGGCGTGCGCCACCACCGCCCGGCTGGGTTTTCACTTTTCATACAAAGCTTTCTGCTCTTGTAGAAGCATTGCAGCTCAACGGTGGGAAACAAGCACTTAATATTTTACTATCAGCATTCAGCGGGTAAGTGCCAACGGTTTATGTTCTTTTTTTTTTTTTTTTTTTTTTGGTTTTTTTTTTTTTTTTTTTTTTGGTTTTTCGAGACAGGGTTTCTTTGTGTAGTTCTGACTGTCCTGGAACTCACTTTGTAGACCAGGCTGGCCTCAAACTCAGAAATCCACCTGCCTCTGCCTCCCAAGTGCTGGGATTAAAGGCGTGCGCCACCACCGCCCGGCTTATGTTCATTTTTAAAAATTTCTTTTTTCTTTTCTTTTCTTTTTCTTTCCTTCTTTTTCTTTTCTTTCTTTTTTCTTTTTCTTTATATAGCCTTGGCTGGTTTGGAACTCAAAAGATCCACTTGCCTTTGTTTCTGGAGGGCAGATTAAAGGTCATATCTGGCTGTTTGAATGTTTTATTTGCATAAATATATATAAGATGTTCATGAGTTAGCTTTAGGACAGACTTTCCAACAATTTCTGATACCTCCTAGTACTTATTTCTTTTTTTTTTTTTTTTTTTTTTTTTGGTTTTTTCGAGACAGGGTTTCTCTGTGTAGCCCTGGCTGTCCTGGAACTCACTCTGTAGACCAGGCTGGCCTCGAACTCAGAAATCCACCTGCCTCTGCCTGCCAAGTGCTGGGATTACAGGCGTGCGCCACCACGCCCGGCTGAACTTATTTCATTTTGTGGTAAGTTTATGCAAAACAATGTTCTTAGTTCTACAACTATAAAAATCAAAGTATCACTGAACTCTGTTTGGTTTTCTAGACAGGGTTTCTCTGTATAGCCCTGGCTGTCTTGTAACTTGCTCTGTAGATCAGGCTGGCCTCGAACTCAGAGATATGCCTGCCTCTGCCTCCTGAGTGCAGGGATCAAAGGGACTTTCTGCCGGTGTCCAGTGCAACTTCGAAAAACACTGAAGATGCTCTGTCCTGAGGCATCCAATACCCACCCACAGCTAAATCTCCATTTAAAAATAAACAAGCACATCCATCTCATTAATATGCAAACACACTTTATTCATAAATGGTAAGATAATATGTATACCAAAGAATCACTTCTAAATAAATGTATGATTTATTTTCAATATATGCTTGACTTATCTATTTTATATCCCTAGATAGAGAAGCTCGAGTAAAACTGTTCCTGTTGAGAAGGGGGTTCCCTTTCTCGTCCGTCACGAGAGAGCTGCAGGAACCTAAGGGGACGTGGGGTCGTGGGGTGGGACACGGTTTGGGTCTGCACATGACCACGTGGGGTAGAGTTGCCCTGCATCATTGACCCGCCCTTGGCTGCGACACAGGAGAAATGACAGTTTGCTGTATTGAGTCACTCTATGCAAAGGTTATTATTTGTGGCAGGAGTCGGCCCGCTCAGTCTTAATGACCCTCTAAAATAGCCTTTTGGAGATACTAAATATTACTGTGTAAAGAAAAGCCCCATACGGTGGAACGAAGAACATTAGACTCACTTTTACGATTAGTTCATGATGTATTAGACAATACTTATTTACATTTATTTATTGGGGGGGGGCGCACACACCACAGTTTGCCTTTACCAGCTGAGGTCTTTTAGCAGCCCGTGTGGGACAGGTTTTTTGTTTTTTGTTTTTTTTTTTTTTTTTGATTTTTCGAGACAGGGTTTCTCTGTGTAGCCCTGGCTGTCCTGGAACTCACTCTGTAGACCAGGCTGGCCTCGAACTCAGAAATCTGCCTGCCTCTGCCTCCCAGAGTGCTGGGATTATAGGTGTGCGCCACCACTGCCGGGCTTGTGTGGGACATTCTTTATAAAGCAAAAAGAGAAGGGTTTTTTGGTTGGTTTGTTCCCCACAGACACCTATAAGAGCATGTTCTGTGAAATAATGTTGAATCTGTTCTCCAAAATCCATTTTTAAGATCCCTGACATCTGATCCTGTCTCAGCGGAGGAGCAGTGGCACGCCATCCCATGGGGGGGGCGGGGGAGGAGGGGAAGGAAGAGGAGGAGCCCAGGCCCCTTTGAGCTCTCCCCTCCCTGACAGAGAGCAGGCAGTTACTAAGGAAACCCATCCTGGCCATCCTCCTAGGTGTGGGCAATGCATTTCCAAGGAAAGCCACGCACACGGGCGGGCCCATAGCTTCCATTTTTTAAACCGCCTGCCTAACTCTTCAGTTTTAAAGCTTTTACTTTTCTCTTGTTTCCTAGTCATTCTGACAGCAAAAATATGATGCCCAGCACATGTCACCCCAGAGTGACTCTCTGTCTAATTTCCCTCTGTTCTCTGGCATGGGCTTTTAGAGTTACCAATGCACCAGAGAAAGAGACAGACAAACTCAGAGAAAGGGGCCTTTTATCCCCTTAACATATGAAATTCAAATACAGTAATAGTTTTTAAAATTTCAGCAAAAACTGGGCATTGGTATGTTTAGGGGTAGAGGGATCAGAAGTTCAAGGCTGTCTCCAGATACATGAGTTGGTGGCCAGCCTGGATGACTACATGCTCTGAGCGAGGAGAAAGATTCTTCTAGCTATAAACTCGATGCAAAGAAAGAGCAGACTATGATATCAATTCAATTTGACTTCATAAAAATTTAAGTTACTGTATTTCAAAAATGAGCAAACGAACTAAAAAAGTGATCCAGAAAATGGCAGGGTATTTGGGCTACAAATAACAAATATTTAATATCCTCATAAAGCCGTGAAACTGGCTGGCAAGACGATTCTGTGGGTAAAGAAGTGTACCCCACAAGCCTGGCGGCTGAGTTTATCCCTGAGTCCTTGAGGTCCTGAGGGAGAAGAGGAGAATCAACTCACTAAAATTATCCTTAGACCTTACACACAGTATGGCTTGTGTAAATGTGTGCACTTAAACTCACACACACATACACATATATCTATGTGTGCCCGTGCGCGCGCACGCGCACACACACACACACACACACACACAAATTAAATGTAAAAAAATTAAAATCTAAACAATGAATCAGAACAAGGTCAACCCTAGCTACTTAAGAACTTAAAGGTCAGCCTGGACTACATGAGTGTCTCAAAGAAAGTTCCCTGTCTCCCTCCCCTGCAAAACACAGATATAGGAAGGAACTTCCTTCAAAGGGAGGAAGAACGGAAAGCAGACAGGCAAACAAGCAGAAAATGTAAAAGATGAAAAACTTGAGGTTAGAGGAAAAACTGGAAGTGTACATGTGTGTGTACATGTGTGTGTACATGTGTGTGTCATGTGTGTGTGTGTGTGTGTGCGCGCGCGCATTTGAGAGATCTCATGTAACCCAGGCTCATCTGGACCCTCCTACATCAATCAAGATAATTTCTCATAGACATGGCTGCAGGCTATTTTGGTGTGGGCAATCCTCCGACTGAGAGCCGCTCAGAGTCGTTAACAGTTAACATCCGAGGCCGAGGAAGACATGCATTTAATACTCAAATAGAAGAAGATTGATAACCGTTAATACCGTTTCCCTGGGTTGTGAATAATTATTCTACTCTTATCCTTCTACATCTTCAGCTTTTTCTTCTTTTTAAAAAATATTTGTTTTTATGTGTGTGGCGGTTGGAATAGGAATCACCCTCATATACTCACGTGTTCAAATGCTTGGTCCATAAGGAGTGGCACTATTAGGAGGTGTGGCCTTGCTGGAGGACGTGTGTCCCCGTGGGGGTGGGCTTTGAGGTCCAGTGCTCAACCTCCACCCAGTGTGGCGGAGACCCCCCTCCTGGCTGCCTTCAGATGGAGGTGTAGAACTCTTGGCTCCTCCATCCAGCGTGTCTGCCTACACGCTGCTTTGATGGTAATGAACTGAGTCTCTAAAATTGTAAGCCAGCCGCAAATAAATGCTGTCTATATAAGATTGCTTTGGTCATGGCGTCTCCTCACAGCAGTAAGACCTGAACTAAGATAATGCCATGAGAATTTTGCCTGCGTGTTTGTACTTCACATGCATAGAGTATCTGTGGAGGCCAGAACACCGGATTCCAGAGATCTACAACAACAGACAGTTGTGAGCAGGTTGTTCTCTGATCTCTCCCTGCACTCTGTACCATTCTCTCTCTCTCTCTCTCTCTCTCTCTCTCTCTCTCTCTCTCTCTCTCTCACACACACACACACACACACACACACACACACACACACGCCATGTTCATAAGTTAGAATGTAAAAAAAAATTTGGGGGGGAAATCGCATAAAAGGTAATAAAAAGTAAAAGAAAAAAGAGTTCAAATGAAACTCTCAGAAGAATTATTGTTGCTGGTTCATTATTTATGGCATAAATGAGGAAGGGGCTGTGTGTGCATGTGTGTGGTGTGTGTATGTGTGTGGTGTGTGCATGTGTGTGGTGTGTACATGTGTGTGGCGTGTGCATGTGTGTGGCGTGTGCATGTGTATGGTATGTACACGTGTATTGATTGCATGTACATATGTATGGCGTGTGCATATGGTGTGTGCATGTGTGTGGTGTGTGCACATGTGTGTGCAGATGTGCCCAGGTGCAGGGTCATTCCCACAGAGACTAGAGAAGGGGTATTTTTGCTAACCTACTCTATCATTTCAACCACATTCTTTCTTCGCTTGTCTTTGTTTTTCGAGACAGGGTTTCTCTGTGTAGTCCTAGTGGTCCTGGGACTTGCTCTGTAGACCAGACTGGCCTCAAACTCAGGGAACCTCCTGCCTCTGCCTCCCAAGCACTGGGATTAAAGTGTGTGACACCACTGCCCAGATCTGAGCCTGGGCCTCTCCTTGAACCTGGAGGTGTTTGTCTGGCTAGGCTGGCCACTGGCAAGCCCCAGTATCCCTCATACCTTTCCAATATGCCCTGTCTCTGGACCATGACCCCGCAGCCCCCCTGTATATTCATAGGCAGTTTACAGGTACCTGTGTCCATACCAGGCTTTTTATGTGAATTCTGGGACCCTGAACTCAAAACCTTGTGCTTGCAAAAGCAAGGCCTTTACCAACCGAACCACTTCCCCCAGTCCCTATTTTTGGTGTTTTGAGACAGGATCTCTTTGTGGTCTGTGGGAGCCTTGAACTCACAATCCCTCCTGCTTCAAGCTTGCAGAATGCTGAGACTACAAGCATGCTCCACCACGCCCAGCATGAAACCTCTTATTAGCTAACATTTGTAAGTAGTAGGTTCCGGGTGGGCGCCGTATGTATGAAGTCATTTATATAGATAGCCCCTCCCCAAGCCCGCTAGTGTCCTCAAGGAGAGAAAGCAAACCTGATCCCCATCAGGAAAGCCCGTGAAGCCCGCCCCAAGGCAAGGGTCGCTTCAAACATTCGATCTTTGCTACCTAGAAAGCTGGATTGGACTCTTTGGCTTCTTGGGTGCTTGTGTGTCGTGGATTATTTGTTTCACCTCACGTTGGTTGGTCGTTTTGGATCGGTTTGTGAGGAATACGTTTCTCAGCAGAAATGAGCACAGAAATGGGGAGAGCAGAGCCCTGGCTCGTGGCTTCATAACTTGTCACCGGAGTAGAGAGACCACCGGTCAAGAAATCACAGACGGTTCTGTGAGGGTGCCTCTTGTCCATCCTGCTCTTAGCTGTGCTTTTCAACCTGGAGGAAAGTCCGAGCTGGGCCTGGCAGCACACACACCTGTGATCTCAGCACTTGACAGGATGAAGTGTGAGGAGTGTGAGTTTCAGGCCAACCTGCGTGTGCTACATAAGACCAGGGAGACCCCGTGGAAAAGAAAGGGAATCTAAAATGTGAATTAAATAGGATTCTCTCTCTCTCTCTCTCTCTCTCTCTCTCTCTCTCTCTCTCTCTCTCTCTTTTCTCTCTCTTCTCTCTTCTCTCTTCCTCTCCCTCCCCCTCTCCTTCCTCTCCCCTCTCTCTCTTAGAGACAGGGGACAGAGCATCCCATTAGGATGAGAAATGGTTTGTTAACTGGTATAGTAAAATATACTCAACCTGAAACACGAGTTCTGCTGAGGCTTCATTTTTCAGCCAGGTCACCTACCCCTTTCACACGACCAATGAAGATTAATATTCTAAATGCTGACTCTAGGACATTACAAGACCCAGACGTCCCAAGACAGACCTGTCATGCTCAGCTACGCGAAAGTATTTCCATCCTAAAGAAAACACCCAGGAATTGTGCCCAGATAGTGTTAGATGAGAAAAGGAAGATACAGCCAGACGTGAAATGTAGTCATTGGTGTGGGTGAGTGTGTAAAAGCCTAGATGGAAACCATCAGTAAAGCCATTCTCAGAAGAGCTAACTATATACATTTTCTGTGTTTGTTGTTTTGTTTTTACAAATGAGCTTTCTATATTTTTATTATTTATTTATAATTAACTAATTTATTTATTGTTTGTTTGGTTGGTTGGTTGGTTTTTCGAAACAGGATTTCTCTGTGTAGTCCTGGCTGTCCTGGAACTCACTCTGTAGACCAGGCTGGCCTTGAATTCAGAAATCCGCCTGCCTCTGCCTCCCAAGTGCTGGGATTACAGGTGTGTGCTACCATGCCCGGCTTTCTTTGTTTTCAAGACAGGGTTTCTCTGTGTAGTCCTGGCTGTCCTGGAACTCATTCTGTAGACCAGGCTAGCTTCCAACTCGGAAATCCACCTGCCTCTGCCTCCCAAGTGCTGGGATTAAAGGTGTGCGCCACCACCGCCCGGCTCTCTCTCTCTCTCTCTCTCTCTCTCTCTCTCTCTCTCTCTCTCTCTCTCTCTCTCTCCTTCCTTCCTTCCTGTCTTTCTTTTTTTCTTTTCTCTCCCTCTTTCTTTTTTTTAAAGGCCTTGTGTAGCCCAGGCGGGCTTTAAACTTGCTGTGGCTAATGGCCTCATGCCCTAAGCCCCAAGTGTTGGGACTAGTGCTCAGCTTGTGCTGTGCCGGAGGCTGAGCCCAGGGCTGTGTGCCTGCCAGGGAAGCACCCGACCAGTCCAGCGACCCCAGCAGAGCAGTTTTCTAACGTTTGTATAATCAGACACAAATTCTAACTTTTAGCCGGGCGTGGTGGCGCACGCCTGTAATCCCAGCACTTCCCAAGTGCCTCCCAGGCAGAGGCAGGCAGATTTCTGAGTTCGAGGCCAGCCTGGTCTACGGAGTGAGTTCCAGGACAGCCAGGGCTACACAGAGAAACCCTGTCTCGGAAAAAACAAACAAACAAACAAATTCTAATTTTTAGAAGATTTTATGGGGCCCTAGGAAAGCAGGGAGTAGGGGCAATAAATTTCTGCAAGATCTGCATAAGGTGGGTGGGATTGAAGCCTCACCCTGGGTTTGCTACACTTGGCTACTCTACTGTCTCAGAGAATCTAGGGACCGTTTGTTTCCAGAGCTTTTTCTGGGGTGTGTAGAGCTGGCTGTTGAGGGAGACGCCTCAGCACCTTCAGCCGGTCTTCACCCAGACACAACCTGCCAGTGGGACATGGAGTCTGGTGGGGGGGGGTTGAGAGGGGGCGGCGGGCCCTCCTCGGAAAGGAGCTCAGTCCATATCACTTCCTGTGACCTGATGGCTCTCCATTGATTCAGACCCACAGGGGTGGGCACCATTAAGAGAGTAGAACTGATGACTAATAGAGGGAACATTCCCACAGGTCCTGCTGTCCCCGGAGACCTCTAAGTGCTTTATAAACAAACTGGTGAATCATGGACTGGGGCCACATCCTCCACCATAGAAATGCAGCCTCCTCTGAGGGCTGAGTGTGAGAGAGCTGCTACATGGCCAGTGTCCAAAGGGCCAGGGCACCCTGGGCTGCCTTTGAAGTCAAACTCTCCAGAGGGACGCAGGGCTGAGCTGAAAGCTGGAGGAGGGGTCTCTAGAAAAGACAAGAGAATTCCCAGCCTACTCCTCGGCTACATCTGCGGCACCTGCGGTTAAACAGCTGTCTTCAGAGATGGGCGCGTAACTCACCAGCAGAGCTCTTGACCACCATGGCATGCACAGGCCCCTGGATTCTAGGAGAGAGAGAGAGAGAGAGAGAGAGAGAGAGAGAGAGAGAGAGAGAGAGAGAGAGAGAGAGGAGGTGTCTTCCTGTTCAGCCTCTAGGCACCACATACTGTGTGGAGCCCACCAGACTTGTACGGCCCCAGTCCCTCACCTGTAAAATGAAGTCAGTCACAAGGACACTAGGGCCGTAGGAACGATGTAAAGATTGGAGAAGGCAAACTAGAAACAATGCTGGTCTGAGAGACGGGCCAAGGCATATCCCTTTACCTATAACAAATTCTTGCATGGCACTTGAGTTTAATGTACATGTAGGATTTTCTTTAAATAAAACCAAACTATGAAAAGCAAATGAAGAAGATATGTAGAGGACTGGACTCTGACTTTATTCATCATTTTGTTGCACTAGCAGAGGTCACTTTAAAACAAAAAAGAAAGAAAGGAAAAAAAAAAGAAAAGAAAAGGAGTTGCTATGCTGCCCTGGCTGGCCCCAGAACACCCTCTGGTGACCAGGCTGGCCTTGAACTCACCTGCTTCTGCCTCGAACAGCCAGCGTCTTCCAGAACAGTACTGGCTGCACTGTGGAAATCTGGAGAGACTGTTATAGAAAATATTTTTTCTATTTCAATATCATCACACACATAGGCATAGTCATGCATGCAGGCACATACAGAGAGGCATGCGCTCACACACATGCGCACTGATTGTGTCTATACATACAATCATAGGCAGACACACACACACACACACACACACACACACACAAGCACACACTCACACTGCTGCAATATTGCAAATTCTTGTCTTCTTATATAAAGTGTAAGCTTCGTTCCAAGCTCTTAGAAGTTAAAACTTTTAGAAACCATACAACCTAGCCAAAGAGCAGAAATACCTGCAAGAGATTAAAAAACAAAAAAAAAACAAAAAACAAAAACCAAAAAAAACCCAAAAACCAAAAACCAAAACCTTTCTAGAAATGTAAACATGGAAGCTCTTGCTTTCAAGGGCTGTGCAGAGGGAGTATGCTTCAGGGGAAGATACATGCTATCAGCTTTCTTCAGGACCATAAACTGTGCAGAAATGTGCAGAAACCCAGATCAGTAGTGGCAGTGGAGATTCGTCTGAACGCTGTCCCAGGGAAACTGGAGTGCCAGCAGCTGCCTCTGGAGTGTGAGCCGTATGCCTAGCCTTGGGTAAACCACGATGTGATCCTGGCTTCTTGAGTGAACCAGGAACCAGCCTCGCACTCAGGCCCGGCGCAGGCCAACAAATCAGAATCTGAATTTAATTTCTCTCCTAGTTATCAGCCCCGGCGGCACTATAGCCTCCATAGAACTGAGGATCCGTGACAGTAGTCCCAAAGTACCTCTGCCAGCCCCTCTCAGGGGGGCCTTGCAGTAACACCGCACTGTAGGCTTGTGAGCAACAGAGAAGGCCTGTTTGCCTAAGGTCACACAGAAAGATAACGGAGCGGGAATCAAAGCTCAGGTCACGGACTGCCGTTCTTACGCAATCTTGGACTAATGTTATCCAGACCTGGATTTCCTTTGCCCCAGCGGGGAAAGCCCAGTGAGAGGGTAAACAGGAGTAAGATGGAGACCTCAGATAAGCAAGTGTGCCCAGCAGCAAGCTCCGCTGGAGCCGGAGGGTCTGCGGACTCTGAATCCCTGTTTCCCTCGCTGCTGCTGCAGATGGACCTGGGGGTGGACCTGGGGCAGCCGGCCTCTTCCTCAGCCCTCTGCCTCTGCAGATCACAGCCCTGCAACTGAGGAAGCCGCGGAACTGTCGGTCAACCTCCTTATCTGTCCCTGGATCTGTCTACAGCCAACAGATCCCCCCAGGAAGGACAGCAGACCGTGCAGACTAAGGACTTCCGGGAGCTGCAGGGTGCAGGCCAGGCCCTGCACTGGGTGCTAGGGGAAAAGAGATCACCTCTAAGAAGGACAAACCCTTGGAAGGGGTGGGAGGTGGGGAGAGAATAGGGGGGCTTTTCTCCAGACCGTAGCATCTGCTATATACCCTTGTACAAAACCCCACAATTTAGAAAAAAAAATCTCTGGTCCCCTCAAATAAAATTAAAATACCACAAAACATCACCTAGTCATAATCTTTACAGATTGTGTAAAACTAACCCTGTGTCATGATCAACAGCATAGGCCTAGCACTAAGGAAACTCACTGTGAGAGATAAGGGTTGTCCCCATGGGAGACCTCTCTCCATAATCAGGCTGGGCCCACAGGCTACACCAGTCAAGAAGTCATGAGTTTTGAGTCCAAGGGGGTGACGTTTGAGGAGCACCTTCAGGAGCAGGGAATGACTCCAGAGAGGAGAGATACAGAGCACCCGACTCGGCCAAGCACAGATGCCGTACCTCTGACGACGCCTCCTAACCGGGGTCCTGCCTTTTCTCTGCACAAATCTACTCTGAAGTTAACTTCATGGACAAAAAAGGAAAGGAAGGTCTTGGGAGCGTTCCAGTCCCCATGTGTTCTTTTAAGAAAAGCCCTTTTCTGCCTGTGCCAAAAAACCCTCCGGGATGATGACTTCTCCAGACTTCTCTCCGAATGCCGGCTTAATGCTCTGTGATAAGCAGGCCGGGGGCTTCCAGGAACCAAGTCTCTTTGCATAAATCACTGTGCGCTTGAAAGGAGACCCACTCCTGCTCCGAGGATTTAGGAAATACCCAGGGAGTAAAATGTCTACGATGTCACATCTGTGCGTTTTGCAACAGTTACAGCCGGGATTAGGTCCGGGAAACTTCGAGATTACAAAGTGTCTCCCTCAATCCTTCAACTGCAGCCGAATAGAGCTAGGGAGGCTGTCAAGGAGGTCAAAGCCTCCTCACTGCCGAGTCAACTGCACCCGCATCACTGCGCATGGTCTAAGTCCTTCTGAGGCTCAGCGCAAAGCTCCAAATAAAATAAAAGGCCTTCAGAGGCACTGCGTTAGGAGCCCATGAACTCTCCGGTAATTGCATCTCTACTTCAGAGGCAGAGGCTAAACTGCGGGACCCTAAGCACGTGTAACAGGCCATGAACCTTTGGGACAGTTTACAGACGCACGCCTGTCCCTGCAGACCGAGCCTAGGACCAGCAAGGGCTATCTATATTTACCTAGGAACTGCCAGAAACGTAGCAGCGTCACTTGTGCAGGGCGCTTCTTGGAAGCATCCCCGTGAGCGTCAACTGAATATAACACTTCATAGGAATTTCCCAGGAGTGTTTTCTGAGTCCTGGGCCGTGGGTCTTTGAAGCCTCAGTAACTTGTCGACGCCACAGCAGCAATGCAATGTCAAAAGACCTGGGTGGGTTTCCTTTTTTCAAAGGTCAGACCATTTTTACAATGACCTAAAGCAATAAATGAAAAAAAAAAAAAAGTCATTCCTCCTGTGAGGGGGTGGCAGGGTACCAAGGCCGCAGGGAGGGTGTGGGGTATACTCACACTTGCAGAAGATGTAAAGAGAACAGGGGACAGGCGGTACACTTCTCGATGAACAGGACATTTCTTTCTTTCTTTCCTATCCAAGAGCCTGGCAAGGCAGGCTACCCTTGTACCATCAGATAGCCATCTACTGAAGACTGGTGGGAATGGATGTGTGAATTGACCTGATGGTCCACCTAGGCCTTAGGTTCCCAAATCTAACCTATACCACGACTCTAATCTGGACGTCTGGAAGTGAAGCTCGAGAAATGGAGGTTACGCACTTTCCTGCGCACCCTAAAAACTTCAGGAGCCTGTAGCGGTAACAAGCAGCCCGAGTTTCCCCACAGAGCACCCTTCACCCCACTCCTGTCCTTAGGCTGCTGCTGGCAGAATTTGACCCCTTCCTGCCTGACCACTGGCCACCAGGCTTTCCCCATGTGATGATTTCCCCAGTCTCGGCCCAGGGAGTGGTATGATTAGAAGGTGTGGCCCTAGCCGGGTGGTGGTGGTGGTGCACGCCTTTAATCCCAGCACTCTGGGAGGCAGAGGCAGGCAGATTTCTGTTTGTTTGTTTGTTGGTTTTTTTTTGTTGTTGTTTTTCGAGACAGGGTTTCTCTGTATAGCCCTGGCTGTCCTGGAACTCACTCCGTAGACCAGGCTGGCCTCGAACTCAGAAATCCGCCTGCCTCTGCCTCCCAAGTGCTGGGATTAAAGGCGTGCGCCACCACGCCCGGCAGCAGGCAGATTTCTGAGTTCGAGGCAAGCCTGGTCTACAGAGTGAGTTCCAGGACAGCCAGGGCTATACAGAGAAACCCTGTCTCGAAAAAGCAGATCAGAAGAAGAAGAAGAAGTAGAAGAAGAAGAAGGAGGAGGAGGAGGAGGAGGAAGAGGAGGAGGAGGAGGAGGAGGAGGAAGAGGAGGAGGAGGAAGAGGAGGAGGAGGAGGAAGAGGAGGTGTGGCCCTGTTGGAGTAGGTATGTCATTGTGGACGTGGGCTGTAAGACCCTCATCCTAGCTGCTTGGAAGTCAGTATTCTCCTAGCAGCCTTCAGATGAAGATGTAGATCTCTCGGCTCCTCCTGCACCATGCCTGCCTGGATGCTGCTATGTTCCTGCCTTGATGATAATGGACTGAACCTCTGAACCTGTAAGCCAGCCCCAATTAAATGTTGTCCTTATGAGAGTTGCCTTGGTCTTGGTGTCTGCTCACAGCAGTAAAGCCCTAAGTAAGATACCCTGCAGCACCTCCTGCCTGGTTCCATCTCCTCCCTTGGTATCTCAAGCAGTGTGAAGGAAAGGTCAGACACCAGCTTCCCTGATCATCAGGTGCCTGCGATGGGGGACTCGGGGCCACACAGGACTGGGGTGGATGGACTCTGTTCTGTTTCATAACTGCTTATCTTTTGCCCAATCTGCTGATCACAGACACATCACTTAGGCAACCAACCGCCTCTGGAAACCTACCCACCCCAGCCCAAATGCTTGGCAGTGATTTTGGTTATTAGTCATAGAAGTTGAATTGCTTCATGCAACCGAAAAAGCCCAGATCAGCAAACCCTGACTGCAGACACAGCTGGGTCCAGAAACATAACTGAAGTCCCTGGGCCCCTGGGGTTCCCCCACCCCCGCTCTTCACAGTCACATGAGCATCTTGCAGTTGAGGATGTAGATCTAGAATGGGCCACCAAAGCAAACTCACATTGAGAATAAGGAAGAAGATACTTGCCAAGCATACCAGAGACAGTGGACAGACCAATAAAAGGGGGTAGGGGCAGAAGGGAAAAGAGAGTAACTCTAGGGGCTGGAGAGGTGGCTCAGGGGTTAAAAGCACTGGCTGCTCTTCCAGAGGTCCTGAGTTCAAATCCCAGCAACCACATGGTGGCCCACAACCATCTGTAATGGGATCCGATACACTCTCCTGGTGTGTGTCTCAAGACAGCTACAGTGTACTGTACTCATATAAATAAAAATAAATAAATAAACAAAAAGATATTAACTGTAGAAAATTAACTATTGAAATTGAGTTTTAAGAGTTAGAAAGTGTTTGGGGTGGAGTATTCTCCTCTCTCAGCCATCCTGTGCACACGTATAATACTATGCAGAATTGGGCTCATTGGATAAAGTCACCATTTATTTCCTTAGGCCATCATTTATGAGTCCACCCTCCTCTGGATCAACTGTTTTGTATGACATTCATGCCTCCAAGGAACTCCTGTGGTTTTTCATGCTGACTTTTGGAGATTCAGTGGTAGTGTGTCACAGAAGAACTCCACCATGTCAGGGTGGATCACCAAGGCAAATTAAAATAGAGTTGTGAGTCACACCACTCAAGCCTTTACAGCTCCATGGTCTGCTTAGTCAGTCCCGCCTGGCACAGCTGTCTTTACCACAGGACCAAGAAAGGCTATATCACTGAACTGCACTGGTACATGTACAATGTTTTACAGTGTTTTTGCAGTGTGGGATCAGTTAACATAAGTAACCGTAGGGCTGGGCTAAAAGATCCCTCTGAGAAAGCCCTGTCCTTAGCTGAGTACCCTCAGATGACGAACCCAGTCACTGCTCTGTGTAAAGGAACAAACCACATGGCTGTGGATGGCTGTGAATGGCTGTCCTGGTCAGGCCTCTCCCTGCTGCATCCTTTGTCTGTGACTGCTGGGAAGTGTCGGTCACAGCCAAGCCAGGATGGGACTAGAGAGATGGCTCCGTGGTTAGGAGAACTGGCTGTTCCTTCTGAGGGCCTAGGGTTCAATTCCCTAGGGTGGGAGTGGGGGTGGGGAGTGGGGGTAGGGTGGGGGAGTGGAGTGGGCGAGAGCAGTGAGGCAAGGAGAGCAAGCTGAACTGGTGTCTCAGCCGGCTCAAGCTGCTTCAGCAAAATGCCAGAACCCAAGCCACGCTGCAGAGTTCACAAGGCCGAAGTCCAAGAACCAGGCGCTGACATTTGGTGTCAGGTAAGAGATGCTCCGCCTCCCGGAGCCGGGAGAGCGCACTCTGTCTCCGTGCTCTAGCGAGAGAACGCTAGTTTCACCTCCAAGGGCTACACTCTTCCTATCTCACAATCCAACCACCTTCAGGGAATGCCTCCCCAATACCACCGGCCTGGAGCTTCGGCTTGTGAACTTGGGCGGGAGGGACACACCAGCACTCAGACTATCACAGCGGGCGAGGACGACTTCACTAATATTGTGAAATATGAACAGCAGTCTATAAGAAATAAAAAAGCCAAGCAGGCAATTCCTGGGACCTACGTGGGAGGCAAAGGGACCAGCCAAGTCTGAGACCTAAGGCAGTGGGGAATCCTGTGGCCCTCAGGTCCGATGAGCAGGAAGGAGTGGCAACAGAGCTGGTGTTCAAAATAAAAAACAAAAATAAAGCTGGCACCGGGTGGTGGGGGTGGTGGCGGCGGCAGCAGCGGCGGCAGTGCACACCTTTAATCGCAGCGCTTGGGAGGCAGAGGCAGGCGGATTTCTGAGTTCAAGGCCAGCCTGGTCTACGGAGTGAGTTCCAGGACAGCCAGGGCTACACAAAGAAACCCTGTCTCAAAAAAAAAAAAAAAAAAAAAAAAAAAAGAAAGAAAGAAAGAAAGAAAGAAAGAAAGAGAAAAAGCCACCCCCACAAACAAACAAACAAACAAACAAACAAGCAAAGCTGGCAAACCAAAAGAGCCATTAGAAACAAGCGAAGGAGTCATCTGATCTGGTTAAGTTCTGAAAAACCCTGTTTGTGCTGCTCTGAGGGACTCTGGAGCTAAGGCGGGGCGAGCAGGAAGGGGCTACATAGGGCCCAGCAATCCCACCACAGAGCACCCTCTGAACAACACGACTTAGCATGTGCACTAGGCAAGACGCCACAATGAGTCAATAAATAAATTAATAGTTTTCCATATGCAGTAGATGTTGACTGGGCACAAAACTGAAGGAATTCAGCCAGGCCAGTGGTACAGGTCTTTAATTCCAACCTTCAGGAGGCAAAGGCTTGCTGATCTCTGCAATCTCAGTTGCTAGCAAACCTCAGGTCCCCTCCTCTTTATTGATGGGGTTTCTGCATTTTCTATTCCATTTATAGTCAAGAATGGTCTTGAATATGCTTGCTTTTTTAATTTTTATTTTTTAAGAGATTTATTTATTTATTATATGTAAGTACACTGTAGCTGTCTTCAGACACACCAGAAGAGGGCATCTGATCTCATTACGGATGGTTGTGAGCCGCCATGTGGTTGCTGGGATTTGAACTCAGGAACTTCGGAAGAGCAGTCAGTGCCCTTACCCGCTGAGCCATCTCTCCAGACCCTTTTAATTTTCATGCACATGAGTGTTTTGCCTGCACGCACGTATGTGTACCACATGTATACAGTGCCTGTGGAGGATGGAAGAGATGGTCAGATCCCCTGCAACTGGAGATACAGACAATTGTGAGCTGCTGCCGTGTGAGTGCCGGGAACTGAGCCGATGTCCTGTGTGAGAACATGCCGTCCACCTTCCAAATCCTAGAATCACAGGCGTGTACACCACACCCGGCAACTTCATTTTCCTTTGTAATTAAATTTTCTCTTGTGCAGGTATATGCCATTTTCCTTATTCATTCATCTGCTGATGGACAGCTAGGCTTGCTGGATAAGTATTACTCTATACGTCTAGCTGACGTATAGATCAAATCTCTTCTTTGGCTGCATAATACAAAATACCCAGGAAGCATTACAAACTCATTTGGGAAGCCATCTGTTTCCCAGAGCAGTCAAATCAGAATCTCTGGGTGTCAGTCAGGGCTCAAGTGTTGGCAGTTTTAAAAAGCTATTGGTTGATTCAAATGTGCAGCCAGTTTTTGGATTCTACTCTTGACCAAAAACAGATGTCCCATCCAGAGCACCTGGGCTTCTTACCTATCGTCATGTGACACTGGGCGAGTCTCTTGACTCTTTTATGCTTCAGTTTTCTTAACTTAAACACAGAAATAGTGATAGTACCTGCTGTGGTCTAAAGGCGAATGGCCCCTAGGTTCACAGATTTGAATGCCTAGTCTCCAGTGAGTGGAACTGTTTGAGAAGGATTAGAAGGTGTGGCCCTCCTGGAGGAAGTCTGTCACTGGGGACAGGCTTTGAGGTTTTGTTTTGGTTTTTTGGTTTTTCCAGACAGGGTTTCTCTGTGTAGTCCTGACTGTCCTGGAACTCACTCTGTAGACCAGGCTAGCCTCGAACTTAGATATCTGCCTGCCTCTGCCTCCCAAGTGCTGGGATTAAAGGCGTGCGCCACCACCGCCCGGCTGGTTTTGAGGTTTTAAAAACCTATGCCCCTGGCTTGTGATGGAGCACACTATTAATCCCAGCACTCAGGAGGCAGAGGCAGATAGATATCTTTCTGAGTTTGAGGCCAGCCTGATCCACAGAGCAGCCAGAGCTACCAAGAGAAGTCCTGTCTTGAAAAACCAAAAAGAAAAAAAGCCCGTTTCTCCTCCTCTTTTTTTTTTTAAATTTATTTATTTATTATATCTAAGTACACTGTATCTGTCTCAGACATGCCAGAAGAGGACATCAGATCTCATTACGAATGATTGTGAGCCACCATGTGGTTGTTGGGATTTGAACTCAGGACCTTCAGAAGAGCAGTCAGTACTCTTAACCATTGAGCCATCTCTCCAGCCCATTTCTCTCCTTCTATGCCTGAGGATCAGAAAGTAAAGCTTTCAGTTGCCCCAACACCATGTCTGTCTGCTTTTCACCATGATGATAATAAACTAACCCTCTAGAACTGTAATCAAACCCCAGTTAAATGCTTTCTTATATAAGAGTTGTCGTGGTCGTGACATCTCTTCACAGCAATAGAGCACTAAGCTACTACTGAACTTACAGAGTATTGCAAGAATTAGCTGAGGTAACCAACAGTTAGCATTTATCACTGATATGGATAAGTGATGTGTAATGAAAGCTTGCCGTCATCGGGTTACACTGTAGTCCGCGGAGGTTATATTCCAAGATCCCTCATGGAAGCATAAAACCATGGATAATATCAAACCCTATATACGCATGGATATTAAATATTATATATATGTATATTATATATATGCATGCTATGTGTTTTCATATGCACACACACCTGTGCTAAAGCAACTTATAAATTAGGTGCACTGAGAGATGAATAGCAGTCATAATAGCAGAATGTGACATTGGTACAGCAGTGTACTGTACAAGAGTCAGGACAAATACTGTCAGAGAGCGGTTGGCTGCCTGTAGCTGGGACTGCAGGAGGGGACTGATGTGCAGTGCAGCTGTGGACCACTCTTGAGAGTAAACGGACTTCTTCCTCTGCTGAGTCAGATGCTGCCGAGTAACCTTGCTCCTGAGAACAAACGCTTTCTTTTCTGGGGGTAAAAGAAAGATTCAGAGGGCTAGAGAGGGGACTCTGGTGGCTCTCCCAGAGGACCTGTGTTTAATTCCTAGCACCCACATGGTGACTCACGACCATCTGTGACTCCAGCTCTAGGGTATGTGATGCAAAGGCACCAGGCAGGCATATGGCACACAGACATACATGTGGGTGAAAACATCCATATATTAAAAAAAAAAGTTACCAGACTGGAGAGATGGCTCAGAGGTTAAGAGTACTGGCTGCTCTTCCAGAGGTCCTGAGTTCAATTCCCAGCAACTACATGGTGACTCACAGCTATCTGTAATGGGATCCAATGCCCTCTTCTGGTGTGTCTGAAGATAACTCATCTACATAAATTAAGTTACTAAATCTTAAAAAAAAAAAAATGTTACCGTGTGTCCCCATTTTGGTCCCCACTGGACATTCACCTCTTTTATGCTCCTGCTCCTCTGCCTAGACACTTCTGGTGGTGTCCAGAGCCTTGCATGAGCCATGAGCAGGTGACACGCTGACCATTTTGCCTTGTTTCAAGAATGAGACCCTGAGGATGCAGTCCTGAGAAGCTAAAGCTGATGGCCACAGGCTTCCGGAGGCCACGATCCCACATATTTATTGACCTGGCAGGCAACAGAATGAGCCTGTTTTGCCTTATGTGCAAAACTTTACTCTCGGGCCAATTTTCTGGTGCCCCCCAATGACATATTGCAAAATGAAATAGAAGTATCAACAGCGGTACTTTATTCCTGGAATACATCTTCCAAGAGCTCCAGATAGCTGCCAGGTTGACCTCTCCTAGCCCGAACCCAAGCTGTCACCCACATTAAATTACTTTCTAAATCAGAGGTAAACTTTACATCATAAAATACCATTCATAGCCACATCAATCCAGCCTGAGATCTGCATTACTTTCCTGACCCGAACTCCTAGATATCCACAATTCACAGATCGACCAGCTTTGCCCTATCAATATGCCTCACCCAATGGGATATTACGCTAATAGATTACTGGGGCTGCCGCCCACCACATTGATGTATAAGAGCAATACGTTAGGAAAGCCCCCACTCACCTGGATGATGGATTGCTGCATTGGTCCTCCCGGGAAAGCGTGCTGGTGATGTATGGCCCATAAGGGCACCAACTGGGAAGGAACAAGTTCAGAGTGGGTTCAGCTCAGCTTGTAGAGACAAAGAGAAGCCACCCAGGTCCCACCGGGGCTCGGCAAGAAGAGAGCTGTCTACACACAAAGGCCTGCACTCAGACCCCTCTGCCCTAGGCATGATTGTCCACGACCACTGTGAATGCCCCGGAGCTTGCACACTTTGTGGATGTGTGATGCATATTATACACATGTCATCTTCCCTTATATTAAGATTACTAAAGGGAATCACGTAAGGATGCCAATTTGGAAAAATTTTAATGTCCATGTTTTTATTTTTTATTTTTTTCTTATGATAAAACACCCTGACAAAAGCCAAGTTCAGGGAGACAGTTTATTCGGCTAAGGATACAGTCCATCCTCACAGATAAGCCAAGCCCACAGGAACCGGAAGCAGCTAGTCATTCATTCCCCGGTCAAGAGCAGAGAACAATGAATTAGTGTAAGCAAGGCAGGTCACTTTCTCCATCTTCTGCAGCTCAGAGGCCTCTGCCCAGAGAGGAGCGCCTTAGCTACTGCAGTCAAGACAGCCCCACCCTGAGGTGCCCATGGGCCAGCCTGTCCCAGACAATCCCTCAGTGAGACTCCCTTCCCAGGTGACTCTAGATGTGTCGGCTTGAGGATTAAAACTAACCATCACATTACATTGTTGAGCGGATACATACACAACTGTAATATATCCACCAAAAGGCATGTGAACGTATGATAAACACTGGTCATGGTTACAACAGTTACTATGGAAACCAGTGTTGGTAGACAGACATACTTTTAAACTCGTCATGTTCCAAGGGCTGTGATACTTGTACAGTGGCATCTGCCTTGTACCGGGTATGATCTTATTCAAGACAGGGTTTCTCTGTGTAGCTCTGGCTGTCCTGGAACTTGCTCTGTAGACCAGGCTGGCCTCGAGCTCCGAGATCTGCCTGCCTCTGCCTCCCGAGTGCTGGAACTAAAGACGTGGTGTGCCACCGAGTTTGCTGTGCTCTTGTTTATGTAACGACAGACTAACATTTGATTATCATCTGCTACCGGGCAGGAGCCATGCTTCCTCTCTGTCACCAAGTGCCCACGGACATAGTCCGTGACGCGGTGGGACTTTTCCTTCTGCTAATGAGGACCCAGGGAGGAAGAAGTGAGTGCCTGCTTTAAGGTGGTGTGGTCACTCACCGGCCTGTGCCACAGCTTCCGTGTGTAAAACGCATGCACAACTTCCAAGCAGAGAACTCAGAAGTAAAGATGTTCCATGTTCAGCCAACCCAGAGTGCAGGACAGCGCTCGGGAGGAAGGGAGAGAGGAGGGAGGAGGGGGCTGTGTGGTAGCTCATGGACAGCACCTGGATTCAGCCCCCAGCTCTAGAAAGGAACAGCAAGAAAAGTGACACAGCAGCCACAATGATCTTAGCATGGACTTAATGTTTCCTATTTATTTGATAGGTATTAGCCAGGCAGAGCCACTGTGACCTTTTTTAAATCGGGAATAAAGTGAATGAAAACAATTCAGTAAGAAAAAAAAAAATTAAGAGGCCATTCTGAAGCTTAGAAGATTTATTAAAGGCACTCTCTTTACCACACTTCTCAGTGCACATGATTCTAACGGCCACGCAGTTTACACCAGCCACTCGAAGACGGTACAACAAATTATGTAGCATAAATATAAATAAGCTTACAAGCATACCCACAACATTCTTGAGGACAGACATGAGTTTGAAAGATAAGACACTAGCTGGGTGCGGGCTTGGGTTTGGGGGACTGTAACCGCCAGCATTCAGGGAGGCAGAGGCAGCGAGGTGACAGGGCGGGGACACACGGCACTGCTCCGGCTGGACGAGGTCTAAGAGCAAGAAAAAGAAAACCGAGGGAGAAGAGACGGAGAAGCTAAAGACGAACTACTGCATGGCAAGGTGAAAACTGCCACGCTGGCGCTCCAGCGAGTTCACGAAGCCCAGCGTTCAGGAGGAACCCTGTCCACACCTCGCGGCTTATGAACTGGGAACGGAGGTGCTACTTCTAGAGCACTGAGGGTGACAGAGTGAACCTCAGAGAGGAAACCCGGTGGTGAAAGGGGAAAAGGAAACGAGTCCTCTCTGCTGACAGGTCAGACAGGATGGGGCACCCAGGATGGCCCCGGTGACTGTGCCACCTCAAAGCTCCCAGAGGCCACAAGGGGTGGACCACCGCAGCTCGGCCGCCCACCCGAGGGAGCACTGCTCTCCAGTCTCTCTCCCCGCGGAGAAAACAGCAGGTGTATTCAAGCCAACCTCACCGAGCTACACTGAATGTACAGGCGGCCACTCAAAAGAATTCCCCTCCGGAACCTGCCCAGGTCACCCAGGCTAAGGTACTAAATATCTTTCAAATTACACATAGTCTTGAGGTAAAAAAAAATATTAAACTATGTCCTTAAGTTAAACCCTAAAAGAGGATATTATCTTTATTACTTGATTGTAGGTGAAGGGTTTTTAAAGCTATGAAATATAAAAAGAATCTTTTTTGTTTTTGTTTTTGTTTTTCGAGACAGAGTTTCTCTGTGTAGTCCAGGCTGTCCTGGAACTCACTTTGTAGACCAGGCTAGCCTCAAACTCAGAAATCCACCTGCCTCTGCCTCCCAAGAGCTGGGATTACAGGCGTGCGCCACCACCGCCCGGCATAAAAAGAATCTTTAATCTCCATCAAACAACATGTAAACCAACTACCCTTTAGCAGAACAAGCACTATCGAAAGGGGCCAGCCTCTGCTCTCCCAAGTGGTTCTGGTCACACTCTACTGCTACTTTTAAATTTTATAAACGAAGCAACCATTCATTGTGGAACACAGAAAACACAGTAAGCTACGATGCTATCTGGTCATATTATTAATATGCAATTATATTATCTTTTTATGTACAGTTTGAAAAGAAACAAATTACACATATATATTATTGAAGATGGCAAACAGTTGATCCCTGGACAAAGCTGCCTTGGTTAACCTGTGTTGAGAATTTCACCATAAACTTAATCCATACGCTGTATTTGCGGGAGAGAACGCACAATCCAAGGTCACAGACTGTTCAGATTTCCAATGCACCAGCCAGCGACACTGTATCGCTGCTAAGGGCTAGCATTCAACATTTAAGGCACTGAGAAACTAGGGCCACAGTTACTCACTTGGTCCTGAGACCTTAATTTCATTCTGAGGCCAGTACCCCAACATTTTTAAACGATAGTCTTTGTTTAAAAAAATCATCTGCTTATAAAATTCTGAGCATCCACCGAGGCACTTTGAAGGCCAGGACTCCGCACTGGTCGCGCTGTCTACACCCAGCAAGAGGCTTCACATGGACGCGGACTTAAAATATTTACACCCATTTCTTTTTATGTTCTCCTGCGTGAGGAACGGTGTCACCAAGTGTCCTTTTTGGTCATGGGTGGTCACCAAGTGCCTGCACGATGGTTTCACACCCACTGAATCCTGTGGGGGGCGCAGTCCCCAGAGGACACTGCTGGGGCTGTGTCCCTGTGCAGTTCCTGAGCAGGTCTCGGCTGGCTTCTACTGCAGTCAGCCCCGCCCGGCTGGCCCTGCTCTTCCTTGCTATTCGCAGAACAAGATTCCCAGGCTTTCAACAAGCCAGGGCTTTCTCCATGTTCAAAACATCGGAGGAGTGACTGAGCTAGAGATTCTAGTTCCTCACAGTCGGCAGGAGGGGGTTCACTTCCACGGCCGTCAGCAGAGGCAGAGAGCGCGCCCAAGTCACCGTGAAGCTTGCGCGCCAGGTCGCAGATAGTGTCAGCACAGCTTCTGAGACAGCGCAAGTCACTGGGGCGTCCTGTGCGACAGGGAAAGGAGGACGTGGGTTACCAGTTCCAGGTGTCAGCATGTGTTAGCACAGGGCTCCAGCGATCTTTTAAGTAAAAGGGACCCTACACCACGACTCCAACCCACTGGAGGTTATTCCGCTAAGTGCCTCTCTGATGGACAGGCGCTCGCTTCCCTGACTCTGCGGGCTGAGGTGCTGACGTCACAGTTCAGACCAGGAGGGGAAGGGAGCATGTGGGAGCCCCGGGATTATGTGGGGGGGCCAGCCGCAGATCCCAGTGGGCTGCCTACCTCTCAGTGCAGATACAGTCATCTCCACGGTTTGTTGTAAGCAAGACTTCAGCTTCAAGAATTCTGATGCAAGGGTTAACATCTTGGAGCCTTGTTGTCTAGAACCTTCTTGTTCTTGAGTTGTGAAGCTTTTCTGTATAAACAAAATTAATACGTAAAAAAAGTATATATGACTAAGTGGCAGTAAACTTAGGTCAAAATGATTCCGGGACTGTATCACTAGTTTATGCTCTGTACAATGAAACTACATCAATAACAAGTTATAGTGAAACATTTAAGTTTCACACCAGCACATAACTTCATTTCTATAAGCAAGATCAAAATACAAAATTTACAATGATTACTTTTTAAAAGATTAAGGATTTAATCTTAATTAAAACCATAGCCCTAACATCCTAGCACATAAAAATGGAATGACATAGTACCACAGTATCCAACACCATAAAAGGCTAACATTTAATTTCAAAGAATTCGACTTCGCAGTATTAATTTAAATATTTACTTAAATACTTGAGCTGTGGGCATTACTCTCCTTTTCAGCACACTGGTTTTATACTCCACCTATCTTTTTCTATAAAGTGACATGAGAATACTGTAATTCGCCTCTGTCTGAGCACATTAGTGTTAAATGTGTTTCTTAGCTTAGAACGACCACAGTCAGGCGCGAGCTGGAGCTCCTACGCCAGTGACTAAGAAACAGAGGATGCCTTCACAAGCCCCAGTGCATCATGAGCCTATTACTAACACGAGTGCAGTAAGTCGGCCAAAGGAAGACTAGAGACACGCCTGCTTGGTTTGTACGCACAGCAGAGCTGTCTCCAGCCGGGGCTGCGAGGGGGACTAAGAATATCTCCACTGAACCAAACGTGGCGATAAACAATAAACGACCCGAAGCTCCTCCTACCGCCCTCCACGCAGCGAAGGCATTTTCAAGAGCTCCGACCAGGTCCACGGCGTTAGCTTTCATCTGCTTGGTGACCTAGAGAAATGTTCATTATACAATTGATCACCAACAAATACACAGCTTTTAGGCCCGCGGGAGACCAGACAGGGAGCCCTCGTCTAGAATCCAGAAGAGATAGAAGGCCCATAAGACAGCTTGAGAGTTCTTCAAACCACATAAATAGAATTCCTTCCGAGTGAATGACATTGATTTTCATATAGAGTAGCCAGGCTAGGCTCAGCAGCGCAAGCCCGCCGACCTAACGACCCCGGTGAACGGTCTCCACCAAGCTGTCTGTCTTCTGATGTCCACATATGTGACGTGACACACAGGGCTCCAGACGCACACATACACTAATAATAAACTATAAATATAAGGAAGGATATACTCTGATGTCTAACTATCGTAATATTTGCCTTTTATTTAAATACTTATAGGTATGAAACTTCTCTCAGAAGAAATCAAGGGTTAGAATTATCAAACAAACATGCGAGGCTTTGAGAAAGTTACAAATGTTATGTGGTTCTGAGCTGTGATCTCCTGCTGCACATGGGATCTCCCATCTTACCACCGACAATCAGATAAGCATGGGGAGGGACTCCTAGCTCTCAGTGGTGCCACTTAAACCAAATCAAGAGAGCAGCCTTTGCCGGCCCACTGCTCACTGCTGCCCCCTCAGGCGGAGGCAAGCTTCTGCAAGGGGGTTCTGTTGGGTCCGTAATTGGCTTTAGTCATTAAGCCCTTGTCTAGGTCGGCTCAGACTTGCTGTTACAGTAACAAGAAGTAGGCCAGGGTGGCTCACCTCTAATCCAGCTCTCCAGAGTGAGAGGCACAAGAACTACTCTACTGTAAGCTTCCACCGAGCCAGACAGCAAAGCAAGTTCCAGCCAAACTAGGCCTGTGCGGTAAGATTCACCCTCAGAGAGAAGAAAAGTACACTTAACTCCTTTATTTCATGAGCCAGCTTTAAAATTATAACTTCAGTGGCCCCTATGAACCTATAATGCAATCCTGATTGCATTTATTTTTTTATGTGTGGTGTGTGGTATATGGTGTGTGTGTGTGTGAATGGTGAATGGTGTGTGGTGTGTATATGGTGTGTATGTGTGGTATGTGTATGGTACATGGTATGTGTGTGTATAGGTGGTGTGTCATGGTATATGTGGTTTGTGTGTGTATGTGTATATGTGTGGAGTGTGGTGTGTATGGTGTGTGTATGTGTATATGTGTATGATGTATGGTATGTGTGGGGTACATGGTATGTGTGTGCATATGTGGTGTGTCATGGTATATGTGGTTTATGTGCATGTGTGTGTGGTGTGTGGTGTATGGTGTGTGGTGTGTATGTATGACCCTTTGGAACTGGGGTTACGAGGGGCTGTGAGCTGCCTGCCATGGGTGCTGGGTGAGATTCCACCCCGCAGTCCTGGGAAGAACAGTGAAGTCCCTCACCTGCTGAGCCACGGCTCCAGCTCCCACCATGGGCTCTTATGACTTTTTGTTTTTGTTTTTGTTTTTTTTTGAGACAGGGTTTCTCTATATAGCCCTGGCTGTCCTGGAACTACTCTGTAGACCAGGCTGGCCTCAAACTCAGAAATCTGCCTGCCTCTGCCTCCAAAGTGCTGGGATTACAGGCATGCGCCACCACCGCCCGGCGACTCTTATGACTTTTAAGCCGGAAGACTACAATCAGAGAGGATACGACTGAGATGGTCAGTCAGGAGAGCTCTTGCCATGTAACCATGAGGGCCCAAGTTCAATCCCCGCCACCTCAGCATGGGGAGGGGCAGACAGAGAATCTCCGGGGCTTGCTGGCTAAGCCAGTCTAGACTAGCTGAGATACCAGTGAGAGATAGTCTCAAATACCACAGGGGTAGGAGGTTCTAGAGGAACAACATCTAAGGTTGACCTCTGCCCCTCCCCCCTACGCACATAGTCAAACAACACAGAGAGACGGACAGAAAAGATGAAAAAAGAATACAACAAATAAAATCCCACCATATAACAAACTACAACATCAGACCACAGAACGACAAAAGGAGAGAGAACAGAGTCTACGTGAAGAATCCTCTTTTATTTCCTTTTATTTATGTGGTGTGTGTGTGTGTGTGTGTGTGTGTGTGTGTGTATAAGGTATGTGTATGTATGGGGTATGTGTGTATGTGCTGTGTGTGTGGTGTATGTATATGTGTGTGTGTATAAGGTATGTGGGTATGTGTATGTGTGGGGTGTATTTTATGTGTGAGATATATGTTATGTATGGGGTGTATGTTATGTGTGGGGTGTATGTGGCATGTGTGTGGTGTGTGTATATGTGTATGTGTATATGATGGGTGTGTATGAGGTATGTATATGAGTATATGAGTTTGTGTGGGTATGTATGTGTGGCATATATGTGGTGTGAGTATGTGGTGTGTGTGGTGTGTGTATATTTGGGGTGTTATGTGGTGTGTGTGTGTGTGTGTGTGTGTGTGTGTGTGTAAAACAAAGCTATCACACACACCTGCTTTAACATTAGGATGAACATCTCTCTCTGCCATTTCGTCTCCATTCGTCACTGTCTGATTCCACACTCTGAACTTACTGCCAGCAGAAGCTTCCCTGACAGAACTCCAGCAGTAGGTAAAGGATATTAGTGAGGACTGCGCAGCTCCTGAGCATAGCCGGGCTCGGTGCCCGCCGTGCTTTGCCTGTGACCTAGCAGCCCAGTGCACCCCTCTCTCACAGTCCCGCTACAGAGCCCGGATCAGCCTCACGTCTCCTGCAGCAGCACAGGACCATCGATCTGGGTTTAGTGACAGTAGGGACTCCTTTGGTTTTGCTCATCTTTCAAAACAGATGAACAAAAACACACAATCGAGAGAGGCAGACACTTCAGAGAACGCAACGCGCACAAGCAGGACGGGCGATTCAGCATCTGCCAGCCACTCTTCTGAGTAATAATAATAATAATAATAATAATTATTATTATTATTATTATTATTATTATTATTATTTGGTTTTTTCGAGACAGGGTTTCTCTGTATAGCCCTGGCTGTCCTGGAACTCTCTTTGTAGACCAGGCTGGCCTCGAACTCAGAAATCCTCCTGCTGTCTCCCAGAGTGCTGGGATTACAGGCATGCGCCACCACCGCCCGGCTCCGAGTATTTATTTTTATTTAAAAATTTTAAAAATGTTATATGTATGGGGATTTTGCCTGTACATATATATGTACCACATATGCAGCTGCTCTCCTCAGAGGGCAGCACAGGGTATCAGATCCCCTGATACTGGAGTTACAGCCAGACTGCTGTGAGCTGCCGTGCGGTGCTGGGAACTGAGCCTGGGTCCTCTGCAAGGACACTTGCTGCAGTCTCCCCAGCCTTCATTAATAGCTGTAGTGAGAATCTTGGTTTCTTTTTTGTTTGTTTTTGAGACAGGATTTCTCTGTGTAGCCCTGGCTGTCCTGGAACTCACTCTGAAGACCAGGCTGGCCTCAAACTCAGAAATCCGCCTGCCTCTGCCTCCTAAGTGCTGGGATTACAGGCGTGCACCACCACTGCCCTGCTTTTGGTTTCTTTAAAAACCCAGGCATATGGGGCTGGAGATGGCTTGGAAGTTAAGAGCACTGGATGCTCTTCCACAGGTCCTGAGTTCAATTCCCAGCAACAGCATGGTAGCTCATAATCACCTATGGTAAAATCTGGTGCCCTCTTCTGGCCTTCTGGCATACATGCAGGCAGAACACTGTATATATAACAAACAAATCTAAAAACAAAACAAAACCCCAGTCATATCGTGTGACTGTTTTTGTTTTAATCCCAGGCGTGGGCTTTCGATTGTCCACAGCTGCTAACTGATTGTCTCCTGCACTGGGAGGGGCGTGGACTCTGCCAACTGCAGATAGCTTACATTTGGCAGTCTGGGGACTCTTGAGAGGGTATAAACTTGAGAGCTCCGAGGGGGCCTGCGGTGGCTGCCGCTCCCCCGCTGCTTTTGCCATCGCTGGATTCATGGTTGAGATATCCCGACCATGGAGACTGGACTTGCCCTAAGGAACCCAACACCTCTGATCAGCACGAAGTAGTCTAAAGATGTCTACACCCCTTTCTCTAACCTTCCTCTTCCATCAGAGTGTTGGCGGGTTGGAAGTGATTAGGGTGGAATAAGGTTTGGTATAAGAAGAACCCAGTAAAGTATCACAAAAGACCTGGTCTACAGCCAGCATGGCTTGAGAGTCAGGGTTAGTCATCTGGAGAGGGTGCTGACATCGTCACCAGGTCTGTATCTTGGTGTGAAATCACTGGTGCGAATGCTCCTGGAAAAACATTTAGTTCAAGATGACTGGATCGGTAGGTGCTCGCTTGTGGTTTTAGGTAGAAAAAGTAAAGACCTAACAGAAAGGTAGGAGAAGACGTCCAGAGTGAACAGTAGGTGGCGCTGCCACACTCCGTATGGCTCAGGAGCTTCAGAGAGGCGGCACCATCCACCTCTTCAATAAAAAAAATTCATCACAAACTAAAACACACGACATAGGAACTCACTGCATTACACTGTTACTTGTACATTTTAGAGTATTTTAGACAAGATACATCCTGGAATAAAATAATTTTTAAGATCGAGTGTGTAACAGGAGTGCCAGAACCTTCCTCAACCTTACCTCCTCTTGTGTGCTCTGCCTGGAGAGGTCCTGCCTGAGTTCCTGCACCGTCTCCAGCCCAGAGTCTAAGAGACTCTTCATCCCCGAGGCCACGCCATCCTGGAGAGCAGCCATGAATTCCTGTTAGGAAAAATGTCTCACAGTTAGCTGGGAAGCTCGGGTTTTACATGTTAAAATTTTATTAAATGTTTGTGTGTGTGCGACAGAGAGAGAGAGAGAGAGAGAGAGAGAGAGAGAGAGAGAGAGAGAGAGAGAGAGAGAGACAAAGAGAGACAGAGAGAGAGAGAGAGAGAGAGAGAGAGAGAGAGAGAGAGAATACAGGTGTCACAGGACCCCTGTAGACTTGGTTCTCTCCTTCCACTCTGTGTCTCTAAGAAACAGCACTGATGGCCAGCACCTACACCACCAAGCCACCTCATCTGCCTGGTTTTACATTCTCTTCAAAATTATAAGATAATTAAACTAACTCGTTCTTAGTTTATTAAATTCAGCTCAAGTTAGTATAAGAAAATCTATTAGGAAATAAAATTAACAAAATTATAATTTAGCACTCTGCATATGTTATGTTGGAAAGAATGGCCATTTTAGGCAGGCCTTTATTTCCTAGGATATAATACATTTTAATACAGTATTGTTCACAGCATAAACAAAGCAGGCAAATATAAATATTCTATGATTACTAATATTTCATATATAGACCGCCAGGTGAGACCATGTTCCATAGTTAATAGCAGCCATCAAAAGATGAACAGGAGCTGGGCAGTGGTGGCGCACGCCTTTAATTCCAGCACTTAGGAGGCAGAGGCAGGCAGATTTCTGAGTTCGAGGCCAGCATGGTCTACAGAGTGAGTTCCAGGACAGCTGGAACTACACAGAGAAACCCTGTCTCAAAAAACAAAAACAAAAACAAAAACAAAAAAAAGAGATGAACAGGACATTTTTCCTTTAGTTTTTGAGAGCGGTCTCACTATGTAGCACAAGTTGTCCTTGATCTTATGATCCTCAACTCCTAGGTACTAAGGTTACAGGGGAGCACCCTCCCCTGAGCCCCCATAGGATTTTTGGTTTGTTTTCTGAGACAAGGTCTCTCTGTCCTAGAACTCATTATGTAGCTCAGGCTGGCCTTGAACTCACAAAGATCCACTTGCCTCTGCCTCCTGAATGTACTAAAAGTGTACCCCACCATGCCTGGCTCCAAGAGGATTGTAAAGATCTGTAATCATCCAACCATATTTTAACCATTTTTGTTTGTTTGTGTTTGAGAAAGGTATTCATGTAGCCTAGGTTGGCCTCAAGTTTGCTTTACAACCAAAAATGATCTTGTCCTTCTAATCCTCCTGCCTCTGCCTCCGAAGGCTGGATTACAAATGTGTACTTACAGCGATGGAGATCAAACTCATGCCTACTGTGCAAACTATCAGGAGAGGGACATCCCAGCTTTATCCAATTTTGACCAAAAGAATTTAAGATAGCCAAACAATTAAAAGTACAAGTCATTTTGGGGGGGGGGGGGAAAGGCATGCACTTATTTTGTTATTCTGTGCAGTGATATTATCATCATCAGAAGTCCCTGATGCTCCTTCCCCAGTCTTCCAGCACTAACACTGGGCCTTACCGGGGCGCTGGAAACCTTGCTGCTGTTTTCCAGGACACAGAGCTTGCTCCCTTTGAGAACGGCCAGCTGAGCCACACACCGGACAGCCTGCTGTGTAATCTCCATGACTTGGTTTTGAGCCTCTTTTACCATCGATGAAATATCCGAACAGCATCCCTATGAAATCCATGTAGCACACATATGAGATTTTAAGACAAAGAGGACAGTGGGTGAAGTTAGCAGGCAGAGGGGCTGGATCTAAGCCCCCAGTGCCAGCACTAAAAACAACAGGGCGGAAGTGACTGCTCAGGAGATAAGGGCACCGGGTGCTCTTCCAGGACAGAGGTTTGGTTCTTAGCCCCCACAGGGTAGCTCAAGGCCATCTGTAACTCTAGTTCCAGAGGATCCAGCCCCCGCTTCTGACCTCTGAGAGGACCAGGCACATATGTGAGGCATTGGCACATATGCAGACAAAATACCCACTGATCTAAAAGTAAAATCCCTAATGTAGTGACCACCGAAGTGTCTATGAGAAACAGAAAGCACGCAGCCCTGAGCTGACGGTTGGAACATGAACAGGTTCCAGCCTCTACCCCCCTCAGACCTGACACAGGGAAGATATAAAGCAAGTGTGAAGTCAACCCCAAGACAGGATTGGGGTAGACATCAGTAAGATGGACTACCTAAACAGTGTAGAGACTGACACTGCCATTTCCCAGGGAGGGGGCGCACAGGGGAAGAGGAGAAAGAAAGAACAGCCCGGTTACTCTAAACAACAGGCTTCCCTGTGCGCAGGTTGCAAAGGCGCAGGGACCTCCGCTTTAGCGCTGCTTCTTTCTGGTCCCTCCCCTTTGCAGCTCTTAGGACGCCCGTCTCGGCCTGCTACCCAGAAGATGCTCATCACTCCACTACAAGGTAAGGACTCCGAGCACGCGTGCATGGAACGGGTCCCACAAGCTACATGTGGAAGCTCGTCAAGTTCAAAGTGTTCATCCCAGAAAATGAAGAGAAGGCAGGAAGTGTCACAGCAGCAACTCAGCCAGGTGCTCTCTTACACCATGACGCCATCTGACGTCACAGCAACCCTGCCGGGCGGGCACTACTGCCCATGACGCCATCTGACGTCACAGCAACTCTGCCGGGTGGGCACTACTGCCCATGACGCCATCTGACGTCACAGCAACCCTGCCGGGTGGACACTACTGCCCATGACGTCATCTGACTTCACAGCAACCCTGCCGGGTGGGCACTACTGCCCATGACGCCATCTGACGTCACAGCAACCCTGCCGGGTGGGCACTACTGCCCATGACGCCATCTGACGTCACAGCAACCCTGCCGGGTGGGCGCCACTGTTATTTTCTAGGTGAGAAAATTGGGAGACGCAAGCAGCTGAGCAGCTTGCTGAGGACACGAAGTAGCACAGCACAGGGTCTCAATTATCAACAGTGCAGGATCTTAAATATCAATCGTGGGTTTTAGTTTGTGGGTATATACTCACCCCATCTCTCTCTCTCTCCCCTCCCTCTCCTCTCTCTCTCTCTCTCTCTGTGTCTCTCTCTCTTACACACACCCTCTTAAACAGCTTCTTTTTCACTTCTACCTCAGAGCATCCTGAGCTGTAATCCTTCATTGGAGCTGAACCTAAGTCCCGCCCTCAATTCTGACTCTGGCTTTGTCCTCTGACCCACCCTGTGCCTTTCTTTCAGTGATCCTAACTGGGGGGCTGGCAGAGTAGAATGGACCAAGACCCAGTGCTTTCAAACCCACCCCTATTACCCAGGACTTACACAACGCTGGGCAAGCCAGTCACTTCCCAAGCTTCTGCTGCCTCATCTACAGACTGGCAGGAGCACACAGCTGGGGGATGTCATCAGGACAAAATGAACCAGCACCTGCAAACCTCTCAGCGCACAGAGGACACACTTCGCTCGGTAAACTAAATGCACCCTCAGTCTTAGGACCTCAGAACAGGAAGCACCCAGAAGTCCGCATATGTAATTTCAGGGAAGATACAGGTGGTAGGAAGCCAATAAATATTTTTAGGACAAACGAATTCTTTGAAAATAAGAAATCAACTTACCTGCAAAAACAATTGCAAATAGCCTCCAAGTTTTTTAATATCTTGTCTCAATTCATCTTCAAGCCTCGCTGAGGCGGTACAAGGTGGAAAATCACCCAGGCAGTGTTTGAGCAAAACCACGAGCTGGTCAAAGGCACAAGCCACTTCGACAGTCAGAGCCTGCACTGCCCGGTCAGAGGAGAACACTTGGAAAGAAAAAGGAGGAAAATTACTGCAAGCCATGACCTCCAATAGGAGAACTCACATATGATTGCCACCGAAGCATCTAAACATGGTGGAGAGATGCTGGCCAGATGCACCAGGGAATTATTCCCGGTAAGGAGCGAAGGGGAGAGAGCCGTCATGGTGGGGGATGGAAGAACGGGAAGTGCTTACGGTTATCTTGACTTTCCTCATCCTGTTCTTCATGGGCTTTGGAGATGGCAATCACCCCATTATAAATTTTAAGAAGATTATTTATCAGGCTATCTGCTATAGCTTTTTCTTCATCGAAACTCTGTCCGAGGAAAACTACTGATGAGCCAATCAATTCTTTGCAAATTCCAGGAAGAAATGATTCTGATGTATTTGAATAAATGGTGCTTGGTTTTTCCATCAATCCTGTATCAATAGAAAACAGCCAGCGTAAGCCTCATTTTCGGTTACAATACTTTCAAACAAATGCTTGGATGCAGGTTACTGGAGCACCAGTGGCCAGTAATTCACGCAGGTTATTCCTGTTTTAATGCATTCTTATTTCTATACATTCACCGAGGTGAAAACACAGTTCCGTGTAGGGACCACTCAACCTCCCACCAGCGTGAGCCCGCGGGCTTAGTCACCGGCCCTTTGCGCCTCAGGATAAGTAACCAGAGACTTAAAACTATCACACTTAGCCTTCTTTATCCCCTCTGAGACAGGGTTCTCTGTAGACCAGGCTGGCCTCAAACTCACATAGATCGGCCTGCCTCTGCCTCCTGAGTTCCACCACCACCCAGTTTCACTTACTTTTCCTACACTTGATAGCAATTTTCCCAAACACGTAAGGAAATTAACTCAGAAACTAGAAAACGGGGCAATGAATGATAAACTATAAAAAAGCAATGCCTCGGAACCTTCAGTTCATAGTGGCTCTTCCCAGGGCATACTACAATAAAAAATTACATTATTTATTTTATTATTTTCTGTATCTGTTTCACCTGCATGAATGTCTGTGCACTATGTGCACGCCTGGGAGGGGGCATAGATCTCCTGGGAGTACCGCTGTGAGCCATCACATGGGTGCTGGGTAGTGAACCTGAGTTCTTAAAAGCAACGAGTGACCTTACCTGCTGAGCCTACTCCCTGGCCACTTCAAGCTTTTTATAAGCTACACATTATACACCTTAAGTGTATGCATCTTTATTGTACACTGTGTTCTTTACACGTGCCTACGGACCCCCCACCTAGATCAACACATACAACATTTCCATCATCTTTCTTATCAAATTTCCCTTTTCTTCTTTTCTCTTCTTTCCTCCTCCTCCTCCTTCTTCTTCCTCTCTTTCCCTTTCTTTCCTCCCTCCCTCCCTTCCTTCTTTTTAAAAGAATTATTTATGTATATAAGTATACAGTAGTAGCTATCTTCAGACACACCACAAGAGGGCATCAGATCCCGATATAGATGGTTGTGAGCCACCATGTGGTTGCTGGGAATTGAACTCAGAATCTGTGGAAGAACAGCCAGTGCTCTTAATTGCTGAGCCATCTCTCCAGCCCACAGGTTTCCCTTTCTTAAAAGCATCCTAGCTTTTAAGGGTCTGATGGTACATGAAGAAGCATTGGTTCTTGGCAGTAGACAGGCCACATGGTAATGTCCTGTCTCGAAAGAAAAAAATCAAAATGCAACCAGAGCAACCCGCCTCCTCACTCTAACCTGCCTGCGGCTCGGTTACAACAGATTAGTTTTGAACTGTTCATTCCTGCCTCTGGCTTCTTTCACCCAACAGTTTTGAGGGCTCTTCCAGGTTGTATGACGGGACCATTCCTTTTTATTCTTGTTCTGTGCTCCTCTGTTGGGAGTTAGTGAGTTTGCTTTAGTTTTTGGAGTTGGAGGCGGGGTTAGGATGAGGGTCTTACTCAGGGGATACTTCCTGCATTTTGCAGGACCTCGGGCATAGCATGACAGTCCTCTACCACTAAGCTCTGAACCATTTTCTTCAGTTAATTACTGGAGCAGGTGCTCAGTGCTGCGTTGTGTATCTGTCCAGCATGCTTGAAGCCCTATGTGCAATCCCCAACATTCCATGCCCCTCCTCCACTATCCCCCAACACACACACACACACACACACACACACACACACACCCTAACTCTGCCTCGTCCAACACGCGCTCACGCACAAGCAGCACTCCTGAGCTATCGGCTGGTCCTTTGGGTCTTGTCCATCCAGGCGCCACCCACGCCTTCTTTCTTTTCCTCCTCACACACACCACAGTGTATAATAACGGACTCTGCTCTAGTTTACTTTTTTTTTTATTTTTGGTTTTTGGAGACAGGGTTTCTCTGTGTAGCCCTGGCTGTCCTGGAACTAGCTCTGTAGACCAGGCTGGCCTCGAACTCAGAAATCTGCCTGCCTCTGCCTTAGTTTGCTTTTTTTTTAATCATAAGGAAATGATCCATAAATATTTCTTTTTTTCCTTTTCCTTTTTCTTTTTTGGTTTTGGTTTTGAGACAGAGTTTCTCTGTGTAGCCCTGGCTGTCCTGGAACCTGCTCTGTAGACCAGGCTATCCTCAAACTTAGAGAGATCTGCCTGCCTGTACCTCCCAGAGTGCTGGGCTTACAGATGTGTGCCACCACATCCAGCCTGGACACAAATCTAGACATATTCTCCCATATCTGAGTTGGCCACTCAACTAAAAGGCTTTAAAACAAATCAGAGGACAGACTTTGAGAAACAGAAAGGCTATCCAATTCACACCTTCATTTTATAAAGGAAACACAGCTGCTAAGAAATAAAATGACTTTCACAAGCCACGGACAGGGCCAGCCTGATGGGCCTTACCCGATGAGTGTGAGGACTGTACACTCGGAATCGGATGGATGTCGTGCAGACAACCAGAGACTCTCCCGTTCTTCATCAAGCTTCTGCTCCTGAACCAAAGACAAAGCGTAAGATCAGTTGCCCTTCACCACAGGAGTGTTTAGAGTGCTGCCAGCCTCATAGAAACACATGGTCCCAGCACTTAGGAGGCTGGCATGAGGCAGAGGACTTGAGGCCAGCACGGCTACACGAGGCCCTGTCTCAGGGCAATATTCTTACACAGGTGTGGATGTGCATTCTTCCCAACAAGGACTAACTCATTTCAACCTCTGAGCGAGAGAATTTCTCTAGTGAAGGCATTGCCTTATTAATTGAGTTCGTGAAATGGGGTAAACACTTCTTGTGCACTATCCCCTAGGCTCCTGGCATTGGCCCCAAGGGAGAAGAAGCCTGCCACACAGCTGCAGAGTCCTACAAGGCAGAGGATGATTGGCGGTCTGCGCGTGGGGTTGGCAAGGCCTCTTGGAACAGTGACCCTGAAGGATGAGCACAGGTTAGCCAAGCAGGGGGCAGTCTTGGAAAGCAGGACGTGGCATTTGAAATACAGGCACAGAGAGAGCATAGGAAGGCTCGGAGGCCAACCATGGCAAGAACCAGGCCCGGCACTGAGTGACGACTTTCCTTCCGTGAGGTACAGGGGAGACGGCAAGGCATATGGCTGGGGGAAGGGCCAGGAGGGGCTTGGTTTATCTAGGGGAGAAATTTAAAAAGGGAAACTGTCTAGGTCACTTAGCATGTAAGGGACCTCCTCGGGAAACAAGCCTGTGAGAGCCGTACCTGCCAGAAGTGCCACAGCCTTTCCCTTGCCTAGGAAACAGTCCCCCTGTGACTGTCTAAACTCCAAGCCGAGCTCACCATGGGAAGGAAACCCACTGAGCAGTGACCTACAGCTAAATACAGGCGACCCTGCTAATCAGACTCTCTATACTGTTGACAGCCAAAGGAAAATACTATTTCTTGAAGAGATTGTTAGGGTATTCTACTCACAAAGCTTAAGTGTTTCAACTATAACCCCCCCCCCGTAAAATATTAAAAAAAAATGAAACTTCAGAAATATGACTGAAGATAAAGAGAAACTCTCAATTTCTAAGCATGTGTTTTTCTAGAGATAGAAAAGTAAGTTAAGCTAGGAAAAGTATTGCTCGTGCCCCACTGTCATGTTAAACTGTTTAAACAAGGAAATGCTTGCCACATTCCTTCCAGAGAGTTCTCATTCACCCAGAGAGAACAATTCACTTTTAACTGTCAACAGTCCATATGATTTACAGGCGGCAGAGCGGTCTGTTTTATTACAGAGCTCCTGTGGTCCAGCAGCGCCAACAGCAGCTCTATAATAATCTGTCAGCATTTCCATTACCTGCAGGCATGCTCTGAGTTTGTAACTGTCATAAACATTCTCACAAGGCTGAAACTTCATGCACAAGGTCTCAGACTAAGAGCAACTCACTTTAAAAAATACGATATTGTTGAATTACAGACGTTCTCCAAGTATCATAAAACATCTGAGTTCTTCCTTTTGTTTTTTTCTTTCTTTCTTTTTGGTTTCTCTGGGTAACCCTGGCTGTCCTGGAACTCACTTTATAGAGCAGGCTGGCCTCAAATTCATGGAGATATGCCTGTCTCTGTCTCCTAAGTGCTAGGATTAGAGGCATGGGCCACCATGTGTGGCCTGAAAAACCTAATTTCAAAATCTTGCAAAATACGAAAAGGAATTTTGGTTTCAGGGTCACATTTTTTAGGGGGTGGGGGGTGGGGGCGTGTCGAGACAGGGTTTCTTTGTGTAACCCTGGCTGTCCTGGAATTCACTCTAGACCAGGCTGGCCTTGAACTCAGAAATCCACCTGCCTTTGCCTCCCAAGTGGCATACGCCACCACTGCCTGGCCCAGGGTCACATTTTAAACTTGTTTCTTACCTGTTAGCCTAACTTCAGCAGATGTTAAGATGGAAATCAGCAACATTCAAAGGACTAAAGATTAGTACTCACAGACTCACGCTCATATTTCAATCCACAATGTATGTATGTATGCATATATGTATGTATATATGTATGTATTATATAATAAGCTTACACATGTTTATAATGAACAATGAACTGTCTTCTTCCTGTTAAGAAGGTAGTAATCTTAAAACCCAAGAGGTTTCATAAACCCTCTCCAGTCTGTTTGTCTGGCTGAAATTCGGGGAGGTGTCCTCACTTAGGGGCCTCCTTCTCTCAGCCCCATCCATCCAGCTCCATCAGGACCAGCCCTAGGTCACACTGTGGCCCGGCCCAGCAGTATGTATCTTTCATCCTTAGGTCAAATCACCTAGAGACATCACCGTTTACTAGCATTGGATCAGAAATGATATCTTCTCGGTATTTAACATTTAAAAGATTATTTCCTTAGTGCAGAAGATTCAATATACCTCATGATGCTAGATGAGAGCTTTATCTCTAAGATGCATCATAGACCTACGGTTTAATTTTAAATCTTTAAACATTAATTTAATTTTACAGTATGTTAAAAGCTCAACAGTCTAAAAAACCATTACTGAGCACCAGAGTAAGAGGCTTGCACACATCACCTCCGGCCCATCATCCCATGCTGAAACCACAGAGGTCACCAAGGCAGCCAGGATGGCGGCTGCTCCACAGGAACCGACGCCTGCAGCTGTGTAGCACTTGCAGGGCGCTCTGATATTCAGGTCCGTGACCTTCCTCTACACTACCACAGAGGATGGAGATACATGTGTTTGCTACATTAAAGGAACGCAGGGTCTGTGGAGAAAAGGGGAGGGGAGGGGAGGGAAGGAAAGGAAGGAAGAGAGGAAAGAAAGGAAAGAAAAAGGAAGAGAGAGAGAGAAAGGAAGGAAGGAAGGAAGGAAGGAAGGAAGGAAGGAAGGAAGGAAGGAAGAAAGAAAGAAAGAAAGAAAGAAAGAAAGAAAGAAAGAAAGAAAGAAGCACCATAGACCTGGCCATAGCCCAGCCATGTGGGGACATTTTTCTCAGTTGGGTTTCCTATTCCAAAATGACTCTTGGTTGTATCAAGCTGACATAAAACTAGCCAGCACACTGCTTTCAGAGATCTGAGTTCAAATCCCATCACGTATGCCAGCTAGCTCACAACCTCCTCTATCCTATAACTTCATTCCAGAGGATCTACTCTGTCATTAGACTCCACAGCCACCCCCACGCATGTCACTCGCAAGCGTGTGTGCGCGAGCACACACACACACACACACAAATTTTAAAAAATTTAAGCAGAAAGACGGATGATCCTCTGTCATGAGCACTGGGGACAATACTTGCTACCACAGTCAGGAAACCCAGGAGCTGTGCATTCAACCAAACTGACTCAGTGACAACCCGTTTTTTATTAGCTCCTGGTCTTTGGGCAAGTTACCCGGTCTCAATTTTTTTAAAGTTTGATTTATTCACGTGTAGAATGTGTGGCCACAACAACATCTACTTTAGAGGCCTGTGGCGTGAGTGCCGACTGACACCATCTTACCAAGTATCCAATAAATGCTGTGTGTGTGTGTGTGTGTGTGTGTGTGTGTTCTGAGACGGTGTCTTACATATCTCAGGTTGCCATGGCACTTGCTATGTAGACCAGAGGCCTTGAACCCTCAGAGATCCTCCTGCCTCTGCCTCCTGAGTGCTGTCAGCATGCAGAGCTTGTTTGGTCTTTAAGACAGGATCTTACCCAGTGGTGGCACATGTCTTTAGTCCCAAGCAGATCTCTGAGTTCGAGGCCAGCCTGGTCTACATAGAGAAACCCTGGCTTGATAACTCCCTCACTTCACCCCCCAAAAAGGACCGACCCTTACTATGCTGCCTAGGGTAGCCTCAAACTCACGCTCCTCTTGGCTCAATTTTCCCCGTGCTGGGACCTCAGGCATGCCCCGCGTCACCAGGCTCCAGAAGTGTTCTTGACGACAGCAAGAGGGCAATGCCCCTGTGGCGGGAGCAATGCTACTGATGGTCACACCTTGGAAACTCCCTCACCCAGCACTGCAGACTAAACACACAGTTAGCATCCCGTGGCGACCTCAGTCATCCTGTTCCTCGGACAGGAGCATCCATCTCGAGCACGCGGCTTTCCTCAGCTGAAAACCAGAACAACCCTGAGCTCCTCAGTGCCTCAACCCCACAGCCAGTCACCAAGTCCTATCGACTCTGCATCTCAAATATGAGTAAAATGGGGTCCCCTTTTCTTTCTCCAGTGCCTGGCTCATGAGGACAGGGAGGACCTTCTTACCTGGGACTCGTCAAGACATGTCCAACAGTAGCCGTCATAGAAGTATTTGTTTTTAATAACAGAACAAAACTAAGGAGCTAAATGTCCCATGCCAGAGCCTTTCAATACCATTTCCTTCTGCACTTGCAGCCTCTAAGATCAAAGCAGAGCTAGGTTTTCCATGAACAGCATCTGCTTACTGTGGATCTTTTTATACTTTGGTTTAATAGATAATTCTGTCATGTACAGATGTTCTGTACCACACTAACTTACTCTTTTGTGGTACTCATACTAACTTGACTGCATTTAAGCATGTGTAACTTACAATAAAATATCATAGGTCAGAGTCTTGAGATGTTAAAAGCAATGCTATTCCTTTTTTAATTTTGTTTTGTTTTGTTTTGTTTTTTTGGAGACAGGGTTTCTCGGTGTAGCCCTGGCTGTCCCGGAACTCACTTTGTAGATCAGGCTGGCTTCGAACTCAGAAATCCGCCTGCCTCTGCCTCCCAAGTGCTGGAATTAAAGGCATGTGCCACCACCGCCCGGCATTATTCCTTTTTTATATATATTAGATTTATGCTGTTCTAGGTTGCTCTTAAAACTAATACAATAAAATACTGAACATTTTTGCTTATATAGCAAACTGGTAAACAAGGCAAGGCTATATGTACTGTAATTTGATCAGTAACCTCAATGCCACTTATATTTCTGGTCCCCATTACAAACATATTATGACAGTAGATTTCTCAAGATAATTTTATGTATGTTACATATATTATATATATTATGTAAATACATAACTAACTATAAATCTGTAACGTCTATACTTGCACATACACACAGAACAAGAAAGGCAATAATAAACGGCTTACCTCCTTCTAGAAAGGGAAGAAACTGGTGTGCTTGTAATGTCGGGTTCCCACTCATCTTCAGGGTCACCAAAGACATCCTCGCCCCTGTCACCACCATTGCTCTAAAGAAAATAAAACATAGCCTTCCTATGAAACACGAGTTTTACAATTCAGTTAAAAAAGCTTAAATGATTTTATTATCTTAAAATAGAAAACTCGAGGGTTATGTTTTCTTTTTCTTTTTTTGTTTTTGAAGGTGGTGGCTTTTGTGTGTGTATGTGTGTGTGTGTGTGTTGTGTGTTTTGTTTTTTGAGAGCAGAGTCTTTCTATGTGGCCCTGGCTGGCCTGTAACTAACTATGTAGACCTCAAACTCAGATCCACTTGCCTGTCTCCCAAGTGCTGGGCTTAAAGGTGTGAGCCACTGTGTACAATTCTTAATTGTTTTTAGTTACTCTGAGCATCATAAGATGAACGGTGAAAGGTTCTGCGGTGCTGCCCACAGAACAGGGCTTCTCTTTTCTCTGGCACCTTGAAAGTGTGCTCATAATGTTGACAGGAACCAGTATCTCTTTATCCCCTATTTAATCCTCCTCCCACACCCCCACTCATTCCTTTTAGTTTTTAGGGGCACACTCTCACGTGTTCAGACTTGTGTATCCAGCACAGGCTGGCCCTGAACCACTGGTCTGAACCCTCGGCCTCCTCCGCGCTGGGGTTGCAGGTGGGAGCTCCCTGCCACACCTGGTTCTTCCCTACCTTGGTCTTTTTTTCTAGTTCTGCAACTTTATTTGACATTCAGCAGCTTAGTTCTCACCCACATCGACTGCAGATTTTTGAATGTGGTAACAGGCACGTAAGTTAGTGTGGAGAGCTTGTTTGGTGACTCCTCACTCTCACTACGTTTTCTGGACAAACGTACTCGGATGCGATCCCGGAACACCCCTCATTCCCTTGGCCCAGACGGCTTTACTGAGCCTGGTGTCTATGCTCAGATCCAGAGTCCACAACTCCTTCATGGCACATTCCTGGGTTTCTCCGAGTGCCCGAGGAGCACGCTTCCTGAAGCCTTCTCCGTGGCTGTGCTTGTGACTGTCAAACAGTGTGTCGTGGGTCCCCACCTCGCTGACGGCAGGACAACCTTCCTTCATAACACCCTGCTCTGAGGGGGCCATTCTGCCACACCCAATTGGAAAAAGCTCCTAGTTTTTAATTGTTGTGTCTTGAATTTACTTCACTTACAAACTTTTAAAACTATTACATGGTTGCCCTTCCAGTAATTCAGTTTTCATAATTTATCTTTTCCTAGAATGTCTTTCCTTTCTAGAGGACTCAAATAAATAGCATAGGAAAGGCTCTAAGGCAGCATACCATAGAGACCATATCCACATCCATGGCTGCTGCTAGGATATTTACAATATCGCAATAACCAGGAGATGGAAGCTAGCCTAGATGGCCATCAAACGATGGATGCATAAAGAAAATATGGTGTGTGTATGCAACGGGATTTTATACATCTGTCAAGAACCCTGAAATTATAACGGAAAAATAAACAGGGCTGGAAATCATTATGTTAACAAAACAAACCAGATTAAGAAAGGCAATGGCGTTTAGCTGTTTTCTCTTGTATATGGATTTGCAATTATGTAGTGTGTGTGTTTACATGTGTGGAGCAGGGGATCATGGGAGGGGAGGAAGGGGGTGGGACACAGGTGAGGGAAGGCACAGGGAGCCCAGGGACAGCGGAGAGATGGGACTGAGAGGCAGGCGCAGGGATACGTGTGTGTGTGTGTGTGTGTGTGTCAGTGCTGCGATGGGGTATTAATCTTTCATTAACTCTATTTCATTAACGAATGCATCAGTTCACACCTGATTCCGTAAGCTAGCCTAAAAACGCAGGCATGCAGACCAACAGGGACGTCACAGCGGCTCAGCAGGTTCGGGTACTTGCTCAAAAGCTCCAGGACCCACATGGTGGGAAGGGAGAAGAGGGAGAATCAACTCTCCCAGGCTGGGCTCTGATCTGCACACCCAGCCTCTGGGTGTCTGTCTGTCTGTCTTACACACACAGATCAATACAGGCAAATACAAAAGCAGCACAGCACTTTATTGATGATAGACGTTTTTACTCAATCTTGGTTTTATTGTTTTTGTTTGATTTATTTATTTATTTATTGAGACAAGGTTTCTCTGTACAGCCCTGGCTGTCCTAGAACTTGCTCCATAGATCAGGCTGGCCTCAAACTCACAGAGATCCCCCTGCCTCTGCCTCCTAAGTGCAGGAATTAAAGGCATTCACTACTACCGCCCAGCTTTTTATCAATTTAGATGCCATTTTGTTTTTATGTTTTGAGACAGCATCTCATGTAGCTCAGGTTAGCCTTGGATGTGGCCAAGGAACCCTTGAGCCCCTGGGGTTCCTGAGTGCTAAGATTACAATAAATGCCATCTTAGAATTACATGTCTCAGGTCTCCAAGATCTAACTCCTTTTTTTCTCACAAGGATTCTGTCACTAGATTCCTTTGTCTTATAATCTAGATTGAGTTAATTATCTTCACTTTTGATTAAATAATTCAGATTAAAGCTATGACACTACCCTCTAGGCTTTAGCATATAATATTTTCATGAATATTTTGAGCATTTCTTAGTATTATAGAATATAATTCTAGTAGTCACATAATTTGAACATGGGATATTTGAAAAATATTAATACTATAATTTAATACAGGTTATAATTACTTTTGGGATAAATAATAATTAGCAGAAAATAACTTTAAGCTTATAACCTTCAAAAATGCCATAATAAATTTTTCTTAAAACAAACAAACTAACAAAAACAAAAACAAGGGCTGGAGAGATGGTTCAGTGGTTAGAGCACTATCTACTCTTCCAGAGGTCCTGAGTTCAATTCCCAGCAACCACACCGTGGCTCACAACTATCTGTAATGGGATCTGAGGTCCTCTTCTGGTGTGTCTGAAGATAGCTACAGTGTACTCATAATCATAAAATAAATAAATAAATAAATAAATAAATAAATAAATCTTAAAAAAAAAAAAAAAAGTCCTGTGTAGTGGCTCACACCTTTAATCTTAGCAGGAGGAGCTCTGTGCATTTCAGGACAGCCAGGGCCACCTAGAGAGACCTTGTCTGAAAAAACCCAAAACTGTTTACTTATGCGTCTATGCTAGCTTGTGTGGGGGCGAGTGGTGCAGTTAGCCACGGAGGCCAGGGCTTCGGATCCCTCTGGAGCTGGAGTTAAAGGTGGCTTCGAGCCGCCAGATGTGGTTGGTGGGAAGAGAACTTGGGTCCTTTGCAATAATAATTTGAGCTCTTAATCACCGAGGCATTCTCCAGCCTCAATTGTTATTTGATTCAAAGAATATAAACCTTAAAATAAAACCGTAGAGGACTGAACAGTAAACTCTCTGAGCAAAAATAGATTTAAACACAAATAAAGAATATCATGTACTCAGATGTAGTTCCGGAGCCTTCTAAACCCAGCAGGCAGGGCGTCAGGAAGCTGAGGTCATCTTTAGCCACACAAGACGTTCAAGGCCAATCTGTGCTACATGAGATTCTATCTCAAAACAGAAGAAAACCAATAAAAGGGTCACACAGAACTAGGGAAATGGGCTCAGTTGGTTAGATGCCTGCTAACCAAGTGTTAGGACCTGAATCGTATAGTCAACACTGGGTACATGGGTGTATGTCTGCATTCTCAGCATAGGAGAAGACAGGCAGATTCCTGGGACAGTCAACCACCTTAGCCAAACTGACAACTCCAGGCTCAGTGACAGACTCTATTCTCCAAAATAAGCTGGAGAGCACTTAACAGAAAGTGCAGCCAGGAGCCGGGTGTGGTGGCGCACGCCTGTAATCCCAGCACTTGGGAGGCAGAGGCAGGTGGATTTCTGAGTTCGAGGCCAGCCTGGTCTACAGAGTGAGTACCAGGACAGCCAGGACTACACAGAGAAACCCTGTCTCGAAAAACCAAAAAAAAAAAAAAAAAAAAAAGTGCAGCCAGGCTGGTGGTGCACGCTTTCAACCCCAGCACTGCAGGGGCAGGGGCCGTGGTGGTGGCCAGGGCCGTAGCCATGGCCGTGGCAGGGGCAGGGGCAGGCGAGTCTCTCAGTCTGAGGCCAGCCTGGTCCACACCCTGAACTTCAGGCTAGCCGGTGGGAAGGAATGAGGTCCTGTCTAGGAAAACTAAAAGAAGTGAAAGGATACTTTACCAACAAAAGAAACAAAGTTAAACCTTGGCTTCACGAGTTACTAAAAGAAAAAAAAAAAAAAAGCCACGCAAACTTCTAACATTACTTTGTGGCAATACTTATAGCAAGCAACAATGAACAGCAAACCAAAACTCTCGTATTTTGTTACTGTTTTTTGAAAATATAAGGCAAGAAAACAGATGTTAAAGATAACAAAAAGATGGTTTTGATTGTGATCAATGAAAGCAACAATTAGAAACACCCAGAAGACAATAATGGGGAAATAGCTAACAGCATAGATCAGTCAGGCACAAGGAGATAATGCCAAAGCAGGTGACTTGCTGCTCTATGTCTATCTTCCCTGAAGCTCAAAGGAAAGGCTGGGGAAGCACACAGGTACGACAGCAGACTCAGCTCTGAGTGGCTGTCACACTTGAACTATGCTGAAGCAACCCAGTGAAACTCACTGCCATGCCCAGAAGAGCGGACTCGCACAGCTGTCAGTGCTGGGGACCTCAGTAACTGACGGATGTGCTCTTAGCAAGAGTATGTCACCTCCGTTTTTTTGTTTTATTTTGGGAGGAGCAGAGAGCTTGACAGGGTTTCAAACAAAACGATTTGGCCTCAAACTCACTAGTAATTGAGGTGGGCCTTGAACTCCTCGTCTTTCTGTCTCTGCATCTCAAGCGCTGTGATCACAGGCATGCATGACCATACCCGGCTGCGTTTTTAAGAGTTTATAGAGGAACTATAGGAGAGGTAAGAACACCGGCTGCTCTTCCAGAGGATATGGACTCAATTTCCAGGGCCCACACGGTGGCTCACAACCCTTTGTAATTCCAATTCCAGAGGATCTGACACCCTCTTCCGGCCTCTGAGGATACGAGGCACACATGTTGTACACACAGACAACAGACATTCATGCAGGCAAAACATACATGCAAGTTTTTTTTTTTTCAATTTTACAGATTTTAATGTCACAAACCTCATAAAGCTCTTTCATTGCTGCCAGTTTAGATTCAAACTTTTCCAGACTCCAGAAAGTTGAGATCCCAAGCTGGAGGTTACGAACTCGAACAGAGGTATCAGAACGACCTTTGTCTGATGCATCATGTCTAGAGAAAAAATAAATAAACAAAGAAAAACACTTAACCTAAAACACATGAACATCCAATGGGGCTTTTGCTGGCAACGAGCATGTTCTTCCCGAGGACTCGGAGTTTGGGTTCAAGCATCCCTACTGTCTGGTTCACAAACACCTCCAGTTCACAGCAACTCCAGTTCCAGGGGCCCTGACACCCTCTTCCGGCCTCCAGTGGCTACTGTGTGCACATGGTGCACATAAACGCAAGCAGGTACCCACACATATATGGTATAAACAAATAAGTCATTTTTTAGAAATTGTGATGTGAGACTGGGTGGCGTGGCTTGGTGACACAGCACACACAGAGCACACGTGAGGTCATGGATTCAATCTCCAGTCCAACATAAAATAAAAATGGAATGCAGATAAACAAAATTTCAGAGCAAAAGAAAACTCAAGAGACTCTTACAAATGAAATCTTAAAGCCTGTGTTATCAGGGATTCTGATTTCTGTTCTTTCCTAGACAGAGACTACTATATTGACTTCAGAGAAACTTGAATTAAAAAAAAAATGAGGTAAAGGTCAACAAAGGTAAACGCTACTCACCTGCCGAACACATAGCACTTTTTAAATTTGTCATTGATAGCATTGGCTTCCTGGATCATCATGGAGAGTTTCAGGGAGCTCCAGTTTGGCTGGACTAACAGAAAGCATACAGATTAGAGCCAGAATGCATGTCTGACCACGGCCTTTACCACCAGTTGGAATAACCCCACACTACTGACGCCAGGGGCCGGGGAGATGGCTCAGCAGCCGGGAGCATCGGCTGCTCTTTCTGAGGACCCAGGTTTGATTCCCAGCATCTCACAGTAGCTCACAACCATCTGCAATTCTGGATCTCTGAGGACCTGACGCCCTCTTCTGGCCTCTGTGGGTACCAGGCATGCACATGGTGCACAGATACACCTGTAGGCAGAACACCCATACATATAAAAAGTAAAATAATGTTAAAAATTTAAAAATGGTTTGAGGCCTGCCTGGTCTACAGAGTGGGTTCCAGGACAGCCAGGGCTACACCTTTTACTTTGGTTATTTAGTAAAGTGTATGTCTGTGTGTGTGTGTGTGTGTGTGTGTGTGTATGTGTGTGTGTATGTGTGTGTCTTGGAAGAAACCCTGTCTTGGAAAAACCAATAAATAAATAAATAAATAAATAAATAAATAAATAAATAAAATGACATTATCAGAGCCGGGCGTGGTGGTGCACGCCTGTAATCCCAACACTTGGGAGGCAGAGGCAGGCGGATTTCTGAGTTTGAGGCCAGCCTGGTCTACACAGTGAGTTCCAGGACAGCCAGGGCTACACAGAGAAACCCTGTCTCGAAAAATAAACAAACAAACAAAAAAGACATTACCAAATGTTTAATCCTGTATCACAAGAGAACAGCAATGCATGAGTAACTGGTGTGTGTGTGTGTGTGTGTGTGTGTGTGTGTTTGTGTGTGTTTTTTGTTTCGTTTTGTTTTTTTAACTTAAAAGTCAAGCTAGTCTTTATATAAAGTGAGTTGTCTTGTACGTGGTGGAATGGAATAAAACAGAGAAAAAGGAGACTGGAAGAGAGGAACACCTATTACCCTTTCCTCTAATAGGTTTAAAGGGGTTTTTCTTCTTTAATATTTTAAACACTAATTTAATTAATATCAACACTAATATTAATTTTAATATTGATTTCAAAATGCTTTATTTATTTAGTGGGGCATAAAAATGCATGACACACATGTACGGGTCAGAGGAAGGTCGTGGGAATCCGTTCTCTTTGTGCCATGTGGGTCCTGGGATCTGATTTAGGTCATCGGCCTTGGCAGCAAGTGCTTTTACATGCTAAGTGATCTTACCAGCCCCAAATTATTTTTCCTTACTAATTTTTCTAAATCATCAAGTTAATTTATAGGTTAATTTACTAAAAACTATACCCCTTTAAATTTCTCTAGACAAATACAAAAATTAGAAAGGGTATCTAGAGGTATGGGTCCACAGAGAAACACTTGTTTCACCTGGGGTTTAATAAAACAGACACACACACACACACAGACATACACTTTACTAAATAACCAAAGTAAAAGGAGAGTGATTTAGTATCAAACAAAAAGCCATGTGCTATCCCACGGGTAATCTTCACCAGTGGCCTTCAATGAGGACGAAAGCTTTCTCTTAAAGACCCGGAACAAGGTTGCTTCTGTTCAACAAAGTACTGTGAGTCTCAGCCAGAGAACTTGACCAGGGGAAGAAACGGAATCCAAATGGTAAAGGAATAAAATTGTCTGCGTGGAGATGAGATGGGCAGTTAAAGAGTCCACTAAACAGGTGCAAGACAGAGAAGAGCGCTTGCGTTCTGTGCTCTGAGACACTATGAAAACGATGCTCATCACAGCCCCAGAGAGAGCTGTGGGTGCAGCTTCGTGGGGAAGTGCTTGCCTAGGATGCAGAGCCCCCCAGTCCCATGACACAGAACGTGCAGAGCAGACGTGAGGTCATGGATGCAATCTCCAGCCCCGTGAACATAAAATAAAAATGGAATGCAGATAAACAAAATTTCAGTTCAAAACAAAACTCAGGAGACTCTTACAAATGAAATCTTAAAGCCTGTGTTATCAGGGATTCTGATTTATGTTCTTTCCTAGACAGAGACTACTATTATATAGACTTCAGAGAAACTTGAATTTTAAATTCAAGTCCCCCCACCCCCACCCTACACACAGCCCAGAAAGCAATGGGATAGGCAAGGAGACGTCTCACCACAGAAACAAAACACCTGTATACTGAAACGCAAACCAACTTTGATGAAAGAAACCCGGAAATAAATAAATACAGTGTTTATGCATTAGACGAACAGACCTTAAAAGAACTCGCTAAAACAATGTACAGATTCAGTGTGATCCTTATCAAAATCCCAATGGCATTTTTCACAGAAACAGAGTATCAACTCATTTCAGGTTACAGTTTCAATAAATTAATTTGGGGGTGGGAGAACACAAACATGTAGTCTATAAGACTAATACAGCTATCTGAAAAACTGAGCATTAAAAAGCATTCATAGGAATATACTCACACACACACACACACACACACACACACACATATGCAAACAGCATCTAGAATAAAGACTTATTTATCTATTTACTTAATGAATGTATTTCTTTGGCACTGGGGATTAAACCCAGGGCTTTCTGCATGCCAGACAAACTTTTTTTTTTTTTTTTTTAAACTAAATTACATCCCCAGTCAAGCATTTTAAATATGTAAAGGCAGCTAAAATAAGATATAGAATTTTAGGAAAGTATATGTTAACCTCAGTATATACTCACTGGTAAAAGTTTTATCCCTGTTTCCCCGACTCTCCTGAAGCATTTGTACTTCTGCAGCGATCTTTTGCTTTTCGGTTTCTAAAGCTTCTAGGATCTTTGCATGTCGGATTCTATGATCTTCTAAGGCCTAACGGATATGTATAGGCCAGCACGTGAGGACATGGAGAGAGAGAGAATTCACAGAATCAGAGAGGCTGGGCAGGCTTCATTATCATAGTAGCCATTTTACTGTTTATATACACTTTATAACATCATGTTATTTATCTTACGTATATATAAGACAACCTTTTAAAAAGCAGATTACTCCAGCCAGCAAGATGGATGGCATTTGATGACCTGAGTTTGATCCTTGGGACTCACATGGTGAAAGAAAGAGTCCTCAAGGTTGTCTTCTGACTTCCACACATACACCATGACACCCACACACACAAATAAGTGTTTAAAAAAAATATTAGTAGAGGCTGGGCGAACAGACAGCTCAGCAGGCCGAGTACCTGCTGCCCAGAACGAGAACTGTGTTTGTGTTCCCAGCATCCGCATAGAAATTTGGAACCGAGGTTATAGCAGATGTAACCTGAGCACCACAGGAAGACAACAGATTGCTGGAACTCACTGGCTAGCCAGTCCTGCCACGAACAGCAAACTTCAGGCTCAGTGAACCATCTTATCTCAAATAAGGTAGAGCAGCGACTGAGGAAGACTTCTGACGTCAACCTCTGGCCCATGTGGGCAGGCATACCAGGGATGTACAGGAGTACATACATATGCATCCCCCCACCCCCAGAAAAGACTGATCACTGTAACGCTAGAATGAAATTTCCTCTTACCATACCCATCTCATTAACAACACATGGTTAACATAAAAGTTATTATTAAACACAAAAGTTATTTTGTAAAAAGATTTATTTATTTTGTGTATGTGAGTATACTGTAGCTGTCTTCAGACACCCCAAAAGAGGGCATTGGATCCCATTACAGATGGTTGTGAGCCACCAGGTGGTTGCTGGGAATTGAACTCAGGACCTCTGGAAGAGCAGTCAGGGATCTTAACCACTGAGCCATCTCTTCAGCCCAAACACAAAAGTTTTTTAAAAAGTGATTTATAAACTTTCATAATGATTTTCCTCATACAATCGATAGGGCTCTAAGAGTTTGTGTATTATCATCATGTCTGTATGACTGTGTGTGCAGGCTGGCGTGCACGTGGCGTGTGCAGCTGTGGAGGCCGAAAGACAGCTGTGTGGAGCGGGTTCCAGGGCTCAAACTCAGGTCACGAGGCTTGTGAGGCAAGTGCTCTCCTGCTGAGCCATTTCACTGGCCCATCAAAAGGAATTTTTAATGGTACAGATTAATATTTTTCTTCCCATTGCTAGTAAGTAAAGAATCTTCAGGGGTAAAAAGGCGTTGGGGGTACTGTTCAAAAAGGGCAGTAATTAAGAACATTTGCCGACTCAAGTTAAAGGACATGAGCTAAGACGTGGTCCCCGGGGTTTCGGTGGTCTGTGGCACTCCTGAAGTCTCCACCCGCTAACTGGCAGTGTGTTCTGGCACGGTGCACCATCAGGGTTTGAGTCCCTGGGAGCATTTTCTTCCTGCCCTGTCTCTGTCCTGCTCCTCCTCATCCCACAGACTTGGAAGAAGAAAAGAGAAAGAGGAAAAAATGAGGCCCCTGCCTGAGACAGCCCTTAGGACCATGAGAAAAGGAATGAATGGGCACGTGGAGCACACCTGAAAACCAGCACAAGGAAGGCAGACACAAATTTCCACAGGTTCGAGACCACCTTGGCCTACATGTGTGTTCCAGACCATCTCTCCAGCTCCACAGTCTACGTTTCTTACAGGTTTCTAGAAGGAACCAGTGTTTGTCATCCAGAGAACACACCCCAAGAACCACCAATGTGGAGCTGGAGATGTCTTGGCAGTTACGAGCACTGGCTGCGCTTCCTGACCACCTGGGCTTGGCTCCCAGCGCCCACGCGGTGCCTCACAATCATCTGTAACTACAGTTCCAGGGGATCTGATGCCCTCTTACGTCCTGTTAGGGCACCAAGACCCAATGACTGACACACACACACACACACACACACACACACACACACGCGCGCGCGCACGCACGCGAAACATTCATACATATAAACTAAACCATAAAATCCACCAGTATAGAGAGAAGGAAAGGTCCGAATGTTAGCAAAGTGGCTGAAGATGTTAACACACTAATGCTCTGGTCTTATCGTTCAGTTTTGTAAACCTGGGCCGTTTCACATTGACCCCAGAAACCAGCCTTCCTCCTCACTGAGATGGAAGAAGCAGAAATCGAACGCTCTACCCCGAGTCCTAGGAAACCGCCTCTCTATCAGGCTGTGACCCGGTGGAAAGTCTTTGCTTTTCTTCCTACTGCATTTTGGGTTCCAGGACCATTTCCTTATGAATATCACTTAGCACGACTGACGACAGACAGTTGTAGACAAGTGGAAAGAAAAAAACTAGAATGGAGCCAGGAAGAGGGCTATGGCCTTCCAGAGTGTCCGTGGGCTGCAGGCTGGCACGAGCAGAGGCAGGACAGAGGCGTGCGGCAGAGGGGACAGTCCCACCTAGAGACCTTGCGGGTCTCTCCTCGAAGGCAGCTCCCCTCACGAGGGTGGTGGCGGCTCAGCCGCAGCCTTACCTGCTTCGTGGCCAGGGCCTCCATCTCCAGCCGCCTTTTGTTCACGTACACTTCCTGTTCAAGATGCTGCTTCGCCCTCTCCAACTCCTCGATCTTGTGACTAGCTTTTTGGTTATTTATTTCCTCCAATCTCTTCCTTTGAGACTCTTCCCTCTTTATAAATTGATTAACAGTCAGTAAGAATTAACTCAGGCAAAAGTGCAAAGACATTTTTCAAAGACAGAGGCCCCAGGGTGTAAAAGCTCCCCTTGTAATGAAGGACCACAAACACAGCAAGCTCTGGGGCACAGCACACCTCACGCAGGCTACGTGACCCAACCAGACACAAATGCCACGGGTCCAACTTTCGCAGGCGTGTCCTCTGAAATGGGTTTCTAGAGCTAAAGGTTTACCACTGATCACCATGAGGAGCCGCAACCCTTGTGACAACAGAAAGGAGTCCATTTTCTTCTCCTAGCGGCCTAACTTGTTACCTATAGCTCTAACCTTAGTATCAAACACTCCTCCAGCTCTAGTCTAAGGTTTTTCTTTGTTTTGTTTTGTTTTGTTTAGTTTTTTGGATAGTGTCTTGTCTCATGTACCCCAGGCTAGCCTTGAACTTAACTGAAGATGTGCCTGAACTCTCTCCATCCTTCTGCCTCCACCACTCAATCGCTGGGGTGTGCATCACCACGCCCAGTTTACAGACCACGTCCAGGGGTGCACATATGTTACTTAGTAAGCACTCCACCAGCTAAGCCCCCTCTGGAGGCTGTCACTCAGTCCCTCACTACTCTGAGAAACCCGGAGAGGAAAGGTCTGGAGCGTGCTCACCAGCTCGGCCTCCAGGGCCTGGATTTTGCTCTCGTAGGCAGCTTTCTGGGAAGAAAGCTCTTGTTGGGCCATCTCCTTTGCAATTTGAATTCCTTGCATCATTTCTTCCTTCGCCTTCAGCTGCGCGTCTTTTATTTCTGCTTCAAGCCTACAAAGAAGCAAAAATGTTTTTTATAAGTGCAATATTTTTATTAGGGTAATTTTAAATCTTAAAGCTTACTTTCTGGGGGCTGGCGAGATGGCTCAGTGGGTAAAAGCACTGACTACTCTTCCGAAGGTCATGAGTTCAAATCCTAGCACCCACATAGTGGCTCACAACCATCCATAAAGAGATCTGATGCCCTCTTCTGGTGTCTGAAGACAGCTATGGTGCATTACATATAATAAATAAATAAACCTTTTTAAAAAAGCCTTAATTTCTGGTATTTTATATATAGTATTTTCAGATTTTTCACTGCTTTTTGAATACCATTTGTCAAAAGAGCATATGATTATTCCTGGCTTAGTCACTATTGTAGATGCCTGATTTTACATTAATATAAAACATGTAAAGAATATGTATCATATAAAATGTTACAACAGTAACCATTGTAGTAGCCATTATAGGTAACACAGTGAAGCAAAATAGAGTATTTTCCGTTATGCTAACAGTGTTCCAATTCCATTTTAAGACACAATAGAGCCTTTTTTTGAGACGGTACCCCAGGCTAGCCCTCAGCAGGCTATGTCCCTGAAGGTCGCCCAAGGTCCCTTGCTCTTGTTTGTGCAGCTCAGGGTCTCTGAACCGGGCGTGGCCTGGTGAGGCGGAGGGCTAGCCTCTGAACCCGTTCATTCCGGCGCGTGCCTTTTGCTCGCACACGCGCGTCAGTCAGTGGGGACACTTACCGAGCTCTCTGTGCTGTAACTAGCTCGTTCTTGGCAAACTCAAAATCTTTTGGGCCTTCGCTTGTGAGATTATGTCTACTCGGCGTTTTTTTTCCTTTCTGGACTTCAACTGGATGATTAAATCTAAAATAATGATCTCCACCGAGAACCACCCGATCACCCTAAAACACACACATACCAAAAAAAAAAAAATTATGATTTGAGGTGAGTCTAAGTGAAAACAGTTACAAACTTTTCTTAAAAATGAAAAAAATTTAAAAATTTGAGAAAATAATAAAATACTGACAATTCCTATAAGATAGTTTTAAAAAATATTTATTTATTTATTTATTTACTTATATACTTAATGTATATGAGTGCTCTGTCTTCATGCACACCAGAAGAGGGCACTGGATCCCATCACAGATGGCTGTGAGCCACCATGAGGTTGCTGGGAATTGAACTCAGGACCTTGGGAAGAACAGCCTCTTAACCACTGAGCCAGCTCTCCACCCCATCAGATATAGTTTTAAGTGCTTTATTCTCCCTCTTATTTTAACTCCACAGTTCACAGTGACCCGGTGTTATCCATGATAGACATTACATCATAGCAACTGTCACATTTGTTAAGTATTTCCCACATTCCAAATACTGCTGAGCAACTCACATGGACATGTATGTTTTTATATATATATATATATGTATGTATATATATATATATATATATACACATACATATATATATATAATAAAAGTCTCATTTACATCTTTTTTTTATTGGATATATTCTATATTTACATTTCATTTCCCTTTTTTTGTTTCCCCACCCCCCCTCATTTACATCTTACAACAACTTATGAGCAACATATTATTCCAATGTTGGAAAAAAGGAAAGTAAAACACAGACTTTATTAATAACAGACACTCACTGAACACCACTTGTTGCAAGCAATGGCGTGAATTATTTTTAGATTAATTCTCCACTATCCTTGAAAAGTAGAATTCATAGAAAATGACCATTATTCTGTGTCTGACTGCAATGGTTTATGCTGGTTCTCCTGAGACACCTGTTAGTGGCCCTCTGAAAGTGTCCTAACCAGGTGGGATTGTTGGATCATCTAGTTAAGTAACTTGACGAAGGTGTCAGTGCAGGGGACGGGCGGAGTGAGGATTTCAGCCTCTCGTGGCTTGACTCCTAAACCCTTGTTTTCCAAGGACACACGGTAGTGAGCCTTGATCCTGGGTCAGACCATTATAGCGTCTCTTTGAACAAAGGAAGGCTACTAATGAGTTAATCAATAGAATTTTTGAAAAGGAAAAGCTCTCAATTCAGGTCAGTGACTTGGGGGAGAAAACATATGACAAATGTAGATGACTCTCCGGCACCCAACAGCTCCTGCCGACTTACATGGTGTAATACTGTGGGCTCCGAGATGTGCATCCCATTCACAAATGTCTTTGCTTCTCCAGCTGGGACAATACTCACTGTTCCTCCAAAATTTCTGATAGTACTGTGAAAATAAAAAATACATTGTTAGAACTGTAGGGCGCCTTAAAAAGAAAAGGTAAGCCGGGCAGTGGTGGCGCACGCCTTTAATCCCAGCACTTGGGAGGCAGAGGCAGGAGGATTTCTGAGTTTGAGGCCAGCCTGATCTACAGAGTGAGTTCCAGGACAGCCAGGACTACATGGAAAAACCCTGTCTCGAAAAACCAAAAAACAAAAAAAAAAAAAAAAAAGAAAAGAAAGGTAAGAGGAATAAATCTGCTTAGATTATTCCTCTGGTAGTAAGTTCATACCAATTTATAGGAACAATAATTTTAAATTATTATATTTTTCCCCAAAATATACTGTGACGTTTGATGAACAGCAACAACAACAATAAAAAACCACCGGCACATCCAGCAATTCTATCTGCCAGCGTGGAGGAAGTTTTCGCTATATTTTTTATTAACTCCTGGAAAAACAAATCAAAATACTAAAACAAACTGTTTCTTAAAAACGAAAGAAAAAAATACACAGAAAAAAAAGTTCAAGGAAAAAACAATCAAATACTGACAATGGATTCCTCCAAGAGAGCGTTTTTATGTGCTTTTATTTTTCTAAGTTTCTGCTTTTGTAACGGATTGCACTGCTTGTCCTATAAATAGGCTTTCCTAATGGAAAAGGGAGGCATTCCACGGGAAGAAGCAGGGAGATAAAGCGCATCCTTAGCCGTCTGTCTAACTAAACGGACCTTGGTGGGGAGAGGTGGAGAATCACTTACAAACGCCACACATGCAGAGGAGACTTTTATTCGGAGAATAGGAAACTTCAGAGGCTGCCTAGACAGAAACAGAAAACCTCAGCAAGAGCCAAGTCCTAACTCTAGACCTTTAGCGTTGATTAGGCTCTGAGATTTGTAATTGGAGAATAATAGCTCAACTAAAGCACCCCAAAGTATCTGAGCAAAACGGTTCACTGCTGGGTGTTGTCCCAGAAGACCGTGTAAAGCATGTCGGTTTGAATGACCTCCCTCATCGCCTGCTCTCCCCGTCCGTTCACTCTGTCATCACAAGTCCACGGCCAGCATCCTGAGCCCCGTGTTTCAGTTCCAAGCACCATCTCCTTCACAGGCGGCTGTGTCTCCATCTGAGGCCCGCCTCACTGAGGCAACCACATCAGTCCCTGCCCTTCAGGGAAGGGGCTCCTCTTCCTTATCACCCCCGACTTGCATGCAAGTCCTCTAGAAAGCTCTTCTCTGGGAAGTCTGAGGTGGAGTCCTCCCTCCGAGCATGCAGAACTTGACTGAGGAATTCCCTCTCTCAACACCCAGGCACCAGAGGGGCAGCAGTGAAGACAGATGGGAAAGCATCTCTTAGGAGCATCATGGTCTGGAGAGGTGCTGGAGAGGATACTGAGTGGACAGGATGGAGTTCAAGGCAAGCAGGGCACTCCCTAGCCCTCACTGGCCTCCTCATTCTTTGGTTTAGGTCCGTTTCCTTGCCACTGATGTAAACGATGCTGAACTTAGGTGCTATATCAAACAATTATCAGGAGAGTCAAAGGGCATGAGAAACCCAGCTTCCCTACTAGACTAAGACTCATTACAGCCAGGCAGTGGTTGGCGCACGCCTTTAATCCCAGCAATCAGCAGGAGGCAGAGGCAGGAGGATCTCTCAGTTCAGGGCCAGCCTGGTCTACAGAGCAAGTTCTAGGACAGCCAGGGCTACAGAGAAACCTAGTCTTAAACAACCAACCAACCAAACGAACAATGAAAAAAACTCAAGCAATCAGAGCCACAGAGTGTTAGAACAGATCCCCATATTTTTATAAATCGCCACAAAAGAAACAAACTACTTATTTGATTATCTAGTTAAGTCACTTGAGATTAAGTATAAGGTCCAGAGAGAATTGGTTACTTGCATGGAAATTAATTTTGATTGCTAGTTCACACTAAACTTCAAAAATACAGAGGAAAAGAAAACATCTGTATGATGTCACTATAGAAACCTTCATTTGTTTGTTTGTGTGTGTGTGTGTGTGTGTGTGTGTTGTTACTTAGGGTTGAACCCAGGGTCATGTATGTGCAAGAATCCTATCACTGACTTATACCCTCAGCCCTCGATTTTACATTTTTTTTTTTTTTTTGAGACAGAGTCTTACTAAGTGCTCAGGTTGGTCTTGAACCCATTCTGAAGCCCAGTCTGGCCTTGAACTTGCAATTTTCCTGCCTCAGTCTCCTGAGAGAGTATAGGTCTGTGCCACCCGGTCTAGATGAAACATTCCTTCTAAACAAAACGCAAAACTAACAATCATATAGAGAAAAAAGTTGCCAGATATTAAAATAAACAGAGGAATCTCAAGTGGTTGAGAAACACAAAGAAATGTTCAGCATCCTTAGCTATCAGAGAAATGCAGATCAAAAAGACTTTGAGCCGGGCACTGGTGGTGCACGCCTTTAATCCCAGCACTTGGGAGGCAGAGGCAGGTGGATTTCTGAGTTTGAGGCTAGGCTAGTCTACAGAGTGAGTTCCAGGACAGTCAGAGCTACAGAGAAGCCCTGTCTCAAAAAACCAAAAGACTGAGATTCTACCTTATACCTGACTAAATGGCTAACATCAGACCCACAAGTGACAGCTCCTGCTGATGAGGGGAAATTCATTCCTTCATTGCTGGGAGTAGTGCAAACTTGAATTTGTTCAGTCACTTTGGAAATCAATTACAACACTGTTTCTCAGAAACTGGAAATCAATCTACCTCAGGACCCTTCTATACTGCTCCTGGGCATATACCAAAGTATGTTCCATTCTATTATAAGGACACTTGCTCAACCATGTTCATAGCAGCTTTATTCCTAATAGCCAGAAGCTGGAAACAACCTAGGTGTCCTCAACCAAAGAATGCATAAAGAAACTGTGGTCCATCTCCACTTTTTAAAACAATGGCATCATGACATTTGCAGGCATATGGATGGAAATATCATCCTGAGGGAGGTAACCCAGACCTGGAAAGACAAACATGGTGTGTACTCACTTATAAGTGGATATTAGCCATAAAGTAAAAGACAATCATGCGATAGCCCACAGACCCAGAGAGGCTAGGTAACAAGAAGCCCCATGGAATCCTCGAGAGAAACCCTAGCAGAGACTCCTAGTAGTGGGGGCAGGGAGCCTGAACCACCATCTTCTGTAACCAGGCAAGGCCTCCAGTGGAGGGATGGGGACACCAACCCAGCCACAAAGTCTTTAACCTAGAGGTTGTCCTGCCTGCAGAGGGTTGTGGGACCAGAGCCTATCAGAATCGTCGTCAAGGAGACCAGAGAAACCATCCAGCAACTGACAGGAGCAGATGTGGAGAGCTCCAGGCAAGCCCTCTTCCCGGGGGCCTAGAATGGAGTTAGGCCCGTCAAAGCCCTGATAAGATTCACTACTGGTGCTGACGATGAGTTCTTTAAGTCCTTAGCACTCCTGGTGTTCATCCCCCTGTAGTAAGCAAAGATGCCAGGGACCTGCCAGCAAGCTGACTTTAATTAGCAGCTGTGGGCTCCCCTCTGTGACAAAAAGTCTTCTGTATAAGATGGACAGTTTCCTTTGATGCCTACTATTACATTTTTTTTTTTTTTCCGAGACAGGGTTTCTCTGTGTAGTCCTGGCTGTCCTAGAACTCACTCTGTAGACCAGGCTGGCCTTGAACTCAGAAATCCGCCTGCCTCTGCCTCCCAAGTGCTGGGATTACAGGCGTGCGCTTACTATTACATTTCCAAGAAAAGAAATTTCCCTTTAAATAGCAGATCAGGTACACCACAGGGGGGCACCATCCTGAACCTTGCACTGAGAGGAACTCATCAGTTGTTAAACACATACACTCACAATGTTTTTCCTCCCTTAAAGAGAGGGTTGAACTGGGTGGTGGTGATGCACACGTTTGATCCCAGCACTTAGGAGGCAGAGGCAGGCAGAGCTCTAAGTTCAAGGTCTACAGAGTGAATTCTAGAACAGCCAGGGCTACACAGAGAAACCCTGTCTCAAAAAACCAAAAGAGGGAGAGGGTTGAAGACGCACTGAGAAGCAATCAGTACGAATGAATGAATGCCTCGGACGGACTGTGGCCCCAGTACCGAGACCCAGAGGGCTGCGGGCAGCGAAGGGGCGGTGGCCTGCAGGACCTGACGTACCAGTGATCGTCCGCAATCAGCACCCCAGACAACTGGATGTCGTGGTTTGAGTTTGGCGCGCACTTTCCAACCGTGGTCACTCCCTCCTTCACCATGTAGAGCAGCATCTCCGACAGCTGTGGGTCTTCATTGAGATTCACGAGGTTTGGCAAGTGGTTGTCCATTTGAAATGTAACTCCTGCTTTCTGGTAGAAGCAAAAGAAAATCATGACATTATTAAAGTCACCTGAAAGAATGGTCTGTGTTGAATATTAGAATCACTTTATAGACTTTCAGTGCATATAGGTTCATCGAGATTAAAACTCAGTAATAGAGTACATGCATGTAAAGTGTCCTGGTTTTAAGCATTCACACACACACATATACACACACGCACACACCCATGTACACATATGCATGCACACAGCCCAGAAGCCCTCCTTTGTGGCTTCTCTATGCCTGTCACCACGGCACTAAGCTCACGGTTCGGTAGCTCTTCCCCTGTACAGTCACATCAACGCATCTCTGCTGGCTTGCTTTTACTCTACACAGACTTTAGCACTTCTGCTCGGTCTCATCAGCACCACCTTAACTGACTCGCACAGACTGCCCGGAGCCTCTGGAGCACCTGACCCTGCTTCCTTTGTTCCATAACCATCCTACATGGGTGATCCCTCCACTCCCTGTCAGATCCTTCTAAGAGCTTCTCACTTCCTAAAGAGTAGAGAGTAAGATCCCTTAGCCTAGGAATCCCGAGCTGAGCTCGGTGCGCCCAGGGCACCCTGCCATGGTCAACTCTCATGACATCCAGACTGCCTCACCACATCTCCTCTCCTCCACTGCTTAGTTCCCACCTACCAAAATCTCACCCAACCTCACATCTCACCTCTTCTTTTGTTTTTTTCTTGTGTAAATCAGGCTAGTCTGTAACAATGTACGCCAAGCTGGCTTCAAAACTCAGGATCCCCCTACTCAGCCTCAAGGTGCTGGAATTAGAGTCATGGGCCACCACACCTGGCAAATCCTACCTCTTCTGTGAAGATCTCCTGACTGTTCCCAAAGACCTTTTCTGCTTTCTTTGAGTGAAGAGAGAGTGAGTGTGTGTGTCTCTGTGTATTCAGGTAGGGATGGGGGTATGTAAGCTGCCAGAAGTCAATACTGGCTGTCTCAGTCACCTGCCACCTTATTTTCTGAGACATTCTCTCCCTGACCCTAGGCTAGCTGGCCACTGAACTGCAGGGATCCACCTATTTTCTCCTTACCCAAGCTCCTTGGCCTACTAGCCCTAGGGCGAAGGCGTGCGCCACCCACACTCGCCACCACCTGCTTTTGCTCAGCTGCTGAGGACCTGACCGCAGCTCCTCACACTTGTGCACTGGAACTCAGTGAAGACCTGTTGACGCATCTCTCCAGTCCCTTCTCTCCAGCCCCTTCCGCGGAAGCTTTACTGTACCCTAGCACCGAAACGACCTTGATGGCCACTCTCTACTCTTAACTCTTCTCAAATATCCTTTGGATTTCACTACAGTAAGGGGTTTTGATTCCTCCAAAAATAAAAACTAAGACAAAAAAATTCCTCCCTCGGCCATACAACCCTGCTACCTGACTTCTCAAAGAGTTCTCAATTCTAATTCTCAAGAGTTCAAGAGTTCTAATTCTCACAGAGTTCTATGTGTGGCTCTATTTTGTCTTGTCACTGTTCAATCAACTGTCCTCTGCCCCCACACTGCCCCCTTGCCCCCATGAGTGGCCTTCACATTTCAAGGACCTGGAATCATTGTGCCATCTGCCATGTCTATTACTACTGACCCTGAAATCAGGTCTCCCAGGGCTGGTGACAGGGCTCAGTCAAGGTGCTTCTTTTGCACAAACCTGATGACCCACGTTCAGAATCTCCAGAACATGAGTCCCCCAGGATCTATAGCATACATATACACATAAGAAAAGTTTAAAAATAATAAAGGCAATTGTCCGCCTTTCCACACTTCTGCCTCCCAACCCCACCCCTCCTAGACCGCCACTGCCCAAGCTCTCACTGTCTCACATCTTAACCATACCCGCAGCTTCTAAGTGAACATCCTTACAACCTGGTCTTTCCTTCTTCAAATCTACCTTTCCCAGTGCAAAGCAAACCTTAGCTGGGTGTGGTGGCACATGACTGCTGTCCCTGCATGCAGGCTCCAGGCAACCACGACCTAGATCCAGATAGTCTCCCCCCCCCACCCCCCATCCTGATGGTCCTTTTGTTTCAGTGGTAAAGCTTAGCACACCCAGCACTGGGGGCAGCAGGACGGCTGAGTGATCCCACAGAGACTCCACGATGAGGAAGGTAAGAAAGGTGACCACCAAAGAGAAGGGCCCCGTGGCCTCAGACAGAGCGAAGCCCAGAATGGAACAGGAGGGGAGCTGCCATTGAGAGCCTGGTTCCTGATACAGCCAGGAATCAAGCCACCAACACCAGGGTCAGGCCCTGATCCAGCCACGCCAACTGTGGTGGCCTCGGCACCAACACACTTGGCTGCTGCGTCAAGGTCCCAGGAAACAACACGGAGTCTGGCCACTGGGACGGGAGAGCTGCAGTGGAAGGCTGCTTAGGCGGTGCTAGTCTGCCCAGGAGGACGCAGACGCTGGCCTGACTCCAGTGCGGGAGCAGATCAGAACTGGGGATAGCAGCAGTGGCTTTGTGATCTGTCTTAGAGCCCTTGGTCTCTAACGATTCTTTGTTAATTATCTTTATGTATTTCTTTGTACAGAATAACTATATGATGAAGATGGGAAATGAAATTCACAGGCGGATTTTTCTATTTCCAGTCAGCTTAGGAAATTGAAATGATACCTGTAACTCCTTTGTCTCTTGAAGTTTTCTTTTTTCAGCTTGTTCAAACTTTTCCTTCCATACTCTTTCCAAAAAAGAAAACATTGACGTTAGAAATCCATTTGCGGAGGATGGAAATTAAGAGACCACCAGAGAAGCTTGCAGAATACCGACAACCACTTAACATACGGCGAGGAGGATCCCGGATTGTCTCAGCCCTCCCTGTCCTCCAAGCTCCGGACCTGGGTGTCGCACTCACCTGTGAATCTCAGCCATGTCTCTCTCCTGCTGATGCAGCTTCATCCTTAGGGATGTGATCTCTTGCCGACACAGTCTGTACCGTTCAGGGTCAATGTTCTGGCTGTTTCTTTGCGCAGCTTTTAACTTTTCAATTTCTGCTTTCAACTCTAAAGATTTGTAAAACGATGTGTGATGAATGACTAAATCTGGGAAGAGATTCCTGATTGCTGTTCCCCCAACTGCTCTTTTCAAACCTTTTCCTGCTCTCCCCTCACACCTCCTCCCTCTCTCTCTCTCTCTCAATCTCTCTCTCTCTCTCTCTCTCTCTCTCTCTCTCTCTCTCTCTCTCACTGTATACTTACCTCCTCCATCACTGTCAGGTTTGTAACTAGCATATATTAGCAAATAGTCATGGAAAAATAGTTTTCTCAAAATTATATATATATATTAAAATTGGAATTAATTAATCAAATCTAAACTGTGGAATATTTTTTTAATCAAGTAAACGGGGTGTGTGTGTGTGTGTGTGTGTGTGTGTGTGTGCGTGTGTGTGTGTGTGGAGCGGGGCTTGGTAAAATGCTCGTTGTATGTGTTTGAGAATGGAAGTAGCACCTATGTAAATGCTGGGTGGGTACAGCAGCCTGTCTGTAATTCTACTACTTGTAAGGCAGAGACAAGGGACTCCCCAAAGCTGATTGGCTAGCTAGCTTAGACATACTGGGGAGCTTGGGGTCAGTTGAACGACTCTGCCTTAATGAAAGAGACGGAGAACAATCTTGGGAGACTCCTAACATCAGCCTTGGGCTTCCATAGTACAGTATGCAAACACAGGTGCTACACACATACATTTGAACACATAGTCAGTGTGCACACACACACAAAACTTGAGACAACGGTCACCTCTGATCAACTTTGCATTCATGTCCTCGTTGACTTTGGCGACGTTGATGATCAGGCGGGCTTGGGTGGCGTATCTGAGCGTGCTCAGGGTTTCCTCTATGTTGCTGGCAGCAGGACTGATGGTGGCAATCATTGCTGTTTTTGAATTTCCACCCAGGCTTTCTTTTAAAAGCCTTTAAGGAAAAGAGAGAAACAGACACCATTAGACTTTTAGTCTACACCTACCTGGTAGCAGTAATTGTCTAGAAAACTCAACTCAACAGAGGGCTAACATCCAATACATATAAAGAACTAAAACCAACCTGCACATCAAGAAAACAACCCAACTAACAAATGAGGTACAGAACTAAGAAGAGTTCTTCTTGAAAGAGAAAATAAATACAAATGGCTGAGGAACACTTAAAGAAATGTTCCACATCCTTAGCCATCAGGGAAAAGCAATGAAAACTACGTGGAGATTTCATATCACTGCAGCCGGAACGGCAGGACATCCAGGCTGCCTCCAGCCTCTGCTCTTCGGAAGAGAGCTGGTGGAGTGCAGACTCGGGGCTGGACGGAGTCCCCTCAAGACCCAGCGACACCACTCTTGGGTGTAGACTCAAAGGACTCGGCATCGTGCTACAGACATGCTTGCTCACCCTCTTCACTGCTGCCCCATTCACAACAGCCAGAAACTGAGGACAGCCCAGATGCCCACCAGCAGAAGAACGGATAATGACACTGCGGCACATTCACACAAGGGAATATTAGTCAGCTGATGAGAAAAATGAAATCATGAAACATGCACAGAAATGGATGGTTAGAGGAAATCACCCCATGTGAGGGAACCTTCTGTGTGAGAGCTCTGCATGTACACTGTAACATGCGCACACACAAACATGCACACTGCAACATGTGCACACACAAACATGCACACTGCAACAAGCACACACACAAACATGCATACTGCAACATGCACACAAACAAGCATGCACACTGCAACATGCACACATGCAAACATGCACACTGCAACATGCACACACACAAACATGCACACTGCAACATGCACACACAAACATGCACACTGCAACATGCACATACACAAATATGCACACTGCAATATGCACACACACAAACGTGCACACTGCAACATGGACACACACAAGTATGTACACTGCCACATGCACATACACAAACATGCACACACACAAACACACACTGCAACATGCACACACACAAAATATTAATAAAAGAAGAATGCCCTAAAGACAAGGGGTCATTTTTCCTGATGCTTATCATCTTCCACACCATCATAAAGCAGAAGAATTCCAAGTAAAACTATTAGAAGCTGTGGGCTGCCCATCTACATCTGTGTTATTAGAAGTTGAACACTGAACGCATACAGGGTAATGATGTACCAGAAGTAAAGTCTACACTCACTATAGAAACACGGCAGAGCCCTGTGCTAGCTGTTAAGTGCTAGGCAAACAATTATTCAGCTCCACCTCACACACGGAGCAAGCACTGGGTAATGCACAGTAAATGCTAACAAGCATAAGCAGAGCGCTGTACATTCGTTCTCTTAGGACTTCACGTTCTTTAACCTCACTGCTGCTTTTAAAGGTTTCGATGTGATCTCCATTTTATACATGAGGAAACAGGCCGCACTATTGGGTTTACTAAGTCAGAATTTACAAGATGCAAAGCTGAGATTCAACTCCAGGGAGATTGTTTCTGGAATTCATCGTTCTCCTCTATGACAAAAATGATATGAAAGCAGCCCATCATATGTGCGTGCGTGTGTGTGTGTGTGTGTGTGTGTGTGTGTGTGTGCGTGCGTGTGTGTGTGTGTGTGTGTGTGTGTGTGTGTGTGTGTTGGTTTGAATAAGAATGGCCACCACAGGTTTATATGTTTGAGTGCTTGGTCCTTAATTGGTGAAAGGGACTATTTGGCAAGGATTAGATGTAGCCTTGTTGGAGGAGGTGTGGCACTGGTGGTGGGCTCTGAAGTTCCCGTTAGCTCTCTCTCCCTCCTCCCTCCTCCCTCCCTTCTGTCCTTCTCCCCTTCCTTCTGCCTCATGGCTGGGGAGCAGCCTGCTCTCAGCTGTTGTATCAGCTCTGTGCCTGCCTGCTCGCTGCTTTTCTCCGCGCTATGCTCATGATCTTCTCTCTCTTTCTGTCTGTCTCTCAGTCTCTCTCTGAAGCCCTAATATAGATGTTTTTTGTTTGTTTGTTTGTTTGTTTGTTTGTTTTTTATAAGTTGCCTTGGTCACAGTGTTTGTCACAGCAATAGAACAGTAACTAAGACACAGACCTAGTCCCCCACCAGCCATTCAACCCAGCCCTGGGGACTGGGGACTTGGTGGGTCACATAGACTAGCCAGCCATTCAACCCAGCCCTGGGGACTGGGGACCCGGTGGGTCAGAGAGACTAGCCAGCCATTCAACCCAGCCCCGGGGACTGGGGACCCGCTGGGTCAGAGAGACTAACCAGCCATTCAACCCAGAACACTGGGCTCCAGACTCAGTGAGAGATCTTGTTTCAAAAAAATCAGGTAGAAAAAGGATAGACGACACCTGAATTCCACCCCTGACTTCTACCTGTACATACACAGGCAAGCACACCTGCACACATATGTGCACACACCACAAACATACACCAAACCCAAACGTAATTACTAATGCTTTGAAAGATACTTGCCATGTAAGAGTGGATTCACGATATGGAATAAAAACCCTCTTCCCGTGTGCTTGTTCGGAGAGCGCAGATATGACCTTCCCCAAAGTCAGCAAGGACTTGTTAATGCTCACACCTTCCTGTGCACCAGATTCAAAAACGATTACAAGTTTATTTCACAAAATATACCTTTCGCCTCATACAATTACTGAGTAAACGTTCTTCCATAAACTATTGACATTTTTATGATTCAACATTTTCTTTGAAACCTAATCCCAATATAGTATGTAAATCACAGCAATCTATAAACTAAAGATAAAGGTACTTTTTTTGTTGTTAGTATATTCAATTTGCACTTTCTTAAAAAAAAAAAAACGACGTCGTCAAAGTGAGTTTCATCGTCGTGTGAAGAGTAGGGGGAACGCTAGGGTGCACCTGTGCCCCCCCCCCCCGATACTATGGGGCCTGAGGCAGGAGGGTCTCCTGAGCTAAGGAGTTCAGGGGCAGCTCAGCGACACAGCAAGACCCCAGCACACAGCAGAGAGGCAGGGGGTGCCCCGCCCCGCGCCTTCTTACCTTCAGCCGCTCGCCACTCGAGTGGGCTGAGGCGCAGCGCTCACTGCCAGCCAGGTCTATCAGGTTGATGCGGCTTGTGATCCTGTGGTCGTGCTCCTCCCCCTCCACAAGCTCCGTCTACAGCAGCATCCCGGGAAGAGAGTTTATGGGTCTTTTAATGACATGTCGTCAATGTAAGCCTTTAAAAAGGCAGAGCTATTTAAGTTACATTCTTTTTTTTTTTTTTTTTTAAGATTTATTATGTATACAGTGGTCTGTCTGCATGTGTGTGTCCGTGCCAGGAGGGCATCAGATGTCATTACAGATGGTTGTGAGCTGCCACACAGGAATTGCTGGGAATTGAACTCAGGTCCTGTGGAGGTGCATCCAGTACTCTTAACCTCTGAGACATCTCTCCAGCCCCCAAATTATTTATTTTTAATAATAATCTTACTGTGTAGATACATACATACCCATGAAATCTATTAAAAGCAACACGTTGAACAAACAGCATTTCCATTGTGACAAATATTTAAAAATAGCTTACTTTAAAGGAACTAAAGTCTTAACGACTTAGTTATCTTAAGCAAACAACTATGCATGGAGAAATGTCAATTATGCCAGCAGTATAAGAGCAAAATATTTTAAATCAATATAAATATCCAAGAGCAGAGAAAATCCAATTATAATAGTTAGTAGAATAAAATTTTAAAAATTAACTCTACAGAGAATTTCTATGGCATATGATCATTAAGTTTTGTGAAATCTGATTGTGATCCTAACCAACTGAAAGATTATATACCAAAATGTTTATAGAGGCTTTTTAGGAGTGCAACCTATGCATGATTTAAAAAAAAATCCATTACTCCTTTTCTGTGTTTCTGCAAGCATGTGTATGTGTTCATGGGTACATGTGTGTGAATGTTTATGTATGTATGTACACGCAGGTGTTTCTCTTCAGAAGCCACACGTCCCACCTTGCCCTGAAGCCCACCACCATGTAGCCCAGGTTGGCTGGACAGCAAGCTGGGGGGCGGGGCTCTGCCAGTCTGGGCCTCTCCAGGGCTGAGACTGCAAGTCTAGGCCCAACACCTTGACCCGGATCTGGGTCTCGAACCCAGATCCTCATGCTTGTGGAGCAAGCACTTCACTGCCTTACCCCCTTAGCCTTAAAAATCTCTTATTTTCTAATGTCTTTGCAAGTAATCTAAAGTTGCTATATATTGTCATGCATTGCTACACTTTTTCAACGATGTAGCAAATTGTTAGTCATCTACTTTTGATATCATAAATTACTGGCCATGTGTTTTTTATTAAAAAATGATAAAATCCTATACTGTTAGACATAAGTCATTAAAAGTTAATATGACATTTCTTAAAAATCTATTCACATTTATAGCAAAATATCTATACGCCTACTTTTAGATTTACAGAAGTAAGAAAGACAAACATAAAGCAAATGCATTCACTCTCATCTATGAAAGTCACGAGCAATGAGACTTTGCACTTGGGACCCAGGACTCAGGATCTTAACCCGAGCTGACCTGAAGCCGCCAAGGGAGGGAAACAGCAAATAGTCCTACCCGCCATGACTCCTGTGAACCACAGCCATCTCCAGCAAGCGCGAAGTCACTGACGGTGCAAGAGTGGCGCTCACATATTGATGGTAACCAATGGCTGTCTAATAGAATCCACTCAACAGAGGAGGAACCACGCCTGCAAACCCAGCCAGTTACCCAGGGCTAATGAGGTCCTGGATCTTAAAGGAGAACCAACCTATTCCTGCCACTTTACTAAGCAGCACAATTCCCAGCTGTATTTTAAGTACACATCCTTACGTGCACAGGTAAGTGTGGCTCTCACTTGTCATCAAAGAAGCGTCTCTCTGACGAGAGACCCTTACAGAAAGCAGAGACAACTGCTCACAGGATGCCAGCCCCAACAGGTACGGGTACCACACACTCCTGCACTTAAGGCCGAGGGAACATCTCGGAAGAGGAGACAGAAAGGCGGGAAAAGTCGGAGGACCAGGAGAACTGCGGTGAGATTTTTTTGTCTCCTAAAGATGTCAGGAAAGCTTCGCCCAGGATATCTCAATGGTACTTGCCTAAACAAGACCTGAGCAGGGACAATACCAAGAGACATGCTAATCTAGAAAGGAAAAACCCTCACGGGCCTCCACCACTAGACTACAGGCACCTGAGGCATGCTGAGAGGGCCGGAAGCAGTCTTCTTCAGGGATAAGACCCAGAAGTGGCAAATACCACGGGTCAGCCCTGGGATCACATACACACAAACAAATTGTGTGTGTGCATGTATAATAACAATTACAGGAAAAAAAGTCATACATTTGAGAAGGGGACAGCATGGGAGAGACTGGAGGAAGGAAAGGGAAGGGGTAAAAAATGTAATTACCTTTTAATTAAAAAGTGAAATTGAGTTACAATAAAAAAATACCTTGGTCTGCGTCATCACCAGGGTGAAAACGGAGTGGGACCGGGAGCTCTTGTCGTTCATGCCGGTGGCTGCGGTGGCTCTTTGTTTATTTCCCAGCTCCAGCCAGCTCTAGTGAGAAAGAAGTAGGCCAGGTGGGCCTACGGTGACTTACTCAAAGAGATTAAGCAACAAAAAAGAGAGCACAGTTGATTTCCACATACATCTGTAACTTACACACAGGCTTAGTTAACTTATAAAAAAGAAATTATCTTTTAACGATTTGCACGGCCATTGACTCTTTTGGCTTTGGCTGTATTTGTTCCTTTCACAGAAATCGTGCTCCAGGAAATAATGCCCTTCAGAATCTTTCTAGCCAGGTAGTGGTGCCGCACACCATTAATGCCTGCAGAGGCAGGCAGATCTCTGTGAGTTCGAGGCCAGCCTGGTCTACAGAGCAAGATCAAGGACAGCCAGAATTATACAAAGAAATCCTGTTTCAAAAAAAAAAAAAAAAATCTCTCTCATACATATAATCTTTCTCTGATTTTCTAAAGTAACAGGATGTTCAGTATTTTAGTTGATAAAATTAACTAGTTTGGTTAAAACTTAACGTGCACATTCGGTTCACGAGATTTTTCCCTTTACTGATGCCAACAACTTAGGGGAAATAGTCTCATAAATGCTTATCATTGTGCTCTATCTAGTTAAAACGAGATAAAATATAACCAATCTTACCTGAATATCAGAGTACGAACTGACAACATTCCTGTTTTTTAAAAAGTAAAAAGACAAAAACAATTTTACTAATGATTTTATTCTTGTTCAATAAATTATCTGTTAATAATTACTCTCTGACAACCATAACGAAATAATTCACAAATATTATCACACTAATTCCCCCTAAGTCATTCCTTAAAAGTCAGGAAATACGATAATGCTTTAAGTCTTACCAGAAATTACGACTCTTCCCCTACTAAAAAACTTGGAATCTTAACATTATAATATTCTAATTTGTAACATGAAAATACATATATCAGATCATATGTACATGTATAATATGCATGTTATTGAACAGAGCTGAACCTATACTGAGCCTTTCCCTAATGAAAAGCGCTTAAATGCAGAGTCAGTGACTCCTGGCAGGGGTGAAGCTCTTCACTTAGCCTCCTAAAGTAACAAGCATAGAAAGGGAGTTGTAAAGACGCTAAGTTGACAGGGTTGGGGTGGGAGGGGTGGGGGTGGGGATGAGAGTAAGAAGGAAATGGACGTTTATAGCCAGATGAGTCAATAGCTGGTGTCAGAGACTTCACAGGCATTTTGAAAGATACTGGCAATACAAGCACAAAGAACTAAGCCCGTTTGGACCGAGGGGAGAGAGGCATGGGAGCTTTGGTGCTGGGATGCAAACGCTGTGTGACAAGGACCATGGGCGAGCACGCGCTCTCTCTGAACGCTGCTCTCCCTCGCGCTGGCTCAGCGGACACTTACATCGACAGGCCTTCGACGTACGGTCCAGACACGGGGTGCTCCCTCACTCGCAGCTGCGGGGAGACATTGCACCTTTGAGAATGTGACAAATATGTAGCAGAAAATACAATTCTGAATCTTTTATATATATATATATTCAAGTTTGGGATAGTCTTATCTTTATGCAGAGAGAAATAATGGTTCTCACAAAATATGTAAGACACTAAGAAACATCCTCGCCAGAGATACTTCAGTTGCATAATATACAGACTGTACACGCCTTACTTTTTATTCTTTTTTTTTTTTTTTTTTTTTTTTTTTGGTTTTTTTTTTTTTTTCCGAGACAGGGTTTTTCTGTATAGCCCTGGCTGTCCTGGAACTCACTCTGTAGACCAGGCTGGACTCGAACTCAGAAATCCGCCTGCCTCTGCCTCCCAGAGTGCTGGGATTACAGGTGTGTGCCACCACCGCCCGGCTTACTTTTTATTCTTAAGTTAAAGCCTGTAGTAGCTTTTATACATGCTCGTATGTCTCTCTAAAAATCATATATTCATTGTAAACTTCAGATATTAAAATTTTCACCTATATAGAGCTGTGGTGACATACACTTTTTATCCCAGCACTCAGAAGGCAGAGGTAGGAAGATCTCTGAGTTCGAGGCCAGCCTGGTCTAAGGAATGAGTTCCAGGACAGTCAGGGCTACATAGAGAAACTGTCTTGAAAATCATTTTTAAAAAAAGAGCAAGCTTTTTTTTTTAAAGCTTTATCCAACATTTTTTTTTTCCCCGAGACAGGGTTTCTTTGTGTAGCCCTGGCTGTCCTGGAACTCACTCTGTAGACCAGGCTGGCCTAGAACTCAGAAATCCGCCTGCCTCTGCCTCCCAAGTGCTGGGATTACAGGCATGCGCCACCAACGCCCAGCTTTTATCCAACATTTTTAAACTGTAAAGAAATCATTGAGATAATGTGATTTAAACTGTATAGAAATCATTGAGATAATGTGACTTTAAGTCCCTCAGTGTTATCAATGGCGAACTTAATAACATAAGACAGAGAAAGAGATTTTAGATTTTCACTTCTTGTGTTGAACTTATCTTCATAAAATTAAAACTCCAATTCTAACTGCAGTTTTGCTTTGCTTCTTTTTAACTGAAAATCTTTTTCATAGGTGATCTGCAAAGCATCAGATAAGCAGATGCTGGGCAAGAGCCTTGAGAGTGGGGAGGCCCGGGTTCAGTCCCTAGGGTCTCATGCTTGTAAACCCAGCACTGGGGAAGGGGGGGCCGGAGGCTCACCGGGACTTACTGACTAAGCCTCTGGCCTAACTGCTGAGCTCTAGGCCGATGAGACTGCCTGCCTCAAGGGCAGACAGTATGCTGATGACATCTGAGGCTGGCCAGGCCTCCATATACAGGGAAACACTCATGCATTTTACAACATCAAATTCACTGAAACGCACGTATTCTATAAGAACACAGTTTTTAAAACATCTATTTTTTGGCCTATTTTTTAGACTATTAGAAATTCCATATTTGACTCACGTAGTCTTTTTTTTGTTTTTGTTTTTGTTTTTGTTTTTTGAGACAGGGTTTTCTCTGTGTGGTCCTGGCTGTCCTGGAACTCACTCTGTAGACCAAGCTGGCCTTGAACTCAGAAATCTGCCTGCCTCTGCCTCCCAAGTGCTGGGATTACAAGCGTGCGCCACCACGCCCGGCTAGTGACTCGTGTAGTCTTAATAAATCATGGGGCAAATATTTTATTTTTAACTTTTAGACAACATCTGATTAAAATTTATTTATGTATTGTTTCATGAGGCAGGGTTTCTTTGTATAGCCCTGGCCGTCCTGGACCAGTAGCCCTGGCTCTGTAGACCAGTTAGCCTTGAGCACAGAGATCCCTCTGCCTCTGCCTCTGCCTCCCAAGTGCTGGGATAAAAGGCGCGCACCAACATGCCCTGCCTCAAAAAATGAGCTAAATCACAACTAATTTTAATTTTCGTTTGTGATGTTGATACTTCTAAATAATGTAGTTAAATTGGAGACTCAAAGGATTTGTTATCACGTGAAAGTATTTGTGTAAAAGTTGAAGCCGTGTTCTGAAGGGATCTCACAAATGTATGTAGTTATACACATAGAAATAAAAACAAATGGTAAATAAAGGCAGACAGCCCCATAAGCACAAGTGCCTGCCCCAAGCCTGATGACTTACCTGAGTTGATTCTAAGGATAGAATCCACACTGGAAGGAGACAATGGGCTCCATGAGCCTCTCCTCTAGTCTCTAAGCATGCACATCTACACACACACACACACACACACACACACACACACACACACGACACACACACACACGAACACGCGCACGCACGCGAGGTGGCTCACTCAGCAGGTAAAGAAAGGCACTTGCCAACAAGCCTGATGACCTGAGCTCAGTCCCTGGGATCCCCATGATAGAAGAGAACGATTCCGGTGTGGTCCAGGCTTCCCCGTAAACAAGTTATTTAATAGGAAAATTTATTTAAGTAGGAAAAATTAATTAAAATCTTACGGGTTGTTTTCTCTGCCCATTTTCACCTTTACAAACCAGAAGATCATGAATTTTTTCATTATAAACTTCAAAGAAGCTCATTTCAAGATGGTAGGTGACCTGGAAGGAATAGAAACAAAGTGTCCAACTTATTTTAAGATTCCTTACATCTTTACAAATCATCTGCCTAATATGGATACAGATCCAGAATACATGAAGGACTCTTACCGCCAACATAAAAAAAATATAAAGAAAAATCAGGAAAGAGCTTGAACAGACCAATCTCCAAGAAACACAAACAACTGACAGATAAGTGCGGATCAACATCACCTGTCAGCAGGGAGATGCCAATCAAACCGCGAGGAAACATTTCATACCCGTGAGGACGACTATAAAGAACAGCGATAAATTGGGCTGGCGTGATGGCTCAGCCGTTAAGAGCATTTGCTGCTCTTGCAGAGAACCTGGGTTCAGTTCCCAGCACCATGACCTGACTGCCACCTGTAACTCCAGTGACAGAGAATCCATTGCCCTCTTCTGGCCTCTGAGGACACCAGTACGTGTAGGTAAACACTCATAATACATAAAATAAAAACAAATGTTTTAAATAGAGGAAAGCAACAAGTATTGATAAGGATGCAAAGAGACTTGACTTCTCTGCCATTATTGGGAGGAATGTAAGACGGCAAACCACTATTGAAAAAAGTTCCACAAATTTAGCCCAGGGCTCACATTTCTCCTCTGACAGAATACTGAGTATTCAAATGTAAATTTATGCAGCAGGGTCATTACTACGGATATAAACAACCTTTTGTATTATTATCCAGCCACCAGAAGGAATAAAGTTCTGAGGGATACTTGCTGTAACAGGGATGTCTCCGACAAACAACGCCAGGGAAGGAAACCAGACACAGGGGTTATACATTACATGATTCTATTTATGTGAAAATTTCAAGGCAAACAAAATCAGAGACTTAAGCAGATTAGTAACTGCCCAAGTTTGAATAATGGGACATGACAATTTATTATGTTCAAGGTCTTCTTTGGAGGTAATGGAAAGTTTTGGAACTATATAGGGACTACATTAAGAATTTACCACCTGAAGCTGGGCAGTGGTGGTACATGCCTTTAATCCCAGGAGGCAGAGGTAGGTGGATCTCTGTAAATCCAAGGCCAGCCTGGTCTACAGAGCAAGTCCCAGGACTGCCAGGGCTGCACAGTGAAACCCTGGGAAAACAAAAACAAAAACAAAAGAAGAATTTGCCACATGGGCCTGTGAGGAGGGTCAGCTGGTAAGGGCATCACTGCCTAGCCTGATGACCTGAGTTTGATCTTGGGGTCCCACATAGTAGAACAAAGGGCAGATTCCTACAAGCTGTCCCCTGACCCCCAAGGGCACAGTGTGACACATCTGCCCCACAACAAATAAATACAATTTTAAAAATTGCACCACTAAACTGTACACTTTAAAATGGTTAATGTTCTATAAATGTTATCCCCATAAAACAAGTTTTTCTTCTAGATAAAGTTCTAACAAGTTAACGGCTAGATAAAGTTCTATTCAAGCCCATAAGTATTTTAAGTGCTCATCTACCATGGGTATGGCTTTAGCATATTGCTAAGGATGTAAAGAAATGAAGTACAAGGCCTTGCCCACCCTGAGAAATCAAGACACTCTCCAACAGAAAATGAATTGTCAAAGAAATGGGAGAAAACCTTTGCCAGCTATACATCTGACATATGATTCCTGTACAGACCATATATGGAGCTTAAAAAAACCAAACCAGCCGGGTGGTGGTGGTGCACACCTGTAATCCCAGCACTTGGGAGGCAGAGGCAAGCGGATTTCTGAGTTCGAGGCCAGCCTGGTCTACAGAGTGAGTTCCAGGACAGCCAGGGCTATACAGAGAAACCCTGTCTCAAAACACCAAAAAAAAAATCAAACCCAAAAACAAAAACAAAAACAAAAACAAAAAAAAAAAAACCAAGAACATGAACAACCTGACTTAAAAAAAGTCTACGGAACTGAACAGACAATTCTCATGAGAAAGGACACAAATGCTCTTTAAGTGTTATATACAATTAGACATCAAGGAAATACAAAAAACTAATCTTTTTTTTTTTCCCCCAAGACAGGGTTTCTCTGTGTAGCTCTGGCTGTCCTGGAACTCACTTTGTAGACCATGCTGGCCTCGAACTCAGAGATCCACCTGCCTCTGCCTCTGCCTCCCAAGTGCTGGGACTAAAGGCGTGCATCACCACCGGCTACTCTTTTATCTTACAAAGACATCGAGTCCTGGCAAGGCTGTGGCGAACAGGACCTTGCTGTCAGTAGGAGTGTGGACTGGCGGAGCCACCATGGAAATCAATGTGGACGTTTCTCACAAAACTAAAAATGCGGCAGGGCGTGGCAGCTGATGCCTTTAATCATGGCACTAAGCGGGCAGAGGCAGGTGGACCTCTTTGAGGCAGCCTGCTCTGCAGAGAAGGTTCCAGATAGCAAAAGCCTACATGGTATAGAGAGAGTCTCTGTTGTACTGTATGGACACATCACTTGTCAATAAAAAGCTGACAGCCTATTAGCTGAGGCAGGAAAAAGGAGATGGAAGTTCCAGTAGAGAGAGCGTTCCTGGGATAGAGTCAGAGGCAGGGACAGATTTGCCTCAAACTCAAGTGGCAGATCTTAGACTACTTTAAGTTACAAGCTATCCTGGCTTGAATCGGCTCATTTCATGGGAAAATAACTTAGCAGCAGCACGGCTAGAAAGGCATGGCTTTTAAAGCAGAGGCAGGGTCCCTACTCTGGCTTCACTATCCTGCTTCACCTTGCCCATGTGTAGCTGTATCCTGACTTTGCACCTGCTTGACCACAGAGATACATAAATGGGCATATAACCCCCTTCTTATAAGCCACTACCATAGCACAAAAGGAGAGAAACAAAGGCGCTGGGTGTGGTGGAGCACACATGGAGTCCCAGCACTCCGGGAAACCAGGGCAGAAGAACAGAGAATTCAAGGGCAGCCTGAGCTACAGACCAGAACTCAGGAGCATAAGGTGGGTTCTAGCACTGCCCCCAGGGAGAGCTGCATCTGGAACCCCCTTCCCTCTCCCTCTCCAGCCACACACACCAAAGCAGCGTGATCGGGAACTGAGAAGGCCATCTTCTAGACCTCACAGTGGGTCTGGGCGGTCATGACTGTAATTTGAATTTGAGCATACCTCTGAGGTTTGTTTTTTGGCTATTTGAGCAAAAAGATCTTCACAAAATCTTGGAATTATTCCTGGTTCTTCATTAAGCCCCATCATCCTAGAAATATATTGTGAATGGGAAGGAAACAGCATTGATTAGTTTGGAAATATTTTAAAATTCCTTTAGGAAAAAAGGTCTGGAAAGGCAATAGAGAACATGCAGCTGGAGGTCCATCACTGGTACCTGTGACTCTAGGCTTGGGAACCAAACCTGCCACGTCGAGGCCTCACTTCAGGCCAGGGTCTCACACAGCCCCACAGCTGGCCTCAGCTGCTTCCTTGGGGAGATGGGAGCAGGGCTGAGGATTGAACCTGGAATCTCACATATTCTAGGCAAGCATTCTTCCATTAGACTGCAGCCCACGAACGTCCTGAACTTGACTCTCCTGCCTCTGCCTCCCAGATTCTGAGCCACCATGCTGGTTTTTACGCTTCTGAGTTTGCCCTCGGACCTCCCGTGTGATAGATACTAAACCCCATTAAACCCCAATCCAGTCCTTAAATGGGAATGTCAGAAGTACACCATGGAGAGGGTTACTGTGAGAGTGTAAGCAAAGGCTGCCTTCGAGCACCTTCCTCCAAACCCTCCTGCTTAAAGTACATATTAAAATATCCTTAATAAGACCCCATTTCGGTAAATAAAACCAGGAACTTGCATATGACCAAAATTTCTAGTCAAGTATTTATCCAGTAATTCCACAGTTCCTCATACTGTTTAATATAGAAAGATTGAGGTGTCTTGGATCTGCTAAACATGAGAGACCAAGATATCTTACTATCAATTCTTAGCGTACACCCACACCCACACATACACAAATCATCTTTGATTTGATTTCAGTTTACAAAAGAAATGCAAGTCAGGGCTAGAGAACCGGCTCAGTGGTTAAGAGCACTAGCTGCTCTTCCAGAGGACCTGGATTTAATTCCCAGCACCTACAGGGTGGCTCACAACCATCTGTAACTCCAGTTCCAGGGAATCTGACACTTTCTTTTGACCTCCTCAGGCACCCACTATGCACGTGGTACATGCAGGCAAAACACTCATACGCATGAAAAATTAAATTAGCTGATCATGGATGGCTCACACCTTAAATCCCAGCACTTGGGAGGTAGGCAGATCTCTGTAAATCCGAGGCCAGCCTGGTCTATAGAGAGTCCAGGACAGCCAAGGCTACAAAGAGAAACCCTGTCTCAAATAGATAGAGAGACAGACAGATACAGACAGACACAGACAGACAGAAAGAAATATAAGTTACAGCAGAACAGAGACAATTATATTTACAAGGTAAATTATCTCATGTGTAAAGTAAAGCCTAGAAAGCCAAGTGTGTACTTATATCTAGATCTAGTCTAGAATAACGGATGAGACCTGAGTCCAAATGTGCATGATGTCAAAACTCTAATCTTGGGAAGGCAAGAGGGTTCAGCCTAAGGTCAATTCCCAGAACCTACAGACAGATGGAAAGAACCGACTTCACAAAGCTGTCCTCTGCCCTCCACAAACGGGCACCGGTACCCATGCACACATCGCAGCGCATACACAATATTTCTAACATTTTAATAAAAGAACTGTGCTCTTTCTACAACCGTGATGTTTCTGACAAAAGAAAACGCAACCGTGTTTAGTGAGCTGTATGATCGATGTTTACTTACGTATAGGACTTCCCAGAGCCAGTCTGGCCATAAGCAAAGAGACAGGTATTATAGCCTTCAAAAGCGCTGTGCAGGAGGGGTGCAGCCAGGGTCTCATACACAGTTGTCTGGCTGGCGTAGCCAGGGTGACATTCATCAAAAGACCAAAACGAAACATCGTAAATAAAAGAGTAAATCTGTTTCATCTCGGGATGTTCCACGGTTATTTCTTCCCCGTTGGTGAAGACAACCTGGGAAGCGTTCTCAGTCTTCTCTCTAGGAAAGAGGCACGGAGAGGAAAGTCAAGGAGCCCTCGTTGCTCTGAGCGCCATCTCCACACAACAAGGAAGGCCTCTCCAAGCTTAAGGTCATCATTCCTCGGGGACAAATTCCTGAGCTTGATGTAGAAAATAAAGAAACCAAGGTTGGGGGAGGGGGGTGCCCCAAAATGTATTTTCTGTTGCTTCAAGTGCAGCTACTTAAAAGGAAACTGATATTTCAAATTCCTTGTCTGGAAAACCAATTTTTAAACTTTTCTATGGAAAAATTCTAAAATGTTCCCATCCAATATCTCTCTGTTTCAGTTCAAATCATGAAATGTCTTTTCTTATTACAAAAAAAAAAAAAAAAAAAAAAAAAAAAAGCATGGGGATAAAAATCTTTTTTTTTTTTTTTTTTTGGTTTTTCGAGACAGGGTTTCTCTGTGTAGCTCCGGCTGTCCTGGAACTCACTCGGTAGACCAGGCTGGCCTCGAAATCCGCCTGCCTCGGCCTCCCAAGTGCTGGGATTAAAGGCGTGCGCCACCACGCCCGGCGTGGGGATAAAAATCTAACGCTGGCATAAAACATAAACACAGTCTTTTTTTTTTTTTTTTTTTTTTTTTTGAGACAGGGTTTCTCGATGTAGCTCTGGCTGTCCTGGAACTCACTCTGTAGACCAGGCTGGCCTCGAACTCAGAAATCCGCCTGCCTCTGCCTCCCAAGTGCTGGGATTAAAGGCGTGCGCCACCACCGCCCGGCTTTTTTTTTTTTTTTTTTTTGAGACAGGATTTCTCTGTGTAGCCCTGGCTGTCCTGGAACTCACTCTGTAGACCAGACTGGCCTCGAACTCAGAAATCCACCTGCCTCTGCCTCCCAAGTGCTGGGATTACAGACGTGCGCCACCACAGCCTGGCCATAAACACAGGAGCGACACTGAAGCGTCCTCTGGATTCTGGCTGCCATTGCTAACACAGGGGGCCTTCTGGGCATGAGGTTCCCTCAGTTAAAGCTTCAGGTCTGCCTCTGCATCCCTCCTCCCACGTAGACAATCTTCACTTCCTCAGTAGAAGAAGCACTATTGCTGGCCCAGCTGTCAGCCTCTTCCCTGAGAATCTGCTTTAAAACCTAACTTGTCCTCCAAACCACCTGTGTCATCAATCCGGTGAGTGCCCCTCCATCTCCCACCTCTCCCCCACCCTTCAGAGCTTCCCAGAAGCATCTGGGGCCAGGCCCTTCCTTGGTCCTTTAGTGCCCAGGGTCTTTCAGTGGCAGTCACCCATCCTTGGCTTTGCCCCTCCCCTCCGGGCCCTTTGGTGGCTGTTAGACTCTCTCGGGACAGCTCATCAGCATCGCTCTCCTTATCACCAAGAGACCTTTACAGAACTCACTAACTTACCTCTAACTACTGAGTCCTTCAGTTCGAACCCTTAACTGAAAGAGTGCTCGCCAAGTCAGACTCAAAACTACCAATTCTTAAAAGTAATTCTACTGCACACTCACATTTTATAACTATTTTTTTTACTTATTTATTTTATGTATGTGGGCACACTGTCACTCTATGCCAACACACGAGAAGAGGGAGTCAGATCTCATTACAGATGGTTGTGAGCTACCATGTGGTTGCTGGGAATTGAACTCAGGACCTCTGGAAGAGCGGTCAGTGCTCTTACCCGCTGAGCCATCTCTCCAGCCCTAATTTCCCCCCACCTCCCCACACCCCAGACTGGGTTTCTCTCTATAGTCCTGGCTGTCCTGGAACTTACTCTGTAGACCAGGTTGGCTTTGAATTTAGAAATCTGCCTGCCTCTACCTCCCAAGTGCTGGGATTAAAGGCGTGCGCCACCACCGCCCGGCCTTGAATTTAGGGATCTTCCCCCAAGCACTGGGATCAAAGGCGTAGCCTCTGCACTAAGCTGATTTTTTTTAAAGTCTTATCAATAATCTGACTATCTCAACCGCAATCACCTTTACAGAAATATTCCATGCCTTCAAAATCAACTGTGCCATGCCTCTGCATGTATGAGCTCTATGTACCAAATGCAGGAGAAGCTGTTGATGATTGCCATTCTGGAACATTCTCTGGGGGAGCTTGGGAACATTCTCATACGAGCTTGTATGGCTCTCCTGAAGGGAGAGAGACATCCCCAGCCACTACAAATCAAAAGCTGGAAAGGAGATTGCATTAGAGACTTAAACGACTCACTCAGCACCAACCTCCCTCGGCCCCTGGTCACATTAGGTCCAGGCCTCACTCTGTAGCTTTGGCTGGCCTGGAACTTGGCTATGTAAACCAGGCTGGTTTCAAATTCAAAGATCCACCTGCCTCCTCCTTCCAAATGTGGGATTAAAGGTGTGCGCAATCATGCCCGGTTCAGTTTCTAAACGATATGCATATATATATAATGTATATATACACATATATACATACATATATATACATATATACATTATATATATACACATATGTATAATGGGTATATGTATATACATATATATAATGGATACACACACACACACACACACACACACACACACACATATATATATATATATATATATATATAATAGATTTTAATTTTGTATTCTATTATAAAAATAACCGGTATAACTACAATAAGCTTAAACACTGGTGAGCTGGAGATGTGACTCAATGGTACAGCACCTACCTAGTACACACACGGGGCCTTGGGTTCAATTCCCCGTACCAAGAGAAAATGCCAGCGACTTTAAAGACACTGGCTTTCTAAAAGCAGAGATTTTTAAAGACACATCATGACATGGAATTGTCTCTGCCTGAGAGCTAACGCGCCAAACATACCTTTTGCTGAAAGGCCTCACGCGCACCGCCACTGTCACTTGACTATTTTCTTCTTTTAAGGAGTCCGGTTCTATAAAGGTATTCTGGGCTGTACTTTTTTCTTCTGGAGGGAGCGTATTTTCTTGGGAGTTTTCCCTTTTATTTGCAAAAAGAGAACTTTTGGGCCTTGGTTTAACCTGAGGGCTCGCAATCCTGTGTTTAAGGGTGGATAAAGCTGGGCTTTTAGGTGGAGGCAGGTCACGCCTTGGCGTCCATCTGTGTTCTGGAACACGTTTCACCGGGGTCCTTGTTTCTAAGCTTGAGCTTCTGAGTGTACTGACATGTTTTGCAATGTCCCTGCCATTGTTTCTCAGTGTGGATAAAGCTGGGCTTTGAGGTGGAGGCAGGTCACGTCTTGGTGCGAATCTGTGTTCTAAAACACACTTCGCCGGGGTCCTTGTCCGTGAACTTGCGAATGAACTGGCATGTTTTGCGGTGTCCTTGCCAGCATTTCCATGGTGTGAGTTCCCTCCTCCTGACACGTGGGTATCTGGCTTGCTCTCAGTTGGTTTCACCACTGAGAGTCCTCCTGATCTCACAGCTTCCGTCTGACGCAGGGAGCCAGCAGGTGCTCTACTGTCTGGGTTCTTAACTGTCACCTTTTCGTTAGCGGCACTGAGGGCAGGACATGGGTCTTTGCAGTTCGTCAACCCGGTGTCGTTTGAGTCTTTCACGGAAGCTCCGGATGACAGGACACGGGTGTCATTATTTACAAGCTTTGCCTCTGCCCTTGCCTCCCGTGAAGCAGAGTTACCTCCTGGGTCACCGCCCACGGGAGTCAATGTCTCCCGCTTTTCCACACAGCCGGCCCTAGCGTGCCGACGTTGTAACCTAAGGCTTGCCTCTGCTGCTCTGCTGCTAGTGTCTCCCAACTCACTACCAAGCGAAGACGATTCTTTGTTCCAAGTAGTCCTTCTCTGAAGGGTCAGTCTCCCGGGGTCGGGGGTCGCGGGCGGCTCTCTTGTTTTTTTACAGGCAGAGATGACGTAAGTGCTATTTATGTCTATGGTTTTACTTCTGGCATTCGCTAACGGATCGTGATTTTCACACTCGGACACATCTGACTTCAAGTGCAGCTCCAGTCGGCTGCTGTGGACGAGGCCGCCTGACGCGGAAATCTTCTGCGAAGAAGACACCTCCAGGCCACCGATGTTGTGTCTGCTATGAGACGTGTGTACTGACATCCTGGCAGCAAGCTATTTTAAAAAGGATGTGAAGACTCTAAGCACTGCAGACCCTTGTTGGAGTGCTGGGCATTTTGTACTTTTCAGTTTTAAAAAAAAAAAAAATTTTTTTTTGACTGACTACAAAAAATAAAAAAAAAAAAAGAAAGAAAAAAGAAAAAAATGGTTACTACAAACTTTAAAGAGATCCTCCTACTAGAGACGCAAACTGTCAGAGGATGCATTAGACTAAATCGTCATCTCCACTTCCCCCTCCACCTCCATACAGCACCCTACAATCTCCACCCTCAAAGGACTTCACTTGTTATTCAACAAATATCTACTGAGGGTTCCCTTATGGGCCAGGCACCCACAGACACTGCAGACTTCAAAGACAAAAGCCCCCATCCTTATTCCCTTAGTGTAGAAGGAACTTACAGGTGACCTTTATCTCAACAAATGACGTGATTTAAGAAACGTCAACACAGTACATCAGCATACTTAAGTCCCACCAGCTTGGAATCCAATCAGTCTACAGCAAAGGAGGTTTCTGAATACTTGTCAATGTATGCTAAATGCAAGAATGCCTACAAAGGAGATTGTCACAGTGTCACAAGCCAGGCTACACTCAAGAAAGTACCACAGACATTACACACTACAAACTGTGTGTGTAGCCAGGTGCAACAGCCGTGTGATCCCAGCCTTAGGGAGGCTGGGGGGGGGGGGGGAGGAGGGAGAACTTTCAAGGCCAGCCTGACCCTGTCATCGATGCCCACCCTCCCCTCAAGCTAGACAAGTAGATTATCCGTTACACAACAAACTAAACAGGCATGTGTTTACACACATATAGGTGAATACAGGCCAACCATATCTATCAGGCATCATTTAAAACAGAACAGTGCAAAAGCCACACTCTTTGTCATGCTCCTTAAATGGACGCAAACAAGTCTTTAAAATTGAAGTCCCGAGTCTACCTTGCAAAACGGCACTGATTCAAACTATTTCGGCATTGTTACAATCAAGGAACAAATTACCAGAAGCTCATATTTTAAGGTTTGACATAAGAGGCATCGTAGGAAGAGGGAGAGAGAGATAGATCCAAGTAAAAGCATCTCCTGCTAAACTTTCAATGAAAATACAGAAGCCGCCCCATTACGAGGTGAAATTAAGGACAATATATCTTTGACTTAGAAACTAAGAGCCATTGGCTCTTTGTACGAATCACCATGATTTTTGTTTTCAGAGTTTCGGCCACCAGATCTCCAAAAGGATTGGAAGGAAGGCAAGAGAAGTCGGTCACGACCACAGGCCGAGGGTCCTGGCGACTATGGTAGTCACGCCAGGCTGTGACAGTGTACCTGGACCCCTCCGAGTCCGCCGCTCCACGCTCCGCGGCGCTGCCCTCGGCTTCCGGGTGGACAGAGCGGCGCCCCGCGCCCCTCGCCCGGGACCCTCGGACTGAAGGGGACCGAGCCGCACCACCCACCCAAGCACCCCGGCCTGCTGGGCAAACACCGCAACGCTCCCAGCCCACCGGCTCGCTGGGCGAGCAACCTCAGTGCTCTCAGCTCAGAGCCGCTCTCCACTCCCCAGACCCTCAGCACTCACGATTCCCGGAGCAAGCTCCCGCGGCTGCAGCAATTTGAATGCGCGCCTCGCTTCCTGATTGGCTGCTGCGCGTAGCGTCAAGCACCGCGCCTTCATTCCTCCCCACCTCCGGAAGTGCAGCTTCTACAGTGAGACACGCCCCGCCCCGTGTCCTAGGTGACGGCCCGCCCCTCCTCTGGGCGGAATTGGAGCTTAGCGCTCGGAGCTGGGCGGTACCACCAAAAGGGGCGGGCACTCATCTATCCAACCCTTTACATGAAGATTTGTTGTGAATGACCGTGTGCCCCCATGTTAATTATAATTCCACTTTAATATTTCATATTCAAGTCGTTGCCTGATGTCGTGGACTAAGTGTTTATATTAATTAATTTTTTTAACCCTGAATATTTTATGAAGTATTAATGTTATGCCAGTGTGTTAATAAACTTGTGAATGATCTGACCAGTAGCAAGCGGTGCGGCTGGAAGTCCGAAGCTGTTGCGGTAAATGTTACAATAATATTTTGAAACCTGAAAAAGGATAATTACTAAAACAACCAGCTCGATAGAATAATTCTAGCCAAACATTTTCCCAAATTGACAGTATGAAGATAATGGAAATGCATTCCATAAGAGAGAAAAGGAAACTAGAAGTAACTTTAACTATATCAAAAGTGACACAATAAAGTCCGTTTTTAAGATAATTTTATTCCTTGACAATTTCTTTCTGCTTTATGCATATGAATGTTTTGCTTGCATGTGTGTCTATCTGTACACCGTGTGTGTGTGTGTGTGTGTGTGTGTATGTGTGTGTGTGTGTGTGTGTCTGTGTGTGTATGTGTGTTTATCTGTGTTTGTGTGTGTGTGTCTGTCTTCCTGGTGTCCACAGAGAGCAGCAGAGGGTTTAAGGGACCCATGGGTCTGAAGTTTCAGATGATCTTGTGGGGACTAAGAATTGAACCCAAGCTCTCCGGAAGAGCAACAAGTGCTCTTAAGCCACTGAGTCCTCTATCCAGCCCTCATTCTTAAATTCCTAAAAATCTTAAAATCTACTTAGAGAAAAATTCACCACCCCCCAAAATATAGCTTATCAGATCTATTGAGAAAGTGTTCATTCAGTTAGTAGCAAGAGGTATGATGAGGGGAAAAGATTAATAAACCCGCCGGGCTGTGGTGGTGCACGCCTTTAATCCCAGCACTTAGGAGGCAGAGGCAGGTGAATTTCTGAGTTCGAGGCCAGCCTGGTCTACAGAGTGAGATCCAGGACAGCCAGGGCTACACAGAGAAACCCTGTCTCGAAAAATAAAATCAAAAACAAAAAACCCAAAACAACAACAACAACAACAAAAAGATTAATAAACCCAAATAACTCGAGAATTAAAAAATATATATAACTCAAAACAAAGAAGTATAAGATAACTAAGGAAATATGACAGATAAGTAAAAGTCTCCCTTTATGATAATAATTTTATAATAGATGATAACCTGGGTAAAGAAAGATGCTTCATTGAAAAAATAATTCATAATCATGCATAGATACATACATACATCATATAAGGCAGAATTCAAACATCCAAGACATTAAAAAATAGATAGGTGTAAAGAGTTCTTTTAAATTTTGGGGCTGGTAATTTTGTACAAAAATGTAAAGTCTAAGTTGGTGTGTTTCTTGTGGTCAGAGGCCATGTCTGTCAGTCAGGAACTATCCAGTGCTCGGTATTCGGCCTCACATATATTAAGAGCTCAGTAAATATTTGCCAACAAACTCTTCTAATCCGCAAAACAACAAACATATCCATACATGCAGACCTAGTAATTCCATGAGAGCAATTTATTCTGGAGAAGGTCACAAGACTATTTTCTATTTTTAATATGTCCAAACTTGGCAAAGCCTACGATCCCTATCGCAGTAGGAAAATGAAAATTCCTACTTGAAATGAAAATGTGAAAAATGAGGAAAAAAATAACGAAATGAATTATAGGTCCTGTGCTCGCTTACACTCCACAGTAATTGAGTTGGGTGTCGTGTCCTGTAATCCCAGGATTTAGACGGAAGCAGGAGAATTGCTGTCAGCGTAGTGAATTTCAGGGCAGTCTGGACTAGAGCAAGATCCCATCTCAAAAAAAGAAAAAAAAAGAAATCCTAAAAAGTTACACAGTCCTTAAACATTGAATAGGAGCAGGTAAGAGCTAGGCTGGTAAGCCGTGTGTGTGTGTGTGTGTGTGTGTGTGTGTGTGTGTGTGTGTTCTCAGAACTCTAGCCACTTCCTCTTTCCTCTCTTTACTTTTGAATTCCATGATTTAATCCACAGGATTCTATTCTACAGGGCCTGCCTGCACACACCTCTAGCTCAGAGGAGGCAGATTTGGATATTTTGGTCTTTTCACAGAGACAGCCCTTTTCTCCGAAGATCCCGTCCCAAGCTGGCTAGCGGCAGTCACTTAGCCTGGGAGTGACTCATGGTCCTCATCTGGAAATTGTAGAAAGCTACCCATCCTAAAGAGTCCTCATGAGGATTAAGCTAGTTAATGTATGCTTAGCATAGAGCAGGTACAGCATTAATGCTCACCAAATGTTAGTTCTTAAATCGTATGGCCTAATGTAACTCTCTAAATTGCTAAAACCCGTATTCAAGGCCAGGAGTGCAGTTTGGGGCTCTCTAATGATGATGACATATTTATGAAACATGAGGATTATGATCTTAAGCCCTAGAAATAAACAATGAGAAATTGTTAAGTCCTTCTGTAATGGACTCATTGTGGTCTGTTAAAAGAGAACAAGAAAACACTGCTGGATGCTACTGGTTTATTTTGCTCATATGCAATTACATTTTTAAGAAGCACAGGCCATGTGCATGTTTCTTTGAAGGGGAAAAAAAATGAAATATTTGGCCAGGCCAAGGTGGGTAAGATAACAGTTGAAACTTCCCAATGCACCTGAAGCCTGAGTTCTCCCACCTGACGTGGGGACATGACACAGTCGCCAACATTCAGAAGACCCTGGCAGGTTGGAGGGATATTTGTGCTGTACCCCGCAGAGCGGCTGTTCACAAGGCTCAGCGTTTTCAAGTTTGGTTAGAGACAGAACTGTGGCCCATTGTACCCTGTCAGCGGCGGCCACAGGGGTGGCAGCGACAGCGGCGGCTGCTTCTATCCCGATTTGATGTTTATTTCATAGTCATAGACAGTTCTGCGGTCCAGCTAGACTGGGAGGGGAGCAAGGAATACTGAGAACCTGGAGAGCCGCAGGAAGAGGGGAAGGTTGGGGCGCTGTGAGCACCTGGTCAGGGCGTTCCTCCCACGTATTTCTACAAGGATCCACCTGGTGGCCAAGAAAACCACAAAATAGAAGTATTCGAGTTGTCCACCCTAGCTGGTGGTGGTCTTCCTCGTGGGTGTAAGTTGCCACATGACCACATGTTCATGCCCTTTCCACCGTCCCCATGACTACGTGCGCGTTCGCCATCCAGCCGCCCACGCTTGGCGGTTCAGCAGGAAACCTGGGAACGGATCATGTCCCGTCCGGCATCCGTGCTGGAAAAGATGAAAGGACTTGTCTGCTTCGGGATTTCTCCTTGTAGATGCCTTTGCTGCCAGCGTTGCTGTGGCCCGTGGAGCCGCCACCCACGCAAATAAAGCCCGGAATAATCCTGTGAAAACGGGACGTTTATAAACTAGTTCTTTCTCATCAGTGCTCACCAGGGACATGTCTGCTATTTTTGGTGCTTTGTCAGCACACAGCTCAGGAGTTGCTGTCAACAGTGTCAAAGATTTAAGTGGGCTGGGGTGCAGGCAGCAGGCACCTTCAAGCAGTGGTGGCATATGTTATGCCAATTCTTTTTATGTTTTATAGATATATAAAACATTTATAACATATTTAATATATAGCTATATGATATAATAATATAATAATATATAACAGTGTACATTATATATTATACATTATCATACAACTATATATACATATATGTATTAAATATATAATATATTTACATAAATATAATTTATAATTAATATATATTTGAGCTGGGGCGGTGGTGGCGCATGCCTTTAATCCCAGCACTTGGGAGGCAGAGGCAGGCGGATTTCTGAGTTTGAGGCCAGCCTGGTCTACAGAGTGAGTGCCAGGACAGCCAGGGCTACACAGAGAAACCCTGTCTCGAAAAACCAAAAAAAAAAAAAAAAAAATATATATATATATATATATATACACATATATATTTGTATATCTTATATAATATCACATATAATAACTTATATATAATATGTAATTATATATTATACTTATATAATTTGTTATGTTAATATATATACAAATAGATTACATGTATTCATATATAATATGTATTTTATAATATATAATAGAATTTATATGTTATATATTATATATTTTATTTACATATGATAGTTCTTTGAACTCATGCTTCTGCCTCAGCCTCTTGAGTTCCGGGATTCTGGATGTGTATCACCAAACTTAAATTAGTACATACTACATCAGTGAAAGTCAATGATTACTAGAAAATCAAATTGCAACACACGCATGCTATATGTTTTAAAATATGGTGTTTTCATGAATCTGAACATAGCTACACGCTTTGATTGTATATAGCTAATTCTTGGAGATTTTTGAGAATTAAATTAGAATATAAATTAAATGGATGATATGCATGAACTTTAGCACATTGCATGGATCATAAGAGCCTGTCAACAACGACTAAGTCAACCACTCCCGTCTCCAGGCGCTAAGGTAATAACCCACTAATACACTCCCCTTAGCTTTCTACCCCAGCTGCAAAGTAGCCTTTCTTTAAGTCCTTAGCTAGTCCTCCCCTCAGAGTCACAGGTCCCCTGCTCCCTGGGGCCATCCTGTACCTGTGTCCTGTCCCCATCTCCCCAGGGACCTCCCACATCAGCACTTCCCCTGCAGTCCCTCCATCTTTGACATCTTTCCTGTTAAAATTGTAAGCCAGTTTCCAGCTGCACCAGCTACGTCTTTATTACCTCACGACCAGGCCTTCTTTCGGGAGGGGGTGCCCAGGTCTAGAGATAATTGAACACTGTGGATGGATGTGTGAGAGGCTTGGCCAGGGGCTTGGCCAGTGGAAGGGGCTCAATCCAGACAAGGGAACCCTGAGGTCACCACCAAGAGGCAGGCCAAGGGCCCTGCACCCCAGGCAACTGGAGTCCTAGTGGGCAGAAGCCCAGAGCCATCAGAGAGGAACTGAGGCGCAAAAAATGGGTACAAATCTGAGACATTTTCCGGGAACACCAAGATGCTGTCCACAGCTGTCATCCTGAATGCTGGCCGTGGGGTATGTATTTGGGTGAAGGACATGATAAGGACAAGACACTGCTCTCTTCAAATTTCTGGAAAACCTTCTGTGGTGGTTTGAACGAAAATGGCTCCCACAGGCCCACAGGGAGCAGCACCCTTAGGAGGTGTGGCCTTGCTCGAGTAGGTGCTGTGGTGTCGGAGGAAGTGTGTCACTGGGGTGGGCTTTGAAGCCTCAGATGCTCACGCGAGCCCAGTGTGTTTTACCTGCTGGTCCTGCTGCCTGTTAGTGCCATGGTAAAAACCCTCCGCTGCCTTACCAGCACCATGTCTGCCTGCAGACCACCACTTCCCACCATGATGATAACGGACTAAAGCTCTGAACCACAAGCCAGCCCCAGTGAAATGCTTTCCTTCAGAGGAGTTGTCTTGGTCACGGTGTCTCTTCACAGCAATGAGAGCCTCACCACAGCGCCTTCTCCATGTTCTGTCATGCCGGGGCTAGCTAACTTCTACTCCTGTCAGTGAGAGGAAAGAGGGGTAAAGTTCTCACCCGTGAGTGAGAGCTTCAGCATCGTCGGGGTGCTGCTCTACCAACTGAAGATGCACCCCGTTGATGTCTCCGGAGCGATACCGCTGATTCCCATCAAATCTGCCCTCTGGGATGACCTCTCTGGGATGACCTCTCTGGGATGACCTCTGCGGCATTCAGTGCCTGTCGTTCTCTGAAGGATCTTCTCAGGTCCTGGTCTCCTACACCTCTACCGAGGGCTCATGTCACTGCCTTCCTCAAAAGAGGAGGACTCAGGGACTAAAGAGAAAGACAACTTTGAAGGTGTTGTTGTTGTTGTTGTTGTTTCTAGAAGAATTGAGTTTAAACTGCTCCTGTAGATATCCGTTTGGATAAAGTGAGTAGTTACTTAAAAACCACACCCGAGGGATGAGAGGGCGGGGGAAGGGCCTGGGATCTCTCACGACAGGAAGATCTCAACAACCTAATCTCTGACCTTTTAAAAACATAAAAAGCACATGTCTGCCTCCCTCTCCCCACCCAGACGGGGTTTCACTGGGTAACTAGCCCCGGATGTCCTGAACTCAAATTGTAGACTAGGCTGGCCTTGAACTCACAGAGATTCTCCTCCTTGTGCCTCCCAAGTGCTGGAATTACACCATCCACCACCATGGCCAGCTACATATCTGATTTTCAAAATCAGATATATCAGCATATATATACACACATATACATATATATACACATATATATGTATATATACACATATATGTATATGTATATATATATATATACTTCCCAATCTAACTAATTTAAATTCCATTATTTACAGGATAAATCAAGCTCTGCAGCCCGTGACCGCCGCCCCCATTTCCTCCAATGCAGCTGCCCCTACACTCAGCTCGCATTTTATTTCAGTCACTTGGAAGTGGCCCAGTGTTCTGAGTACAGCATCTGAACGTGCTTCCTGGTTGTCAGGTAGCAGACATACTCACCCTACTTCTGTCCTCCCTGCAAAGACTTTCACTCAGGCCAGACAGGTTTTAGGAACTGGGCTGACAACAGAAAAACTCTTTTAACTTAGGCAAAAACCTATCCAAACAGGCATGGCGAAGAAGCACCCCGTAATCCCAGCACTCTGGAAATAGATGCAGGAGAGTTCTGTAAAGTTCAACGCCAACCCTGATCTAGGCCTATCTTGTCTCAACCAAGTGGACAAAAAAAAAAAAAAAAAAAAAAAAAAAAGAATCCCAAATAATCTGCATAGAACCCCCCCCAAAATAAAAGGAAGTAATTTTCATAAACTCCACCAGAGGGCGCCAAACTGAAAGAAACCATGGAGCCTGGCGGGGGACCCGCACAGGAACCTAGATTATTAGCTCGCCTTGTCTCTTTCTTTCTTTCTTTGTTTCTTTCTTTGTTTCTTTCTTTGTTTCTTTCTTTGTTTCTTTCTTTCTTTCTTTCTTTCTTTCTTTCTTTCTTTCTTTCTTTTTTTTTTTTTTTTTTTTTTTTTGATTTGGTTTTTTCGAGACAGGGTTTCTCTGTATAGCCCTGGCTGTCCTGGAACTCACTCTGTAGACCAGGCTGGCCTCAAACTCAGAAATACGCCTGCCTCTGCTTCCCAAGTGCTGGGATTGCAGGTGTGTGCCACCACCTCCCGGCACTCGCCTTGTCTCTTAAGACACAAATCTGTCATAATTGAGTCCATTTCACAGTTTTCTTTTCAGTGCTGGAGATCAAATCCAAGTCGTTGCTCATGCTTTTCATGGGCTCTACCCCAAAGCTTGCCTTTTTGAAATAGGGTCGCACTACTTAAGCTGGCCTTGAACTCTCTGTGCTTCCCAGGCTGATTCGTACGTACCTCAAGATCCTTCTGCCTCTGCCTCCTGAGTGCCAGAAGTGCCGGCTTTGTAAGCATCAGTACATACTGTCCCCCCGAGTCCATCACAAAAGGTCCATTAGAATGATGGATTACAAATCGGAAGGTCCTACGGTCAAAGGGAAGGCGAGGATGAACACCGCAGCTTCTGGAGGGAACTTAGCAGCACTAAGCAGGATTACTGCCGAACGTAGTTGCTTCTTTTAAAATCACTGCTAAAAGCCTTTTAAAAGTCCTGCTAAATGATTTAGATGCCCTCATTAAGAAATCACAGCAGAACTCACAAAGACCTCATTAAACTGGGTGTGGTGGTACTCGCTTGTAGTGCCAACATTTGGGAAACTGAGACAGGGGAATTGCTATAAGTCCTGACCAGCCTGGGCCGCAGAATGAGACCCGGTCTACAGTAGGCCTTCTTACTAGAGTTCCCTCACCTAGGAAACACACGCCTGGATTAATGACCGTATTTAGTAAGGACTGAGTCCCTTCCTGGTACACTGCCAAAAGTCACCCCGCAGTGGAGGGAGGGAGGTGTATTTGATAACATTGTCCTGCGGATGCAAGAGGCTGAGTTGCTGCTACACAAAGAGCTCACCTGGCACCTTAAGCCTGTTAACTAGGGCACCAAATGTCACTTTCTGTAGTCCTCATCCCTGCCTGGAACAGATGTTTTCCCAGACTTTCTGGATCTCAGGTTCCTGTGTCGAAGAAGTCAAAGCCATGCACATAAAGATGTGTTGAGAACTGTTAGCGGCGTTTTCTGGTGGCGGGGCAGCTCCGCAGTTTGCCCTAACACACTTGTCCCTTTGGACCAGGTCTGGTGGATGAAGGCTTTAGTTTGTTTTTGTTTTTCTGAGACGGGGTCTCACCCTGTAGCCCGGACTTGTCAGAACTTGTGGCAATTCGCCTGTCTCAGCTTCCCTAACGTTGGAATTACCAGCACGTAGCAGCCACCACACCCAGTTTAATGAGGTCTTTGTGAATTCAGCTGTGATTTCTTAGCGAGGCAATCTAAGTCATTTAGCAGGACTCCCAGCGATTTTTACAGGAAGCAATTATGTTAGGCAGTAATCCTTTTAATGACATAAATAAAAGAACTCGGGGATTAGTAATTGTTTCAGAACGCTCTTTTGCTCTTTGAGTTATGTTCATTTTATTTTGGAGATCATCAGTAAGATGTGTAGGTGTTTTAAAATATTTTTTTATTTTAAAGATTTATTTATTTATGTATTTATTTATTTATTTATTGTACACTGTAGCTGTCTTCAGACAGTACCAGAAGAGGGTGTCAGATCCCCTTATAGCTGGTTGTGAGTCACCATGTGGTTGCTGGGATTTGAACTCAGGAACTCCGGGAGAGCAGTCAGTTAGTTGCTCTTAACCTCTGAGCCATCTCTCCAGCCCCAATTTATCCTTCTCTTCTACATTACATCCCAACCACAGTCGTCATCCCCACCCCCCTCACCCCCCCACCCCCCCAGCTCCCTTTGTTGCTTTGTTGGTTTGTTTTTGAGACAAACTTGCTTGTCCTGGAACTTGCTCTGTAGACCAGGCTGGCCTCGAACTCAGAGATCCACCTGCTCATACCTCCTGGGTGCAGAGAGCAAAGGCGTGCGCCACCACTGCCAGCCACCCGATTAGTAAGATTTAAAATGTATGGTTAGCCCCGAAGCTTAGTGGGCAACATTCAAACCTTCCCGTGAGTTCACGTAGAAAGAACACTTTTTTAAAAAAATTTTTTTTCGTTTTTTAAAATGTTGTTCTTTGTGCATGTTTGTGTGCACGACGGCAGGGCATATGCAAGATCAAAGGGCAACTTGGCGGACTCAGCTCCGTCCCTGAACTTGGGGACCACCTTGCAGGGCTGCAAGCATCTTTACCTGATGCGCCATCTCTCCCAGGTTTCGAAGGACCAGCTGAGAGCTTTCAGCGGCACCTTCTTCCTCACGTGCTTTTCAGGCATGTCTAGGACCATGTCGGACATTCTGTTGAAGATGCTGCTGACCATTAGAAGTGCCACCGTTTGTGTACTCCAGTGACGAAGGGACACACCCTGAGTCACTTCCCTGGCCAACAGATGTAGAAGGAAGCCTCAGATGATTTCAATAAGGGCGTTAAAAACCGTGTGTAAGCCATTCCCCTGTCCCTTCCATAGTTTGTGATCTGATTTCTTTATTGGCAAAACTCCTTGTCTCAAATGCTGGAAAGCACGTGCAACGACACATACTTTGTTGCGTTTATAATCGTGGGGTTTGAATCGTATGTTCATACGTCTATTTTCTCATTTAGGAAACAGCGTGAAAGGGACTCTGTCCAGTAATTTCTCCTCCCACTAGTGGTTATAAAAGGACAGCTGCCAAATGCGAAGCCACCTGCGTAGCAAGAATTGGGCATCATGTCAGCTTTTTCAGAGGGGAAAACAGGATGTTTCTTCAAACGTCCAGCATGGTGAATAACTCCGCATCCACCCATAAGTCTTTTGCCATTTACAGACGGTTTGTTCATTTGTCTATCTATCTATCTATCTATCTATCTATCTATCTATCTATCTATAGACCATAGTCAGTTCTCTGACTCACCCAGACAAGAAAGAAGTCCCATGGCCGTGTGAAGCACAACAGAGACCTCTGTGTTCTCTCTGCCCTCCCGTTCTCTCTCTTTCCTCCAGCCCACAGAGATGAATACGGGATGACACTTGTGTCCTGGATGGTGAACAGCGTCTTCAGAAGCCGTTGTGTAGGTTTAGATGAACTGTGTGGGCATCTCTCAGTTCATACAGTCCAGCCAAAGAATCGGTCTCTTCACTGTGCCCTCCGGCTCTCCCAGCTGTGTTTCTTGGGAGTTATTAAGTGTCACAAGTACCCACTGATCTCAGACTGCCACGCTGACCAACAGCTGGCCTGCGAGGTTTGGGTCACATTCCAGAGAAAGGAAAATGAAACAAGCTTTCGGCTTACCAGGTGTAGTGTCCGCGGCCCCCCCTTCCCCCCTCCCCCGCAAGTTCATGAGAGGAGAGCATGCCATTTCTATTCTTTGAACGTATAGAACAAGGCTGTCCATGAAAACATGAGCTCTAGGCTCACAACATCTGTACTAAGAGAAAAAGAAAGAAAGCTGTCCATTCTAAAACATAATTTAACCCAATAGTTCAGAAATAATCATCTTAATGCATGATCATCACATGCATTTTCTCCTTCTCTTCCTCTTCCTCCTCCTCTTCTTCCTCTTCCTCCTCTTGTTGCATATGAAATTAAAAGCCAGATCTAGGGTCATGGGTTCACAGTGTATGTAGCCAATCATAAGCCAAGCCGAGTCCAGTGGCCGGGCAGGAGGCAGAATTCCAGATCCCAGTGTCCCTCTGACCCATGCCTCTTGGCCTCCCTGCCCCTCTGCCCAGGCACTTGCTGGCCTTAGCTGGTGGAGAGCTGTCTGTGGTTTAAAGCTACTTCAATAGCAGGACATTACAGCCCACCACGGCTCTACAATATCTAGCTCTCAGATACCTGGCTAAACTCAAGTTAATGTTAAGTTAATGTTACTCCACACCCAGCCCAAACCATGCAGGTGACACGTGCCTGTGAGCCCAGACTTGGGACTTGGAGGCTGGAGGAAAAGAGTTCAAGGCCCTCCTTTGCTGGATAGTGAGTTCGAAGCCACCAGTGTGGGATGTCCCAGACTCTCCACTTCCTAATATTCTCAGCTCAAATCCCCTGCGCTCTCCCTGTCATTAATCCAAAAGCCTTATACCAAACATACACCAGTGACATGTGACAAACTTGTACCAGAGTGAAGACAAAGTGTAAAAAGAACTATAGGGGGTCTACGCAGTCAGTATTCATGAGCCTCAAGCCAAAGACAGCTTCTTTTGTACTGCGATCAGGAAGAGGTGGGTAATGCAGAGTATCGTGGGCAGGCATGGGGGCACGGCTCTCTCATGCCGGCTGGACAGGCAGAGGCAGGAGGGCTTGAAATCTGAAGTCAGCCTGAGCTACACAGTGAGATAGAAACATGTCTGCGCTGCAGGGTGAGATCTTCTCTCAATAAACAAACAGACAAACAGACAAACAGACGATCAGGCCGTGTTCCTGAGCCCTAGAGCAATCTCCCCTTTTTTCTCTTACTCTCTCCTTAGCTGGATGCTGTTTCTGGGTAGCAAATCTGGGAGTGTACACGGGTGCTAAACGAGACAGCCATTTTCAGGGGAGCCGTGGCCCCCCTCATTCCACATGGAAACGTGGTAACTAGACTCTGAAGGTATTACCACCTAGCCCCAGGGCTCCTTCCTCACTATTTTCTGCAATCCTATTAGAACACCATTTAAGTGTACTACGGATTCTACCCTAGTGTGTGACCATACTCTTTGTGAGACAGAGTTTCATCAGCCTCCGCTCTGCTCATTTTCCTAAACTGTTTAAATCTTTAGTGATCTGGCCCATTCCAGGAACAAAGCAACTGAGACTTCTCTCGAGAGCTTCATCTGTAAACCTAGCTTCCTCCCAGAGGACACAATGAGCCCCATTCTCGCAGCGTGAAAGGTGCTAGTGTGGGATGGCTAGCCCCGCCAGAGGGGACAGGATCTGGGGGTGGGGGCTGGGCCTGGCCCCTCTCCGGGACACTCCCTGGGCTCCTCCTATACTGTGGCTTACAGCTCTGAGGAGGGGGATGGTTTTCCCAGTTAGCTAGCCATCTCCTAATTCCAGCCTTCTACCCTGCTATAAATGGGCATTTATAGCAGGGTAGAGTTTCGTTTGGAGTTTCTTTTCTGTTTCCATTTCTAGGAAGGACGGAGGTTGTCATTGAGGAATGTCTGAGGCAGGGGTGTGGGTGTTCTCTCCCTACACTGTGTCACTGTGTGTGTGTGTGTGTGTGTGTCACTGTGTGTGTGAGTGTGTGTCACTGTGTGTGTGTGTGTGTGTGTGTGTGTGTGTGTGACCCATGACCTTTCTGACCCATATACTCATCAACCAGAATTCTCCTGCCTTCCATCACAGCTGGTGACCTGGTGACATTGCTGGCAGGGCCTGTTGCTGCAGGCTGATGGTTTGGTTCCTGGTGTCACAAGCTGAGAATTTTAGCCATTCTCAGCAACTGCCACTTGTGTCTATGTTTGACCACAATGGTGGAGTCCATTTAATGATAGAAGGGCAAACTGGAATTCTAGATAAAGCCAGGCTTGGAGGAAAATGAGCCAACAATTATGTGAAAGTATAAGAAATACACACCCACACACCCACACATATGTGTGTGTGTGTGTATGTGTTTTTGTCTGTATGTGTGAGTGTATGAGTGAGTGTTTGTGTGTGTGAGTGTGTATGTGTGAGTGTGTGAGTGTGTGTATGTCTGTATGTGTGAGTGTAAGTGTGTGAGTGTGTGCTTGTGTGCTAGTGTGAGTGTGTATGTGTGAGTGTGAGTGTGTATGTGTGTGTTATGTATGTGTGAGTGTGTATGTGTGTGTATGTATGGTGAGTGTGAGTGTGTGTGGTGTGTGTGTGTGAGTGTGTATATGTGTGAGTGTGTGTGAGTGTGTGTATGTGTGTATGTGTGTGTGTGGTGTGTGGTGTGTGGTGTGTAGAGCCACCAGGGCAGGGAGACCAGATAAGGAACTGATGCAGTGTGAGGAGTAAGCTGATTGGCATGGGGGTAGACACGGTGCTGCGGAAGGGGGAGAGACTGCCCGTCTGACACTGAACAGAACGACAGCTCGGCGTTCAGGAGGGCTTTCAGCTCTGAGCCAACCTGGGCATCCTGTTTTTCCAGAGGACTGGAGTTCGGTTCCCAGCACCGAGGGCAGGTGGCTGTCCACCACTGGAACTCTAGCTCCAGGGAATCGGGCACTCTCTTCTGGCCTGCGTGGGGGCCTCTCTTCTTCACAGCAGACGTTAAGAGTGGAGCTCTTTCCAGTATCCGTGGCGGGCAGACAGAGCGTCCAAAGCCAACATGATCTACAAGGCGCCTGAGAAAGAAAAGGGAGACCCTGGAGGGCGCTGCTGGGCTTGGGCCCCTGCTGCAGCACTTAGCTGCGTGGTCTTGCATGGCTTCTTAAGTGCTCTGTGCCTCAGTTTCTTCATCTACAGAATGAGGATAACGAGAGTGCCCAGCCCACAAAGCTGTCTGGAGAATTAGCTGAGACAGCACATTTACCTGACGCTCTCGTGCGGTATTTAGCAACCCACAGTTCCTGTTTCTTGATCCTAAAACCCTATCTTCACCACCCGTCACAACAGCTCAGTGCTTGCCAGTCGTTCTCACTCGCTCGGGCCACGTTACTCCAAGGCGGCTGGGAGGATGGGCGTGGGCCCTAGAACTGATGGGAAAAGATGGCGAGAAGGATGGGACAGTGACAGGAATCTGGAGGAGTGGGTAGCCCCACGAGAGGGAGGAACACAGAGCGAGGAGGAGGAGGGTGCCTGAGGCTCAGCAGGCTTTGATCCACATGTCCAGAGTCCTGAGGAGAAGTGCCACGGTACTGGGGAAGCTAGAACACCCACTTATGTGAGACACAGAGACACACAGAGACACATATGCACAGACACACACAGACACAGACACATGCACAAACACACAGACACACACAGACACACATGTATGTACACACATAGATACACAGACACTGTACAGACATGCACACACAGACACACATGCACAGACACGCACACACACACAGACACACAGGGCCAGGCAGTAGGAGCTCGACCACTCTTGTTCTCACTGGCTGAAAGAGAGTGAGAGATCACCAGTGGCCACTGAGGGGCAGGGGGAAGAGCCTCTGTGGGCAGCATCTGTGGGAGCTCGGGCACCGCCCTCTGCCATCTCACGCTGCCGAGAGAGAACAGGGGCAGGAGAACTCACAAGCCGCAGTCCACTGCTCCCAAGGGACTTCTGAGGACAAGGCCACTGGGGCCTTCCCAGAGAGCTGCTGACCCAGGTCCCTGAGGACAGATGAGACAACAGAACTCCCCGAGAGGTAATTATGTCCAGTTTGTCACAGGTTTTGTTCCTGGTAACTCTAAAATGACCCTTCTAGCTAGGTTTGTCTGTTTACTAGCACCCATAAGTGCTACGCATAAAGCCTACTACAGGAAGCCATAAATGTTCCTTTGGCACCTTTTCTAACCTGTTTATTTCTGGTAGCCACGACCATGTAAAATTTAAGGAAAGTATTTCATAGCTCTCATAATATGCTATAATTCAGATCCTGCCTAGTCCTCGAGCTTGCTGTGTATCTACATAGGAAGTAGTCCCTGAGCCCAGACTTCCTCAAAACAGCTTACTGAGCTGCCATCCTTTGTCTTGCTAAGCCAAGGTATTCACCGGCTATTCAGACACCTATAGCCCTCGGTCCCAGGTGAGACTCATGAATTATTAATGAGGCTAAGTGGAAAACAAGTCCAGGCCTTCCCAACATAGGAGACTGTAAGGTATGGTCATGTAAATTATCCCTGCTTAGCTAGCTACATCCTTTACTATGTTAATGTCAAGCATTTGTCTACCGAGTGCAGAGATTTCCTCTGAGCAGACAAGACTTGAGACTTAGAAGAAAGTTAGTGAGTGGAGAAGATGAGTTTAGTCTAGAAAGCAGAGTTTCCAGGGCCGGGCATTGCCCGGCCCTGAAGAGAGCTTCTTAGGTGGTGGGAAACATGAGTTTGCTAGTGAGAGAATGATTTAGTCTAGAGAAAAAGATTCCCAGAGCCAGATGCCTGGCTCTGAGGAAAGCTTGCTAGTTCAGAGAAGAATCTTGCTAACTTAGGCAAGATCTCTAGCTTAGACAGAAATGGCTTAGAATGTTTTAGTTTGTAACCTAAGGGCGCTACCTATGTAAGCTAGCATGCCTCATTTTCACTATGTAATTGTCAGAATCTGATGCTCTGAGTAGGGAGCCATAAAACAGGGCTCCTCACTAGAGGAAATATAGATTTTTCTATAATATGAAGTATCCTGCGTCTGTGTCGTCATTCTCGCCGATTCGTGCCTTCCTGACCCCGGGATCTTGGTCTCCCCTGTAACCGAACTCCCACGAGGAGCTACGGCTTACAAAAGGCTGCAACCAAAGCTGCCAAGAGCAGCCGCGGTCTGCGGCACATAAGGACACAATCTGTCTCCTCAAATGTGGTTCGTTGTCACTGATAAAGCCCTTACAGCTAATGCTCAGTATTAATGTTAAATCTATAAAGCCAAAAGTTCCACCCCCTATTTGGTGTTGTTTTCCTCGCAAACCCCACAAAAAGAAAAAAAAAAAAAAGAAAGAAAAAAAAAAAACCAAAACTCACAATTTTTAAGGCTAGTGAGATGGCTCAGCAGGTACTTGTGGGAGCCTGGTAACCTGAGTTTCATCCTCAGACCACATAAAGGTAGGAGTGAGCTGACTCTACGGATTTGTATCTTAACCTACACACAACCACACACACACACATGCACACGCTCACACCCTGTGACATGCATACCCACACATATATCCCACATATATACACATATATACACATATATATACATATATATGTGTATATGTATATATATATACATATATGTATATGTATGTGTATACACACACACACACACACACACACACACACACATATATATATATATATACCTGTGTGCCAGAAGAGGCCATTACAGATGGTCGTGAGCCACCATGTGGTTGACGTTGCTAGGAACTGAAGCTAGAACCTCTGAAAGAGCAGCTAGTGCTCTTAACCACTGAGCCATTTTTCCAGCCTCATACCCCCAAATTTTAATTTTGATGGGGTCCAGGAATCACCTCACAAACCACACAGACAGGGAGAGTTTACCGAGCACTCGCCCCAGGACTGATGGATCAGGGCCATGGTCCACATTCAGGAACTGAACCATGACCCTGAGTTAAGGTCCTACAGGGTTTTAAAATCCCAAATCCATAAACATCTGCACCAAGTTACTCTACCAATCGGGATTTAGGGATAGGGGATTTCCTTAGGAGCATGTCTTTGCTGTATATTTATCCTGTTTCCTTTGGTTGGGATATTTAACTGTGGCAGGGGATTGGCCGTGTCTAATATTCATGTCCTAACTTGTCTAGCACGATGGGACTTGTCTAGCATTCATGTCTTAACTTACCGACCAGGATGTCAGTTACCCACTTACGTGTCTCTTTCTGCCAAGGAGGATGTCAGTTCCCAGGGAGGTCTTGGCAACTTAAACTTTACTAGATCACTACTCAAAATGGAAGTCTTACTCCAAGTAGTTTCTCATATTGGTGCAGGTGTCTCTCTGAAGTTGGGGTCCATCCCAGGGGCAGCTTATAAAGGCAAATACCATAAAGGCTCACACATGGGTGCAGGAAGTGCTGCTGGGTGGTTGGTTCTGATCCACACTTATTGGGGTAACTATCCAAAACAGTTCTTCCGACTTCTATGGTGACTGATTTTCAAGGACACGAAACATAACAAAATATGTAATCAGTCTTGGCGTTAGAAAGTTTCCTAGTCACAGCAGAAATTTATGAGAAATTTTCCTTATAAAGGCAGGCTATCCAGATAACAGTTATCTAGGCCTTAACATTCCACGTAGGCCTTAATATTTTACCTTGGTCCTAACAATTCTCACCGGTTTCTGAACCATATACCAACAAATTAAGGGCATTAAAAAAATCCTTGTCAAGTCAATTAGTACAAGGAAGTATTTTGTAATTAGAAAGGTGTATAGATACAGAGGGGGTATTTTTCTGTTTATCTCATGACAGTTATTTGAGACTATGGCTTCTGTATTTATACACACCTTTCAATGCTACAGACCTCAGCTCCTCCTCCAAACCCCTCTTTCTTTTCTTTTCTTTTCTTTTCTTTTCTTTTCTTTTCTTTTCTTTTCTTTTCTTTTCTTTTCTTTTCTCTTCTCTTTTCTTTTCTTTTCTTTTCTTTTCTCTCTCTTTCTTTCTTTCTTTCTTTCTTTCTTTTTTTTTTTTTTTTTTTTTTGGTTTTTCGAGACAGGATTTCTCTGTGTAGCTCCGGCTGTCCTGAAACTCACTCTGTAGACCAGGCTGACCTCGAACTCAGAAATCCGCCTGCCTCTGCCTCCCAAGTGCTGGGATTACAGGCGTGCGCCACCACGCCTGGTGGTCAAACCCCTCTTTCTAAGGCAGGCCTCACTGTTTTCCCCCAAGAGGTTCTCCTGCTTCAGTCTTCTGAGTAGCTAGGAACACATGAATACAGCCTTGCTTTTACTGACTGTAAAACCATGATTTTCAAAAATGAAATACAAGCCAGGCATGGCGTCTCACAACTGTGAGTCAAGAGACTGAGGCAGGAGGATCACTACAAATTCAAGGCCACCTCGGATTAATTACATGGTGAGTTTCAGTACAGCTTTGGCTACAGACTGAGACCTTGTCTCAAAAACTAAGAGAATAAAAAAGACACATGATGTTATTTACTGGGCCTGTTATGTTACTGTGTCTTTTTAATGCATGCATCTGTTTGTGTGTCTTATTTTGTTCTAAGCCACGCTTTTTGTAACTATTTCTTAAGTGTTCCCTGGGCTCCAACACTGAAATAAAGCAGGCACTATGTGTGACAGAGGTCCTGGTGCTCAGGCGCCATCCTAACCCTCCAACAGGCCCTGAGGCTGCCTAGTTTTCTTTGGGGGAGGTAAAAGGGAAGGAAGAACCCTCCTTATCTACAGGTCTTGCTTCTAAAAAAGGAGATGGTTCTAGCTTGGAGAAGAAAGAAGAACTATTGAAATGTCACAGGCATGGAGTAAGGACTGCGTAGTCTGTCCTATCAATGTCACAGCTGAGCAGAGAACATTGCCCATGAAAGACGCTAAGGCCCACGGAAGCCTGGAACTGTCTCTGACCTTGGGCACCTGGTGGGGGGGGGGGGCTCTGAGGTCTGGATTATGGTGGTTGCCTGCTATGGGGCAGGCAAGGAGTGAGCCACTCAGCGTGGTAAGTCACTGGGACACTGCTAACGGGCAGGGAAGCCAGCACTGTGTTTTTCATGCTAAGGTGTAGAAATCTGGTTTATTGTTTTTGTTCCTTAAAAAAAAAAAATTGCAGAATGTGCTGGAGAGATGGCTCAGCAGTTAAGAGCACTTACTGCTCTTGCAGAAGACCTGGGCTCAGTTCCAGACACCTACATGGTGGTTCGTGACTGCCTGGAACTAGAGTTCCAGGGATCCAGTGCCATCTTCTGGACCCCGTGGGCGCTCAGCCACATGCACATATGCATATACATACATACATACATACATACATACACACACATACATACATACACACATGCAGTCAAAACACTTATACAAATCATTTTATTAAGCTTTCTAAATAAATTTTAACTTGTGTAGGTTCTTTTCACTTAATAGACAACGACTGTTATCTAGTCAGAAAGGAATTTCTGACTCTATTATCTTCGAAGTAATTTAATCATTAGCTTTGCCGCAGCCTTTAAATTATGTGGTTAATAACCAGTCTATTTAAGAAAATGCAATTCCCTCAGCCTCCTTGGCCCGGCTGCGCCCCATTTGCATTGCATTCTAGCTCTCCCCTCCCTTAGGATTAAGAACAGACAATCAAAAAGAAGCTGCCACCCCACTCACTCACGGCCTCCTTCAGGGCCTCGTCAGAGCTCTCGGCGACCAGAAGACTTTTCAATTATTGTCATATTAAAGGCTCAGAAGGTGCCCCCTAAGCGCGGGCTGACCATTTGTTATTATTAAGGATCTTATGAGACCCCACAGTGCTGTGGATTTTCACGATTGCCATTTTACACTTTGCTCGATGGTTTGAGATGAAACAGTTGAAGACTTTTGATCTCCCCAGCAGTGTGAAGTGTCCCTGCACATGTAAATGGTGAGGGTGACAGAACTATAACCAGGGGCTCAGAGAGGCCATGAGGTAGCTGCAGGCCAAGTCACAGCTGCCCAGGCCGCAAAGACTGTGACTATAGGCTTGCTCCACGATTATTTGATTTTTCTTTCTTTCTTTCTTTCTTTCTTTCTTTCTTTCTTTCTTTCTTTCTTCCTTCCTTCCTTCCTTCCTTCCTTTCTTTCTTTCTTTCTTTCTTTCTTTCTTTCTTTCAACACCAGCATTTTGTTTGTTTGTTTGGTTTGTTGTTGTTGTTGTTGTTTTGGAAATGTGTTTATTATGTATACAGCATCCTGCCTGCATGCATGCTGCAGGCCAGAAGAGGGCACCAGATCCCATTACAGATGGTTGTGAGCCACCCTGTAGTTGCTGGGAATTGAACTCAGGACCTCTGGAAGAGCTAGCTGCCTGTGCTCTGAACTGCTGAGCCATCGCTCCAGGCCACTATTTGATTTCTTAACACAGTGCTGTCTTTTCCTCAAAATAAAGTCAAAATGCACTGCTTTGAAGCAGTCATCCGCAGAGTGCTATCCTTCCTCCCATCTGCTTATGGGGAGCTCCAAGACAGCCAGGCTTCAGGGAGACCCAATGAGCTAAGTCTAGCCACTGGACTCCAAAAGCAAATGGTGAAAGAAAAGGTAAAGAAAAGGGGATACTCGGTTGGGGAGATGGCTCAGTGGTTAAGAGCACTGACAGCTCTTCTGAAGGTCCTGAGTTCAAATCCCAGCAACTACATGGTGGCTCACAACCATCTGTAATGAGACCTGATGCCCTCTTCTAGTGTATCTGAAGACAGCTACAGTGTGCCTACACACAATAATAAATAAATCTTTAAAAAGGGGGGGGAGGGGGATATTGATTTGTTGTGACGCTGTGTGTCGGTGAAGGGGCCGACAGACATGTCCAGCTCTGTCTCCAGGAGGATACTGCTGTGCCTTTCAGGTTAAGCAGGGAAAGATTCAGAAGAGGACGCATGAGGCACAGTTTGCCAGTCTTGGCTGACCTGTGGTGTTGGAGCTCTACCTCAAGCTGGTTCTGAGGGGCTCCTGGGAACCCTCATCACATCAGGAGAAGACTGCTCCCCTCTCGGGCGTGCAGCTGGTTTTCTCCGTGAGCCAACAGGTCTTTCTTAAGGGGCTTAGTCTTTTTTGTTGTTGTTGTTGTTTTGAGATAGGGTTTCTTTGTGTAGTCCTGGCTGTCCTGGAACTCACTCTGTAGACCAGGCTGGCCTCGAAATCCGCCTGCCTCTGCCTCCCAAGTGCTGGGATTACAGGCGAGCTCCACCACGCCCTGCGGGCTTAGTTTTATCAAGGGTTAATCTGCCTGAAAGGCTCCACTATTCCCGGAATGCAAATTGACTGCAGGAATGGTGGCCTGGAATAGGCTGTTGTAAAAGCCAGTCCCATAATTATGATGTCCCTGCAAGTCTTGAAAAATACCTGGATTCTTCTTACCTCGCGTCTTCATCCTTGAAGGTGTGGATTCCTGGCTTCTGGCGCTCATTCCTCCTTAGGTGGCTGCCGTGCCTGTGGGCGGAGCTGAGGGACAACCTGACCCAGTTTTAAGGTAGGGCAGGAGACAGAAAATGAAGGCAGAGAAAACAAGCTCTGCTTTGCTTTAAATTACCCCAGGGTCATTCTGTAGAGAGAAGTGAAGGAGCCTTCACTCAAAAAGAAAATGGAATAAGCATTTACCAATTAGTCATAAGAAATCTTTACAGCGTTTTAATGTGGCATCCAGAAAGCCCCCCAGCTCTGTCTGCCCTTAAGGTTTCTTTCTTACTATATTCCGAAGAATGCTTTCCTTGGGGAGGTGAAGGGGTGTTGAGACGGGGTGTGGCTGTGTAGCTCTGGCCAGCCTGGAAGAGCTGGTGGGTATCCTTATCTCGCTGACCTTGAATTTGAACTAGCTACAGCCAACCCTCCTGCCTCTGCCTCCTGGCGTTCTGCTCAAATCACGCTTCCTGTAAGACATTATTTCTTCTTAGGAGTTTTCTGCCTATGACTTACGCGTGCATTAATGAAGTGATAAATGACTCCGATTGTGTAAAAACGTCTTTGAAACTGTAACGTTTAAACATCCCATAGCTTCCCTTCCCCAGAGTGCTTTAATCAAGCACATTGTAGGTGCGCTCTATTGCCCAACTCATCCAGCGTGGCGGGACTGGCAGCTGGAACAGGCTTCTCCAGTCTCAGAACTCACTCTACTACCAGTCCTCGGTTCCCGCCCAGCATTTAGGAGCTTCTATGATCCCAAGGTAAATATCCCCGGATTCCAAAACGGAAGCGGGGCACGCAGCATCCCCTCTGATTAAAGCTGGCCTTCTGTGAGCAGATTCGTCACTTCTCCGAGTTTTGAGAGAGCGCAGCCGTGACACATTGACACATCGGCTCTCATTGCCAGCAGTTAATTATTCCTACGATGTTCTCGGAAGTTCTGATGAACTGCCCGACCCCCGAGCGGTGGTGTTCGGGACTGCTGGAGCACACAGTCAGCCTGGCAGATGGCTGGAGCTCGGAAGCAGTGGGCAGAAAGCTGGAGGGTGGACTCGGATAAAGGAGGGGGTCGGACGGGAGCCGGAGGAGCTCCCACTCGATGCTGACAACAGGGAGAAGCTAAAGGACTCTGAGCGAGGAAACTCCAGAGAATGGGTTGGAATAAATCTCTGGGACTGTTCTGCTCTGGTTGAAAAAGATATTGGACTAGTAGGACGGCCCATTCAAACATGGAAAGTATGAACCACAGAAAATAGAGAAAGACCTCTGAGAACCACAAAAAAAGCTCAAGATCGGGATAATAGCTAATTTATGCTAATTGAAAAACACTGGCGAAGCTCTACAAGCGGAAACTAATTATCCACAAGCAGTTTTACCAAGTTCTTTTTTTTTTTTTCCTGAGATGCAAAAGAAAAAATAAAGATAGGCGAACCTTTATAAACTCAAACTTCATTTTCAAGTTCGCTCTGGTCTCACGTTCTCCTTGTGATCTGGTCCAATAAATACCACAAATCCTGCATATTATAAAACACCTCCTGGAACCAGCGGGATTCAGAGAAGTGTGTTTACTTGACTAGCTTTGGCTGGTTTTCACAATGCGGACTTCGGGCCTCTGGGGTCATCGTGAGCATGGCTCGGGATGACAGAGTCCTATCTGTGTGGAGTCAGTTTACTTCAAGCTTCCAGGAAAGTCACCCGGGGTGACTTGTCCCCTCAGGCACCAGGCCTGTGTTAATAGAGGGAATTCTGTGTTGTCTGTGGAAAGTAGAAATGGGGTATACGAGTTGCTAATATGAATCCCAGAACAGAGCATAACCCGGCTGTTCTCACCCACCGCCAGAAAACAGTGCGACCTCATCAGAGCAGGAGTTACTAAGTCTGGCTTGATTTCTAACATTATTTCGATAGTGCGGGTTGTAGGTGACGTGTATAGCAGGGTTTTCTGTAAGATGGTATGAAACCATAATCAGATACACCCTTTGACTTTCGGGGGAAAAAATTCTGATTTATAGAACGTACTTGGTATTAGAAATTCTAAAAGAAGGATACTAAAAGAATCCTATAAACTGGGCACTTGAGTAATTCAAAGTCTAAAGGCCCCTTACATGTATGTAATCAAGATGGTGGCTATAGAAAAGCTGTTTGCAACCGGGCGTGGTGGCGCACGCCTGTAATCCCAGCACTTGGGAGGCAGAGGCAGGCAGATTTCTGAGTTGGAGGCCAGCCTGGCCTACAGAGTGAGTCCCAGGACAGCCAGGGCTACACAGAGAAACCCTGTCTCGAAAAAACCAAAAAGAAAAAAAAGAAAAGCTGTTTGCTTCAATTCTGAAAAAAAAAACAAAACAAAACAAAACAAAAACCAAGAAATCAATTCAGCACCATTGTCATAATTACTGGAAAAGAAACAACTGCATATATTTTAGTTACTTCAGCTAATTCATTGTTTGAACTGTACAATATATTTTTTTTACAAAACTATTAAAATGTTTATAATATAGTACATTCCTGGCCGGGCGGTGGTGGCACATGCCTGTAATCCCCGCACTTGGGAGGCAGAGGCAGGCAGATTTCTGAGTTGGAGGCCAGCCTGGTCTACAGAGTGAGTTCCAGGACAGCCAGGGCTACACAGAGAAACCCTGTCTCAAAAAAAAAAAAAAAAAAAAAAAAAAAAAGTACATTCCTGCCATGTCTTAGCAAGATCTGGCCCTGTGCGCGCTTCCTCCTCGTTTTTTGCTTGGTGTGGTCTTTCTTTCATGGAATAAGGGTAGTAGATGATAACTTTAAAAATATCCACTCTGGCCCGCCCTTGCTACTGGTTGTTTCTGGAAGAAATGTGTGTGTGTGTGTGTGTGTGTGTGTGTGTGTGTGTGAAAGAGAGAGAGAGAGAGAGAGAGAGAGAGAGAGAGAGAGAGAGAAACTGTTAAGGAACAAATTTAATTAAAAGTCTATCTTGAATTGGGGAACAACACTCTGGCCAGTTTAATGTTCTTTCTGGTCTATCAAAGAACCGCAGCACTGTGCCACCCCCAGACAGTGGAGGAAAAACCAGAGTAGAAGATGTGGAGGAGAAATCAGGAAAGGGGATAACATTTGAAATGTAAAATAAGAAAATATCTAATAAAAATAAAAAGCAATAATAGAAAGAAAGAAAGAAAGAAAGAAAGAAAGAAAGAAAGAAAGGAAGGAAGAAAGAGAAAGAAAGAAAGAGAAAGAAAGAAAACGTGGTCGACTAGGAAGCAGACGCTGCCAAGATTGGAGATTAGGAGCAGCAAGAGCTTGAGGTCTTCCCGGTGAGGAGCGAGGGGGAAACGCATCCACAGTGCGGCCCCTCCCCGAGGGGTGCAAGCAGGCTCAGATCTCACCAAGGGCCGTGAGTTCTTCCCCCTCTACACCCCACTCCCCGAAGGCCTGCAAACCCAACGCAATAAAGTGTTAATCTTAAAGCGATCCGAGCAGGACGTGGTTCTACGCCGCCAGCAGGCAGCTGAGTGCAGCGCTGTGACCGAAGCCAAGTGAATTTAAATGACCAGTGAGGCCGCATTACCACTTTGCGGTATTTATTTATTTTTGTTTAAATATATTCTCATCATTTGCTGTTGCTTTCTTTGGTTTTTGAGAGTCTCGTCTTGCAGGCCGAGATGGCCTCACTCCTGCCGGAGGCTGCTAAGTGCTGGGATCCCAGGCGTGAAGGAGCCACTGCACCTGACTCTCCTGGAACGGTTGATCCGTAAAGCCGGCTGCTTATAGGCTACCCCATTTTCCCTTTGAATCTCGTTTAAAACACTCAACTACTGTCCTGCTGTCCGGAAACGAGTAGCACTTGTCCACATTCTGTGCAGTGCCTTGAGCTCAGCCTTGCAGTGCGTTTTGCAGTAGCTCTTGGCCTCCCTATTCCTGGCACATCATGGGCATACACGCATGCGCACAAAGTCCCAGGGATGCACGGAGGCGCGTTTGTTAGCGACCTTTCCCTAGCCTCGGGGGAAAAAGCCCTGGCTCTCAAGCGAATCATCAACATTTGTCTGATATACAACTAAATTTCCCTAATAAATGTACCAGCTTTAAAAAGAAATAAAAGTACAGTTGCTGTCTAGCTTCCTTCTGTAGTTTTAAATGACAGTGGCCCTCGGAGGCTCACAGATTTGAAAGTGGAACTGTTCGTCGAAAGTGGAACTGTTCGTCGAAAGTGGAACTGTTCGGAAAGTGTATTTTAAAAGCGGCTAACCAAGCCAAAGGAGAAACAAGCCGGAACAAAGCTAAACATTTGGTCCTTCTTCCCAATGCACCTTGGGGCGCTTTTTTTCACGATTGCAACCATTCGCTATCTTCCTAAACACTCAACAATAACTCTGGGGTGGGTGTGCTCTGGGACAGGATGGGGGCCACTCGATGAACCAACCGAAACCCTGCTGGGGGAGTCCTGGCTCTGCAGTCCAGCTCTTGGGGACTGCCCATTTAAACAGTGGAAAGCGATGGCCAGAGACAAGCTGTAGTTCTGTAGTAATTCACCTCTCTCTCTCTCTCTCTCTCTCTCTCTCTCTCTCTCTCTCTCTCTCTCTCTGAGACAGGGTTTCTCTGTGTAGCCCTGGCTGTCCTGGAACTCACTCTGCAGACCAGGCTGGCTTCGAACTCAGAAATCCACCTGCCTCTGCCTCCCAAGTACTGGGATTAAAGACGTGCACCACCACTGCCTTGGCCTCATTTTATTTCTAAAATACAAGGATTGTGATCTGAAATAAATATAATATTGCTGTATAAATTTTATTAAATTTAAAAAGATCTTAAAGATTCTTCTGTTCCTTGTCCAAGTTTATTGACTCAGTCGTGCAGTCGTCATTAGAAGTCTTGATGGTAAAGCATGACAAGCCTGTGGGCAGGGGCAGGGCGGTCATTTCTGGGAGCTGCTCTTTTCATGTTTCCTAATGATGTCCATGAGGTTGGCCCCTGTGACCAGGCTGCTCTGTGTCTGTTTGTCTTTCTGCTGTTCCTTTCTCTTCTGCTCATGAAGGTAAGGAGAATTTAACAGTTGTGGCGGGAGAATGGATCCTGTGGGCGTCACTCTCTTGGCAACGTCCCAGAAGAGTCTTTTAGAGTTATTATTGATGAACGTAATCGCAGTTCCATTTTGACCGAGTCTCCCAACTCTGCCAACCTGGAAAACAAATTCAAAAAGACATTTCCAAGTCTCATTCATTTCAAGAGAAATGAAGATTATCATTACAGGGATTTATACAGCCTAACATTTATTCAGATAGGGTTTCTTTTCTTTTTTCTTTTGTCAGCATATATGTGTGCATGCTGTGTATGTATGTGTGTGTATATGTGTGTGTGCATGCATGTGTGTATATGTGTGTGTGCATGTATGTGTGTATGTGTGTGTGTGTGTGTATGTGCAATCCTAATGGTGTTCTCTGGACTGTGTGCTGGATATATTAGTATATTAGTGAGATCAATTAGAGGGCCAGTGCCAACACACACATTTCTTTCTATCTTATTTTTAATGAAATAGCACAAGAACACTGTTTGTTCTAGCCTTTGTGCCTTGAAATGTTAGATTTAAGCCATTTTACAGAGTCCTCAGTTTAACAGAATTAAATGGACACAAATTTGTGATTCAAATATGGAAATCCATAGCAAGCACCAACTCTACTTGTTTCTAAATACCAGAATGAAAATACTCTGAGAAAGTTTTCGGAAGAAGGCAATCAGAGCCATGGCTAACTTCTGCTCACCGATGGAAATGTAAAATCCAAAGTCTAAACTTAGAAATATTTAAGTGAGCCAGGTGTGGTGGCGCACTTTTAATCCCAGCACTCAGGAGGCAAAGGCATGTGGATCTCTGTGAGCTTGAGGCCAGCCTGGTCTACATAGGGAGTTCCAGGACAGCCAGGGATACACAGAGAAACCCTGTCATAAACACGCTAAAAGAAAAAAAAAAAAAAAAAAAAAGGAAGAAGAAAATAGTGACCTGATGGTCCCCATGGATACATAGGGGAGTTTTAAGATTGTAAAGACAAACTAAACTAAACAAGTGCCAGGGCCCAAGGCTCTAGGGAGCGGACAGGCAAGCGAGGAGCAAAATGCTGTGGGTTTCAGCTTTTAGCTTCATCTGATTTGCTTAATTATATCGCCGGACTGTTCAAAAAATAATAATAATTAATATAAAAACAGCTGCAACTCACGAAAGAAACTATTCACAAATCATGTATTTGATAAAATACATTCTGTTAGAATATACATAAAACTATTTAAGGCTTAATAATAAATACAATCTAATTTTAAAACCGGACAAAGGATGCAGACCCTCCCAAAAAGCACACACACAGCCCGGAAGGCTCCTGAGGCTCCAGTCGCCGCCACCAGGGAAAGGCAAGGCAAAGCCAAACGGGATACCGTTCCTTCCTACTGAGGGAGGCCAGAGTCAAGGGGATGCCTTAGACGGAAGCCAGTGCTTGCCTGCAAGGAGGCGGCCCTGGGCTAGATGCCCAGCAGGGCATGAACCAAGTGCAGTAGTGTGTGCCTGTAATTCCAGCAAAAGACAGACATGCTCAAAGTTATCCTCGGCTACACTGAGAGATAACGGTCAGCATGAAATACACAAACTCAAGAAACCTCAACTTTAAAATCAGTCAGTCAGTCAGTCAGTCAGTCAGTCAGAGAATAAGGACAGCCAGAAGATGAAGAGAAACTGGAACTCATATGTTGCTGAAGAAAATATAAAAGTTACTTTGTAGAGCAGTCTGGCAGGTCCTGAAAATGTTGGTCAGAGTTACTGTGGAATTATTCTGATCCTAAGTACTAGCCACCAGGAATAAAAATGTGTGGACAGAAGAATATGGATATGAGTAGTCACAGGAGGGCCACTGATATTAACAGTAGCCAAAAAGTAGAATGTACAATTAGTGAATAGGTACGTAAAGGTGGTATACCATAAATATTTTAGACAATAAAAGAATTAAACAAAATACATGGTATAGAATGAGTAAATATTAAAAACATGCTAAGAGAAGAAAGCTACAGAAAGCCACACATATAACAATTTCTTTTATTTGAAATGACCACAAGAGCCAGATCTACAGAGGCAGAAATCCGAGTGCGAGCGGCTATGGGGAAGAGGGAAACCCTGAGTCCCGTGGTTACACGAACGAGGGGACTTTGATCTGGAACAGGGAATGAGTGCTAATGATACAGGCCATCTTTTTTAAGGTGGTAAAAGTTGACCGTAGTTACATTTGTACAACTGTATAAATATATTAAAACATTTGTTTGAATTCACTTTAAAGATTTTTTTTTTTTTTTTTTTTTTTTTTGGTTTTTCGAGTCAGGGTTTCTCTGTGTAGCCCTGGCTGTCCTGGAACTCACTCTGTAGACCAGGCTGTCCTTGAACTCAGAAATCCGCCTGCCTCTGCCTCCCAAGTGCTGGGATTACAGGCGTTTGCCCCCATGCCCGGCCCTGAATTCACTTTAAATGAGTGTTTTACAGTTGGGCAGGGGTGATGCATGCCTTTAATCCCAGCATTAAAGAGGCAGAGGCAGACAGATCTCTGAGTTTGAGGGCAGCCTGGTCTACAAAGTGAGTTCCAGGACAGCTAGGGGTACACAGGGAAACCTTGTCACGAAAAAAATAAACAAACAAGATAACCCAAAACAACAAGAACAACAAGAGAGTGACTTGTACAGTATGTGACCTGTAGCTATTGCTAACTTATAAAGAGCTGTAGCAGGCAGTGGGCACTAACACTTGTAATCCCAAGGATTTGGGACGCTGAGGCACCACAAATTCGAGGTTAGCCTGTTCAACTTGGAAAGATATAATCTCAAATTTTAAAAAAGGGAGAGGAAACTTCAGTGTTTGCCCAGCATGCACACAGCTTCGGGTTTAATACCTGGTATAAAATGAAAACAACCTCTAATATTTTCTGAATTCTAAGGCAGCTAAAATTGATACTATATAATATCAAATTTCTTTTCTCAGGAACTTTCTACCACTGAAAATAGAAACCAGACACACAGAGATTTCTACTAAACTATCTTTGACTTAGCAGTTCCACTTGATTTTTTTTTTTTTTAACCATAGGGTCTTGCTATGTTGCTCAGGCTATCCACAAACTTCTAGGTTCAAGCAATCCTTCTGATTCAGCCTCACCCGTGGCTGCAACTACTGGTCTGACCACCACGCTCATGGCCAGAGGAACTTACTGTAAAGTAACACTCATAAAAAGAGAAGTACTTGACAGTTACTGCAGCATTCTTTAATAATAAAACATTAGAGATGGGACAATCAATAAAGGATTTGTTAACTCACAGTACATTCATACAACGTGTCATCTTGTAGCAGTTTAAACAGGACAAGCTGGGTAAGCTAGTGAAAACACTGAGGTGCCCGGCCACAGAATCAGTGCTCTCCACTATGGACAGTTATTAAATGGTACCAATTACGTGTGCTGATGAGAAAAGACAGCTGAGATATATTTAATAAAGCAAGGCCTAGAACCGTAGGTATGATATAGACTCATTTACATGTACTAATATATAAATATGTGTACCTATATGCATGTGCATTTATAATTTTTTAACTATTATCTGCCAAAACTCAAAGGTAGAACCAAATAGTAAAGAAGGCTCCCTGTCAGGTGCGGTGGGACACGCCTTTAGGCCCAGCACTTGGGAGGCAGAGGCAGGCAGATCCGTGAGATAGGCAGGAAATCCTACAGAGACCTTGTCTCAAAACGAAAGAAGGCTTACTCCTCACTCTATGCCTTTCCTGACTTGTAACACTTGTGGATATGTTGTTCAAGAACTGAAACAACCTTAGGACATGCCCATGGGCACAGAACAAGAAAACCAGCCAGCTCCAGCATCATCTCAACAGTCAAGAAACCTTACGTATTCACCGAACCCAGAGGTCATCAGCGCACTTAGTGACGAGAGCCACAGAGTCGGCCCTGGGACAGAAGGTTAAAAGACTATAATCAGCATATTCTAGGAGGCAAAGAAGCGTCTCAATATCAAACATTTCAGAAAAATTTCTACCCAAAATTATGAAATGCTTGCAAGGGAACATTTTCATTTGTTCCAACAATTATCTCCTGCAGGATATTTAGTTCCCGATTAAGGCTAAGTAAAACTCTGAAGCGGCCACACAGTGAAGACCCTGAAAACGTAAGTCACAGTGGCACTGGGCGGCGAGCCCAAGAGCACGAGAGAAAGGCTGCGCTTGAGGTGTGTAAGCGATGCCGGAGAAGGAAGACGGGGAGCAGGCTGGGAGATAACAGCGCACCAAGCCAGGCTCTGTCTGCCAGAAAGAGGGGCATTGTCACTCTTGGCAGCACAGCAGACAAATGAAACTTTAAAAGGTGAAAGCTAGGACAAGCAAGGATGTGAAGAGAAGACTCGATTCCGGAGACAACAAGCATTTAAAGTATCACCTTTACTCTGGCCACATACGGTGACTCAAAGCCAGCTTTGAAAGCAGCCTTCTCTCCTAAATATAAAAACTACCAGTGGGCTCGCCGAAGGAAATAAAAGACAAAGCGGCAAAAACCAACCAATAATTTAGTTCCTGAAATGGTTTTTAAATATTTATTTCTAATTTATGTGTATGACTATTTTGTCTTTGCCTGGGCACCTGTGCAGGCCTAGAGCCAGCAGAGCCAGAGGAGGGACGTGGTCCCCGAAGCGGAAGCCACAGATGCCTGTAAGCAGCTCTGTGGGCGAGCACAGGGACCGGAACCAACAATCCTGCAGAGCACCAAGTACTCTTAGCACTGAGCCATCCCTTCTACCCCTAACAGTACAAAACCCCAACAGTTTAGGATGCTCTTTTCCATTTTTTAATACAGTTTAGGTATATAGTTTTTAGAACAAAAAATTTGTTTCTAGGCATATATATTAGTTTTTTAAAGTTTTTAAAAATTATTTTATGTGTGTGAGTGAATGTTTTGTCTGCATGTATGTATGTATACTATGCACATGCCTGGAACCTAAGGAAGTCAAAAGAGAGCATCAGAGACCCTGGGACTAGAGTTATAGATGGCTGTGTGCTACTATATACATATGTGTGTACATGTGTGTATATATGTGTGTGTATTTATATATATATTCAAGACTAAAATACGTAAAGTTTTATGTTCTGCTTTTTAAAAATGTTTTGTCACTCAGACAACAGTGTATTTCATCAGATTCAACAACGAACTGGTAGGATGGAGACCCCTTACCTGGTGTACATACTCATCCATGCTTGAAGGCATATCAAAATTCACAACCAGCCTGACGTTGACCAAGTCTAGACCTCGGCCCAGGACCCCCGTGCTCACCACGACCTCATAGTCTCCTTCCAGCAATCCCTTTCCGATAAAGAAAAACAGTTCAGTATTCAGGCCAGGAGTGGTGGTGCACACCTATAATCCCAGCACTTGGGGGACAGAGACCAGTTTGGTCTAGAAAGAGTTGGAGGCCAGCTCCATAGTTGGCCTAGACAGGTACATAATGAAACCTGTCTAAAAAAACAATAAACAAGAGAAAAATCATTATCTAGAACTTATGTTGTATAATTCTGGCTTCATCTTTTTTTTTTTTTTTAAAAGTTGGTTTTTGTTAGTATTTTGCTGTAATTTCCTTTCAATAAATAGAAGTCTTACTCTTGAAATAATGAATGCAACTTAGGTTTTCCCTAACCACCATGGGATTTATTTTACTAATTTACTCAAGCAAATTTCTCCGTACTGCGAGCTTCTGCTCTTCTCCAGACCAAATTGACCTGATTTCCAAAAGGGTGGTCTGTGAAACACTCTCCATTTAGCACGCGCCCTCTAGAGAGCAGGCTTATTGCTCACACATACAGAAGCCTAAGCAGGAGGAATAATGAAATTTATGGTCGCTGCTAGTCTTGGGTTCTCTGTCACAGAAAAGGTCTGTTATATATAAAATCAGCTGGTGACAGGCCATCTCTCGAAAATGCAGTAAAATAGATTTGGAAGGCAGAGAACACAGAACACGAAGAATCCACCTTCAGTATGTCCCTCCTCTCCACTTGAGACTTCTCTGAGTGGATGGCTGTGCTGTTCAGACCTGTGATCTTCTGAACAGCCTCGCTCAACAGATCTGCGCCTAGTCTGCAGTCCACAAACACTAACACTGGAGGCTTAAAGAGCTTTGGATCCTGAAAAAACAAAACAAGGAATTAAATTATTCACAGAGCATAATTTATGTGGAAAATATCTCTAAAACCATTGACATGAGCTAATTATTGAACAGTTTACAAATACTGCTAAAAGAAAATTACAATTATTTTATAATCTAAAATAAAAACATATTCTTTAAAACTAATGTTCTCGTTTAAGGATGCACAGCTTTCTCTTCTCATTTTTCATCATTAATATTACAGACATATTTAAAAATGTTAAGACCCATTACATAATTCTTAACCCTCCTCACTAGTCAGTACAAGCTGTCTTTAACTTAATACAATATTTTTAAGTAACTGCTGGTATATACTGATGACTCTAACAAGTTTGCTTAAATTAGTTCAGAGTCTCAATGACAGAACATTCAAGAAACACTGAAAAAAAAGAGTATGTAACTTTTTAAAGTTAAAATATTAAGGAATTATGAGTGTGTGAGTGCATGCATTATGTTTGTGGTGTGTGTGTGTGTATGTGTGTGTGTGAGAGAGAACGAGAGAGAGAGAGAGAGAGAGAGAGAGAGAGAGAGAGAGAGAGAGAGAGAGAGATCATATTTTGTAGTCCAGGCTAGGCTCACTGGAGCTCAGTTTGTAGCCCTAGCTAGTTCTAAATACAAGGCTATTCTTCTGCCTCAGCCTCCTAAATACTGGGATTCTAGGCATGAGTCACTATGCCCAATTTAGCTTAATCTTCATATTTGCATAATAAGGAAAAAGACAACAGATTCCCAGCCAGGTGTGGCACAAACATCTGTACTAGCACACCAGGAACTGAAGGAAGGTTATGAGTTGAGTTTCAAGCCAGCTTGAGAGACCTCAAAAGGAAAACAAAACGTATGCCCCCAAACGACTAGGCATCTATACTGCATATTTTCAGAAATAAAACTTTGGAGTTTGGTTGGTGGTAAATACCTTTAACCCCAGTACTGAGGAGACAGAGGCAGGACTGTCATGAGCTGTAAGGTTTCAGGCAAGCCGGCCAGGAATACATAAGCCAAAGCCTGCTTTAAGCAAACACGAGAAGCGAAATTTAATTTGGTCCTTACAGGATTGTGATGTAGTAAAAGGATTTACCAGACTTATCTGCACCACACCTCCCGCAAGTCCCCTGTGTCACTCTCAGTGGGAACGAAAACACAAAACACGTGACAAAACATGGCTAACAGTCTGAAAACTCACATTTAGAATTTCAAACAACTTCTTCTTTTTGGCTGGGTCTTCTACCCATAGGACGATCTGCCGCACACTGGAGCATGGCAGGTTCTTGTCCCCGGTGATAATCCTCACAGGATTATGCAGGAGCTGCTCTGAGAGCTGTTCTATGCTGGCTGGAATCGTGGCAGACACCAAGATGGTCTGACAGTCACCAGGAGTATGTTCCAGAACGTCAAGCACTTGCTGCTGAAAGCCCATCTTCAACATGGTGTCAGCCTGAAACGGAGGGACTCTACAGTCAGGCTTACTCAACCCCAAAACCTAGAACCACTCACGATAAGACCGGGTGATTAAGAACAGGAAAAATTAAAAACACGGAAAAACACATTACAATGTCCAAAGGCCAATGGGGAAATGTTAGGTAAAATTATATACTATAACTTAATAATCTGGATTAGTATTTTTTTTCTCCTCTTCCTTCCCCTGGATTAGTATTATTAATAGCTATAAAATAGATACCTTACATATTTATCAATAAAGCACTTTTTAATTATGGCAACATATAGTACTGTGTCACAATGAAAAAACGACCAGAAAGCTCTTTACTGGGTAATAAATGACTGCTCGGAGAAAATAAACAAACATTGTATGACACAATACTATTTATACTATAAAACAATGTAAGCAATGTAGTCAAGAAATTAATTAAGCTGGGGAACAGTTTACACGGTGGTCCTAGCACTCAGGAGGCTAAGGCAGGAGAACTGAGTTCAAGGCCAGACCGAACTACAGAGTAAAGCCCTGACTCATTAGCTTGCTGCTGTGGAGAAGCCTAGAGCTGCTGTGTGCATGGGGCCCGGTACTCATTATACTTTTGCTTTTCAATGCTGAGAATTTAACTCAGGTCTTAGCGCGCTAGTGTCCCGCTATTGAACCACTCCAGTTGGCCTTAGATATTGGAGATAAGATCTCGATATGCAGGCTGGGCTGGCTTTAAATTTACCATCTTCTCGCCTTAGCTTTCAAGTGCTAGGTTTATAGGCATGGTCCACCATGGCGGTTAGGGTTCACTTTTGGGTTTTCAGAGTTTTATTTCCTTCTAGCCACGGATATGTCCTATATAACAAAATGATTTTACATTTTAAAAAATTTATGTTGGGGATATTTATGTTTTAAATGCTGACTATGGTCCAAATGTTGGTATTTCTTCAAATTTCATACTGAGACTTTACCATTAATGTGGGTTGGTTGTCCTGTTACAATCTGTCCTCCAGAGGTTTTTTTTCATTCAAATCTCAGCATAAACATCACCTTCCCAGACAGTCTGTGGTTACAAATCTCAGAAAGCCCGTTTGTCCCTGCAGTACTGTGTGGGTAGGGACACTTGTCACAGCTCCAACAGCTCACATGCCAAAGCCCCAGTGGAAGGAATCCTGATGCGGTTTATAAACACGTGGGCAACTTTAACTCTAAGCACTAAGACAGACCTAATTATATAACAAACAATGTATCAGTGTCCCAAACCTCTCATCTAGGAATCACCGGGAGTGAGCTTTTCAAGACCCCCTGAGCTGCTGAATCAGACTACCCAAGTTAGAAAGCCAGCCTCATAACATCCGCTGGGCACACCAGGCAGTTCTATGGTTTTGCTGACTTGTTTGTTGATTCCTTTTATTTGGAGATATAGTTTCCCAGGCAGCCCAGGCTGGCTTTGACTTTGTGTATTTTATGTGCATGGGTATTCTGCCTGCATGTGTGTCTGTGCTCCACGTACTTGTCTGGTATCTGTGGACATAAGGAAAGGGTGTTGGATCCCTTAGAACTGGAATCAGGAATGGTTGTGAGCCACCGGGTGAGTGCTGAGAACCAGACCCAGGCCCTCTGTGAGAACAGCAAGTGCTCTTAACTACTGAGCCACCCCTCCAGTGCCCTCAGACTGGCTTTGACCCCGCCCTCCAGGTACCAGCCTACTAGGTGCCGGGGTTAGAGGCCAGTTACATACTTTCTGTCCCTGAGAGGTTTTATCACTAGGCCAAGCTGGGCAGACCCGTGCCTGGCTACTGTGGTGCAGTCAGCTTCGGAGTACAGAGTGCGTACAGTCTGCAGCCTGTCCAACGAGCAGAAGGAAGGAAGGAAGGTCGTACCCCCATACGGAGGGACAGAGGCAGTTTCAACGTCCCTCATCTGAAGCAGAGAGGAAGGAGCAGGATGGGGTTGTATTCTAGGCCAAAGGGAAGGCCTGACAAGAGACACGGATAGTGATTCGCCCGGAGCAGAGGTTTCAAACTGCAAGGGATGATCTGAGTCCCGGCCCTCCTCTCGCAGCAGAGCCATCCAGTCCTCCTCGGAGTCTCACTCTCAGTTCCTGTCACTCTGCTGACTCAGCTGCCAGCTTCACACGGCAGGCCCTCAGCTCCGCCATCCTCTCGGCCAGTTCCCTCCGACCTTCTCTTGGAGGACCGGACGTCACAGACTCCAACACACTCCTTATGCACTGAGAAAAACATTCCCCTTGTCTACCGTTCACGGGAAGGCCAGACTCAGACAGTATTACCAGGACCCCACATTTACTCAGTTCCCCCTTCTAAAATTAAAGGCATAGCTATAATTTCTGAAGTCACCTCTGAAGTCATCAGAAGGCCCATGAATGATTACTTTACAGTGACTCTCAGATTTAACCCTTCAGTTACGAGGCCTCCACCCTACCATTGACCTCTTCACTCCGTGGCTGGCTGGCCAGCTGCCTGGTCTCTGGGTCCTTCCTCTTTAATTTCTCGTGTACTGAGCAGGGGAACAGCCTCCCTAAACCACCACTTTTACCATGCTACGCCCAACTCGTAATTTAGAAGGCTTCATTGTCTCCCACATCAAATCCAGAAGCTTCTGCCTCCCTTCAGGGCCTCTATAATTTGACTCCACCCTGGCTACCCAGCTCCACCTCCTATTGCTGCTCAGAAAGGATTCCTCAAGCTCCTTGGGCTCCTTCCTTCTCCTCCACAGTCACTCGGGCTTTCTGACTGTTTGTCCCTTCACTGGAATATTTCATCTGTCCTCTGGGTTTTTAATTTTTTCCCATTTTCTGGGGAATAGTTCAAATCCCATTACTATTTTTTAATAGTGTAAAAACACTCTCTTAATTCTACTCCGACCTTAATTGCAATTAACATTACATATGCATATCATATGCATAATACAGTAGTTTGTTCCAGCAGTTTCCCTCTCTAGTGGACAGGCTATGGCTCTCAAGACACATTCCGACCTTTACCTGTCTGGTGGAAACCAGTCCCATCCAGTCACCTTTCTCCTCTTCTAATATATTTTTTTAATGGTGCAAAAGATAGAATCCAACATGTTAGGCAAGTACTTAACAATCTAGTTATACTCAAAATCATTTTTTAAAAAGATTTTTTTAGTCTATGTGTACTGCGTTTGTCTGCATGTACGAATGGGTACATTCTTGTGCCTGGTACCTACTTGTGCTTGGTACCCACTGAAACTAGAAGGTGTCAGATCTCCTGAGACTCAAGTTATAGACAGCTAAGAACGCCTATGTGGGTACTGGGAATCAAACCGGGGTCCTCTATAGGAGCAGCAGACCCTCTTAATCCGCAGAGTCACATCTTCCCCAAATTCTTCATGTTTTGAATCAGAGTAACTTTATATAACTCATGCTACTTCTGAACTTGAAGTCCTCCTGCCTCTGCTTCTCTGGGTGAGTGCTGGGTTTATAGGCATGAGTACCTGTGTGTGTGTGTGTGTGTGTGTGTGTGTTACTCATGGAGATGGAGCTGTATATGTACAGGCATGCATGCCTGTGTGATGGCCACAGGTCCACCTGGAATGCCATTCACCGGGCTTTTTGAGACGGTATGTCCCAGTGGCCTGGCTGGCCTGGGGCCCGCCTGTCCCCACCCCCAGTTCTCGGATCACAATGAGTGTGTGCAGCCACACTTAGTATGGCAGGTTCTAGGGGCCAGGCTGATGAGGGCGTCCCCACTGACTGAGCTGTCTCCTCAGCCCCACAGCTGGGTTTTTGTTTTGTTTCTGTCTTATCAGCTTGGTTTTCTTGAGGCCCAGTCTTGCTATATCTGTAGTCTAGACTGCTCTTGACTTTATGACCTCTTGCAGTAAGGTATAAGTATAGGTATAGGCCACCATACCACTCTGGTGATTTCCATACTGCCTCGATTGTACAGGTTAGTTTCAACAGATTACACTGGCCCCCCAAGGCCAGCAGAGCTCATCAGATCCCTTGGAACTGGGATTGCAGACTGTTGTGAACAGTAATGTAGGTGCTGGGAATTGAGCCCAGGTCCTCTGGGAGAGGAACCAGTGCTCTTCACCACTGAGCCATCTCTCTAGTCCCCCATCTGCTGTTTTAAAGAAAATATTTGCCAATCATTGTACTACACTGTTTAAGTACTTCTTTTAAAGTAAAAATGTTTATTTATTTGTGGGATGTGTGTGGTGTGTGTGTGTGTGTGTGTGTGTGTGTGTGTATGTGTGTGTATGTGTGTGTATGTTGTCTGTAGTTACAGAACAACTTGTTGGAGTTTGTTCCCTCCTTCTCTGTAGGTTCTGGAGCCTGAACTCAGGTCATCTGGCTTGGCAGGAAGAACCTTCACCTGCTGAGCCAACTTGCCAGCCCCTATTTGAGTATTTCTCTATCTCTGGAGACAGTATAATGTTCTGGACTTCAGTTCAAGTGTAAGTCTTTTTTTTTCCTCAAAAAAAAAAAAAAAAGCTTTGAATCACAATGAAAATATTTCTGCAATTCCATCTAAAACGCCTGGAGTGGGTTAACCCGCACACCGAAAGCATTCCTGTGCTAACTTCTGCACAAACAACCCATAAGGCTGTTTGCCAGCTCGTTTCCCTTCTGAGCTCCAAGGAAACCACACCCTTCAATGCTGAGGCACCATGGGCAGGGGCTTCAGACACTCCATGCACAGCCGGATCCTTTGCATCATAACCTTCCATGGAGGCTGACCAGCCCTAGAACCCTTGCCTGCTACAAAAAACCTTAAAGTGCTGTGAAGCGGCAGGACAATGTGTCCACCCGGGCTCCAGCAGCAGCCATCCAGGAGGACACCAACCCAGCAGACCTTCCAATGGAGTCACTTACATGATTTTTCACTTAATCTGGACACCTCAGTCTGGGAGACGCCATCCCACACTGCTCCTTCTCACTCCTGCTCTGGAAGATTAAACACCTGCCCAAGCTCTCTCAGCAGCTGACTCAGACAGATGCAGACACCCACAGCCGGACAGTGGATGGAGCTTGGGGACTCTATGGAAGAGTGGGAGGAAGGATGGCAGACCCAGGAGGGGACAGGAACGCCACAGGAAGATCCACAGAGTCAACCAGCCTGGAGCCTTGGGGCTCTCAGAGTCTGAACCACCAACCAAAGAACATACAGGGGCTGGACCTAGGCCTCCCCACACACATGAGCAGATGTGCAGCTCGGTCTTCATGTGGGTCCTGAACAACTGGAGCAGGGGCTATCCCAAAAGCTGTTCCCTGTACTGGGATATGTTCTTCTTGCACGGCTGCCTTGTCTGGCCTCAGCAGGAGAGGAAGCACCTAGCCCTGCAGAGACTTGAACTGCCAGGTTGGGGGGCATACCCAGTGGGGAGAAGGTTTGTGGGCGGGGGTGACAGGGAGGGGGTCAGTGAATGGGATGTAAAGTGAATAAGTAAAAAATAAATAAATTAATTAATTAATTAAATTTAAAAAAAGAGCTCATTGAGGGTCTGGGCTACATCATCTCTATACACCTGAGGTTGTTCCTTTGCTGTTTACTGGGACAAGGGCACACTATGTGATCACTGGTCAGAGCCCTGCGTCACACCTTTACCACCAAACCTCTGCTGTCACTGCTGGTGGAGAACACGAAGGAAAACGTGCCCTGGATGCAAGGATGGCATATGCCCAGTCCTCATGCTTGTCTGCGTGATGTTATATGGAACAGTCCATGTGGTGGTGGTGGTGATGATGATGGTATAGATCTGCAGGATGGTTCATGGTACAGGCACTTGTAGCAAAGTCTGGTGATCTGAGTTCAATCCCTGGACCCCATGAGGGAAGAAAAGACCCAACTTCTAAAAGTTGTCCTCCGACTTTCACACGGGTGTCCTGAAATGCATGATCCTGTGTACATACTCACGCATGTACACACATGCACAACAGTATTAATAACAATAACAATAAAATTAAATTAAAAAATATAAGGCAGACAAGATGGCTCAGTGGTAAAGGTGCTTGCTGTCACTCTTAAAGACCTGAGTCTGATCCCTGGAACCCACATGTGGAGGACAGAACCAGCCTCCACAGGGTGTCCTCTGACCTTGGCACTCACACATGGCAAGTGCGTGAGCACGTGAGCTCAGTGAGTAAATAAACACACAAACACACACACACACACACACACACACACACACACACCTATATTATCACTATCAGCATCATTATTATTACATGGATTATGTCACATAACATCATGCAGACAAGCATGAGACCTGGGCATATGCCATCCTTGCATATACACATATACACTGTGTGTGTATGTGTATGTGTGTGTGTGTGTGTGTGTGTGTGTGTTTTATATAATAAAACAATGCACTTACTTTATTTTATACTTCAGAGCTATAAAATGCCTCTCTGATATATTAACAACGATAAAAGTTTCACAAAAGTTTCACAACCACTATACCAATGTCCATAAAGAAAAAAGGAACTCATCATTCAAATACCATTCAAATAACCACTATTAGCTACTTTTATAGTTCCTGTAAATAACTATTATTGTTGTCATTGATTATTTTAAGTGTCAGGAAGCACAGAGCACTGTAAGACTGGAGAGTCAGCTCAGTGGTTGCGAGCTTGCTTATTATATAGAAGGTCCAACGGTCAATTCCTGGGACTGCAAAACCAAACAAAATACAACAAAAGCCCACAACCTTGTCTTAGAGATAGCAGCACCCACTGAACTTGGGTGTTCTTCACCTGGAAGACAGCTTTGGTTTAACTGGAAGAATCGTGCCTTAGCTTAGCTGCAGTGTACACCCAGAAGAGTAGATTTTCACAAGTCCCTGCATCTTTTTTTTTCATTCAGAGAAAATGTTCTGAATAAGCAATGATATTACATAGCTACAATATACTTTTAAATAAATTATACAACGCCATGTGGCTGTTTTTAATATGTGTGTAGTGTATGTGTGCTTACAAGTAAGTGCACACACAAGTGCATCATATGCACATGACGGTCAGAGGTCGTCAGTGACCCTCTTTCCTGGTCACTTTCCACTTCATTTTACACAATGATTCTCCTAAGCATGTGACTGTGTGGAAGGACACATGTGTGGAGGTCAGAGAAGAACGTTGGTGCTAGGCCCTCACCTTCTGCCTGGTCTGAGGCAGGCTTTCTCCCGCTGTGTGATTATTGTTGTAGTGATCTGGCTCTTACGGGCTCCAGAGATCTCTCTTAATGGTCAGGCTTGAATGACGAATGCTCTTACCCACCCAGCCATGCACCTTATATTTTGCCACAGTCTCTAGCTGCGCCCAGAGCTCACGGACCGCCTGGACGGGTTGGCGGGTGAGCCGCAGGAGTGTCCTCCTAGCACTGAGGTTTCAGATTGCACCTCCATGCCCAGACTTGGTGTGAGCTCGGGTCACACTTATACAGGCATCACCCACCTCCTGACTAACGTTCTTTACACATTACTACTTACTTCGTCTATTACGACAGTTTTTATGCCACTGAGTGATACAGAGCTCTGTTTAATTATATCCAGGAGTCGTCCAGGGGTTGCTATGATAACCTGAATAAAAGAGCAAAAATGAATTTAAAATTAGATAATATTCATTCATTTATTCAATCTTTTTTCCTTTGAGAAGGGCCTCACTATGTATCCCAGGCTTGCCTAGTACTTGCCATCCTCCTGCCTCTACCTTCTGAATGCTGGGATTGTAGGTATGCACCACCATACCTGGCCTTTTACTCTATTTTTACTGAGTACCTAGTATATTCTATATACTATGTAAAGTACCCCAATGGATAAGACACACAAGTTTCTGCTCTCAGACAATCTGTAGTCTATAGGAAGAAACTAACAATGGAAGTGTCATTGTGATTCATATGGTGTACGATAAGTGGAGAAGTCTGTCTAGTACATAGAGATGAGTCTAGAGGATAAACGGGAGGAAGGGGAGTGGTTCAAAAACAACAACAAGGGTTGGAGAGATGGCTCAGTGGTTAAGAGCACTGACTGCTCTTCCAGAGGTCCCGAGTTCAATTCCCAGCAACTGCATGGTGGCTCAAAACCATCTGTAATGGGATCTGATGCCTTCTTCTGTTTGAAGATAGTGACAGCGTACTCACACATACACACACACACACAAACACATATAAAATATAATTATATTATATATTATTCCATAATATATAATAATTTATATAATACATAAATTATATAAATTTAATATGTAAATATAATTTTAATAACATAATCATATTATAGTATATATTTAATATATTATATATTAAATAATATATTCAAATATTTAATATAATCTAATATAATTAATAATATTAATATAATACTTATATATAATAATTTATATAATTATACATATAAATTAAATCTTTTTAAAAAGTAAAAACAACAAAAAGTACAGCTATTTAGTCCCTGAAGAGGGTCTCTCTGCTAAGGGCTTCCTTGAGAAAGGCAGGAATCCAGTGCTGGCCAGGGAAAATATAAGGCAAACAGGGACCTCCTTGAGTATATAGGAGTACACAGCGACAAGGTTGGAGATTTTTATCTAAAGCCATGGAAACCAGCTCTAGGTTCTTCCACTGGTCAAATCAGGGTCAGACCAAATCATAACACAAGGCTACAGTCTTAAATAAAACAGGAAACACTATGAACATAAGACATCTGTATATCTCAAAGTACTTCTTCCAAAACATTTACTAAATACAAAAGGGAAAAACTAAACTTTACAGTTAAAAGACAAGTTAGCATTCAGCAAGGCAGCGGGCAGAGCAGCTAGAGGCGAGCTTCCCTAGCGTGCAGGAGGCAGGAGCGCCACCCAGGACCTCAAGGAGGGAAACAGTAAAAGTTAGCCGCCAAAAGGACAAGGTGCCATTCCTGTTTAAAGTGGCTTCAACCCTGAGCATGGGAGAGCACACCGGAAATGGATGCCAAGTCAGGAGTATTGCCATAAGTCTGAGAACAAGAAGGAGAGAGAGGTTGGTTCTGCAGGCAAGAGCACTCGCTGTACACGCACAAGGACCTGAGTCCCCGTCCTCAGCACCCACAGAAGTTGTCTCTGGCTGCCTGTGGTCCCGGCACTGTGGAACTCCAGCTTCAGTAAGAGCCTGTCTAAGGAAGAACTTAGGGTGTGACAGAGCAGGACATCCAGCGTTCTCCTCCAGCCTCTGCAAGTGCACAGGAGCACACACACCTGCACACACATGTACACACTCATCACACATACACACCATATACATACAAAGAGCAGAATGAAAGGATTGCTCAGTGGTTAGGAACACTTGCTGTTCACAGCACACACATGCTGGCTCACAACTCTGGGTCCTCTGTACCGGGCACACTCACGGTGCATATACGTACATGCAGGCAAAACACTCATTTTTTAAAAAAATCTAAAAGAACAAAAATCACAGCAACAACAAAAAGAAGAGCCCTGTAAATCTTAGAAGTGTCAAAATCATGAGAAAGAAAATGCAAAGACTGAAGAACCACTACAGACGGAGACATAGAGATGGGCTGTCTTACTTTCTTTTCCCTTTGCTGTAATAAAATAGCCCAGCAAAACAGTTTAAGGGATACGGGGTCGGTTCTGGGTCTCAATTCAAGGTGCAATCCAATACTGGTGGGGAGTCAGTCGGTGAGAACTTGGAGACCTAATATCCGCTCTGTGGAGGACAGCACACAGTGTGGACTTTCCCACCCTAGCCTCAGGCTCTGAATAGTGTTCTAATGACAACAACAACAACAACAACAACAGCAACACCAAAGGACTCAGAGCAGCTGCTCATACCACATTCACAGTTGGAAAGCAGAGATAGTGCTCAGAATGCTTTTTAGATTTTATACGATCCAGGATCCCCCTGCCCAGGGAATAGTCAAACTGCAATTAAGATGGGCCTTCCATAGTAATTAATATAATCAAGATACTCCCCTGGAGACATCACTAAAGGCCCAACTCTCAGATGACCCAGGATCTTGTCAGGTTGACCACACTAACAATCACAGACACCATCCAAACACAATAAATGATCCTGGTGTGCCTACTTATTTTTTCAATGCCTACTTTTTGAGATAGGCTTTCACACTCTAGCCCAGGATGGCCTTAGCTTTCAATCTTCGTGCCTCAGAAGCCACAGTGCTAGAGTTAGAGGTGCTGTCACGTCACTCTGTCCAGCTTCAACTGGATTCTTGTGCTAGGGGTCAGGTACAGGAGAGAGCGTGTACGAGGAGGTGGAGAATTACTGACATGTGAGTGGGCCCCAAAGTGCAGATGACATGTTAATTCTGACCTGTACTAATATGTCACTGCTAACGTCCTGAATCTAGAATGGCATTATGGGCATGCAGAATAATGTCCTCGGTTGTAGGATTCACATTCTCAAGTGGACAGGAGTGAGGTCAGAAACTTACTTCCACAAAACCTGGGAGAAAAACGTTTCTTATACCGTACTGGCTTCTTTTGTTTCAGCTTTTTTTTTTTTTTCAGTGTATGAAAATGCTGTATCCAGTCACCTAAATATCTGAACCCTGAAATCTGGAGATTATCACCAATGCATTAACTTTTTTTTTTTTTCTAAGAATGAAAATGGAACCAGCTAGACGGGCCAAGCTCAGCACTCAGAGGCCTGAGGTGGATGATCTGAGGTTGGAGGCCTGCAAACATACACGAACTTGTCCTGAAAAACCCAAAGAAGAAGAAGGAACTCCAAGGCGAGCTATTTAAAGGTGCTTAGAACTGTACCTACATGTCTGCATGCGTCAGACCAACGTTCCTGCGCTGTGCAGTAAAAATAGGTCAGACGCTTATAGGGACTCTAGCAAGTTCTACTAACCCAACTCAGTGCTCATAAAATATTTAATGGTTTACCTTATAAGTATATAATGCCGAACTTATAACTTTTCACTAGTAAAATATTACTTTTCTCTGTTTTTTATAGTGGAGGTCCACAATGAAAATCAATGATCCAATTCCCCACTAATTACCAATAGGCAATATCTTACAAGTGTATTTTGCATGTTTTAAATCTGCCAAACACATCTGATGAGTTGTACTGTAATAAGATAGGTATTAACAGAGGGTTTTTAAATACTGCAGTGTTCTCATACCTGTTGGTAAGTACCTGCTGTCCCTTCTTCACATAGTGTTCCCTGGCTTCTCAACTCCTCCCTGGGAACTTCGTAACCTCCCTGCCATCCCAGAAACTGAAAAGGTAATAGCAGGGGACCCCGGGACCAACGGCAGCACCTGGGCTATCATCCACCTTTCCTGGTCGGCTCCTGTGCCAACCCGCTCTTAAGCTGAACTGACAAGCAGGTACACCATTCTAACTCAAGAAAACTGGCGCTCACCAAGCAAAGTATTGACGACGATGACGACACTGTCAGCCAGTGACTGACAAGGCCACAAGCAGACCACACTGCTCTCACCCATCAGAAACGCATAGCACACACAGTACAGCGAAGGGCAGCGGGGCCGTAAAGGAAGGCTGGAGACTGGGCGATTATTATTTACTAGCTATGGACACTTGCAGAAACCCCAGCTTCTGAGGTCTGCCTTCTCAGCCATGACAGACAGGACATGCAAACCTACGTCCAGAGAAAATATGGTTACGTGAGACGTGCAGGAGAGTGCCCGACACAGCCTAGCATGCGACAGGCACGCAGGGAACTGGATTTTATTCTTTTTCTATGTAAAATGAACCTTTTGTTTTAGGGCTTTTTGTTGTTGTTGTTGAGACAAATCTCACTCTATAGCACATACTGGCCAAGAACTCACTCTGCAGTTCAGGCTGATTATAAACTCGGCAATACTCCTGCTTCAACCTCCAGCGATGGGATCGCAGACATGAATTACTAGATCTGGCTATGAAATTAACTTTGTTGGTGGGGGGAGACTTAGTAGGCAAAAAACTAAAAGCTAACTAAAATGACACCTTCAAAAATATGTGTGTGTGCATGCACACATACATACCCCCCCACACACACACACCACACGCACTGGCTCCTCTGTTACCTACAAACCCTTCATAGGCCTTCACCCAAGCAGGCGCTTACCTTAACATGCTGCCGTAAGCGGTAGAGCTGCGGGGGTAACGGTAAGCCCCCCACGAGAAGCACTGTCTTCATGCGAGGCAGGCCACTCATCAGCTCCTTGGCCTGCCTCTCTATCTGAATGGCCAGTTCTCTTGTTGGTGTGAGAATGAGCGCAGATGGAGTTTTATCCTGAAAAGAGGGGGAAAGCAGCTTAGAACTTAGGGACGCCCACCGTGCCCTTCACAGCGACACCATCAGCCTCCCCCCCCCCCCCCGTTAGGAGCCTTTTGCTCACTCCATGCAGATTTTTTCCTCCAAAACTTATCACAACGTGAACCTATTTCTTACCCAACTCAGATGTCCAGCTAAAGATCAAAGGTGAAGAGGCGTACGCAGTAAGCAAGGCGGGAAACGCGTGTCACATCTCTAGCAATCCTCTTGCAGGGCGGAAGCCCCTGGTCACCGTGCAGACCCCCAAAGCCTGGCACTTTGGTGCCTCAGTCCTTCCCTCTCGGCTTCCACACATTTACACCTTCCTTTGGCCAAAGGTCTGAAGTTCATGTGTGGCTGTGTGAGCGGCGTGCACATCCCACCTTCCCTGAGCTTGTTTAATCGCCTTGTGTCTGAGCTATGCCTTAGAGAACGCTCCCTCACCAGTTCCTCCACCGTTCCTCCTTCTCTTTCTCCCTACACTCCTCACTCTTCTTGCCCCATGCACACAGCCCACGGGCTCACCAGGATGGGTTGAGTATCCTCAGTCAAGAAGTCTGAAACCAGAATGCCCTTTGAATACCAAGACTTTTGAGCACCAACACGGTGGGGTTCAAAATCTTCAGATCTTGGGGGCTGTAGGGAAGTGCACTGGCTTCCCTTGCAGAGGACCCGGGGCTCATTCCCAGCACCCACATAGCGGCTCACCACCTCTTCCAACTCCAGTTAGAAGAGGTCTAGTACCCCATTCTGGCCTCCAAGGACACAAGGCACATATGTGCTACACTGACATATATGCAGGAAAATACCAGTACACATATATGAAATTATAATTTTTTTTTTTTTAAGAGATCCAGATTTGAGAGCACTTTGTATTTGAATTTCTGAATTAGGGATGTTGAGCCAGTAAAGTCTATGCAAATATTCTAAAATTAGAGAAACTCCCAAATCTGAAATCCTTCTGGTTCCAAACCAGTTCAGATGATGACGTCTGGTATGTACTAGGAAAATAAACATTCAGTATTTGTGAAATTGCGTGTGAAAATGCTTTATACGCTATTTCTCCATTTGTTTTGCTCAGGTTGGGGGGGGGGTTCTACTATGTATATCCTAGACTGTCTACAACCCGGTCCTCCTGCCTCAGCTTCTGGAGGGCTGGGATTATAGGCATGTGCCAGCAGGCCCAGCAGTACTATTTAAAGATGAACCAAGACTTATATTTAAGAATATACTTTAGGGGTTGGAGAGATGGCTCAGTGGTTAAGGGCACTGACTGTTCTTCTAGAGGTCCTGAGATCAAGTCCCAGCAACCACATGGTGGCTCATAGCCATCTGTAATGGGATCCGATGCCCTCTTCTGTCATGTAGGCATATATGCAAAAAGAGCGAGCACTCATATAACTAAATCAATACTTTAAAAGAAAAAAAATAATATACTTTGATATGCTGCAACTGCATTATAGCTGTAATATGCAATGCCAGTTTCTCCAAACCCCAAGAGGCTTAGCTGACATAAACTGCAGCTCATCCATCTGGTAAACAGGGTTTTTCCTGCAGATCAAAACTTTCTTCTTTTATAGAAAAGCTGCTAAAAATAAAATGTCTTGTAAGGAAATTAATTTTTAGACCTTCCAGGAAGAGATCTTCGGTTCAACAATTAAAAAAAAAAAAAAAAAAAAAAAGAGTATTCTTTGAAATGATGTTTTCACACACGAAACAAAGCAAAATCATGAGCACTTTAGAGACTTTACTTCACAAATGCTAAGCAGCAGTTTGCAAGTTTATCGGTTACATGCAATGAGACTTGGTAAGAACTGCGTCTGTTTCTGAGAGGAATACATGTCAGATCGGTAAATTACCTCAGATAAAGCTCGGATAATAACAGGTAGGAGAAAAGCAGCTGTTTTCCCTGAGCCAGTGTCGGCGCTGGCCAGAATGTCTCTTCCCAGAAGCCCCACGGGAATCATCTGCATCTGGATGGGGGTTGGCACTTCATAGCCTGATTTCTTCAAGTTCTGATTTAAGGTCTCAGGGAAGCCGCAGTGCTCAAAGTCAATAATGGGCCTCGCAACTTCTTGTCCTTGAACTGAGATTCCTAGCTGCTGTTTAAGGGTTTCAATCTGGTCCTCCCTGAGGGTCACAATAAAGGGGTGCTCTTTGTAGACATAAAAGGCATCCAGTGGGGACTCTGGCCCGGAAGCCGCTCTCTGTGGGCTGCTGGGTTTTAACAATCCTTCCTCTTCCTTAACTTGCAGCAGATGTTTTGCTTTGCACTCCAGGCTACACACGTCTTCGTCGGTCTCGTCGCAGATATACTCTCCATAACGGCCACAGACAACACAGGCAGGCTCCCCGGGCTCCGGCCACCGCTGGGTTTTGGAAAATGACTTCACAGGCTCTTCAGATGGGTGGCTGTCTTTCACACCCTGATCAGGTCCTGTGGGACAGACCTCAGGCAGATGGCAAGGACCGGAAGTGCTTGCTGCACCGCCTGGCCCGTCAGCCGTCAGCGGGACAGCTTCCTTAGTAACTGATGCCTGGCCAGGAGCATCTCTGTCTCCCTCGGGCTGAAGGCCTCCTGCTTCTGCCTTACTTTTTTTAGCTTCACAGCTTTTGAGGTCATCATTAGAATTCCTCTTGATTTTCAAAGATCTTGGAACAAACATTCTCCAACATTCTGTTGAGGAAATTGCACCATGAGATATTTGACCCTCAATTAAGCTCACATGTTTAGCCCCATGCGACGTTGTGTCAGAGTCAAGGCCCTACTTAAGCCAAACTTCTTCCACTTGTCAGCTTCCTCTGAGGGAAGGGATACTGTCTTTTTTCTCAGACATGGGCGTATGAAACACTGCCTACAGTTCCCCACAGCCTTCTGCGCACGCCACCTATTTCTGTTGACTGATCATTTGTACTTTTATGGAGCAGGTATTAATAGAATTCTACCGCATATCCTTCAATTGCATTTTCACAAAAGAAGATACTTCACAATTAAGAATCTTAAAAAATCAAGACAACAGCTCAAACAGGAAAAATGCAATTATTTATATTTATATACATAAGAGTGCTCATTCTGTGTCACTGTTTTGGTTAACCTTCACAATCTGGGAAAGTAGGTCACTGCAACCTTAAATTCATATTCATATGTATGTATTATTTTTTACATGATACACATATCAGGTAGTATAATAAATACATGTATATCGACATATGTGTATGATTGGAAATGTACTTAAGTGGCAGTGCTTTGCTAGCACGTGAGGGCCTGAGTTTACAATCCAAAGAAAGATACTGCTATATACACACACAGAAGCAGATGAAGAATCCAGCCACCTAGGGGTTAAGTTTATTTATTCCAATAACAATTCCTAAGTGTTAGAAACCAAGTATTCTTGCTCTGGAGAACAAACAAATTAGTGATTGGGGAAAGAATGTTTAACATTTTGGAGACTATGAAATATACTTAATCTTCTCCAAAAAACCCAAACCAAACTTAAGAAATCGCTAGCTCCCATTTTCTATTAAAAAAAAAAACAACCAGAAAACATGGCACCCGAACCGCCTAGAGCTTCTTCGGAGCGGGAAGGGTGGGGCGCTCCGGGCGGCAGAGAGCCTGCTACCCACTCCTGCGGCTCTAGGCAACGCCCGCATCCCGCGCATTCCCGCCCTCCCCATCCGCCCGCGGGCCCGCGCTCCAGGCGCGCGCACGTCACGAGGACGCCGGCGAGCGGCGCGACCTAGTCCGCACCCGCCGTTTAGCGCGCAGGCTATGGAGCACAGGAGCGGGAGCCGGAGGCCCGAGCTGCCAGGGCGGCGCACGCTCACCCGCGCGGACCGGGCCGCGTCCGTTCCCGCTCGGGCCGCTCCCTTCCAGGCGCTGGGCCGAACTTCCGGCCGAGTAGCCGGGAAGCTCCGCAGTCCCAGCCAGGGCTTGAGGGCCCCGCGCCTGCGCGCGGCGGGAGGTGGAGCTCCATTTGGCCACGCCCCTGCGGTGACGCGCTGCGGAGGGCGGTGCTCAGGGTTGCAGGCGGAAGTGGGAATCCTTTTGGAAGACTCTAGCAGGGAGTAGGCTGGTGAGAAAGAATTGCCAGGAAGGGCGGGGGCCGCCACGCTTAGAAAGTGGGAAGTTTGAGTGGGCCAGAAAACCTTCTCTTTTCAGCTGCTGAGAATAACTCCAGAATCCGAGCAAGCTGATATGGCGTAGTTGATATGCCAAATATTCATTGCTGCAGCACTTCGCCCGACGCTATGAAACCAAAACTAAAAAAAAACCCAACCAAACAAAACCTAAACCAACCCTCAGAGTTTCCCTACTCCAACGGGTGGCCTTCGCTTTGCCAACTCTGGAACAGCCTGACAGGTCCCAGGACTTGCACTTCTGTTGGGGTGGGGAGGAAGTAAGAACAGGAGAAGCAGGGAAATAGTGATGTTTTGGGTGTCAAGTCTTTTTTTTTTTCTTTAAAGATACATTTCGACCTAATATTTGATGCATACAAAATTAAATTTACCAGCTATGTTAAGTGTGAAAATACTAATAAAACAAAACTCCGACTTCATGTTGGCATTAGTAAATTAATAAATACTTAAGCACGTATTTCTGTATCTCTGGGATTCTACTTGCTTTATCCTGGTGTGTGTGTGTGTGTGTGTGTGTGTGTGTGTGTGTGTGTTCAGCTTGCCATTTTTGGTAGATACATTTTGGCTGACAGGGTTTTGTTTACCTTTTGAGCGTCCTAAAAATAATACATACCATATATTTATATATATGTGTAGCCTTCCAGTATTTGCTTTTATTAACTTTTTTCTATGATTCGCTGAAATGTACTATAGAAATTAACCTTAGTGACCAGATAAATGGGATATCGTTCCTGTCAAGAATGTATTTAGTTTCATAACACATGCGAATATGGAATGAATTTACTTCGTCTATAGGAAGTACACAAAATGTGTGCATTTTTCTGAGTTTGAGAGTTACAAACTTGCAATAACTCTTACCTGAGTTTGCTGACATGTAATTTGCCTTTTCCCAATATAAATACTTTTGAACTTCATGTGTATTTATAACTTTATCTTTTTTTTTTCTTACTTTGGTCTTTTAAGAAAGGGACTCATGTCTGGTGTTGACTCCTTATGTACCAGAGAGAGTATGGCCCTGAACCCCTGATCTTAGTAAACAAGGCTCCTGAAACTCTGTTGTTTATCTCCAGTAGAGAATCCCTTTTATCCCTCGGAGGTGCAGTGTAAGGTCAGAGGACTTAAGAGGTGTTCAGCTTTCAATTTTTCTCTAAACATTTTTTAAAATCGTATTTGTTACTTGTAGATGAAGCACAGCTTGTAGATGAGCACAACTTTGGGAAGCCGGTTCTCTGCTCGGTGAGGCAGTGTCTCTTATTTCTGCCACGCTGTCATTCCATGTTAGGTGGACAGAGAGCTTCTAGATAGAGCTCCTATGTCTGCCTCCCACCTCACTGTAGGAGTCCTGGGATTACAGCTGTAATATATATATATACATGGAAGCCAAATGGAGTCACCAGGTAACTAGATTGACAATGCCTCAGTTTGACATCTTTTGCCACCAAGTGAAACCTCCGTTGCCCGGAATGGGCTACATCTGTTGAGTCCCATGGGAAACTCCCAAACATCTCCGGCTATTGCAAGGCTATAGGTTGCTCTCTGCCAACTGATGGGAAGGCTCTGTTGCTGAAGGCAATACTTACATCTCAATGAAGAGTCAAGCTGGAGCCTAACTAGAGCTTTTACTCCTACTGACAAGTGTTCGCGGTACTAGAAGTTAACTCTGTACACTACCAGAGGAGAAAGCAGACCACCAACTCAGCTACAAAACCTGTGATCTTACAATGGTGACCTGCTTTCATGCCATGCAGTGCAATAGTGACATACATTTTGTGAGGGTGACCAACCACTTTGACTGGATTTCAGAGACATTCCATGAGATACAACTTGTAGCTGACACTGCTCAGGTGGCCAAGAACCTGAGACCACACAGGTCATTCATTGGCTTAGGGGAAAACCAAGTACTGTTTGTTGTTCTGCTAAAGGAACATACCAGTAAAATGACGCCTAATGACATCTGCTATAGCCATAGATCAGTGCCTCATTCTGCCACCATCAGAGAAGCTTCCTCCTTCAATAGAGGTGAACTAACACGACTGGACGATGTGGAGAGAAAGAGGGGGGCGGGGAAGGGAGGGAGGGAGGGGAAGGAAGAGAGACAGGGAGAGAGAGAGAGAGAGAGAGAGAGAGAGAGAGAGAGAGAGAGAGAGAGAGAGAGAGAGATTTTGGAACACTGTCCTGGATGATAGGATGTCTCCATCAAACCCCTCTTCTCAGGACTCAGGGAGAAGAAACAGAAAGATTGTAAGAGCCAGAGATGACCCCAGGGAAACGGTGTCTTTCAGACACAACAGGACTGACACACTGATATGAACTCCTAGAGATAAGATGCTCAGCGCCTGCACAGGTTCAAGCCAGATGTTCTCTCCTAGTACAGAGAAGCAAGTAGACATGTGCTTCCATCCCCAAGAAGCCGTCTCCAACTGACGCCTGCTTGCAAAGAAAAATTAATTTCCTCCAATGGAGTCTCCAATGGAGGATGTATAAGCTAGCCACACTCAAGAGTATGTCCCATGCCCAGCAGTGGATGGCCAGATCAATGGTATTTTTGTAGACGTTTTGTCTCATATTACTTTGTTTCTGCATTTTATGTCTAACTAGTCTTTTGCTTATATATTACAGTTTCTAGTTTTGTGTTATTATAGGTTTTGGGTTTTGTATGTCTGTTTCCTTTTTTCTTTCTTTTTTAAAATTCTGGTTTCTTTGCCTATTTTGTTTCTGAAAGAGAGAAAGAAAGCATATAGTTGGTGGATGGGAAGTTGGGGAGGATCTGGGAGGAGCTGAGAGAGGGGAGACCAAGATCACAATATATAATATGAAAAAATATTTTCAATCAAAATAATAATTATTTGTTTTGCTAATAGGTGTTTTATTTGCATGTATGTCTGTATACCACATGTGCACAGTGTCCACAAAGGCCAGAAGAGGATGTTAGATCCTCTACAACTGGAGCTACAGAAGGCTGCGAGTTACCATGTGGGTGCTGGGAATGGGACGTGGGTCTGGAAGAGCAGCCAGTGCTCTTAATCACTGAACAGTCCTCTCCAGCCCCTAAGTTTTCTTTTCTTTTCTTTTCCTTTTTTTTTCTTTTTGGTTTTTCGAGACAGGGCTTCTCTGTGTAGCCCTGCTGTCCTGGAACTCACTCTGTAGACCAGGCTGGCCTCGAACTCAGAAATCCACCTGCCTCTGCCTCCCAAGTGCTGGGATTAAAGGTGTGCGCCACCACCACCTTGCAGCCCCTATGTTTTCAGTTTTAAAGTTGACTTTGAAAAGAATCAGACTCTGAAAAGTTCTGGGAAATGCAGCATCTGTGTGCACTGTATATATGCTTTTCTTTTTTTCTTTTTTTTAAATTAATTTATTTTCTTTTAAGGGAAGTAAAAATATTTTATGATAAAATTAAAGATTTATATGGAAAATATTTCAGATAAAATAGAAGAGATACATAAAAACATGTTAAAATTGACAATTTTTATGGAAAATTTTTAAAGAGTAAAGTAGTAGACATGTGAGACATTGCTAAATCAATTGAAATATGAAATAGAAACATTTTATGATAGAATTGAAGATTTAGATGGAAAATATTTCTGATAAAATTGTAGAAAAATGTAGAAAAACATGTTAGAATTAAAGATTATCATGGAAAATCTTATATAGATATAATAATGGTAGGCATAAAAGTATTACTAAGTTGATTGAAAGTATAAATATAAACATTTTCTGAAAAATAGAAAAACATGTTAAAATTAAAGATTATCATGGAAATTATACAGATAAAATGATAGGCATAAAGATAATTGTAAGTTGATTGAAGGTAGAATTATAAACATTTTCACATAAAATTGAAGATTTACATGGAAAATATTTCTGGTAAAATTCAAGAAATATATAGACAAACATGTTAAAATTGACTATTTCATGGAAAATTTTACATAAAAAATGGTAGATGGTAGATATAAAAACTCTAAATTAATTGAAGGTAGAATTAGACACATTTGTGATAAATCAAAGATTTACATTGAAGACATTTCTGATAAAATAGAGGAAATATATAGAAAGACATTAAAATTGAAGATTATCATGAAAAATAATGCAGATAAAAATGGTAGACATAAAAAACATTACTAAATTAATTAAAGGGGAATTGCAAACATTTTCTGATAAAATTGAAGATTTTCATGAGAACTATTTCTGTGAGTCTATGTCTTTTTATTGGGGAGTTGAGTCCATTGTTCTTAAGAGGTATTAAGGAATAGTGATAGTTGCTTCCTGTTATTTTTGATGTTATTTTTATGTTTGTGTGGGGATCTTCTTTTGGGTTTGTTGGAAGAAGATTACTTTCTTACTTTTTTTAGGGTGTAGTTTCTCTCCTTGTGTTGGGCATTTTCCTTCTATTATCCTTTGTAGGGCTGGATTTGTGGACAGATATTTTGTAAATTTGGTTTTGTCGTGGAATATCTTGGTTTCTCCATCTATGATGATTGAGAGTTTTGCTGGGTATAGTAGCCTGGGCTAACATTTGTGTTCTCTTAGGGTCTGTATGAGGTCTGCCCAGGATCTTCTAGCTTTCATCGTCTCTGGTGAGAAGTCTGGTGTGATTCTGATAGGTCTGCCTTTATAAGTTACTTGCCCCTTTTCCATTACTGCTTTTAATATTCTTTCTTTGTTTAGTGAATTTGGTGTTTTGATTATTATGTGCTGGGAGGAGTTTCTGTTCTGGTCCAGTCTGTTTGGAGTTCTGAAGGCTTCTTGTATGTTCATAGGTATCTCTTTCTCTAGGTTAGGGAAGTTTTCTTCTATAATTTTGTTGAAGATATTTACTAGCCCTTTAAGTTGGAAGTCTTTGCTCTAGTCTATACCTATAATCCTTAGGTTTGGTCTTCTCATTGTGTCCTGGAGTTCCTGGATGTTTTGGGTTACCAGCTTTATGCATTTTGCATTTTCTTTGACTGTTCAGTCAATGTTTTCTATGGTATCTTCAGCACCTGAGGTTCTTTCTTCTATCTCTTGTATTCTGTTGTTGATGCTTGCATCTATAACTCCTGAATTCCTTCCAAGTTTTTCTATCTCCAGAGATGTCTCACTTTGTGATTTCTTTATTATTTCTACTTCCACTTTAGATCCTAGATGGTTTTGTTCAGTTCCTTCACTTGATTGTTTGTGTTTTCCTGTAATTCTTTAAGGGATTTTTGTGTTTCTTCTTTAAAAGCTTCTGCCTGTTGACCCATGATCTCCTGTATTTCTTTAAGGGATTTTTGTGTTTCCTCTTTAAGGGCTTTTATCTGTTGACTGATGTTCTCCTGTATTTCTTTAAGGGAGTTATTTAAGTCTTTCTTGAAGCCCTCTATCAGCATTATAAGATATGATTTTAAATCCAACTCTTGCTTTTCTGGTGTGTTGGAGTATCTGACACTTGCTGTGGTGGGAGAACTGGGTTCTGATGTTGCCATGTGACCTTGGTTTCTGTTGGTAGGGCTCTTGTGCTTGCCTTTTGCCATCTGGTTATCTCTGGTGCTAGTTGGTATTGTTGTCTCTGGCTGGAGTTTGTTCCTCCTGTGGGCCTGTAAGCCTGTGTCCTTACTCTTCTGAGCTCAGAAGTGAAAGCACTGCTGGGAGATATCTCTCTCCTGGTGGGCTATGCATAGAAGGCTGTGGAGCTTCCTGGCTCCCTGGTGCAAATGACAGCGGGAAGACTTCTGTCCCAGCTGCTCCACTGATCTTATGACCTGTGTGCTCCTAGCTGTTCTCCTTCAGAGAGAAGGTGGAGATCTCACCTCTGCGCTCAGAAGTGAAATCTCTGTTGGGAGATCTCTCTCTCCTGGCGGGCTGTGCACAGAAGGCTGTGGAGTGGAGTCTCCCAGCTCCCTGGTGCAAATGGCAGAGGGAAGACTTCTGTCCCAGCTGCTCCACTGATCTTATGCCCTGTGTGCTCCTAGCTGTTCCCCTTCAGAGAGAAGGTGGAGATCTCACTTCTGTGCTCAGAAGTGAAAGTGCTGTTGGGAGATCTCTCTCTCCTGGCGGGCTGTGCACAGAAGGCTGTGAAGTCTCCTGGCTCCCTGGTGTGAATGGCCAGTAACATTTATTTTAAAATATACAACTCAGAAAAAAAAAATACAATGTCAGTATTGACATTTTTTAAAGTCATCAAAATAATTTATAATAGTTAAATGCCTCTCAAATATACATGATGTCTTCTGAAGCTAAAAGTAATATGCACTCAAGCAAGTTTTTAAAATCTATTTGGAACATTAAACAGTGATAGAAGTAGAAAAAAATCTCTTATGAAGTCTTCTATGGAAGGAAATTGTGACAGGTTCCTGATTAGACAGATGTGCCATGCTTTTCACATGGGCACAGTTATTATACTTAGAATAAAGATTTGTTGTTGTTGAACAATGTGAGAATAAATTACAGCATCTGAAGGCAAAGCTCTTCTTTAATGTATCCACAGAACAATGTTTAAATTTAGGTAATTTAACACTGAAGCAATACTGTAGCTGTGATTCAATCTTTTTTTTCTTTTTTAAGTTTATTTTCTATATTCTCTGTTTACATTCCAAATGTTTTCCCCTTTCCCGGTTCCCCCCTCCCCATAAGTCCCATAAACCCTCTTCCCTCCACCCATTCCCCCGATCAACCCCCTCCCACTTCTCTGTCCTGGTGCGATTCAGTCTTTATGTAAAACTTGCCAGTTGAAGTCCAAGGCAGGATCTCACTCCCCAGCCAGACTGGATTGAAACTATAAACGCTGGGATGCCAGGCCTGTTCTCTATACAGGTTCTTTATGGAGTCTTTTGATGAGTAAAAGTTACCAAGTTTAATGTACTTAAGTCTGTCAATCGCTTCTTCTGTAGCTAGCAACTTTGATGTCCAAAAAGCCTTGAGCACTCTAAAAAGATCTTTTTTCCTTAGAACTTTTGGAAAAGTTTTAGTTTTTTCTTTTTTATATCTAAATCATGGATCCACATTGGAATTAGTTTGTGTTGATTAGAATGAAGAGGACTTGGACTTCAGTTGGCCTACTAATTGTCTGAATAGTATATATTAACTAGAATCTTTCCCAAATGACTGTCAACATATCTGGGATATATCAATGTTTCAAAATGCACTAGTATGTTTCAGGACTTATTAATCTCCTCTATGTCATCTCTCCCGGTGCCACTGCCACCCTGCCTATGATTACAGCATTATTACAGGCTTTGCTAGCTGGAAGAACACGTTCCCCCACTTTGGCTTTCTCTAGGAGCTTCTTAATTACCCTTAATTAATCTTCAGTGCAGCTTTTAGAATCACCTTGTCCTTTTTCAGTGTCTTGATGTGATGATGATGTTTGGAAACACGTTATTTCTACAGAATGGTGAATGTAGAAACTGGTAGCTGGGTCTGACGGCACACCACCATGATCCCAGTGCTCAGGAAGGTAAGGCAGGGGGCAGGAGCCAAGGATTTGAGGCCAACCTGTGGAGGAGGAAGAAGAAGAGGAGGAGGAAGAATTTGATAGGACAAACCTCTTCCATCTTTTTGAATATTGATCTTTAAGATTTGTTCATCTGGCCGGGCGGTGGTGGTGCACGCCTGTAATCCCAGCACTTGGGAGGCAGAGGCAGGCGGATTTCTGAGTTGGAGGCCAGCCTGGTCTACAGAGTGAGTTCCAGGACAGAGAAGGCTACATAGAGAAACCCTGTCTCAAAAAAAAAAAATTGTTCATCTTATGCGTCAAGTCCATCCTTAGTTAAAACTAGATCGGTTGCTTTCCATAAAGATGACAGGTTTGTTCTACCCTTTACTTTATAAGCTCGAAGATCAGTATTAGGAAAGCAACTTAAATGTTCACATATATATTTTAGGACTTGCGATTCGAATGCATTCGCGAGAGTGCAGTCACCTGCTTCCGTCAGGAGAAATGAGTTTATACCACTCTGCTGCCATGTTCAGCTGACTTTAAAGCAGGAGCTTGCTTTCCAGGGCAGCCCAGGACTTCACTGAAGAGCTCTCTCTACTTAGGCATCATCAAGAAATTTAACATGCATTGTCGTGTTTAATTTTCAGTATAATACTATAAAGTAGAAATTTTATTCCTGTCATACTAATGAAGAAGCGGGTTCCGGTATGTCTGCAACTTTGCCATAGTCACACAACCCAAGGTTTGTGTCCTACAGTCATTAGAGTACAATGCCATGCTGGTTGTTTTTTGTTACCTTGTCACAAACTAGAATCACTAGGGAAGAGGGAACCTCTGTTGAGGAATGGCCTACATCAGACTGGCTTGTAGGCTGTAGATCGGGGTATCTATCCATCATCTTGATTAATGATGGATGTGGGATGGCCCAGCCCATGTGGGTGGTACAAGAAAGTGAAGGAAAGAATTTTAGCCTGGAAGCAAGCCAGTACACAGCATTCCTCCATGATCTCTGTTTGAGTCCCTTCCCTTAGGTTTCTGCTTGATTTCTTCCCTGACTTCCCTCAGTGATGGACTGCGATCCAGAAGTGTAAGCCAAACAAACCCTTTCCTCCCCCAAGTTGGTTTGGTCATCATTTTATCACGGCAACAGAGGAGCAAACTAAGGCAAGCACCTTCAGGTTCTTTCTGTTAGATTAGATCCACAAGCATGTCTCTTTAATGTCAACCAGGGCACATGGTTCTAACCACCATTTTCAGTGTTCCCCGAATTTCCCAATCCTTTAGAACCCTTTGGAAACATTAAAACCCAACCCCAGAAACACTCATGCCTACGTGTTCCCCAGCCCTGCCCAACTTCCTTTGGTTTTCCCACAGATGCTTTGAACCTGTGCCCCGAAGTGCTCATATTTCTTAGTGTTATCTTGGAAGCAAAGGTGGGGTGACTTACTCATCACTACCTGGTGAGCTGCAACTCATTTCTGTGTGGGACTTGGGTAAAGCCAGTTTAATATTTAATATAAAAATCCCATTTTCAGCCGGGCATGGTGGCGCACGCCTGTAATCCCAGCACTTGGGAGGCAGAGGCAGCCGGATTTCTGAGTTCAAGGCCAGCCTGGACTACAGAGTGAGTCTAGGACAGCCAGGACTACACAGAGAAACCCTGTCTCAAAAAACAAAACAAACAAAAAAAATCCCATTTTCAGGGTTAATAAGGAAAGCCTGAAGACCATTCCAGTCTTAGGCTCTGGCTCTATCCCTTGAATAGGATGCTCCAGTTGGAATGTCTTCAGAGATCTCACCAGAGAACAGTCCGATCCATCTAAGCTTCTATTTTTGTTTTCTCCACAAAGGGTCTTTACGGAAATGGATTTCTGGTGGTCTTTCAGTTGTCAGGTTGTGGGAGATATTACTTATAATAGAGAAGATGAAAATCACAGATAGCATTACTAATGCTGTCTTATTATGCACTCTGCTTTAAGTCAAGGAGGGACAGGAAAATACTCAAGAATGACTCAATTAGACAAGAGTTATGGAATGCACTCGTCCTCTGAATCCATCCTGAGAGTTTGCCTTAAGCTGAATATTAGACCAGAAATGTTGCAATCATCTGAGATGACCTGTGTGTTGCTCTCATGTTCTGTTCAGACATGTGCAGAAATAACAATGCCAAGCATTCTTTCATGTCAGGGACCTTTAGCCTCATACCTATTAATTTATAGCTACTCCTTACTCTTACTATACAAGCTTGGAAAGCCTATATAAATGTCCAGCAAGGCAGGCAGGAAAGCATGATTGACAGTACTGGATTTGTCTGAGTTTCCCCCCATTCGTATCACCACTGTGAGGACTTGGTGGCCTCTACTACTTATAATCTTTAAGACCTTTTCCTGACACTTAGATTTTAAATTCTGTAAGTTGAATTATTTACTCATTTAGTAGATCCATGACATTTACCATGAACTAGACCCGGGAATACATTGATGAAAAAGCAAGTCATAATAATTTCTGCCCTCGTCACCCTGTGAGCAGAGGAGAGGAGATGCAGTTAGACAGCAAAGGGGATGCTATGGGAAGTTCAGGATGTCATGGAATATGTAGGAGTATGAAAGGAGGAAGAGGGGGAAAGGGAGGGGAGGAGGAAGAAAGAGGAGGGGGAGGGGGGAGGAGGGGGAGAGAGGAAGGGGAGGAGGGAGGAAAGGAGGAAGAGGGGAAAGGGAGGGGAGGAGGAAGGAAGAGGAGTGGGGAGAGAGAGGAGAGGAGGGGAGAGATGAAGGGGAGGATGGAGGAAAGGAGGAAGAGGAGGAGGAGGGGGAGAGGGAGGGGAGAAGGAAGGAAGAGGAGGAGGGAGGAGGAGGAGGGGAAGGAAAAGGAGGAGGAAGAGGAGGAAAAGAGGAAGAAAAAGAGGAGGAGGAAGAGGAAGAGGAGGAGAAAAGTCCAAAATGCTACTATAGTACATGCAAAGAACAGAAGTGGGTTTCAGTCTGCTTAGTTCAAATTATGTTCATTCACAAATAACTGGAAATGCCAGTGACATGTAATAGTAAAATCGCACTTCCTGCTCATGCCACAATATGAACAGAGTATAGGGGTGCTGGAAGGTGAGACACTGCTGAGAGGAAAGGCTGAGGTAGGGAGCCTGCTAAGACGCCAGTCTAGACGGATTGAGTTAGAGCAGTGCGAGTCAGAGCCCGGAGGGGTGCACGGAGGCAGGAGACACACAGAAGGCAGGGCTGGGCTCCGCCTGTGCCCGTCCTTATGAACTTACGAGAACCACAGAGCACAGCCTGATGGTAAAAGCTCTCTTTGTCGTTTTTTTTTTTTTTTTTTGTTTTGTTTTTTTTGGAATTTGGTTTTTTCGAGACAGGGTTTTTTCTCTGTATAGCCCTGGCTGTCCTGGAACTCACTCTGTAGACCAGGCTGGCCTCGAACTCAAAAATCCTCCTGCCTCTGCCTCCCAAGTGCTGGGATTAAAGGCGTGCACCACCACCGCCCGGCCTCTTTGTCGTTCTTGAGAAAGTATCCCTGGCTATCCTGGAACTCACTACATAAGTCAGGCTGGCCTCGAAGTCAGAGTCCTGCTGGGCTCTGTCTCTTGAGATTAAAGTTGGGATTAAAAGTGGGCATTACGATGCCCAGTTTCATAAAAAGAAATCTCTTTTAATACTTAGAATTTAATACTTACAATAGTATGACTGTATATATAATAACATAGGACTGCCTTCATACTGATCCAGGTGGTCTTGCTGGTCAATATTATTCTTTACTCTCTCGTCTTCACGCCCACAGATCCGCAGAGTTAGTCCCCCAGCAGCCTCCAGGTCTATTCACAAACATACATACCTCTTGACAGTGAAACTTCTGAGATGACAGATCAGGAAATGACTAATCAAGTGAATGCCTATTTTATAGCTCCACAGCCAGCAGCATCATAAATTTTGCGAAGATGTCATTTGAGGATTAGGAAAAATAGCCTGGTAATGAGTTATATAGTCTCCTTTTGTACACTTTATCATGTGGGCGGCCACGTACAGGATTTACCGGATTTTGCACAGCAAGGCCATTGAAGCCTGAAGATCCCAGGGCCGCCATGGCCGTCGGCACACTGGACCCCTGCTCCTGCTAAAGGGCGTTGGTTTGTCAGACACAAAAGCTCTGCGTTGGATCTTTTTTTTTTTTTTCTTTCAAAATTAAGAATGTAGCCGGGGCACTAAATACTTTAAAAGGTAAAAGAAACATTACATTTAGCAGTTAAAAGGCTAGGTCTTAGAACTCTGTGGTGGCTCTAAATTTCTCAGTAGTGGACAGAGGCGTGCTGGGGATGGATCCCTGGGCCTACATGCGCTAGGCAAGCAATCTACCAGCACCCAAACATTCTTTTACCTGATCTTTTCCTTCCACCTTTACTTGTCCACTGGAGCATTCTGGCATTCACTCATTTACTCAAAAAATTCCCCATTACCGCACAGACGGCCGCTCACGGCAAGAGGCGGACTGGAGTGCGCTCTACAACCAGAACCCCGAGGAGCTGGGTCCCAGAGTCCCCGAAGGTAACCCGAGGGCTTTTATTTTCTTCAACCTCATGAATTCAAGAATTTCTAAAACATATCTAAACATTTCTGTTTATATTATTCCTTCTGAAATGTTAGTTGTCCCCAAAGAAGCTTTCAGGGTTTCTTCAAGACAGTCTCAAAAGTTCTTGATAGTTTTCTTGCTTTGCATGCACACACACACACACACACACACACACACACACAAACACTCCGTGCATAGACTAAGTGGACCTGCAAGCTACTTTCCTATTTTTGCCTCCCATATCACCCTAAAAAAAACTGGAATTACAGTTCAGTTCTGTGATTTTTTTTTTTTTAATGAGAATTTCCAGGATCAAACTCAGGCTGTGAGGTTTGCATGGCAAGCCAAACACTTTTGTCTGCTGAGCTAGCTCTCAGATGCATCTTACATATTTTTCTATCTGGAGTTTAGGTTTCTGGTTCCCTTTACTTGAAGATAGGATTTATACATCACAGCCTAGGCAAGGCACATGTTAATTGTTATTGTTTGTTATCAATTCTAATCCTTTTAAATAGACAGACCTAAGATCTCTCTTCCCCATATTACCCCTTTGTCTCCCCTGTCTCAAAACCCATGAGTTCATTCAATTCAAATATAGAAATGCAAGGTTTTATTTGATTTTATTTTTATATTATTTCTGTTACACTGATAGTTCTTGTTTCTATCAATAAGTATATTGATAGACTATTAATATACTTATTTAAGTAGAAAAACAGAATAACAATGTCAAATTATGCATACCTATACAATGCAGAATTATGGATACTTATGGTATCAAAAGCAGTTTAAATGCATCTGTTGGTATGTCCCCAATTCCAGCTATATCCTAGTGAGGATATACAATCAAATTAGTGCATTTTAAAACCAGCTAATATAAACTCCCTGTATATGATTGAGTCATTTGTTAATAGACATATATGAGATTGGCTGTTTTCTATATATTTTTAAAAATTTTTAGGATTACTCTTTTCCATTTTAGTTTGCAAATATTTGAAATAAAATCCACTAAAACAATGTATGTTCTGAAAAGTCTACTTTTTATTCTTCATCCTTCTCCTTTTTAATTAATTAATTAATTAATTAATTAATTAATTACTTTTGTTTTTTTCGAAACAGTGTTTCTCTATGTAGCCCTGGCTGTCCTGGAACTCACTCTGTAGATCAGGCTGGCCTCGAACTCAGAAATCTGCCTGTCTCTGCTTTCCAAGTGCTGGGATTAAAGGCTAGTACCACCACTGCCTGGCTTATCCTTCTATTTTTAATCCTTCCCTTCCCATCGATTTCTTTTTTTAAAAAAAATTTATTTATTTTGTTTCTATGAGTACACTGTCACTGTCTTCAGACAGCACCAGAAAAGGGCATCAGATCCCATTACAGATGGTTGTGAGCTACCATGTGGTTGCTGGGATTTGAACTCAGGACCTCTAGAAGTACAGTCAGTGCTCTTAACCACTGAGCCATCTCTCCAGCCCAATTTCTTACAATCTTTTTAAGACAAAACATTTTGTCTCTCATTTCAGTTTTGAATACATAAGAAAAGGCTTACATATGTGTGTGGATATATTAATATGCATAAACCCATCTTGCATAAAAACAGGAAGGTCCTACTGACATTTCCCACCCACCCATTCTCACTTAGCAGCATGTTCTGGTTATCACAGCAGGGTATAGAATTAGTTTTAGTTCTCCTGCATTCCAATGGATGTCTGCACCACAGCTCCAGTCTTTTCTCTAGAAACAGCTAAGCTGATTCTTGGCTACTGCAGATTTGCAGTGTAAAGTCCTTCAGCAAGCTTTTATATCCCCAGCACAATTCACTAAACCCTAGCATATGCTGTCACTCTTTGAGACTAAGACACAAAATCACCCTGGCAGTCAATTAGCATGCCTTTCACTGTAAGACACATCTCAGTTTCAGAGACTGAAGTGTTTTTTCTTAAGTGAATATTTAAAATTTTAAGATATTAGAATCTCATATAAAACTCATAAGAACCCAAGAGAAAGGCGCGATCATGAAGCTTTCTCTTGTTTGCGCCATCTCCAGCCCCTGGCACATACTTGGCACTTAAATATTTGTTAAGTAAATTCTGAAGTTTGAAGTTTAACAGCCTCGCCTGAGGTTAGACAATCACCACTGACAGAGCCTGGATTTGAACCAGGAAGTGACTCATCACTGCTGCCCTCCCCACCACACATTCAGAAGCACCCGCTGGAAACACCCTCAACAATCCTATTGCGGTTGTCAGGACACCTTGTATTTCCAGTTGCCTTAGCTACATCCTCATACACTCAGGGGTTTCTCCCCAACTCCCTCACTCCTCAGAGCAGCTAGCCTGGCCTCAGCAGAACACCCTCTCACACCTCAGCTTCTTAGCCACACACAGATGTTCCTGTGTGCTGACCTCCCCACCGGGACCACCACCATGTTCCAGCAGACTCCTCCTCCAGACTCCTCCACCGGAACTTGGGATTCAGTTCCAATGACTTCTCCAAAACCCTCACACTAGTACTGACCCACTATGGCCCTGTAGTTTCAAACTCTATCAGCTAGGACTAAGCTTGACCTCACTCACATAAGGAAGAACCCCGACCTATTGTGGACTTTTTACTCTGGTATGATTATTTAAATTTTAATTTGTCCGTGTCTCAAAATGAAAAGGTACAGACTGTTCTCCTTGGCACATGCTTCAGCTGCCTTGTCCCCAGGCACCGTTTCGGAAGTGGCTCACTTATGCGTTTGAATAGTATTGGAACTGTTAAAGACATGGGGACTTACAGGGCTGGAGAGTTGGTTCAGCAGCTCAGAGCACCCACTGTACTTTGGAAGACTTGAATCTGAATCCCAGTACTCATTCTGTGTGGCTCACACCTACCTTTTATTCTAGTTCTGCGGGAATCCAACCCCTTCTCTGCCTCTGCAGGACCCTTTGCAAGGATGCCATACACTTACATAGACACATATACAGGCACATTTAACAAATCTTAAAAAGAAAAGGACTACAGAACTGGGGTGAGAGAATGTACAAAGAGAAGGGAGGTGGGGGGCAGGGGCGGACTCCACACCGCACCCTAGCATTAGAGATGGATAGGAAGAAGAATCTACAAAGGACTTGAGAATAGGCTTTATGGAATATGAAAAACCCAGTGGTTAATATTCCCAGTGAGCCAAGGGAAGAAAGCACTTGAAGAAGGGACAATTTTTATTTTCTATATTCTATGTTTACATTCCAAAGGCTTTCCCCTTTCCCAGTTCCCCCCCCCCACCATACGTCCCATAATTCCTCTCCCCCCCCAACTATTCCCCAATCATCCCCCCTCCCCCCACGGTTTCTCTACAAAACTGGATCCAATCTTTACAGGCCCAGGGTCCTCTCCTTTCTTCTTCTTGGGAATCATTTGACTTGCTAATTGTGTCTTGAGTATTTAGGGCTTCTGGGCTCATTAATATCCACTTATCAGTGATTGCATTTCATGTGTATTCTTTTGTGATTGGGTTAACTCACTCAGGATGATATTTTCCAGGTCTAACCATTTACCTACAAATTGCATGAATTCATTATTTTTAATTGCTGAGTAGTATTCCATTGTATAAATATACCACATTTTCTGTATCCATTCCTCCTTTGAGGGATATTTGGGCTCCTTCCAATTTCTGGCTATTATAAACAAGGCTGCTATAAACATAGTGGAGCATGTGTCTTTATTGTATGCAGGGGAATCCTCTGGGTATATGCCCAGGAGTGGTATGCCAGGGTCCTCTGGAAGTGACATGCCCAATTTTCTGAGGAACTGCCAAACTGATTTCCAGAGCGGTTTTACCACTTTGCAATCCCACCAACAGTGGAGGAGTATTCCTCTTTCTCCACATCCTCGCCAGCACTTGTTGTCTCTTGAGTTTTTAATCTTAGCCATTCTGACTGGTGTGAGGTGGAATCTCAGGGTTGTTTTGATTTGCATTTCCCTGATGACTAATGATGTTGAACATCTCTTAAGGTGTTTCTCGGCCATCCGAATTTCTTCTGGTGAAAATTCTTTGTTTAGCTCTGTACCCCATTTTTTGATAGGGTTATTTGGTTCTTTGGGGTCTAACTTCTTGAGTTCTTTGTATATATTGGATATTAGCCCTCTGTCGGATGTGGGGTTGGTGAAGATCTTTTCCCACTTTGTTGGTTGCCGTTTTGTCCTTCTGACAGTGTCCTTTGCCTTGCAGAAACTTTGTAATTTTATGAGGTCCCATTTGTCAATTCTTGATCTTAGTGCGTAAGCTATTGGTGTTCTGTTCAGGAACTTTCCCCCTGTGCCTATGTCCTCCAGGGTCTTCCCAAGTTTCTTTTCTAATAGTTTCAGTGTGTCTGGTTTTATGTGGAGGTCCTTGATCCACTTGGAGTTGATCTTAGTGCAAAGAGATAAGAGTGGGTCAATTCACATTCTTCTGCATGTTGACCTCCAGTTGAACCAGCACCATTTGTTGAAAAGGCTATCTTTATTCCACTGGATGGTTGTGGCTCCTTTATCAAAGATCAAGTGACTATAAGTCTGTGGGTTAATTTCTGGGTATTCAATCCTATTCCATTGATCTACTTGCCTGTTGCTGTACCAATATCATGCAGTTTTTAACACAATTGCTCTGTAGTACTACTTAAGGTCAGGGATATTGATTCCCCCAGAAGTCCTTTTATTGTTGAGAATAGTTTTAGCTATCCTGGGTTTTTTGTTGCTCCAGATGAATTTGAGAATTTCTCTTTCTAGATCTATGAAGAATTGAGTTGGGATTTTGATGGGGATCGCATTGAATCTGTATATTGCTTTTGGCAAGATGGCCATTTTTACTATATTGATCCTGCCAATCCAGGAGCAAGAAACATTTTTCCATCTTCTGAGGTCTTCTTCGATTTCTTTCTTCAAGGACTTGAAGTTCCTGTCTTACAGATCTTTCACTTGTTTGGTTAGAGTTACGCCAAGGTACTTTATGTTGTTTGTGGCTATTGTGAAGGGTGTTATTTCCCTAACTTCTTTCTCAGCCTGCTTGTCCTTTGAGTACAAGAAGGCTACTGATTTGCTTGAGTTAATTTTATAACTAGCCACTTTGCTGAAGTTGTTTATCAGCTGTAGAAGTTCTCTGGTGGAGTTTTTTGGGTCGCTTAAGTAAACTATCATATCGTCTGCAAATAATGATAGTTTGACTTCTTCCTTTCCAATTTGTATCCCTTTGACTTCCTTATGTTGTCTAATTGCTCTCACTAGAACTTCAAGTACTATATTGAAAAGATATGGAGAGAGAGTGGGATTTTAGTGGGATTGCTTCAAGTTTCTCTCCATTTATTTTGATGTTGGCTATTGGTTTGCTGTAGATTGCTTTTACTATGTTTAGGTATGGGCCTTGAATTCCTGTTCTTTCCAAGACTTTTAGCATGAAAGGATGCTGAATTTTGTCGAATGCTTTTTCAGCATCTAATGAGATGACCATGTGGTTTTTTCTTTTAGTTTGTTTATGTAGTGGATTACATTGATGGATTTCCATATATTGAACCATCCCTGCATCTCTGGAATGAAGCCTACTTGATCATGGTGAATGGTCGTTTTGATGTGCTCTTGGATTCGGTTGGCAAGAATTTTATTTAGTATTTTTGCATCGATATTCATAAGAGAAATTGGCCTGTAGTTTTCTTTCTTTGTTGGATCTTTTTGTGGTTTAGGTATTAGCGTGTAGAAGACATTCTTTTTCTTTATTTTTGTTCTAGAAGAATGTTTTAAGCGTTTGTACATTTATTTATTTATTTATTTTTCACTCGAGAGAGAGAGAGAGAGAGAGAGAGAGAGAGAGTGTGTGTGTGTGTGTGTGTGTGTGTGTGTATACACATGAATGTCTGTGCCCAAGAAGGCCAAAGGGGTCAGATACAGACTGTTGTGGTCCTCTCTAAGTGGGTTCTGGTAACCTAACTCAAAGCCCTCTGCAAAAGTAGTACATACTCTTAACCTGTAAGCCATCTCTCCAGAGGGCCTTTATTATTTCATTTGATATTTATTTATGTGTGTGGGTGAGTTTATGTGTGAATGTCCTATGTGTGAGGGCACTGGATACCCTGGAACTGGAGTTACAGGTGGTTCTGAGTCACTCAGGGTGAGTACTTGCAACTGAACTCCCACCTTGTGGAAGAGCAGCGTGTCCTCTTAAGTGCCAAGCCATTTCTCCAACCCTGGACAGACATCCTTGACACAGTCAGGAACTGATGGAACAGGAGTTCTGGAGAAGGGGCACCAGGGTCTGGGGGCAGTGCTCAGAGTGGGGGTTAGGAAGTCACATGGGAACTTCAGAGGTATGCAGAGACTATCAGGACAAAGTCAAGAATATGCCCATGGCCTTGGTAGTGTGAACTGTTAAATTACTGGAGGCCATGAGAGGTGAGGCACTGAGAGGTCAAATGCCAGGTAGACTATCTCCAAGAATGAGGAAGGGAGGGAGGAAGGAGGGGGGGAGGGAGGAGGAGAGGGAAGAGGAAAGGGAGGAAAAGCAAGTTAAGGAAAGAGAAGCTTTGTGTCAGAGGGCCTGAGGGTGGTATGCACCTCTCCTTAAGGCAACCCTGACTTTGACACTCCTTGAATCCTGTGGGAAGATTATTTCCAAAAGAGAGAAGGTAGAGAGACAAAACCCAAGAGAAGGGAAAGCCCAGAAGAGGGTTTCCACCAGGCCAGTCCTCAGCACGGTGGTTTGATCATGAACACTGAGCACATTCTGCTCTTAACTCAGAAGCACTCAAGTCTGAACAGTTTTCCTCTAGAAAGTAGAAACTTAAAGGTCCATGAAGAGCAGGAGCAGTTCTTAGCCTGTCAGAGTTTCCATATGTATGAAACAAACCAACCAACCAACCAACCAGCAAACAGAAAGACCAAACCCCTTTCCTACCAAGAGTGTCTATAGATTAGATTACAGTCTTAGCTAAGGGTCCTGACCCCCAAAAGTCAAAAGCCACTTAAAAAAATAAGGTTGCGGAGCCCAGCAAGATGGGTCTGTGGGTAAAGTACTGGCTGCCCAGACTGAGGCCAGGAGTGCCACATCTGGAATCGGCCTCACTGCACATTCAAATTGTGGCTCTCACACACCTGTGCCTCCTCCCTTCCTCTCCTTGCTCCTCCCAAAATAATTTATTTTAAATTATTACATTCTCAGTGAAGAAGAGATAAGACCAACCAATAATCATTTAATCCCATAATTCTAATAATAGGAATGATTATAAAATAATAATAATTGCCCACCTTCACTGGGTACTTGTTTGTTTGTTTGTTTGTTTGTTTTGGTTTTTTGAGACAGGGTTCTCTGTGTAGCCCTGGCTGTCCTAGAACTCACTCTGTAGACCAGGCTGGCCTCGTACTCAGAAATCTGCCTGCCTCTGCCTCTCAAGTGCTGGGATTAAAGGTGTGTGCCACCACTGCCCAGCCCAATGAGTGCTTCTTAATTTCCACATCTCGTGACATCATGACCAACCTAGTGTTTATATAAGACTATGAGAAATTTGATGCTTTGGAATTTTGCTAGGCTTTAAACATAACGAAGTATGTATCAACTGGCTCAATAGGAGGGTGCTTTGCCTAACATGTGAGAAGTGCTTTTGGTTTGATCCTAAACCATTAAAACATATTATGTAAAGGACAGAGGACAACTCAGGGGAGTCAGCTCTCTCTTTCCACCATGTGGGTTCAAGGATCGAACTCAGGTCATCAGGCTGGGTGGCTAGCGCCTTTAGATATTGGAGGGATGTCTATTATATTATTTGAAAGAAATGTTAAGTAGTCCACACTTGGGATTAAAGTAGTCATTATGCATCCATGTAGAGAAATACAACATAAGCCATGACAATTGGTCATCAATTTAAGTGAAAATAAATCGGATCACGAAGAGAAATACTGTATACTTTTTCCTTGTTGTAACCTAGATTTAAGAAAGGAGATTGGCTGAGCCGGGCACACGCCTGTAATCCCAGCACTTGGGAGGCAGAGGCAGGCGGATTTCTGAGTTCGAGGCCAGCCTGGTCTACAGAGTTCCAGGATAGCCAGGACTACACAGAGAAACCCTGTCTCAAACAACAACAACAACAAGAAAAAAAAAAAAAAAAAGGAGATTGGCCAGAAAGTAGAAAGGGAACTATTTGAGAGGTGATAAGGACCAGTGGGAAGTGAGACGAGAGGATAATATGTGTGTGAATGTGTTTATAGTATATACATATATAACAAAACTACTTATATATTGTCATTGCCGGATTTTGTTCTTTGACAATTTCACACACATATACAATTCTTTTTGACTATTCCCTGACCCACTCTCCGTTTACAAAATGACGTATTTATTTGGCTTCTTTGTTTTGTTTTGTTTTGTTTTGTTTTGTTTTGTTTTGTTTTGTTTGAGACAGGGTTTCTCTGTGTAGCCCGGGCTTTCCTGGAACTCACTTTGTAGACCAGGCTGGCCTCGAACTCAGAAATTCGCCTGCCTCTGCCTCCCAAGTACTGGGATTAAAGGCATGCGCCACCACCGCCTGGCCTTGGCTTTTTGTAACAGAATCTCATGCAGCCCAGGTTGGTCTTGAACCCCCTTCTGATTCTACCTTCTAATTGCTGTGATACACCAATATGCCTGACTTAAAATGCATTATTTAAAAATATATAATTATATTACAAATATATGTAATTAATTTTATGTGTATGAGTGTTTGTGCATGCACATATGTTCACCACATGCATGCCTGGGGCCCACAGAGGTCAGAAGAGGGCATGGGATCCCTTAGAACTGGAGTTACAGATGGTTATGAAGCACCATGTGGGTGCAGGGAATCAGGTCCTCTGCAAAAGCAGAGAGTGCTCTTAACCACTGAGCCTCTGCTCCAGCCCCCCAGGCAATTGTTTTTGTTTTTGTTTTTTGTTTGTTTGTTTGTTTGTTTGAGATAGAGTCTCATATCCTTGGCCAGTCTCAAACTTGCTATATAACCAAGGGTGACCTTGCATAACTTTCCTTTCTCCTGGCTCTATTCACTGTGTGACAGTATTATAAGAGTGTACCACCACACCAAGTTTGATGCGATGCTAAAGATCAAACCCAGGACTTTGTGCTCACTAGGCAAGCACTCTACCAACTGAGCGGTATCCTCATCTCTTCAGGCAACTGTTAACAGTAGTTACACGAGAATAGACGAAGATGAGAAGGATAAACAAAGATGAGAAGGATAGAATTTGAAGTCTAGAAACACTCATATTCACAGTCAACTGATTTTTCTACAAGGGCCGAAGCAGTTGGTGAGGTAAATAATGGTCTTTCAAAAGCACGTAATACTGGGGTGACTGGGTACTCACCTGCAACACAATGACATTTAATCCCTAATATCCAAAATCAATTCAAAACAGATCATGAATGGTAAGGCAAGAGCTTAAAGTCAGGAGACTCCAAGAAGAAAAGGTGGGATCAATCTTGGCTCTCTTGGGTTGGGAAAAACCTTCTCAAAGACCGCATCAAAAACATGGAGCAACAGACTGAAGCAAATTAGAGACACTGGTGCTGAGAATTCCACCACCCAGAGAGTGATCGATGACTCAGAGCGAGAGAGGTAATTTGCAATTCATATTTATGTAAAGGATTCGTACCCAGAATACAAAACCCTTAAAATACATTATAATAAAAAGAAAATTTAACCTAAATTTCAAAAGGGCAAAGAATTTGAGCAGACATCTCTCCACACGAGACTTACAGACAGCCAGTGAGCACATGAAAAAGCTGTTCGACATGTCTAGTCACTAGTGAGATGCAAATCAAAACCAAAAGGAGATGCCACTTCACCAAGATGCCACCTCACCGGGCTATATCTCCTCTCTCTAGGCAATAGCAAATGGTAACAAGTTACAGAGAACTAGAGCTCTCACACATTGCTGCTTGGGCTGTAAAATGATACATCCATTTTTGCCAAACTAGCAGCTTCTCAAGCTAGCAAACAATGTTACTACCACGAGACTCGGATCCCAGAAGACATCTGGGTGTGGTAGGGGGGGCCATCTGTTATTATCCCAGAATCTCAGAGACAGAGGCTGGAGGGCCAGTGGGTTAAAGCCAGGCTCAGTTGTATAGCAACCTTGAGACCAGCCCAGGTTCCATGAGACTGCTCAAATGTCAAACAAAATAACTTCTATGTAAATATTCACAACAGCATTTTTTTTTCATGGCCTAGAAAGTAGCCACAAGCCAACATGCACAAGGACAGAAAATCAAACTATGTTAAATGAATACAATGAAGTACTCAGCAAGAAAAAAAAAACATATCAAATACTGATGCATACAGCAATGTGGATAAGTCTAAAAACCACTGGGCTAAGTTAGAGAAATCTGCTAACAATGAAATATTGTGTTCACATTTGTATGAGATGCTCAGAACAGGAGACAGAAGGAAGATTAGTGTTTGTTTAAGGCTAAGTAAGAAGGCATGTGGGTTAGGAAAAATGAGAATGATTACAAACGGGCTTCTTTGGGGGCTGGTAACATGGTCTAAAATTAGATGGCATGATTATACAACTGGGAAAAATAGCAGGATGCATTGAAATTGTGCCTTTTAAATATGTAGAGACATCATGGGTCTCGATGTCAATAGAACAAGCTTCCGAATGATGGGCATATGGTGGCTTTTCTTTTTTCCTTCGTCCTTATCTTCCACAGTAAAAATGTATCCCTAGTTGCAGAAAAAAGAAACAAAAGTATAGGTTTCAGCGCTTAATCTCCACAGGATAATCTCTTGGACTTCCCTGTAAAGGTTCCTGGGCTTAAGAGCTTCTTTAGTTAAACTATCATCTTTTCAGGAGCTTGCTGCTGCGGCTGGAAAGATGGCTCAGCAGTCAAAGAGCACTGGCTGCTCTTCCAGAGGGCTCCAGACTGAGTCCTGGGACCCCATAGGTGGCAGAACGCAGTCCGTAACTGCGGCTCCAGGGCGTCTAACACCGTCTCCTGGCCTCTGTGGGCACCACGGACCTGTGGCGGACAGACATACATGCAGGCAGACCACTTACACACATAAAACTCAACTGATTTTTTTTTCTAAAAAGAGCATTCGCCTCCCCTCTCCTGCACCACTCCTTGATACTGTAGAAGCAAAGGAGCTTTTTTTTTTCCTTAAAATGCTGAGCCCGTGGGTGCTCTGCTGCTGCTCTGCTGGGGTGACTCACACTGGCTGAGTCTCCAGGGCTGACTTCCCATTGCTTGCTGCCTCCCAGAGCCTCCTGCACTCTGCAGCTCTTACTTGGACGGTCCTTCTGAAACCGAGTTGAGAACTTCACTCCACTTTAGCGCTGCCATTCTCCCTCCTTTTGTTGCCTAGGCAAGTCAATCATTTGGTTGTAATCTCCCAACGGTTGCTTGTACAATGAAACAGTAAGTTCAGGTTGCAAAAGAAAAAAATCATTTTTCATAATATTTTATCGATTATTTGGGAATGTCACATCGTGAACCCTGAGCACCCTCACTTTCCAGTCCTCCCAGGTCTGCCCCCCCCAAACTCCCATACACACACACACACACACACACACACACAAAAGGGGAAAAAGAAGAGGAGGAGGAGGAGGAGGAGGAGGAGGAGGAGGAGGAGGAGGAGGAGGAGGAGGAGGAGAATAAACCCAGTTCGTGTCACCCATATACTCACCGGAGCATGGCCAAACCCCGATGGCCAGCCCCTTAAAGAAAACTGAGTCCTTCCCCACCTGCATCCCTGCCGGAAGTCATCAACCACAAAGAGCTATGCTTTAGCATCCTTATTACAACTTTTAGGAGTTCCCTTTGATGGCTTTCTGTCTAGACTATTACTTTGGGGGAGGGGGTGTTTCAAAAGCCTCCTATGTCCCTCTTTTTCAACTCCGAGTCTGCAGTCATCAATACCATGGCAAACGTAGCTTCCTTGCCCTTTACAGTCAGTGGGAATATGGATCATAGACTTGCACAAGGTTTCTGGCAACAGCGTGGACCACGGACATCCGTACGGTCAAGGTTGCTGGCATCAGCAAATGCATGGACCTCAGCGTGGTCTCAGGCGGCAGTACCGAATACAGGTATCAACACAGCCCTCTGCCACTGCAATGGCCATGGGCACGATCACAGCTCTCAGGGGTAGCACAGGTCAAAGACATCAGATGGGTTCCAGCTGCAGCACAGAGCACGGACATCTGTTAACCTTCAGTGGTGACATGGCGTACGGACATTGACATAGACTCTAGCTGCAGTAGGACCACAGACGCAGACATGGTCCTCATTGGCAGCACAGGCCACTCCCGTCAACATGGCCCCTTTGGGAAGCCTGGCCGGAGAACATCAGGATGACCTCAAGCAGCAGCACACACCAAGGACATCTGTGTGGTGTGGCCTTCAGTGATAACTTGGGCCAGGGTCTTCAACACCACTGCCAGCTGCTATAGGACTAGGGACATCCACACAAACCTCTGGCTTCAACATGGCCTGGGGCAGTGGATGCTGGGGTTTTAAGGACCATAGAGATCTTTTGAGGAGCTCCAATCTAGAAAATGAACCACTCTTCATCTGGGCCATCCTGAGGTTGCTGAGAACCAGGTCGATCGTGGGACTGGGCAGCGTGTTTGAGAGCTGAATTGCAGTGCAAGCTCCAGGCTGCAGAGCCCTACCCTGTGTCAGCCCTAGCGGTGCCCTGTCCACCAGAGTCCTCTCACACCCATCACTGTCATTGATTCCCCATCTCTCCATCAATATTCGTTTATAGTACTGGCATTGGGAACAGCAGTGTGTCTATATATATATATATATATATATATATATACATATACATATATATATGTATGTATATATATATATATATATATATATATATATATATATATATATCCCCGGACAGCATTGCATGCAAATATTCATCGCTAGGCTGGTTCAAGGTTTCTGAAGCACCATAAACACTGGACTATTGCAGAGACTTATTTTAGATATCCTACTATTGTCCAGAGTCAGAGTGATGCTGTAGCTAGGCAGGGCATGGGGGTGGGGGTGGGGGTGGGGCAACTTCAGTATGAGCTCCCAGCGGTTGCCCACCTCCCTTGATATCTGCTATTCCCAAACTCACCAGGCCCAACATTCGTGCCTGTAGCCTGCAGGCTGCCCTCTCGGTCTCCCAGCAGGACAAGCAGCTGCAGTTGTGGCTGCTGCACGTAGGTGGCCTGCGGGTCTAGGGCCAGCCCTTTTTCAGCAATAACTCGTTTCTCCTGGAGCTCCAGGGAGCCGCACATCTTGCTGTAGTTGGTGCCAGTAGCTCCCATGATTCATCAGGGATGACTCGTGCTTGCAGCCTCCTGTCTGAGCCCAGGCATCAAGGAGTGTCGGTTCTTCATCGTTCTCCGTGTGTGGCTTTGGCTTTGTTCTGCCATCTTTCCTTCTAATCTCGTGAATCCACATTTTAAAGGCATCTTCCCATAAAACTCGCCTTTATTATTTTATTTTATTTTATTTTATTTTATTTTATTTTATTTTATTTTATTTTATTTTATTTTATTTTATTTTATTTTTAGTTGTTCTGGAGCTTTTTCAGGCCTCACAGACTCCTTTTCTACCTCTGTGTCACTCACTCCGCAGAACCTCTAAGGGTCTCTCAGACTCTCTGAAGTCAGGCCGCCACCATCACTGTTTTCTCTGGGGGAAAAAAAATCCTAAATGTCAATTTGAGAGCATAATATGCTATGTGAATAGCAATGATTGCATTGAGCTAGTTTATATACAGGGCTGGAGAAGTGGCTCAATGGTTAAGAGCACCAGATGTTCTTCCAGAAGGTCCAGGTTCGATTCCTAACACCCACATAGTAGCTTACAAACATCTTCAACTCCAGATCCTATGCCCTCTTCTGGCATCGTGGGTACCAGGCAAGCATATAGCACTCAGACACAATGCAGGCAAAATACCCATACACATAAAAAAATTAGAGAGACAGATTATATGCAGTCTGCACTTTATTGTCGTCAGGCCTAGACGAAAAATTGCATAGATATATGCCAATTTAGGGATTTTCTCTTTATTACAAGATACATAAATATATCTATCGATGGCAATTTGAGTGAAAACAATGCCTATAGGCGCTTATGTTTTCATACTTGGGCCCAGTTGGTAGAACTGTTTGGGAAGGATTAGAAAGTGTGTGGCCTTGTTGGAAGAAATGTGTCACTAGGGGTAGGCTTTTAGATTTCAAAAGTCCATACCATTCCCTGTTACCTTGCATATGTGTTCTCTCTCTCCCTCTCCCCGACTCTCTCTGCGTCTGTGTCTCTGTCTCTCTCTCTCTCCATTTCTCTCTCTGGAACCATATACCCCACGTAGACTCTTCCTTCTATAAGTTTCTGTGGTCACAGTGTCTCTTCACAGCAATAGGAAAGCAACGAAGGCGATAGCAGTTGATTATGTCACTGAAGGAGGTTAGAGCAATCCGGGTGTGCTAACTATTCATTTGCACCAGCTCAAAAGGCAGAGCGACTGACATAGAGGTACAGGCCACCCACACATATAACGCCGAATATCAAAATATCTTAGATACATACTAAAATTAAAACTGCAGAAGTCACAGCCCACTAGAATCTGAGATAGTCAATAAGAAAATACTGCAAAGAAATGGTGAGCATTAGAAAGACCCTTGTCCCTCAAGTCAGCGGCTGGACACACAGCAGGAGTCCTGTAGAAGCACATGGGCAGAGAGAGGCGGGAAGCCACCTTTCGTTTTGCACCAATGGCTGGTATCATGTGAAACATGATCTGGGCTGAAAAGGAAAAGTTTAGAAACATCAGCAACAGCTTAGGTCCATCGAAGTTCTGCAGTTGTGACCTGCCCTGCCCTGAGTCTTACAGTGAAGAAGCGAGGCCTTCTGTGGTGAGGCAGACCTATATCTGGGCTGTCAACTGCTGCCCCTCAGAAGCCAGGTGACTCATCCTCTCCTCTCCATGAGGGATGCGTGTTGATATCCACAGTGGATGCCCCCATACCCCAGAGTACTGAACCCATATATATCAGGCTTCCCCTATACATATATACATATATACATATATACATATATACATATATACATATATACATATATACATATATACATATATACATATATACATATATACATATATTCAGTAAAGCTTAATTTATAAAGCAAGCCCAGTAAAGATACCAACACACAATTAAAATAGCACAATATATTGTATAGTTTATATAAACTTCTTTCTCTTCTCTCTCTCTCTCTCTCTCTCTCTTTCTCTCTCTCTCTCTCTCTCTCTCTCTCTCTCTCTCATAACTTGCCCAGTTAAAACTCATTGAGTCACCAGGGCAGGAAAAAAAAAAGAAAGAAAATGAAGAGGAACTAGTTGGGAAGAGGAGGCGAGGAGGAGGCGAGGAGGAGGCGAGGAGGAGGCCATTCATTAGAAAGAGTAGGAGGGGGATGGGGGACAAGAGGGTGTTAGAGGAGACTGTGATCAAAATATGTCATATATGTGCATGAAAATGTCATGATGAAACCCACTATTGCATTATAATTAATGTCAATAAATATATGTGTCAAAATAAGTACATAAGAGTTACTTTACTAACACTGAAAATAAAACAAGATGTGTTTGAACATAGAACTAGTCTGAATTGGATGGCGCACGGATGTAGTCCCAGCATTCGGGAGGTGGAGGGAGAAGTATCAGATACTCAAGGTCATGCTCACCTACATAGTGAGTCTAAGACCAGCCCTAGCTACTTAAGTTCCCTGTGTTGACCAGGCTGGCCTCGAACTCAGAAATCCGCCTGCCTCTGCCTCCCAAGTGCTGGGACTAAAGGCGTGCGCCATCACTGCCCGACTAACAAAAATATTTTTTACAAGTACTTTAAACTATGCGCCCATGTGCATGTGAGCGCTAACGCCCACAGAGGCCAAAGGCTTCAGCAGTTCCTGGAGTGATAGATAGGTCCGAGCCACCCGGCATGGGTTCCAGGAACACCCTCTTGTTCCTCTACAAGAGCAGGGCTTGCCTTTGACCTTCAAGTCACCTCTCTAGGTCTGAGACAAAAATATCTTGGTCTTTCATTGCACCATAGTTATATTTTTATACCTGACTTCAAGGAACTCCAACCATGAAATCAAACAAAACCAGGCACTGCTGAATACTGACCCATGCTCGCTCCTGCTGTGTTCCTTTCATTTTCTCGGAGAGCATTTTTAAGCAAAAGTCTGTGCGCGTGTGTAGGTTAGCCTTGTAGTGGCGCTCTCCTGCAAAACCATAAGCTACATACAAAGTTTCTCCCCTGTGTTAAAATATGACAGTTACTATGGGAGAACAACAGTCCTCCGTGGCTTTATACAGTCCTTCTCTAAGGCTGCCTGCCCTTTACCCTGAGTATGTCACCTGTTCTGAAGTCTCTGCGGGTGGATTTGAATTTATATTTATTTCTTTGCTTTCAGGTCACCTGCACTTTGGCAACAACTGGCACATGAAACCACTTAAATTACTTACAAGGATTTAACCATCTAGCTATCTGTCAACGCCGCAATGATGGGTATTTGTTTTTAAGCCATTTTCCCGCATCATTTTCAGATTCTCTTTAGACAGGAGCATAAGATGGGGGGGGGAGTTCCTGGCCTCCATTACTCTCTCCTAAGCAATCTTGTTCCTATGCCCAGTGTTAAATGCTTTTACGAACTGGGTCATACATAAGCTGATACCGCAAGTCTGATTAGCCTGTTTCTCTAGAAGGTTCTAGATAGGTGTTCTATTCAGATTACTCCTGAAGCAGTATCCAAGGGGCGGGGGAACATTAAGGTGGTTTTGGATTTTGATTAGATTTTTACAAATCACGAGTATATTTCCCTAAGTCAACATTTACCCTGAATATGGTTTATATGATGTCACTTCACTTGCTTTCTTTGATAGGAGAATGTCAAATTTTCTGTCTATAAATTTCCCTAAGTTTATACCTTTTATGTTGCTACTAAAAACATTCAATGTTTAGTTTACCTTTCTATTACTGTAAAAATTACCATGGTGGCTGGTGGTATATAGCCAAATAGCCTCTGGCCCGCCAGCTATGGAATAATGACACAGAGACCTTTTATTAATTATGAAAGATTGGCCTTAGCTAGCCAGACTCTTAACTAGTTCAGGTAAGTAAACCCGGCCGTCTAGCTCTGTCCCTTTTCTTACTTCCCAGCACCTGTTTCTTCCTCTGCCATAGCTGGTGAATCTCCTGTCTTCTGGTCTGTGTAGATAATCTCCTGCCTCAGACTATTCACCAGAGTTCCTAACTCTGCCCAGAAGTCCCATCTATTCTCTCCTGCCTTGCTATAGGTCATTCAGCTTTTCATTAAACCCAACAGAAGGTGCTGGAGAAGATGTTTACAAAGTACTGAGACAGGTGATGCTTCGTACAAAGACAACCTTTACACAGTGCGCAAGAGATTATCCCAACAACAAGAAGACAGGCTTCCTCTCGTATGGAGAAACTGAATGTCATCTGTTATAATATCACTTATTCAACAACGACTGGAAAAGAGAAGGTGGAGAAGGAAGAGGAAGGAGGAGGAAGAAAGCAGAAAAAAATGTCCATGGTTAATTCAGAAAGATGCTAGGAAACTACCTTTAACAAGTAAAACCCAAGATGCAACTATCTCTCTCATACGCGCTGTACCCCAGGATAACCATTAGAGGACGACCCTTTTCTATTTTGTTCTAGCTAAAAAGTACACCAGGCGTGATGGATTTAGAATCCCACAGTGCTGCTCCACTAATGACATAATGCATGTGAGCAAAGACCGTCAGCAAGTGCTAAAAGCATCAGGGGAAAAACTGAGTGAGAACTTGGCAGCTTCCCACGCGGCACAGCAGGGCTTGACTCCGCCCATCCATCCCGCACAGTGCACAGAAAGAGCCAGGCGGGGTAGCTTATGTAGGCAAAAAAGTACGAACTTTTGTTTTGGTTTATTTTTTTCTTTCTCCACATGTTCTGACATGACCGAGAGTTCAGAGGAGCATTACCTCAAGCCAGGTCATGAGTCTATTTTGTGTAAAATGTTTCTTTGGGTTTATTATTATAGGTAATCATGAATGTGTGTGTGCCTGTGTGCGTGAGAGTATCCATTTAGCAAAGCAACAGTGATGGCTTCCCCACTGGGGTCTCTGACCTCTTCAGGCATGGACTTTTGACCACATTTTATGGTACCTAATATGGATCCCCTTCTGCGGAGAAGGTCTGGACTCTGAGCAGGAAGTGGTCATTTAAGCTCCCAGCAGAGCTGCCTCTATCACAGCCGTGTCCTCAGCTTGCTGGACTGGGCAGAGACATAGCAGAGTCCACAGCTGAGTAAGACTTGTGATGACAGTTCTCCCCCAGCAGCCTGCAGAGTGTATTGCGTCACAGTGAGGGCTACTGAGCGTCCAGCTCAGTCCCGGCTCGATTTCTTGGTGACCTTGTGACCAAAGCATGTGATGTCATCAACAATAATAGGGCCACAGTCCTGGTGGGCAACCAGATGAAATGAGAATTATATAATTAAGGAGTTTTTGTACATAATTTCTTCATGTACCTAAATGGATTTGATATTATCACATAACAAGGAAATATAAGGTGTGATTGCTGCACTGCACTTCCCGATGTAGGAACAATAGTAAGATGACAGGTTTCAAAAGCTAGTTTAAGTATTCATTCTCAGGCCCGTGAGATGCTCTGTAAGAAATGTATGATGACCTGAGAGCATGTAAAATCCATGTAGAAGTGAGTGGAGAGGCAGGCTCTACAGAGTTGACCTCTGACCTCCACACACACGCTGTGACACATATATGTGCGTGTGTGTACATGCACGTGTGCACGCATGCACACGCACACGCGTGCAGGCACACACACATATATACATATGTATATGTACATATATACATATATGCATACATTTATGTGTAGTATATATAGCAGTTTGAGATGTGTATATGCATATGGGATATATCTACATCTATGTATATACATATGTGTGTAGAGATGCATATACACATGTATATATGTATATGTACATATGTATATATATCCTATATGCATATATATATATATATCTTACACACTACTACTATCACTACTACTACTACTACTACACTAAATTTGCAAAACAATCTTTATCCTATATATTGCTAAGTAACTATAATCTTAGATTCAAAGTTAAAATTTCAGTAAGTGTTATAGTTTCCTTTCTGTTGCTATGATAAAATACTCTGACCAAGAGCAACCCAAGGGGCTTTCTTTGAAATCCAGGTCGCAATCAGTCTTTGAGGGTCATCAGGGCAGGATCCTTGAGGCTGGACCACGGGGGAACATTGCTTGCTGGCGGCTCCCTGGCTCATCCTCAGCTAGCTTTCTTATACTGCTGCAGCCCGCCTGCCCTAACAACTGTGCCATCCGCAGCACGCTGGGCCTTCCCCACATCCTTATCAGCCAAGGCAGTACTCCACAGACCTGCCCTCAACCAAGATGATGGAGACACTTTTTCAATTGAGGTTCTCTCTTATCAGATGTCTCTAGGTTGTATCAAGTTGACAAAAATAAAATAAAATAAAATAAAATAAAATAAAGTAAAGTAAAGTAAAGTAAAGTAAAGTAAAGTAAAGTAAAGTAAAGTAAAGTAAAGTAAAGTAAAATAATAAAATAAAATAAAATATCCCAAAACTAACCAGCACAGTGACATCAAAAATCCAGTTGAGGGACTGGAGAGATGGCTCAGTGCTTTTGCTGCTCTTGCAGAGGACCTAGGTTCAGATGCCAGCATCTCTATAAGGGTTTATAATCATCTGTAACTGGAGTTCCAGGGCATCCAATGCTCTACTCTAGTGTCTGGGGCATCACATTAGCACATGATACACAGACATACATGCAGGCAAACACTGATACACATAAAATAAAAATAAACAAAGCACTAAAACTTTTTAGATAAAGATGAAGCAGGTGGACAAATAAGTCTAAACAGACATCAGTCTATTTTTCTTTCTATAAACTTCTTTTTTAAGCACAAACTCTCCTTCCACACAGAGCGTAGATTCTCTTCCTGTGATTCTTCAAGAGCACAATAGCATTTTTTTTTCTTACCACTTAGTGGAATTAAATAATTCAGAGTAACATAATCTCCATTACAACACAGACTGAACCAAACTCCCTCCAGGACCCTTTAGAAATAGCTTCAAAAATAAAACAACGACAATGAAGGAATAGCTTCAAAAGAATACACTGAAGGGCAACTTGGTTTCTTGCTTGTCTTGAGATAGCTCCTCCCTCTGTAGGTCAGACTGAACAGAGTTTCACCATGTAGCCCAGGTTAGCCTTGCAGACAGTATTCTTCCTGCCCCACGTTTCAACTTCCAGGACTATCAAAATATCAAAATAATAATAAAAAAATATCTGTAGTCAATGCTTTCTCTTTGGATGAGTTTCTTTCTTCTTTTCTTTTGGTAATGGCACAGCGGCTCTCGTGTTCCACAATTCCCACAGCTCCACATTGTGTAAGAAGTGGAGTTCTCTGGCACCTGTTTCCTCAGGGGTGGTGGCACCAGAATGTCCTAGAAACAAGGACTTTCTCTTTGAAGACTGGCTGGAAAGAAAAGAAAAGAATTCAATTTCTCTGGAGGAGTGGATTTGAGTGAAAACCAATCCCATAAGAAATTATCAAGTGCGTTTCCTTTCAGCACCTTTGCCCTGAAACACCTCCTTGTTCAATGGAAATGACAGTGGCCGGCGACATCATCTGTCTGACGGCCCCTCACCGGCCCTGCGGCCCGAGGTGTCCTTCCTCGCCTTTGAACACAGCCCGCAGCCATAGTTTACTTGGTCCCTTGTTTCCACCTTTTTTTTCTGTTTCATTTAAAAAAAAAATACATGTCCTGCTGTGTATCCCAGGCTGCCCTCCGATGCCCATCTTGCTGCTACAGCCTCCAAAGGACTGCAGTGACCTTGCAGCGACACACCTGGTTGATTGCCAGATTGTGTTGTTTCTTAAGTCTGAGTGAATTTACATTTCTGTTTGTTCATCATCACACAAGGTTTGTGATTACTTTCAGTTCAGCTCATCCTCCTCCTTTTCTTCCTCCATCCATCGTGGAGGCCACAGCGCTTTGTTTGTAGACAAATGTAAGTATAGTCATTGGACATGGGTGACGTAATGAGTTTATGTAGCGTGCTAAGGCTACTTGGAGTTATTTAAGTGCAAATGTCAATATCTCATTTCTATTTTATCATGGTATATAAGTAGTCTTACAATAAAACAGTTTGGGCTGATTAGCCTAGAATCTTGGAACACCAAAGACACAAATCACATACCAAGTGATGTCTGACAAGAAGAAAGGAGTGGACACTGGTGCTAGAATGGACCAAAACATCATTGTGGGGGAGTACAAGAACAGGGAGGTGGGAGGGGGTGGATGAGGGAGCAGGGGGAGGGAAAAGGGTATGTGGGACCTTTGGGGGTGGGAAACCAGAAAAAGGGAAATGAATTGTAAATATAGAATATATCCAATAAAAAAAAAAGAAAAAAAAGAAAATATAAGCATAACATACTGAAGAATGCAAAAAAAAATTGGGCACAGCAGTTAATATATTCATAAAAAAAACCCAAAAAACAGTTTGGGCTGGTGAGCTGGCTCAGCAGGTAAAAGTACTTCCTGCCAAGCCTAATGACCTCATGATCCACATAACCTACATGGAAGGAGAGACCTGATTCCTGCAAGTTGTCCTCTGACCTCTACACGTGTGCTGTGACATGCACACATGTATACCACACACACACACACACACACACACACACACACACTATATATATATATATATATATATATATATATATATATACTTCTTTATGATACATATTTTAATATTTTAACACAATAGCTATCAACTAGAGACAATTTTACTCCCAAGAGATCAAGTGCTATTTGTCAATATATATTCATTCATTCATTCATTCATTCATTCATTCACTTATCTTGAGTAAGAGATTCAGTATGTAGCCCAGGATGGGTTGGTCTTGAACTCAACAATCCCCTTGCCTCAGCTATCTAAGAGCTGGGCTTAGAGGCATGAGCTACGATACTTGGCTTTTAGTCATTTAGTTATTACAGCTAGAGAGGAACTATTACCAGTTTTCTTTCCAGACCATAATAAGCATTTGAATTTTCTTTGAACTGCCTTCAAATTTACATTACCTCATTTGGATTTGCAGCTATGAATTACATGGGCCTGACCATTCCTCAGCACTTGATATTCTTCTGGGCTGTATACTTACTAAGGAATAAAAAAAAAAAAAAATGGCGGTCCTGCAGGAAAGTTAAAGCCATGGAACTCAGTGTGCCGTTGGATGCACACATTCTGAGTGCTACACATATATAACCATCAGCACGTCCAGGACTGAGAGCAAAGCACAGGAGCTGAGGGTCTGGGGTGGGAAGGAAGATCTGTCTGAGTTGGAGCCACACAACGAAAGTCACTGTGCCTGGGAGGGGAGTTCCCAAGGCTCTGAGAACCGCTCAAACCATCACCATGGCCCACCAACGGAAAGGTGCCGAGTAAGGCTTCCTAGGCCCAGTTTGTTACACTTTGGCCTCAGGACATATACTTGAGATGACTTTGATGCTTTCTTAAATTTCTTTTCAATGTTTGTTTACTTTTAACTCCTGTTTGTCAGCAATACAGGGAGGTGGCAACTCTTAAAGGCACAGGCTTGTGATGCAAAAATCACCAGCAGATCCAATCTCAGGGATCATTGCGGGTGCGGAGGGCGGGTCTAAAGAAAAGCTGGACTTGGCAGAGTCAGGAAGGGTAACAATCTAGAAAAATCCCTGAGATGTATGTACAAAGAGAAATTGGGGTTCAGAATGGGTTAATGCTTGGGTTGGTGCTCAGGGGGGTCTCAGAGCCAATGGTGAGCTCTGTGCTATACAGAGCCTTAGTCATGGGGGAATTTAATGCATGGTTTCCTGATTTTTGATTAGCATTTTGCTTCTAACTACTGCTCTTAAATTCAAATTATAGCTTTTTGGAGGATACAAAAAGAAAAAAAGAAAGAGAAGAAGAAATACGCTGACGTTCGCATGAGATCAAATAACCATTCCTTTCTAAACCCGTAGATCCTGCCTTGGGTTGGGTTTCTGTGCCAGGTCTGACATTTTCCATGCTTGGTATCTGCATATAAACTATCACATTGGAGCATTTGAGCAAACCCCTTCGGTTAGTTTGAGCTCTGTAAGGAATATGCAAAATGTTCCATGAAATTCTCTTTCCCAGTGCGTCTTATATTCACATGGCCCATAAAGTCTTATTTTTCACATCACCCATTAGAACAAAAAAAGGATCTGGATGGATATAGAAATGGTAGATATTAAAATAATATCAAATATTATTATATGATATACTATTTATATATTAAATAATATTTAAAACACAGATACTTATTTCAACTTTATGCAAGGGGAAGATGGCGATTTAATGAGTCATATTTCATCAGTTTCCACCCCCACCCCAAGTCCATCTGCAGGACCATTCAGTAGACCTGAAGGGTAAGAATGGCAGACATGGCCAGGTGGTGGTGGCGCACGCCTGTAATCCCAGCACTTGGGAGGCAGAGGCAGGCGGAACTCTGAGTTCGAGGCCAGCCTGGTCTACAGAGTGAGTTCCAGGACAGCCAGGGCTATACAGAGAACCCCTGTCTCAAAAAAAAAGAAAGAAAGAAAGAAAGAAAGAAAGAAAGAAAGAAAGAAAGAAAGAAAGGGAAAGGAAAGGAAAGGAAAGGAAAGGAAAGAAAAGAAAAGAAAAGAAAAGAAAAGAAAAGAAAAGAAAAGAAAAGAAAAGAAAAGAAAAGAAAAAAAGAATGGCAGACATGAACTGATGGCTCATACGTGGGCTGAAGTGAGGGAAGGAGAGTCCCAGTGTAGACAGAAGAGATGGTGGCCGCTGGTAGTTTGACTCCCTATGGAACAACGATAGCTAACCTGCCCAATGTCTAAAGCCTGTATGCATCTGCTTATGCTCCCTGACCCCCAGTCTTGGCAAAGAAGCAAACTGAGGCCTGAGGACTCCCCTCTCTTTTCCCCTCTATTCCCCTCTTCCTGCTTCAGATCTATCTGCTGTCATAAAGACCAGACTCCACTGTCCTTCCCGCTGGTCAAGACCGCTGCTGACCTACACTGCTCCCAAAGCGTTCAAACCAGAGGGAGCGTGACGGTCAAACAGCACAAGCTCCTTAGGTGAGCGTTGCTGGACGAGACAGACAACACATTTATAGCAAGAGATACCCGGCAAGAATGCTAAAGAGCCCAGAGCGAGCGCAGGAGAGGCTCCGGAGAGAGACATTAGTAAGAACACTAAAAAGCCTGGAGCGCTTAAGAGACTCTAGAGAGACAATCAGTCGACACACTGTATCACTCTGCTGATTTGAAGCTTGATACTAAATAAAACCCACACTTGGAAGACAAGAGTTAGATTCTACCTCTAAAGGAGATGTTTGTAAATAAAGTTTAAGATATTTGTAGATATATTTTAAGATCATCACCTAAAGTAAAACTAATAGAAATGCAAGAGAACCCTAATAACATTTTGATTATGTTGATTATCTTCAGTATTGCTTTTCAGAGTTGGACAAATAAATGTAAAAGAAAGAATGGCTGTGTGATGGTTCGTATATGATTGGCCCAGGGAGTGACCCTATTAGGAGGTGTGGCCTTGTTGGAGCAGGTGTGTCACTGTGGGTGTGGGCTTAAGACCTTAACCCTAGTTGCCTGGAAGTCAGTCTTCCACTAGCCGCCTTCAGATGAAGATGTAAAACTCTCAGCTCCTCCTGCACCATGCCTGCCTGGATGCTGCCATGTTTCTGCCTTGATGTCAGTGGACTGAACCACTGAGCCTGTAAGCCATCCCCAGTTAAATGTTGTCTTTATAGAACTTGCATTGGTCCTGGTGTCTGTTCACAGCAGTAAAACCCTAAGTAAGACAGGCTGGAAATAAAACTCAGGGACATAATCTGTGCTTAGCAGAAGTGAGGCCCTGAGCTCTGGGTTCGATTGACAGTGCAAAAAACAACACCCCCCCCCAAAAAAAACAAACATAGAAGAAACAAACAATACATTATACTTACTACATAAACACGAAATCTTACAACTCCCCAAAGACATACATTCTTTTTTAAAAAATCTTTTATTGATTGTTTGTGAATTCCATATCATGCACCCCAATCCCACTATCTCCCCATACCTTCATATCTGTCCTCTGCCTTTGCAATCTCCCCCCTCCGCCCCCCACAAGAGAATAAATAAATAAAAATCAACAATAAACATCTCATTCTGGAAACTGCAGTGTGTCACACAGTATACCCCTTTGTCCTCACGTCTCTCCCTGCAAATGTTCGTTGCAATGAGTCATTGGTCTGGTCCGAGGCCTCTGGCTTCTGTTCCACCATCAATACTGGATCCTTATGGGGACTCCTGTCGGATATCCTGTTGTTGCCCTGTGTTAGAGAGATCTGCAGGACTGGTCCTTTCACGGCTCCAACAGTTCATAGATAGGGTAAATAATGGGATGGGCCAATTCAGAGCCCTGGGTCTCAGCCTGGGTGGCAGCTGAGTTGGTTAGCCAGCCAGTTCTACTGCAACCACACCGCCAGTACTGCCCCTGCTAGTTCAGCCAACACGAGTGCCAGCAAGGGGAGGGCCAGCTCTCCCACTCTCACACCTTGGCAGCTCACCCTTCCCCACATGCCAGGGCCAGGTCTATTGTGCTACCCAGGCAAGCACCAGGGCCCGCTCTTCTGAGTGCTGCAGCCAGTGAGGGGATGGGGCCAGCTCTGCACAGCGCTTTGGACAGCCCAGGCAACAGCCCAGACCAGGACATACGCATGGCCTTTGGAAGTAATTTGGGCCATGGACCCCCTGCTGCTGCAGGGCCATGCACCCAGACATGGCCTGCAACACCAGCATTGGCTGAGACTTCACCATGGCCCCAGGTGGCAGCCCAGGCTAGTCATACCAGGATGTTCCTTTCCACCCTCACACCTCCAGTTAGCAGTGGTTCCTACCCCCACCCCCATCTTGACATACATTCTTATATCATAACTCTCCCCAAAAAACGGTAAAAAGTAGATGTCTAAGATAAAAATATTCAGTGATGGATTTGCCACCATTATGCATCTCCAGTTTATCCGGATGTCCGGCGTTGTTCTGAGTACTTTATACATAACAGTTTGCTAACTTACTAGGCAAACTCATGGGGTAGGAAAACATAACTACTTAGAAATCAAAAGATCCAGGTTGGAGAGATGGCTCAGTGATTACTAATACTTGTTGCTTTTGCAGAGGACCCAGGTTTGTTTCTCAGCACCTCACGGTGAGTCACAGCTATCCATAACTCCACTTCCAGGGCACCAGGCATGCACATGGTGCACATACATACATACATACATACATACATGCAGGCATGACTCAGGTAAAAGAACATGTTCTTATTCTTTAAGACTGCAAATCAGGCAAGGGTGTCTCCTCTTAACTGGTAGAATTCAGCATAATATTTGATTTTTTTTTTTTGTTTTCTTCGAGACAGGGTTTCTCTGTGTAGCCAGTTTCTCTGGCTGTCCTGGAACTCACTCTGTAGACCAGGCTGGCCTCAAACTCAGAAATCCACCTGCCTCTGCCTCCCAAGTGCTGGGATTAAAGGCGTGCGCCACCACGCCCAGCCAGCATAATATTTGAAACCATAGTCAAAGCAATAGGCTAAGAGAAACTTAAAAGCATAGATTGGAAAAGAGGAGATACAATCATTCCTATTTATAGATGATAAAAATTTCCACATTAAAAAAAAAAACAGTCAGCAACAGGCAGGTGCTGGTGGTGTATGACTTAATTCCAGCACTCGGGAGGCAGAAAGGCAGGCAGTTTTCTATGAGTTTGAGGTTAGCCTGGTCTACAGAGCTAACTCCAGGATAGCCAAGGTGAAACATTGTCTCAAAAAACAAGACACACACACACACATACACACACACACAAATCCCAGCAACTCTACCTTTAAACAAACTTCCTAGAACTAATAAATGACTTTAAAGGAAATTTCCTGTTGCAAAGTCAATACCCAAAATCGATTGCACACACACACACACACACACACACACACACACACACACATATATATATATATATATATATATATATATATATATATACCAATAATGAACAAACAAGGGCTGGAGAGATGGTTCAGCAGTTAAGAGCACTGGCTGTGCTTCTAGAGGATCCAGGTTCAATTCCCAGCACCCGCATGGCAGCTTGCAACTGTTTCAGGAGATATGACACCCTCACACAGACACACATACAGGCAAACACCAATGCACATTAAATAAATAAATCTTTAAAAAAGTAATGAACAGACAAGCCAACAAAATTTAAAGACCAGGACTGTTCACAACCACTCCAAAGGTGAACTGAGGCAGTGCTTAAAAATCCCATGCATCTTTGCACTAATGCCGATCAGAGAGACCTAAGTAAATGGGGAGACGGACTGTGTTCAATGACCGGGAGACCAAACAAAGTAAGAATGTTGTTTCTCCCGAACAATCCGAAGCTTTAGTTCAATTTCTATCAGAATGGTAAAGTATTTTTGAGGCATGGTTTAATATTACATTGAAAGGGATACATCCTAGAACAATTAAAATAATCTTCAGAAAGAAAAATAAATCAGGAGGGATCATAGTGCCTGGCCTCATACTGTACTTTGTGACAAGGGTATGGTGAATGGAGAACCCACATATGGAGCCATGCAAATCCACACCAGGGCAATGGGAAGGCAGTGCCGTGGAGGAAGCGAACCATTCGGTGGTGGTGCAGGAGCAAGCAGACATGAGGAAAAGAGGCAAACATGGATGTAAATCTTACACTTTATGCAAAAAAAATCATATCAATGGGTTGGAGATTTAACTGTAAAATATAAAACTTTTTGAAAAATGAGCGAGACGTCTTTAGGATATAGGACTAGACAGAATTCTTACATTTAATATTCAACAATTGGATCTCAAAGTCATGGGAAAGAAAAACAAACCTGATTAACTGGATCTCATAAAAATTAAAAATTTATTCTGCCAAAGAATAGGAAGAACATAGAAAAGTTAAAGTCAGACTGGGAACAAAGATTTCCAAATTCCTAATCTGGCAAAGAATTAACATGTAGAATATAGAAAAATTTCCTTTACATCCAACAGTAAAAATCCAGGTAGAAAATAAGCAAAGGCACATGTGCTCTGTTAAACAGACTGTGGACAGTAAATACGTAGGCGAAAAGTCAGGGAGGCAGCTCATACCGGTACACCTGGCACTTCAGGGCTGAGGCTTGAGAATTCCCGGGGGACTGAAGCCAGCCTGCGCTGCGCCTGTGTAATGAGTTTCAGCCTGGGTTACAGACTGAGACTGTGTATGACAAATATAGTTCAGTACACTGGCAAGGGTGCAAAAAAGAAAAAATAAGAAAGGGAGGAAGGAAGAAAGGAAGGGAGGGAGGGAGGGAGGGAGAGGAAGGAAGGAAGGAAGGAAGGATTTATTGCTGGCTTGAATGCAAAACAGTATAGCCACCTAGGAATGGATTTTCTTTCTTTTTTCCCTTTCTTTCCTTTCTTTTGCTTATAAAACTAAACTTGCAATTACCATACACCAGTCAATTATACTTTCGAACCGCTATTCTAGTGACTTGAAAAATGTACATGTTCACTCAGAAACCTGTAAGTGAATGTTTATGCCAGCTTTGTTCCTAATGAACAAAACAACCCGAAGCCTGGGTGCAGCTAAGTCAGTCTTCAACAGCTAGCTGAGTGATGAAATAATCCATGCCATCACTATGACATACCCAGCTATAAAAATGAAGAACAAATGTTAACAACCACCTGCATGAATTACCAAGGAGTTCTGCAGAGGGAAAAAAAAAAAACAGTTCCCAAAGCTACATGTAACTCCATGCATTTGACATGTAACTGATACAATGTTAGAAGCAGAGAACAGATAGCTGGGTGCTAGGGGCCAGGGCTGGGGTGTCTAGAAGGAGAGTCACCAGAGAAGAGCATCATGGGGGAATCTCGGGAATCCCGTAATGGCGGAAACTCTTGTGTCATCTTGATCATGGTAAACACATGGTCCCACAGATGCAGCTTCTGAGAAGCCAGATGGATGGGCACAAATGAATGCAAGTGAACGTAGAGATACAAAGTCAACGTTCTCATGCTGCTGTTGAATACAATGTTACTATTGGGACAAGGTATACAATGTTATTATTGGGACAAACGGGCCAAGCACGAGTGATCTCTCCAATTCTTTATCTTTTTGAGAAGGGATCATGAGTGATCTCTCCAATTCTGAATCTTGTTAAGACGGGATCTCATATAGCCTAGGCCAGTCACAAACTCCCTGTGTGGCTGAGAATGGCCTTGAACTTCTCTGATCCTACTACCCCTGCCTCCTAAATTCTAGAATTACAGGCATGTACTGCCACCACACTTAGCTTATGAAACGCTGGGGAAGGAAGCCAGGGTTTTGTGCATTGTAGGTGCATAGTAGGCAAGCACTCTATCAACTGAGCTCCTCTCTCATCTTCTCTGTACTGTTTCTTGAGTGTGTGTGTGTATGTGTGTGTGTGTGTGTGTGTACCCACAAACACAATGCAACATATAAACAAATATATCCTAACTTGTGCACATGCGCGCACACACACACATACACATGAATATTAGGTAAAATATAATCCAGTTTTTATAAATTAGCAATAACTTTTAATCTGTATATCTGTTCATGGTTATGAATCTGGAGAAAAACAAAACTATATTAGAATGTATATACAAATTCTTTGCACAAGAAAGGGGTGGGGTAAATGAGGGGAGCAGAAAAACAGGGAAGGAAAAGCAAATGATAGAGAAAGATGGATTGACAATAGAGATGATAGCAGATAGACAATAGATAAACAGACAAAACAATGCTCTAGGATATATGGTGTTAACTCTTGTGAAATACTGTGTGTATATCTGTATGCATGTGTGCCTGTGTATGAGGCAAACAAAGACATGGAGAAAACATAAAGACTTATTAGAACTAGGCATTCTGGCTCATGTCTGACATTCCAACACTGGGGAGGTTGAGGTAGAAGACTTGTGATGAGTTCAAAGCCAGCCTGGGCTAACAATAAGACCCTGCCTTAAACAACAACCAAAACACACAAAGAGGAAGTTAAAAACATTGTAGATCCACATTTACAATTTTCAGAGGTATTTATGATGCTCTTACAGGTGAAAAACTAAGCTGGCCTGTATGGATTTGAACAGGGACACTTGTTAGAGCACTGGAGCTGTCATGGGGCACCCCAGCACCCCAGCATGAAGCAGGCTGGGCAACAAGAGAGACCCTGTCAAGAAAAGAAGGAATGGGAAAGGTAGGGAGAGAGGAAAGGGAGAGTATTAGAAAGTATTAGAGAAGGAAGAAATATTGTGACATGTATGGAATCTTCAGAAGTCTGAACCTATATGAAGTATAATTATATATGTCTATAATGACCAACAAACACATCTCCAATGCATCTGAATGTGTATTTGAGTATTTCTTAGAAGCTAAAATGTAAAGACAGTGAGACAGAATGGCCTTGTCTCTCCCATATACTTGTGCCGTGTTATTGCAGTTGTTAATGGAAGCCTGGAAGATTGCCATAGCATTTTTAAAAGTCAAATGTGGAGCATTTGAGAGAAAGTCAGCCCACCCCTTTCCACACAGTGGTACAGATGTGCATCCTAGCTGCACGGAGAGCACATGCCACACACACATTCTGAGGACAGCACATAGGCATGATGGCCTTAAAAGAATGGACATTAGAAAAGAATGTAGCAGTATCCAAATTTGGGTGGACAAATGTATATCTAAAGTTCTTGGGAAAATAGTATATAGCAAGTGATAGAAAAGAAATCATGCCAGTGATCCCTAACGCAGGGTTCAGAGAAAGGCTGACTCAGTACAACTGGAAAGATGCTGTTCGCAACAGAGGCGAAACCACAGCCCTTCAGGCCTGAGACCAAGGCTCAACCCAGTTTAGGCAGCCAGGGAACCAGGCAGCAGGCCAAAGCTTCATTCAAGATGCTCTGCAAAGGCCTATGGGAAAGTAGCAGGGCCCCAGACCCACGGCAGAGATCGCCAGCTCCCCGGACTCGCTTCCTTCCCTTCTACAGATGCCTGTAGCCTCGTCGCAGGATGTAGAATGGGAGTTATTTTTTCCCTCAAAAGCTGAGCTTAAGCCTCAAAGCTGTGGGCAATAGGTAACAAATGCCCCTATGCTCCAGAGAAAGACCTAGACATGGCCGTGGTAGCACCCTGAGAGCGATCGGCACTCTCACTGTTTCCAGCTTCCGGAAGAAGAGATTCCGCGCTAAGATTCTTGGTAGCCAGAGAATTGTTGTGAGCAGGAAGCCTTATGTTTTCTATCACACCAAATCAAAGGCAGCCTCTTTTGGAAGGGGACCAAGTGACCTGATTTAGACGTTGGCTCTAACTCCAAGAAGGGAGGGCTGCTATCTGATTTTCCAGCTGCGAGCTGCATGTCCCACTACCACAATGGGCCGCATAAGCATTTGGGGCGGAAAGTGTTTTCAGGAAACTGTATCCTATGGGATGAAAGTAGAGGCTTAGAGCCTCCCTCCCTCCCTCCCTCCCTCCGAGCAGGGATGTTAGCTAGCCATGGAGGAAGGGGGTTCAGGGGGAACAGCTAGCCTTGCCATCCAGTAGCAGAGTGTCTCAGATGAACCCCACAGACACGTTGGTGAGCCACTACAGGCGACTGCCTTGAAATATTGCACCCCAGGAACCATTTGCATGGGTGAAGAGAGTCCCTCAGCTGTGGGCGATACATCTGAGGACAGAGTAGGAAAGACCAGGGCCAGTATTACGCCTAACACAGAAGGTGTTTTAGCAAGTCTTTACTTACGTGCGTGTGAGCAGAAGCATCAAAGGCCTGCCAAGCACTGGCTACCAAAGAAAACTACAGCCACGACCTTTGCCTCTGTCTCTCTCCACCACTGTCCCCAACCTTGAGGAGGCAATGACAAGTGGCAGGGGTTGGGGGTGGGGAGGAGCAGACCTCTTACCCAGTGCTGGTTCCAAGTCTATGGGTCTCGCCTTCGAGAGCAGTTTAAATTGGAAGAAGGATCCTCGGATTTAGTTTGCAGCTAGGAGAACGCCCTAAAATTGTTCCGAGAACTACGGATCTCGCTCAAAACAGTAGACAAAGGAGCAGAGAAGAGTAGTCTTATTTAGAGCAGGCTCGCTAGGCAGCGGTCGATAGAACTGCTTTCTAACTCTGCAGGTGCCGGCCCCTCCAACGGTGGAGTTCGAGCTACAGTAGCCTTTGCCTTGGCCAGCACGAACTGTCCATGAGCACCGGGACCCGAGATACTCTTCAACTTTATTTACTGTTTTCCCTTCCATTCCAACCAAACATTACATGTGACTCCCAGTGGTGGTGACATTTCCTCCCTTTGGAAAGAAAGCACTTCTGGCCTGCTCCGTCTAAGCCCCGCCTCCTTCACAAAGCTTGACTAGCTGGCCGGGATTCGTAACAAAACAAAACAAAACAAACAAAACAAAAACCAAAAGAACTGCTTTCTTTGCATTTCATATTGCGGACTGACTACCCCATAACTACCTTTCAGCCACACTCCAATGGTCATTTGAAAAATGTATTCGCTGCACCTCGCTTTTGTATGCTGGGTTGATAGTCACCTTCATGCCTTGGCCTGTAACTCACCATGGGCTCCCTAAGGGCGACATGGTTGCGAGCTTTTCAGCGCTATCCTCATCCTGTTTCCAGTGGAGGATTCTGGGTAAATGCTTGTCGTGGGTGTTTATGTTGCTGATGATGCTGGCTTTGCTCCCTTCTCTGTATCAGTACCTCGCTTCCTGGGCCCTCTCTCCATGCTGACTGCCCATATGTTGCCTTCTGGATGAACTGGGAACGAGCCGTGAACCTGCCGCTGTGCCGGTGTTCTGTGGTCTAGGTTTTCTAAAAGGGGTCTGCGCCACTTTTCTCTATTTAAAAAAAAAAAAAAAAACGGGAGCAACAGTATGTTTTCCTCTGCACAATCACTAATTATATTAGCAGAACCAAACGAGATGACATTAATTATATTTCTCTGTAAATCTGATTATGTATCATTAGCGCTCCGCAGGATCATTTCTGGGGAGATCCGGAAATAACTCATCTAAGAGGATACTGGCTTCTCAGAGGACTTTCACTTTTATCCTCTTTTCAATTTAGAAATGGAGATTTCAGTCCTGTAGGAATAGAATAGCTGGGCCACAAACTGATTGTAAGTCATTTTGAGGATTTGGACAGCATAAGGAAAACCTTACCTCATCATGGCTCACTCTCCAAAGGTTGAAAAACGATGACAGCCTATTTTCCATTTCCTGACTCTCAGCTAGTCCCATGGCGAAGTCCACTGGGCCCTCCGTCAGTCTCAGGTAGTTGAAGTAACAAGACTGACGTCTGTTCTCAAGGAAAGCCAAGTGTCCTGTTTCATCTGGAGATGAATATGTGCAGAAAGACTGAGGGGAGATGAGATCATCTGGTGAGTTTCCCGAAATAACCCAGCAAAGCCAACCCAGCACTCCAATTACCTAACTCACCTGCCCACATCTGACTGGGTTCGCTGATTCTGCAGACCCATCAACCAGGCCCCACTTTCCCTCGGTTGCTTAAAAGTAGAGCAAGGTAGCCAGAGTCTACCCGTACCCCCAGAAGTGGGGAGGAGATACTATTTTAAGAGACTAAGGGCTGGGGGTGTGGCTCAGTGATCGGCTATGCTTGCCTGGCTGTGGGAGACTCTAGGTTTCAGAGACAAGGTTAAACAGACAGCAAGAACATGGGATTGTCAGAGAGACTGCAAACGTAGACGGTGCTTGCCTAGAATGTGCATGGACTACTCAGATTCGGCCACCAGCACTGCAAACACAATGACAGTGACAAGAAGAAACAAGAAACAAGACTGAGAGGGATGGTGGCGGAATGGGCTGATTAAACATTTGAACTATGGGACTGGTGAGAGGGCTCAGAGGGCAAAGAGTTTGATCCCTGGAACCCACAGAAAAGCAAAAAGAGAGACCACACCCCACAACGTTGTCCTCTGATCCCCACATGTGCATGAGTGTCCAGTCACACACATCACAAACCCGCACACACAATAATAATAAATTTCACTTTTTTTTTAAAACAGGGTTTTTCTGTGTAGCTGGCTGTCCTAGAACTCACCCTGTAGACTAGGCTGGCCTTAAACTCAGAAGTCCATCTGTTGCCACCACGCCTGTAATCCCAGCACTTGGGAGGCAGAGGCAGGTGGATTTCTGAGTTCGAGGCCAGCCTGGTCTACAAAGTGAGTTCCAGGGCAGCCAGGACTACACAGAGAAACCCTGTCGAAAAAACAAAAACAAAAACAAAAACAAAACAAAACAAAACAAAAACAAAACAAAAACAAAACAAAAACAAAACAAAAACAAAACAAAAGCAAAACAAAAACAAAACAAAAACAAAACAAAAACAAAACAAAAACAAAACAAAAACAAAACAAAACAAAACAAAACAAAAAAAACAGAAATCTATCTGTCTCTGAGATTAAAGGCATGTGCCACCCCACTGGGCAAACATTTATTTTTAAGTTGAATCATTTTAAATTATGCACGTGTGTGTGTGTGTGTGTGTGTGTGTGTGTGTGTATCTGTGTGCAGGTTTTTTGTTTGTTTGTTTGTTTGTTTTGAGACAGGGTTTCTCTGTGTAGCCCTGGCTGTCCTGGAACTCACTCTGTAGACCAGGCTGACCTCGAACTCAGAAATCCACCTGCCTCTGCCTCCCAAGCGCTGGGATTAAAGGCGTGCACACCACTGCCTGGTTATGTGTGCAGGTTTTTGAACATGGCTTCCTGCAGAAGTTAGAGCCGTTTGATCCCCTGGCGCTGGAGTTACAGGTGGTTTTGAGCTGCCCTATGGAGGGGCTGAAAATCAAACCGGATCCTCTGCAAGGGCAGTACGTGTTCCTAACCGCTGAGCTGTCTCTCTAGCTTTTAAATCAATAAAACATTAAAAAAAAAAACACCTTGTAGTATTATGGAGGGAAATTGATATTATTAGTACAAGTGGTGAGAAAATTTGAATCTGTTGTTCTTCCATGAGGAAAGCATTTGCATGCTGTACTGGATAATGTTTCTTCTTTCTTGCTTTTAATATAACAATTATTGCATTCATTGGGGACAGATACACCCAAGTGTTCAGAGGACAGGCTTTGACATTATCATATCAGGAACCCAATGGGATAAGAGGCCCTGGATTTTCTTGCACAATGCCACTCCCATACTCTTCTATTATGCTAACCTATTAGGTTTTTGACTAAATAGTATTTACTGTGTGTACCCTTGCAAATTCTTTTGCTTGGTAAATTAATTCTTTAATGAGGAGAAAAGTTGCTCCTAGCAAGTATTCTGATTCGGGATTTTGGAGAATATGGTCAGAATATTTAGTGAAAAGAAAAATGAGTGTGTTTCATCTCTTTTGAACTTTCCTGCCTTGAGTTGGGTCTCTCCTTCAGATCCTGACATGCTGTATGGAATATCAGAGTGCACAAGATGTAGTCAGGAGACGCAGCAAGCTCTACCCAAGCACATGATTCTGAGCAGTCAACAATATCCGCCAAGCTGGGCCTCGGTGGTTTACCCACGTGAGGGTGGGGGCTGCTCTAGAGGTCGATAGAAATCTAAGTGGGAAGGTGTCTTGGTTAGGGTTTTGTTGCTGGGAGGAGACACCATGACCAAAGCGACTCTTATAAAGGCAAACGTTTTATTATGGCTGCTTTACCGCTTCAGAGGTTCACCCATTGTCATCAGGGTGGAAAGCATGACAGCGTGAAGGCAGATGAGGTATTGGAAGAGCCGAGAGTTCTACATCTTGATCCAAAGGCAGCCAGGAGGAAACTCGGCTCTGCACTGGGAGGAGCTTGAGCAGAGGACCTCAAAGCCCGCCCCCACAGTAATGCGCCTCCAACAAGGCACCATCACTCCAGCAAGACTGCACCTCATACTAGTCGGACTTCCCATGACCAAACCTATTCAAATCACCACAGAAGGCAATCTTCACATGAATTAAACATATTTCTACATACATTTAATCTATACTTGCATACCTACTTTTATTAAAAACAAACAAACAAAAACTCCTGATATATATATTTGGTTTTCTCGAGGCAGGGTTTCTCTGTGTAGTCCTGGCTGTTCTGGACTCACTCTGTAGACCAGGCTGGCCTTGAACTCAGAAATCTGCCTGCCTCTGCCTCCCAAGTGCTGGGATTACAAGCATACGCTACCACCGCCCAGCTCTTGGTGTATTTTTCATACAGGCATTGCATCCCCCAAAGTATCCCAGATTTAAAGAACCCACATTAATGACAGAGGGCCTGGGCCTGGAATAGAGTGGTTCTTGTATCTCTTCCTAGTTTTATCTCTCCCTTGGGTCTACTAGATCTGCTTTCGCAGCTAACTGCAGGACTGCGACAGTGGAAACACAACACACAGGAACTCGAAGGTCAGGGCTCCTTTAGTTCCTTCTCCATTGCTGTGGCAGAACGCTTGAGAAAACAAGGAGGGAGGAGCCCATGGTTTCAGTGAGGTTGCCTAGCTCACTGCTGTAGGCCTGTGGCAGGTAAAGGTAGATCGGTGGGTGGAGCCGATGGGCAGAGAGATAAGGAGCATGGAGTCTAGAAAAGACATAGGCCCGAAGAACACATCTTCAGCAACCCACTTCCCCAAGCCAGGCCCCCGCCACAGCTCCCACCACACCCCTAACAGTACATTCTATTTATCACCCAATCTGTCGATTAGTCCATCGATGAAGTCATTGCCTCTTAATGATTAATTAACAAGTAGGAAACCATACCTTTAACACATGAGGATTTTGGGGGACACTTTCTACCCCAAACAGGATAAGACTTCCATTTTGAAAAGAGACCATTTACAAAAGCAGTTCTAGACCTGTGCTTTGGCATGAACTGAGCAGGGAGTGCGGTCGGTTCTGGAATGCCAGAGCCAGGGTGAAGCTGGAGTGTCTCATCTAAAGCCTGCTGCTATAGAATTAGCACTGCCCCAGTGCACTGTGCTTGGAGGACACTGTCCCAGACAGCTAGCACAGGGCCTCAGGTGGCAGTGCTGGGGGAGGGGTGGGGGTGGGGCGGGGGGAGTGTCCTTTTGTTTGAGGACAGTGATGACTCAGTGAACTCTAGTGAAGATGTGGACCCTGTCGATATCATTGTGACAAGGAGCTGTCAGTCTGCAGAGCTGGTGGCTTCCCTTTTTGTGAGCATGAGAATAAAATCTTTAATTGTTGTTTTGTGACTAATTCTCCTGTTTTTGTTTAAAGTGGTACATCAGAGTTTTTGTTTGTTTTTAAACCGACTCAATTTGTCCTTTTGCTCATTAGAGCCTAATGGTTGGGTTACCCGAAAGCGCCACCACAGCACAGAATCTTTCTAGATGCTTGGCTCCCAAATTCTATGTGGCTGCTTTTTTTTTTTTTTTTTTTTTTTTAAGCTGAGCTGTTGGCTTACATTTACCAGAGTCTGCAGTGCAGGGTTCATTGTTTTTAGGCCCCAGGAACAGACTTGCGGCAATCTCAGAAAAATGAACCCACAAGTCTTCGGATCCACAAGAAGACTTAGGGCCCAGCTGTGGAATTGGGAGGCTACAGTGATTGGCTGGCAGTGCCGGGGAGGGGCGGTCTGGCCATGTGCATCCGAAAGCAAAGGCTCATGGTCCCGGGCCTCCGGGGTGGCTCAGCAGAGACACTGGCTGTCCAATACTGTGCAAGCCTGACAACCCTGAACCCATGTAAAGGAGAAAGGAAAGACACCGCTTCACGAAGCTCTCCTCAGACCTCCACCACGCATATAGCCTACACGCCCCTCCCTCTCCTACATTGTGTACATACAAAATAATAATCAACTCATTCAATTTAAAATAAAGCTCTTTTAAAAGTAGAAAAGAAGTTGCTCTGTTGTGAATGGGAGAAAAATATGAAGCCAACATGGGGTCATAGGGTCCCTTTCCTTTCCTTCCCCCTCCTCCTCCCCCTTCCCCTTCTCTTCTTCATTCTTTTCTGACAAGGTCTTATTTAGTCCAGGCTAGGCTCAAACTTACTGTGTTGCCCAGGATGGCCTTGAACTCTGATCCTACAGGAACATGCCGCTGTGACTAGTTTTACGGGGGTGCCAAGGATAGAGCCCAGGGCTTTGTGTGCTAACACGCTCAGCAAACACCAACTAAACAATGGAGATATCACACACACACACACACACACACACACACACCCTCTGGGGCCTCACTAAATGGTTCAGGCTGGCTCAGAACTTGTCGTGTAGTCCAGGATAGCCTAAATTTGAAATCTCCCTGACTTAGCCTCAGGGGTGAAAATATCACAGACAAAACCTGGGATTACGAGTGTGTGCTACATTTTCCGATCAGGGGTCTACTTTAAGTTCCTGTTCCCAGACCGTTATGCTGCTTTATTATCAGATGTTCCTTATAATAAGTCTAATTACAGTACTTACAGTGAACCCTCTATAATACATTTTTTTTTTCAAGCTAGATTGAGGAGTTTTTATTACTTAAACGTCACAACAGAGGACGGGAGAAATGGCTCCGTGCGTAAAGGCATTTGCTTGAGAGTTCCAACTCAGGGATCCACGTGACGGAAAGAGAGGACCGACTCCTACACGTTGTCCCCTGACTCCCACTAGTGTGCTTGGGCATGTGCACCCGCCGTACTGCCCATACTTAAAAATAAATAAATAAATGTAATAATTAAAAAGAATAATCAGCAGGCTGGAGAGACGGCATTCTTAAGACGAATCTCCTTATCTCCCGTACTCTGTATTGTGGAAACACAAAATGAGACCTTTCTCCTAGTTAGCATGGTGATTACTGACTTGTTAAATCGCCTTGCCAGGCCTGGGGTATACACAACTCAGGGACAGAGAACACTTGACTAGCACGCCCAGAGCCCAGGGTTCTATTCCCAGAACAACAAACAAAACCCCAAAGCAGCTTTCCAGGCCACAGCTATTAGGAGAGACATTTCCTATCATTTCTGATAAACGCTCTGAGTTTGATTATAAAAAATACTCTTACTTCAGTTACTTAAATTTTCAATGTTTACGTTGAAGGGTTTTGTTTTTCCTCCCCGCCCTTTGTAGAAGAACTCCGCATCAAACGAGTCTGACGTCACATTCCGTGGACTCTTGCGGTCCCTTACGCAGCTCTTTGCCCGCCGCTGCCTCAGTGCTGTCTGTCCACACGGCTGGGGCAGCCCCTCCGAAGCCGCTGCTGCCTCAGGATGCTGCCCACGCTGTGAACTGTTCTCAAATAAACTCTGCTCAACTTAATTTCACTAAAGTTTTTTTTGTCTCACGCTCAAGCCTGTGCTTTCTTTGAACTGTCCCCCTGCTTTGCTTCTTGAGAGGCTGTAAGGACATCGTAGAGTTGCGGGCTCTGTGGCGGGGTGGCCGGACGTGGAATACTGACTCCAACCCTTACCAGCTGTGGAAATCTTAGCAGGATTATTTAAACTTTTGCTTCTGTTCCATTACCTTCACTGTGGAAACAATAATCGTACCCAGCTCAGTACAGGGTAGGATTAATGCATGCAAAACACCTAAAATAGTATTGGCTGGTATTCAGTGGCTGTGTTTGCAGTTACCAGTCTGTTAAATGTCCGGCTCCTTTCTAAACCCTTGGTTTGGCCTTAGTTCTCTCTGCAGGCTCCTCTTGCTCCCAGTTCCTCGAACTTTAGTCTCAACAGTTCTCCTAACGACGTCTTACTCTCCATTCTCTCCCTGCGCAACGTTATCGGCTTGGCCTCTGGATCGAATGGCAGTTTCCCTGCCGATGGCTCCCATGTTCAGTCACCGTCCTGAGCTTTCCACATAAGCTGAGACTCACAGTTTTAGCTGATTAGTAAATGTCCACATTTAAAAGTGTCACAGGTATGAACAAGCTCAATACATTTTTTTTTTAAAAAAAGCAAATTAATTTCCCTCTTGCATCCATCTTCCCAAAGCTCCCATGTGTTCATAGTCACTGGGGAACCATTCACATTAATAGGCAAAAGTAGTGATACTTTGTAAACTGTCTTTAAGGTTTTTGGAACCAAATAGTAAGTTTTGAGAAAAGGATGTGTGTGTGTGTGTGTGTGTGTGTGTGTGTGTGTGTGTTGTATATGTATGTGTACATGTATGCATTCATCAGTCCAGAGAGTAGGCAGTTTAACTCTATCTTCCCAGTCATGACGCTAAAGCTCACCTTGCCTTCTGTAAACAACAAAATCCAGAGAAGGACTTGGACAGGAGTAGAGGAGGGAAAGAAGATGCAGCCTACTGAACACAGGGAAGGACCTCTTCTTCTTCTTCTTCTTCTTCTTCTTCTTCTTCTTCTTCTTCTTCTTCTTCTTCTTCTCCTCCTCCTCCTCCTCCTCCTCCTCCTCCTCCTCCTCCTCCTTCTTCTTCGCCTTCTCCTTCTTCCTCTTCCTCTTCTTTCTCCTGGAAAATGGAGGAGGAAGTGTCAGTCAGGAGGCGGAAGGGCCGCATGGCACTACTTCTATGGAGCTGTGAACAAGCGTCTACTCACTCCAGACAGACAGGAAACAGATGACAGACCAAAGTAAGGATACCGCTTACAAAGTCCAACTTGGGGACCAGTTAGTTTTATTGGAGTTGCTTACAGGAATACAGCTGAGGGGTTATTTACAGGACCCAGTGACAGCTGCCCACCCATCATGGGTGACAGCTCATGAAAATTGGAAAATTAGTGAGTCTTGCACGTCCTGAAGGCAGCCCGACAGGCTGGAGAGTGTCCTTTTCAGGTTGGTCTGAGTGTTCCCCCGGGCGGCTCAACTGCTCTCTCTTCCTGCTCTCTCTTTCTTCCAGATGGCTTGGTCTGAGTCTCTCCAGGCAGATCGCCTTGTCTCTGCAGTTCTTACACCTTACAAATGCTCAGGGAAGGAGGGGCTTAGTGGGATTGTTTAGTTTCAGGGACTTCCTGAAGCTACTTTGCATTATTTATGTCTTGAGTTTAAGGAACTTCCTTGCAGGGTAGAGGGTTCCACCTCCCTTTAGAAGATCCTTTTGTTTCACCTTCTTGTGAATGTCCCATCTCAAAATGGTTCATCTCCCTGTAAACATGTCTATGTTTTAAGGATTTTTTCCCCCTCCAAAATAGAAGGTTTTAATCCAGGAGGAAACTGCTACCTAACAGGAGGGGAGGTTAAAAGGGAGCAAATATGTGAAAAGAGAACAGATCGGCCTCAAGAAACGTGATAATACACCTGGTAGACCCAAACACTGGTATCTCCAGCCCTGGCTGCCTAGAAGAGGGTAAGCAAACCTATGCGGGGACCACACCCACTTCCCTACTTTCTAACCCTATGCAGCCTACCTAGATTTATCCCTGGAGGCTTTGTATGGAGACCTTGGTAAACATTCTTTAGAATTCAGTTTTAATTTAAAGCAGTCAGTTATCCAGACACCCTCTGGATAGGTGAGGGAGCTGTCACCTTTCACCCCGAGTCACCCGCATCAGTGTGTGCTTGCCAGTGTGCCACTCAGGTGGCAGCAGGGTTGCCTACACGAAGGAGCTTTCCCGCAGCCTTTGGAGAAACAGCGCCTACACTGGCAAGTCTCTACCAAGTTACTTTCCCCAAACTCTTTGCTCCCACAGACGTATGGAAGCTTCAAGCTGTGTAAGAGTGGAGTTTGGTATCTCTTCTCCTCAGCAGTTTTTGAAAAAATTTCCTCCATGATTACAATAATGGTGAGGTAAAAATGTCTCTTATAGAGAAACAATAATGCAAACCCCTTAAAAAGATTCCTTCTTCTTCTTTTTTTTTTTTTTTTTTTTTTTTTTTTTTTTTTTTTGAGACAGGGTTTCTCTGTGTAGTCCTGGCTGTCCTGAAACTCACTCTGTAGACCAGGCTGGCCTCGAACTCAGAAATCCACCTGCCTCTGCCTCCCAAGTGCTGGGACTACAGGTGTGCACCACCATGCCTGGCTAAAAGATTCCTTCTTAAGAGGAGTGTTTGATACACGCTCTTCTTTGGAATCAAACCAAACCAAACCAAACCAAACCAAGGACAAATCTACCTCCTATAAGAGATACGGGTTACCTATCTCTCTTAAGGATGCTTTTTTTTTTTTTTTTTTTTTTTTTTGAGCCGGGTGGTGGTGGCGCACACGCCTGTAATCCCAGCACTTGGGAGGCAGAGGCAGGCAGATTTCTGAGTTTGAGGCCAGCCTGGTCTACAGAGTGAGTTCCAGGACAGCCAGGGCTACACGGAGAAACCTTGTCTCGAAAAACCAAAAAAAAAAAAAAAAAAAAAAAAAAGATGCTTTTTTTTTGCCCCACCCCATCTAATGGTCCATGAAGTCTTAGCATTCTCCCCTAGAAATGTGCTCCCTCTTTCTCCACAACAGTAAGAGCCAGCATCAGTGATCCTCAGTTTCCCCATTTCTCTATATTGGCCTAATATGGACCTTCATGCTTTCAGAGGCAATACCTCACTATGCCATTTTCTCCTATGACCTCTGTTTCTAACAGTCTTGTGAGAAGACGTGTCCATGCTATGCTATCCCATTGCTTCAACACCCCAGTGCCTTCCATCACTCTCACAAAGCTGTGCCTTAGCTCACACCAGGAGTTCCCAGGACAGGTACACACAGAGGACCTTCCATGATCACAGTGGGTCCCTAGTATGGATTGTTCCACGTCACAGTCACATTAGTGTGTGTCATTAAGTCCATGCTTCACAACCCTAACTTCACGGTATTGCCACCTACAGTGAAACTAAGGCAGGCAGCAGGATGGTAAGCTGCTTACACTGACAAGGGAAAAGGAATGTCTCTCTGTTTCTCATACAGAAGCATTTGTGGCCACTCCTGAGAGACAGTCATGGCAGCTTATGGTAAGTACAAGATGCCATTGTTCAAACTGTCTCTAACACTGAGAGGCAATAATGCCTGAGAATGACCATAACCTAATAATGAAAGTCGTTAGTCCTCGAATTTGGGTGCAACTAGGAATCCCTAAGAATGTTTTCTTTTTAAATCACCATTTAGGCACATAGTAGTAAAACTATAATTCTCCATAGTGAAGAACAGACATTCAGTGCAGACCGGAGCTGGTGCATCAGCAGGCCACGCACAGAAGGCTATTAACTCCAGGGCTGGAGGTGGCTGCCTAGGAGAGACTCAGACTAGAGCGTCACACACAGCCCTAAGTGTGTGTGTGTGTGTGTGTGTGTGTGTGTGGTGTGGTGTGTCTGGGAGGTGAGTAGGTTTCCTAAGAGGATTGACTAAAGGCAGAAAGAGATTATCCACACAGGTAACTATGCTCAAAAACAAAAACAAAAACAAGAATCATCAAAGCTGAAAAGGCACCAAGGGTCATCTATATCTGTCATCTCACACTTGGAAAGTGGAGGCAGGAAAGGAAGAGGTTATGATATGAATTCAGGGTCAGCCTCCACTATATACTACAGTAAAAGCCCAAGGCTAGACTGAGTGTTGTGAGTAAAGAAAACAGGGATGGGGAAGAAAGAGTACAAATATGTATGTGTATGTGCATGTGCATGTGCATGTGCATGTGCATGTACATGTGTATGTGTATGTGTATGTAAAAATTAGCAACAGAGTATAGAGGGGAAATAAAATGAACAAACAAACACAAAGTCAGTAAGTAGAGAGTGGGAACACTTGGCGGAAGTGCTTGCTATAAACGCAGGAGGAACTGAGCGTGGACCACATAACCCAGCAGAGTGTGACTCGACATTATGCCTGTAACACAGGCACTGGAGAGTGTGGCTGACACAGGCAGATCATTAAAGTTCATTTGCCAGACAGGTTTAGTGACAGGCCTTATTCTATTTAAAAAAAAAAAAAAGAATGCAGATATTGGAGAAAGACACCCAAAACTGACCTCCAGTCACCACGTGACGTTATGCACTCACACCTGCACATACGTGTACACAAAACCACACTAACAAGTGCTCACACAACACAAACAGACACATATATACATAGAACATACAATAACAAACACGTACATGCACACAATAAAAAGAAAAAAATAAAAAGCAATAAAGCAAACAGTGTAAAACTAAAAGAAATAAGAAAGGGGATGAATACAAGAACAGAAAATTGACAACAGAAACAAAAGGAAGGCATACATCAAAAAGGAGAGTTTAAAAAATATCAACAAGAGACACACACTTCAGGCCCCACCCAATCAGTCAAGATGCTAAGAAGTAACAGTGGAGATGGGAAAATGGACATAAATACAGATAAAGCAAGAAAAAAGTGTGGGCTGGAGTGATAGATCAGCAATCAAGAGCACACCCTGCTCTTGCAGGTGACTCAAGTTCATCACAACTGCCTGTCCCGCCAGCACCAGGGCATTCAGGCGAGGTGGCCCTGTGAGCACCTGCATTTGTGTGTAAATGCCTTCCCCAAACACACAGCCAAGGCCAAGATAATTCTTAAAAAATGACAAGGGAATAATAAGAACAGGCATATTTATCTAATTAAAATACAGATAAAAAGGGGTCTCCCCCCCCCTGAAAACTGCAACCAATATAAACTGAGCCAAGAGAAATAAAAGGCCTGATTAGACTTTCAGCCGTTAATAAATTGATTTAAATGTCAAACTTCTTCTTACAAAACCACCAGGCCAGGATAGTTTCACAGGAAACTTCTGCCAAAACTTCAGCAAGAAGATAATCCTATTTCATCCAATTTGTTCCAGAGAGAAGAAGATAGAATGCCTTCCAACATAATGAGTGAAACTAGTACAATATTCATGCCCTAGTCAGACAAAGAAGCATATACAGGAAGTTCACAGTTAACCTCAGGTATAAGCACACTGGAAAACACGCTAGTGCATTAGCATTCCACACCCAAGCTGATAACTCATAGTTAAAAGAAAACAAAAGGAAAGTTTTTAGAATAGAAAGAAATTCCTTTAATCTGGAGATGTCATTCTCCCAAGCCCTACACTGGCAAGGTACTAATGATGAATTGTTAGTGTTTCTGTCAAGAGCAACCCACAGAAACTCATTGTCTCAGTTTACATTCATTCATTGGACAGAAAATTCAAGCGACACAGGGAAGATGAAGGAAGAAAGACAGGGCTAGATTGGGGCTGGAGAGATGGATCCGCGGTTAAGAACACTGGATGTTCTTCCAGAGAACCTGGGTTCAATTCCTAGCACCGCAGGTTGGCTCACAAGCGTCCATAACTCCATTCCCAGGGGAGTGCAGGCCTCTTCTGGCCTCTTTCAGGGCTTTTCACCAGTGGTACAAAGACCTGTAGGCAAAACACTCAAATACATAAAATAAAAAAATATATATTTTAAAAGAAGAAAAGGCTGGAAAGATAGAAATTAAACTAACAGTTCACAGATGACCATTTTCTCACAGAAAATCTATAAATCAATACAGTATTTAAAAACTGAGCTGTAGGTCTATATGAATCAGGAGTATCGAAATCCTTAAAACTTTTAGGAGTAGATCTTGCAGGAGAGGCCAAAGAACTTTTAGGAGAAAATATGGAAACATATACACACTAAATATGTGTAATTAAAACTTAGGAAAAACTCCTTATGTGTGGTGACATACATGTGTAATTCCAGTCCTTAGGAGGAGAAGGGAAGAGGGCCAACCTGGGTAACAAGAAACCTTGTCTCAAAAAAAAATCTGGAGAGTTGGTTCAGTGGCTAAAAAGCATTTGTTCTTGCAAAAGACCTAAGTTTGATTCCCTGCACTCACCAGTAGGTCTACCCCTTCCTCAGCACCAGGTAAGCATGTGGTACACAGTCATAAATGCAGACAAAACACTTGCACCCACAAAATAAAAAAAAAAAATCACATTTTTTTAAAAAAAAAGTAATGGGAAAAAAAAGCCTAGAGAAATATAGCTTGCTAATGTGAAAAGCCAATAATATCCTGAGATTCCACCTCACCAGTCAGAGTGGCTAAGATCAAACACTCAGGGAGCAGCTGATGCTGGAGAGGATGTGGAGAAAGAGGAACACTCCTCCATTGCTGTTGGAATTGCAAGCTGGTAAAACCACTCTGGAAATCAGTCTGGCGGTTCCTCAGAAAACTGGACATGATACTACCGGAGGACCCTGTTATACCACTCCTGGGCATATACCCAGAAGATGCTTCAACATATAATAAGGACACATGCTCCACTATGTTCATAGCAGCCACGTTTATAGTAGCCAGAAGCTGGAAGGAACCTACATGTCCCTCAACAGAGGAATGGACACAGAAAATGTGGTACATTTACACAATGGAGTACTACTCAGCTATTAAAAACAATGAATTTATGAAATTCTTAGGCAAATGGATGGAACTAGAAAATATCATCCTAGCGGGGCGGTGGTGGCGCACGCCTATAATTCCAGCCCTCTGGGAGGCAGAGGCAGGTGAATTTCTGAGTTCGAGGTCAGCCTGGTCTACAGAGTGAGTTCCAGGACAGCCAGGGCTACACAGAGAAACCCTGCCTCAAAAAAAACCAAATCCAAAAAACAAAAAAACAAAAAAAAGAAAATATCATCCTGAGTGAAGTGAACCAATCACAAAAGAACACGCACGGCATACACTTGCGGATAAGTGAATATTAGCCGAAAAGCTCAGAATAGCCAAGATACAACTCACAGACCACCGAACACCCAAGATACAACTTACAGACCACATGAAGCTCAAGAAGGAAGACCAAAGTGTGGATACTTTGATCCTTCTTAGAAGGGGGAACAAAATACCCATGGCTCACAGACAACCAATAGACTGAGCATAGGGTCCCCAATGGAGCAGCTAGAGAAAGGACCCAAGGAGCTAAAGAGGTTTGCAGCCCCATAGGAGAAACAATAATACGAACCAACCCATACCCCCAGAGCTCCCAGGGACTAAACCACCAACCAAAGAGTACACATGGCTCCAGCTCCATATATAGCAGAGGATGGCCTTTTCAGACATCAGTGGGAGGAGAGGCCATTGGTCCTGTGAAGGCTCGATGTCTCAGTGTAGAGGAATGCCAGGTCAGGAAAGTGGGAGGGGGAGGTTAGTAAGCAGGGGGAGGGGGGATGGGATAGGGGGGTTTTGGAGGGGTAATTCGGAAAGGGGATATCATTTAAAATGTAAATAAAGCAAATATCTAATAAAAAAACAACAAAAAGAGAAAAGTCAGTATTTTTAAATTGTAATTATCTTCCAAATTAATCTCCAAATTTGGAATTTGGCTAGTGAGTTCTAAAATTTGCATAAGAAGATGCTTTTGATGAAAATTAAATGGTAAAGGAGGCGTGATAGCCTGTCCCTATAGCCTCAGAGTTTGGGTAGCTGAGGCATTAGAACCATGAGCTTGAGGCAAGTCTGGACTACATACACAGACCATATCATTAAAAAAAAAAAAAAAATCAAAGAATTTTCTTTGCCGCATGGGAAAACTTACTAGGAAGTTTTAATAGTTACAACTAGCAATGATGTGGGGACAGAAAAATCAGATCAATAGCACCACATAAAGTATTGCAAAATAGGACAGATTGATCAGTACACCTGCCATTGAATTCAGTAGGAAAGGAAGAACATTTGGTAGCAGGAACCTTTCTGATAGAATGGAGATGACCCAGAAGGAGAAGAGTCATGGGCAGGAGGACTCACGAGTATGACACTCAACACAGAATGAAAATGTCCAAACACACTTGTGATGAGAGAAATGTCAGTCACACGCAGACATCATGTGATGTTGCCAAGTCCGGGGGTCGGGACTTGGCGACCAGTTAAGCTTGAGAGCAGTTTAGCAACATGCAATTAGCTTGTAAACATGAGTGTTCTTACCAACTAACTCTTACATGTCTCAAAGCATAGGACATTACTTTTGACACTGTTTACAACAGGGAAAACTTGGAAACCATCTAAGTTTATACGATTAGTAAAGTGTCCAAGTGAGGGCGGCAAGGCCTGTTGGGCAGCTTTTCCCTCAGAATTGACACATTCTTTCTTTTGAATGGACACAGTCGCGCCCGGAAGGAGGTGGAGGCCCCTAAGACTCAGGAAACTGAAAAAAATGTTTAAGAGGTATAGGCAGCTCGGAACGTTGCCAAGTCACACAAGATCCCGCCCCAAGGTTAGGAAGGCAGTGACCTGCTCTGGGAGAGAGGCCACTTCAGCGAACTGCTTTCAAGCTGCGGGAGGGGGGCGCATCCCAGAAATGCAACTCTCTTGTTGTCAATCAACCAGGGATGGGCTTTTTTTTTTTTTTTTTTTTTTCTTCCCCAGATAGGGTTTCTCTGTGTAGCCCTAGCTGTCCTGGAACTCACTTTGTAGACCAGGCTGGTCTCGAACTCAGAAATCCGCCTGCCTCTGCCTCCCAAGGGCTGGGATTAAAGGCGTGCACCATCACCACCCGGTGGGATGGGCTTTTCATGACGCAACTGCCTTTGAGCCAATCACACCTATAAACAGCCGCTCGCCATGCTCCTGTATGCATGGTGGCAGATTTATAGGCTCATCAAGGCAGTGTAAGTAGAGCTGTTTCTTTGCTCTGTCTGGAGTGACAGTGTGGGGCAGTCACACAATTTATATAAAAGAATTCTACACAACACCAAGATGAATGGAGTTGAGCCAAATGTGTGAGCACGGGCAAACACCTCATGGATTGCAAAGGCTAGGGTCTTATTAATGGGAAATTCGAAAACACACGCCAGCAGCTTTTATTATAGTTGTGTGTCCTAAAACTATAAAGTGACGAAAAGAAAAAGACTTCTGATATAAAATGCTGGCTGTCCTGGAACTCACTCTGTAGACCAGGCTGGCCTCGAACTCAGAAATCTGCCTGCTTCTGCCTCTCAAGTGCTGGGATTAAAGGCATGCGCCAGCAACCGCCAGGCTGTGTGTGTGTGTGTGTGTGTGTGTGTGTGTGTTGTTAAGATTAGTGCCTAGGGCTTCATTCATTGCTGCGCAGGGGTTCTACAGCTCCATCCTTGAGAGAAAGACGCCAGCGAAGGAGTTCAAACAGAAAGGTAGAGGCAAGAAGTGAGGCAGGTTCGATGCCTCAGCATAGGGGAATGCTAGGGTGGCGAGGTGGGGGGGGGGGAGCATCCTCATAGAAGCAGGGGTGAGAGGGGATGGGATAGGGGGTTCTCATAGGGGAAACCAGGAAGGGGATAACATTTGAAATGTAAATACATTAATAATAATAATAATAATAATAATAATAATAATGAACTGAAGCAGAGACCACGGAGGAATGCTGTGTACTGGCTGGCTTCCCCGATGGCCTTGTTACCTTTCCTAAACAATCCCTCTGCTCAGCGTGAGACAGCCCACAGTGGACTGGTCCCTTCTCCATCAATTAACAATTTAGAAAAAAAAAAAAAAAAGAGGCTATTGATGTCTTAGGGTTTCTATTGCTGGGATAAAACACCAGGACCAAACAGGAAGTTGGGGAGGAGAGGGTTTATCTGCTCATACTTCCACTTTGTAGTCCATCACTGAAGGAAGCCACGACAGGAACTCAGACACCACAGGAACCTGGGAGCAGGAGCTGAAGCAGTGGCCATGGCGAGTGCTGCTTCCTGGCTCCTGCAGACTGCTTTCCTATAGAACCCAGGGCCGCCAGGAAACAGGAAAGTGCAGAAGCCACGCGTTGCTCTACATGACCATAGGAAATAAGACCACAAGGCAGACTCAGGAGCGGGATGTGGCTTAACTCACTTAGGCCAGAGAGTTTTACAGTGTCTACTGTCTTCTACATTCTTATTTCAGAATGAGGAAATTGAGTCTGAGTTACATACATTTACCCTCGGTGAAGTGTGGACAGAAAGTCAAATTCACATCCTCAGGGCACCTCAGGCAATTCCTTCTTCTACTCCACAGAATCTTCTCTGATTTCTTGGATCTCCACATGCTAAACTGGTGCGAGAGAGAATCATACATAAGACACCCTGCCAGGGCAGAAAACGAAACTTTGTCTTTTCCTTTTTGTGGTTTGTGTTCGTGTATGTGATGTGTGCTTGTGTCTGAGATGTGTGTGTGTGTGTGTGTGTGTGTGTGTGTGTGGTGTGGTGTGTGTGTGTGTGTGTGTGTGTGTGTGTGTGGTGTGTGTGCATGGTATAGGTATAGATCGCCACATATCACAGTATGTGTCTGAAGATCAGAGAACAGCTTCAGAGACGGTTCTCATCTTCCATCTTCTTTGGTACAGGCTCTCTCTTGTTCACCTTTGCACAGTTCAAGTGAGCTTTCGGCAATTTCCCCATCGCTGCCTCTCGGAGGGGCACACTGTGACACCAGCTGTCATGTTGAGCCCAGGTCTTTGTGCTGCAAGGTTTTTCCATCCTAAGCCACCTCCCCAGTCCTCTTCAAGGTTCTGAAGAAAAGGGGCTTCTGTGGCACGAATCTCTTCCGAGAAGTCATCTAGAAGACTTGGTATTGGCAACTAAAGTGGAGAGTTGAGAAGGAAAAATGTGAGACTTGTATATAAATCTACTTTTCAAACTCAGTTTGCTGCTGGGCCTTGTGAACCTAGGCTCAGTTTTCTACTGAGCTACAGATACAGCCAGCCACGCATACTAATCCACTGTGAGATGTTCTGATGTGTTTTGTAACAGTCCTGTTAACCATCATGTGATTGCCTTTGTCCCCCTTTCAGTAGAGTGAATGCTAGCACATTCTAACAGTAATGGTTTTTAATGCTAGTTTCTCTACTTCAGAGATGGTATCCGCCTGAAGAAAAAAAAAAAACTATAAAGTTAAAGAAAACAAAACAGAAATTGGTTGTATGATACAGGGAGCTTAAAATTTCTTAGTTTTATTAGACTGTAAACACAAATGCTTCCTGATTAACTGTGCTGGCTAGACTGAAGTTTGATTCTGAGGCAGTCCGGGCATTGGGAGACACCAGGTACCAATTGACGTTTCTGTCAATGACTCTGAGTTCTGACAATGTTCACTCACAGCTCCCCGGCAGTTTCTTTGGCGACAGCCTGGAGCATGAAGTGGCCGTGTAGACCCATGAATGCGTCTTTGTTTGGGCAGAGTCCTGCCACAGTGAGGGCAGGGACCAGCCCAACACTTGCCATTTAAACCTCCCTCTGCAGAGCTTTGTAACTTCGCTGGAATGCCCGATTCACCACGCGGCTTAGCGGCGAAGGATTACCTTTTACACTGTGAAAACAGTCACACCAAGGGAGACAAATCGGACATTTGGGCTTCGTTTTCTTCCTTGTTTGTGTTCCCATTCTGAGGGGAGGAGGCATTTAAAACGTGCTTTTAATGAGACATCTGATTCAAAACCATATCCCGGGCCAGGCTGCATTACATAACATAGTTCTGCTCCTAGCTGGAATCTAGTAAGAGCTAACATTTGCTTGGAAAAAGTGAGGCAACTTGGTTTTTCCGACAAGTTTTTCAAGAAGTACCTGGGATCCTATTAACAGGGTGTACAAAACATCTTGTGGTTTAAAAAAAATCACTTAATGTTCTAAGCTAATATATATATTAATATATAATATATTTATATATTAAAATAGCACAGACCCCTGTCTTTTAATTCCGTAAACCATAACTAACTACTGAAGTGCCGAAGGTCTCAAGCTGAACAGCCTTGGAGGTCACTTGGATCACCCTGCCACTTGGCTCGCCCGTCGGGGTCAGAACCGTCCCTGGCACTGTTGGCTTGAGCCTTTTCTCTGGGCCCATGGAATGTCTGGAGAACACAGCGCTATGAACTATGGTTGCTTTTTGCAACAATTTATCAGCTGGAGCAACACAGAGGTCAAGTGATTTTTTTTTCCCCCTAAATTGAACACTGCTTTTAATTTTCCTCAAGAGCTTTTTAAATGAAGACATGGTGGGTATGTGTACATGCCCATGCACATGTGTGCATGTGGTACATGCATGTGAGTGTGCGGACACGTGTACTCGTGCACACAAATTTGAAGGCCAGAAGAAGACGTGCGTTGTCTTCTATAGCTCTCTGCCATATCGCCTTGAGACTGGATCCCTCGTTAAATGGAAGCTTCTTGTTATAGCGAGGCTAGCTGGCCAGCGAGATGCCAGGACCCTCCTGCCTGCCTCCTCCACAGCACTGGAAATAGAATCACACACGGCCGTGCATAGCCGTGGATTTATGTGGATGCTGGGAACTTAAAACCAGGTCATGACATTTACACAGTAAGTACTCTTCCTCCCTGAGTCATCTCCCCAGCCTCGGCACTCTTCTTTCTGCCTGGGTGTTGTGTGTGTATGTGTGTGTGTGTGTACAGGGGACAGAATCCAGGGTCATGAGCTTGAACAAGGGCACTATAGCTGAGCCGAATCTTTATCCCCTTGACACTCCTTTCAAGAGAAATGGAATGCGTAATTCATGCCAGGCGCTTGCTCATTCATGCTCCAATTAAAGACTATGCATTGGGTGAAACTTTTATAGTTAGTTCTTTTTTTATTTTTAGTACTGGGGATTGAACCCAGAATTTCACACCTACTAGATCTGTGGTTCTCAACCTTTCTAGCGTTATACCCTTTAATACAGTTCCTCATGTTGTAGTGATCCCCCCAACCATAAGATTATTTTCATTACTACGTTATAACTGTAATTTTGCTACTGTTATGAATCATAGTGTAAATATTTTTAGAGATAGAGGTTTGCCAGAGGGGTTCATGACCCACAGATTGAGAACCGCTACGCTAGACAAATGTTTTACCATTGAGCTAGCTATACCTTCAGCCTACGATTAGTTTTTGTGTTTTAGAAGAGATAGCCACATGGAGAGTCAATGAAGTCCAACTAAAACACACTCTACTTGGAGAGTTTATGGCTTTATCATGTGTAATTATGCCATAAAATGATATGCAAGCCGTTAGAAATAAATTGAAAGTGTCAAGTGAGAAATAATTTATTGACTGAAATGAATTGCCCCGAGATAGGACACAAACTGTAGCTGGTGACCCTTCGTGAATGATTGCTGAGATATGTACCCCCCCGAAAAAAAAGGGTAAAAAGTGATTAAAACCCTTTATTTGTAGAGCCACAAGAATAAATGTTAAGTCAAAGATATTACGTCTACTACCAAGATCCTTTTCTTTTGTAAATACCTGACTGGCAGGTACAATGGACAATTCTGTAAGAAACTTTGCCGTGCTGATGCAAACGCTTGGAAAATCAATACAAATTACTTTCTATTTGAGTGTTTTTAGTGGTTCATCTCATCTCTGTCAGCAAGTTTTCCTCTTGGCAAAAGACAATGAGGCCTTGACGATCCATTATTATTGTTTGGTTCATTAATAAAAACAACAACCTATAATTGGACTACTCATAGTTGTTTCATTTTGTAGTTGATTTTAAATGTTCCCTAAACCTCGACTGTGCAATTGATATTTCCAGAATATTAATGATATGTTAATGTTTTAATAATTATTATATTGATATAAGCAATAAAATTATATTAATCAGTAATACTTGATTAATATATTTCCAGTTCATTCAGAATCCTTGTGATGTCCATCCGCAGTGGGCACAAAAAAGGAGAGAACAAGTCATTTGGGCACTGGACTCCTCCAGGTCTGTGTGTTCAAGGCTAGTCTTGAGATTTTGCTGTTGGGAAGAGGTGAAGCTTTCAGAAGGGGCCTCCTGGTGGGGGGTGGGGGCAGTTGCCCTTGCGGGATGGTGGCAACAGGCACCTCTCTTCTGCTTTCTTGCTTATGGTGATTTTGCTCCACCATATGCTCCTTCTATCTTTGCTATCTTGTCACTGGGCTCAGAATCAATAAGGTCATCGAATCATGGAGAAAAGAATCTAGAGCTATGGGACAAGCTCTTTTCCCTTTAAAAGGGTATTTAACACGGGAAGATTGGGTTCCAAGAAGTGGGTGGAGAACATCTGTCATATAAACACATTCTAGAATTGTGCTCAGAAGAGCCTGATCAATAATATAACCATCATAACTGTTTCCTTTGGACCCAAATAACCCAGAGTATTTTCTACAGTCTTTCCTTTTTCCTGAAGTGAGGGTGTGAAGGTTATGTGTGTAGGGGGCGAGGGTGTGTGGTATTGCTAAGCAAATGTTCTACCCCTGAGTTACACTCTCAAGCCTTTCCCATGCAACTAACTCTACATTGATACTAGATTAAGCAAGGGAAGCAAAAGGTTGGAGGTAGAGAGAGTGATACAGACGCACAGAGACAGGGTAAGGGCGGGGAAGGAGAGGAAGGAGATCAGAAAGAGGTGCTGGGTAAGCAGACTGGTAATGCAAAGGGGGCACTTGCGTTGTCATGGATGGGAGAGCTCCCATCTCCAGAAAGTCTTTCCTGGCTTACCCCTGTAGCCTCTTTCTTAGTCATCTATTGCTGCATAACAGATCAACCCCATCGATCACTCACAGTTTTTGTGGGTTGAGAGTCCAGGAGCAGGTCAGCTAAATCACAGGGGTCCAACCCTACAGAATGCAGTAGGCCGAACTGCCGCCCTTTGAAGACCTGTCAAAGACAGATTTGCTCGTCACATGACTGGTGGTGGGCAGCCTTAGCTCTTCACCAAGTGTGCCCAGTAGACTGCTGAGTATCCTTCCAATACAACTGCAGGATTCCCCTAAGAGAGACTGATTGAAGAGACCCAGGAGGAAGATGAAATGCCTTTTACAGTCTGTCTCCAGTGGTTAGGTCATGAGCACCATTCTTAGGCGTCTTTCCGGTTCTTTGAGACTGCATCTTTTGGTCCAGCCTACACTCAAGGAAGAGACGCAGCCTCTACCCTTTTAAGGGAGTATCAAAGTCCTTGTGGTCTTAATTCGACCTGTCACATCATGAACTCATCCTGGGCTTGCCAAAATACTCAACTCTCTGCTCTCTTGTGGGATAAAGTAGCATATTAAAGTTATCGCACCAGCTTTTATCCTAGCTATCTTCTATACAATTCATAATGAAAACTGCTGGAAATTTTTTCTTTTTTTTTTGCATAAAAGCAAAAAAAGCAAACATGGCTTAAGCAGCACACAGTGAACACTGTAATAGATGAGTCATTTTGTCCTAGAGAATCACTCTAAAATAAATAAATAAATAAAGAGCTATAAAAATGTAACTCAAGAAAACTAAACTTGTTTAAAAAAATAATGGCCACAAAGAAAAATTTATAATAACAGAAGCCTTTGTGAAGATTTGATGCAAACAGCATCACTATGTAATAGAAATCAAGGTCAGAAGTAGCTCAAAGGGATTGCAACCCCAGGAAGAACAATATCGGCCAACCAGACCCACCAGAGCTCCCAGGAACTAAACCACCGACCAAAGAGTACACATGGAGGGACCCATGGCTCCAACTGCATATGTAGCAGAGGATGGCCTTATCTGGCATCAGTGGGAGGGGAGGCCCTTGGTCCTGTGGAGGCTTGATGCCCCAGCATAAGGGGATGCTAGAGCGAAGAATCAGGAATGGGTAAGTGGGTGGAGGAACACCCTCATAGAGGCAAATGGGAGGAGGGATGGGGATGGGTGTTTGTTGAGGGGAAACTGGGAAGGGGGATACATTTGAAATGTAAATGAATAAAATGATTTAAAAAAAAAAGAAATGAAGAAGAAGAAGAACAAGAAGAAGAGCAAGAACAACAACAACAACAACAAGAAGAAGAAACCAAGGTCAGAGGGCTGGGTCACTGGTTGAGAGTACTTCCTGCTCTTGCACAGGACCCAGCTTCAGTTCCCAACACCCACGTCTATCAGCTCACAACTTCCTGTAATTCCAGTCCAGGGGGATCTGACATGACTGGCTTCCGTGGACACTGTGAGCAAATGCCCTCATCCAGACAAAGGCATAATTAAAAATAACAACTCTTTTAAAAAATATATAGGGTGTCGGTGGCGCACGCCTGTAATCCCAGCACTTGGGAGGCAGAGGCAGGTGGATTTCTGAGTTCGAGGCCAGTCTGGTCTACAGAGTGAGTTCCAGGACAGCCAGGGCTACACAGAGAAACCCTGTCTCGAAAAAACCAAAATATATATATATATATATATATATATATATATATATATATATATATTTTACAGAAAAAGGTGAGGGAGAGAGAGACCTAGTAAATCAGCAAAAGAAATAGCAAAAACAAGAGTTTAATTGCAGAATATAAAAAAAAAATCTACCAAGTTAACAATACGTTGAAAACATCATCTCCACAATCAACTCTGTTAAGACAATTTTGATTAAAATCTTGTGTCAGTGACCTGGAGCAAAACTGCTTAAGATTAGAACCCAGGTATCTAAGTGTCTGGAAACAAAACATTTGCAAAAGTATTCTTGTTCATATATATATATATATAGGTTTTTTTGGAGACAGGGTTTCTCTGTGTAGTCCTGGCTGTCCTGGAATTCACTCTGTAGACCAGGCTAGCCTCGAACTCAGAAATCTGTCTGCCTCTGCCTTCCAAGTGCTGGGATTACAGGCGTGCGCCACCACGCCCGGCATTCATCATGCATATATTAATAACCTTTAGGGTAGAAGAGTTCTGGGGGAAATGTTTTCTAAGGAAATGTTAGAGAAGACGCTGTTGAAGATCAGATTGACAAGGAGGCCAGGCGTGTGGCTCAGGGGCCCATGCTTTCCCGGACTCAGGCCCCCAAGTTCTGCCCCAGCAGCAACAAAAAGATAAACTGGGTTTTCACTTGACTATAGAAAGATAAATACAATCCAAAACGATATAACCAGTGTATTTAAAATAGGAATGAAACCCGATGTGGTCATGCATATATGTAAACCCAGCACTTAGCAGGAGAGTTGCCAATAGTATGAAGTCAGCCTGGGCTATAGAGTGAGCTCTTTTCTTGGGGAGAAAAGGCAAAAGCAAAAACAGAACAGACAAAACAACACACAAACAAACAAAGGCTGGAGAGATGGCTCAGTAGTTAGGAGTGCTTACTACTCTTGCAGGATTGGCTTCTAGCAGCTTGCAACGCCTGTAACTCTAGTTCCGTGGAATTAGATGCTCTCTTCCTGGCTCTGTGGGCTCCTGCATCCGTATGATGCACATACACTCATGCAGACTCACACATACACATTAAAAAAAAAAAACAACTCTTTAAAAACCAAGACAGAAAGACAGAAAAAAGAAAAAAAAGGAAGGAAAATGATATATGGAAAAAACTTTGGTAAGTAACAATATTTGGTTGACAGAGTTAATACTTATGCGTAATATATAAACAAGTATGTCGGGCGGTGGTGGCACATGCCTGTAATCCCAGAGGCAGGCGGATTTCTGAGTTCTAGGCCAGCCTGGTCTATAGAGTGAGTTCCAGGACAGCCAGGGCTATACAGAGAAACCCTGTCTCAAAAAAACCAAAATCCAAAAACAAACAAACAAATAAATAAATAAACAAGTATACAATGAAATAAATAATTACATAAATTAAGTTGATAATTATAATTTCTTTCACAAATCAATATGAAAAGATGAAGACCCTAACTGAAAAATTCATGAATATTCTAATTGAAAAATAAGAAACCGATTTCATATGAGGAAAAAGCAAATAAAATTATGAAAAAAAACTTTAATACACACTAGTTAGTAATTAAAAAATACAAATGAAAATACGGACTCTTGCAAATTATTGTAGTACATAAAACTGGTATGACCAATGTTCTTTTGTTTTGTTTTTGAGACAGGGTTTCTCTGGCACCCTGGTGATCCTTATAGTTGTTCTATAGACCAGGCTGTCGGGCCTCAAACTCGGGGAGTCAACTGCCTCTGCCCCCAGTGCTGGAATGAAGGGCATGCGCCATCATGCCCGGCTCTTTCTATAAAGCTGAAGACAGGGATGAGTCAGTGATTTCTATTCACAAATTTATCCACATCTGAGACTAATAAGCAAAGTAGGCACAGATGTAACAGATGAATGTGTAAGGGTGTTCCTCATAGCACACACTCACAAAAATGAAACTAGAGAAATATCAAAATATATGGTAACTAAAACTTTGTTATAGTAAAAAAAAAAGATACATTTACACAATCAAATCCCATTATGCATTAAATTGATGTTTCAGATAGATGTTTACTCTTATCAAAGGATATCACTATCCCTTCTTTTTCTTTTTTCCAAGACAGGGTTTCTCTGTGTAGCCCTGGCTGTCCTGGAACTCACTCTGTAGACCAGGCTGACCTTGAACTCAGAAATCTACCTGCCTCTGCCTCCCAAGTGCTGGGATTACAGGCATGCGCCACCACTGCCCGCTCACTATCCCTTCTTATGTGAAATGGAGTGTTGGTATGATAGCATCTCGGTGCAAGAGGAAATGGAAGGACGAACAAAGACTGCCCCTGGGCGAGGAAGCCGCAGGCCTTTGGTCCGTTAGCTTTCCTGTGGTTTCTGCATCAAGTAATTCAGTATGGATTGTTTTCATCATGAGAATACAAGTTAAATCGTAAGTATAAACCTCCACTGCAAACAGATGGCCGTGTTCTAGGTTTTCTCTTTTCTTTTTGGGGACTTTATACAGAAGTCTTTTAAGTTGTTTACATGGTTTTTCCCTCTTCCTGATTGAAAAATGAAATATGTACTTGCTGGACAATATTTGAATACAGGTCGTAGAGCTTGGGTATCCACATCTCTGTTCCCATTCTGTTCCTCCCTCCTCCTACAAAGTTAAATGAAACATCTGTGTGGCTCATACAAAGTGAACAGTTACGCAACACATACCCCATACGTGACACTCACACACAGGCCCCATATGTGACACTTACACACAGGTCCTGTATGTGACACTGACGTATTTGCGCACAGGCTTGTTGGACGAGAGTGGTGCTGTTACCTTTTGCAGATGTCCAGGCAATTCTTAGACTTTTTACTTTTATTTATGAATGAATAAAATGTCACCACTTTTATTTACAAGTGGCATTTATTATTCTGAATGTACTCATTTAATTTAATCTTGCAAATGTTCCACAGTGCCAGAAGAAATCTGCGTAAGCTGATTTAAAATGGATTAACGAAAGCACTCAGGGATTTTCTCCTATTTTAAAGGAACCTCATTAGTTGGGGAATGGGAAGGGCTACCTCTGCGCACCTTTAACCCCTCGGCATTTTGTTGCTTCTCTTTTCTTGCTAATTCCAGTTTTGTATTTTGAGTAATGTAAAAGCAAAGTATTTCTCAAAGTTATCTAATTTCTCTGAATGGTCTAAATTCTGTAAAGGGTATCATTTCAGGCGCCAGGAGCTTTTGTCCTGTTAAATTTCCTCTTCTTGTTTTCCCAAGGACTCTAAATGGACAACAGAAGACATTAAACAGGATGTTACGTTCCTCTGATCTAGAAAATTAGGTGGAAGAGAACCGATGGCAAACGGAAGTTGGGAGACAGAAGGCTAATGTTTTTGTTTCTGTTAGTTCAGAATCCTAGTAGCCTAGCTTAAAGGTCAAACACCACAAGGAAGTGTAGTGGGTTGGAAGGGACAAAATGAGCATTTCCTATGATCCACTGATGGTTCAGATTCTATTTTAAAAGAGGTCCATACATATTTATGCATAATCCTTCAGTCTTGCTTTTAAAAAAAGATTTGTATTTTGAGACTCCAAAAACAGAGGAAAAACGCAGCTCCCGTGCTACGTTATGTGTTAGCTCCGTAGCAACATGCTGGGAATCATAACAACAGCAATTTCCATAGCAAATACGAAGCACACATAATTGATTTTTGCTTTGCATTTCTGGAGGCAGCAGGGACTACCTTTGTTTACAATTAATAAGAAGTATGCCATCTGGCTCATTTGCCAGAGTAATGGCCTCTGGATTCTGAGACCCCACAAAGCAATCAAGTTTGCGAAAGAATGAACCAACTGGAGAGGAAGGACCCTTGTCAGTCCTTTTGTTTTACCAAATGAGGATACACCACAGTTCAACCACTACCTACAACTACTATTATTTCATAGGAAATGGATATTTTAATGAGAATCACTCATTTTTAATTCCCAATCAGACAGCTATGTTATTACTCTATCGAAATGTAAACACACATCTGGAGGTCCTCATGGATTTTGTAATTTCCAAGATCCCTCTGAGTCTTACAAATTTTATTTACTGGTTTGCTGACTTATTTATTGGAAGTTTCCTAAGGCTTAGGAACCAACCTCCTTCCCCCATTTACTGATGGAATATTTCACTTAAGAAGAGCTACATGACATGTACATATGTTCTCCGTCATGGCCCTTGAATGTGTGTTAACATATATTTTGTTGTGGTCTTTGATCTTTCATTTCACTGATGCCTTCATCTACCTCACAAATAGTTCCTATGACTTGTTATATATTAGACATCGCTGAAAATTATCAAGTAGAATAAGATCATCTCTATCTTTGGAAAGAGGTGTGTGTGTGTGTGTGTGTGTGTGTGTGTGTGTGTAGTGTGTATGTGTTTGTGTATGTATGTGTGTGTGTTTGTATGTACGTGTATATGTGGTGTATGTGTGTGTGCTTGTATGTATATGTACATGTGGTGTGTGTATGTGTGTGTGCTTGTTTGTACGTGTATATGTGGTGTGTGTATGTATGTATTTGCATGTATGTGTTTGTTTGTGTGTTTGTATGTGTGCATGTATATATCTGTGTTTCTGTGTACCTATGTGTGTGTGCAAGCACACACATGCACATGGAGTGCACACCATAAGAGAATACTGGTGACAAAAGCCAGTGGCAGGATCAAGAAAGTGTCATGGAAGAGGTGTCACTGAAGTTGACTATTGGAAGATGGAAAGATTTTGATAGCTCACACTCTCCAAGTCATCAATGAGATTGGGCAAATCAATCCTTGGAATGATGGACTATATCATATACTTATTCAGGACTTGGGGACAGTCTCCCTTTATATGTACAGGCAAGTGTTGAAGAAGGCAAAGACACTGCCATTTTGTAGAGGAACCTCAAAGTCAAGACGCATGTTTTGAACGTAGTCTGGTAAGCAGTGGGTAGGGCAGTTCTAGAATGAGACACCAGGAGCAAAGGTTTGAGCACAGGTGCTGCTGTCCTCAAGGAATTCCTCAGTCCCTACAAGCCTGTATCAGCCATCTATCTATATGAGGAGACTAACGGCTACACTGTGTGAGAGTTTATGATGGGGCTGGGTGAGAATCGGAATGTGAAAGGCCTGACATGCATATCTAAACTCACGGAAGTTTGCTGACACTTCAGGCTGAGGAAGATTAGGCGGCTAGCCTGTGACTTCAAGAGAGAGATGGACTGGACTGAGAGTGAAAGCAAAAGAGATGATTTCAGGAATGGAAGAGGGTAGGTAGAAGTGAGAGATTGCTCTTTTAAGATTTAGTCTGTTCTCTCTCTCTCTCTCTCTCTCTCTCTCTCTCTCTCTCTCTCTCTCTCTGTGTGTGTGTGTGTGTGTGTGTGTGTGTGTGTGTGTGTACACGGGGACTCCTGGAGACCATGCTGGGAACTGAACTCCTGCCCTCTGCAAGATCAACAAGAGTTGTTAATCTTAATGAGCCATCTCTCCAGCCCTGAAGCAGAAGACATTGGCATTGCTTCCACGTTGGGAGATGAGAAAGGAGGCAGCTGGAGGAAAGAGAACACAATTTTAAATGTGTTCACAAGGTATCATTAGCAGAGTTTAGAGGCCAAGCGAGGGGCCTATTTTATTTTTTAAACTTTGTTGAATTTGAAGTCCTAGGTCTATTGATAAACACGTGCAGCATCCTTAAGAAGTTAAAATGGGGATCAGGAGCTGAGATGCACACCAGCAAATTGTGTAGGAAGAATGGACCATGAAGATGTCATTTGGAAAAACTCTGTGGTGACATACACCTATAACCCCGGCAATGAAAGGGGGAACAGGACTGAGTTCAGGGATAACCTGGACTACATAGAGAGACCCTGTTTCAAAATTTGCCTACCCTAATAGAGGTCACTGTGATACCAAGGGAGTGAGAAAAAGGAGAAGAAGGAAGAGGAGGAGGGGGAGGAGGAGGAAGAAGAAGAGGAGGAGGAAAAAGAGAAGGCAAACAAGGATTGTCTTGAGAAATTCCTCAACAGAGCCTAGGAGCAATCAGAGGGGCCAGCGGGACAGCAGAGAGAGAACTGAGAAGTGAGAGAGCCAGGTGCTGGCTGGAGGGCCACAGAGCCCGCCAGGAGACAGGTCTCAGAACAAAGGGACATTCATCAGCTCTGCGTACCACAGAAGTCAGGGGAACAGGGCAGAGAGTCACAAGCAGATATGATGGCTTGTGGGGGCAGTCTCTGCAGTGTGACAAGAGCAGGAGACACATTTCCAAGGAGCAGGGGAGTGTTAGCTCAAAGAAATGATTAGTTATTTTGGATAAAAATGCATACGAATAAAACAAAGGAAAAGCAATCAGGAAGTGGTCCCCTTTTCTTCTTCAACACTTTGTGTATTGGTAAACTATCCGGGCTGTTCCGTATACTGTTTGTTCTGCAGTGTTGGGGGGCTCAAACTTCAAGCCTTTTTGCAGGCTAGAAGCATGTACTACCTCTGAGCTACATCCTTGGCTTAAAAAAAAGTGTATATGTGTGTGTATATATGTAGATAGAATGTGCTGTCATTCTAAGGTGTGTGTGTGTGTGTGTGTGTGTGTGTGTGTGTGTAGAATGTGCCATCATTCCAAGGTGTGTGTGTGTGCAGAATGTGCCATCATCCTATGGTGTGTGTGCATATGTATATAGGATTTGCCATCATCCCAAGGTGTGTGTGTGTGTGTGTGTGTGTGTGTGTAGAATGCGCTGTCATCCTAAGGTGTGTGTGTGTGTGTGTGTGTGTGTGTGTGTGTATGTATATAGAATGCGCTGTCATCCCAAGGTGTGTGTGTGTGTGTGTGTGTGTGTGTGTGTATGTATATAGAATGTGCTGTCATCGTAAGGTATGTGTGTGTGTGTATATAGAATGTGCTGTCATCCTAAGGTGTGTGTGTGTGTGTGTGTGTGTGTGTGTGTGTATAGAATGCCCTGTCATCCTAAGGTGTGTGTGTGTATAGAATGTGCCATCATCCCAAGGGGTGTGTGTGTGTATAGAATGTGCCATCATCCCAAGGGGTGTGTGTGTGTGTGTGTGTGTGTGTGTGTGTGTGTGTATAGAATGCCCTGTCATCCTAAGGTGTGTGTGTGTATAGAATGTGCCATCATCCCAAGGGGTGTGTGTGTGTGTGTGTGTGTGCGTGTGTTTGTATAGAATGTGCTGTCATCCTAAGGTTGTTCCCTATCTTTCTCCTTTCACTCGAGCATCTGGTGTTTTAGCGAGCTCTCGGTTTGCCGCAGCGGACCCCTCTGTGTACCATTTCTTATCGATCAGTTCTCTACCAGTGGACATTTGGCTTGTTCCCACTAAGTTGATAAAAGAAGAAAACTCTTCCCGGTTACCGGAGAAGCCACTCTAGAGCTCTGACCCTTGCTGCCTGCCACAGGCTTTGTGGGTGTGTTGACTAAACTCCAGGAGCTTCTGTATTTATCCAATAGCAGTTGCATCCATGCACCTCTCGCCAGAGTTTTTCCCTTTTGCATTTGCATCTGTAGCTTAGCTGGAGGATCCCAGTTCCTGCCCTGTAATCTCCCTTTAACTTCCTGCACAATAAAACTTGGTAGGAAGTAACTACAGCGCTAAAGACTTAAAGCGTGAATGCCAGGCACAACTGATTTGGGAAGATATATAGATGCTGTCTCTGTGGTAACTGTTGACACAGGAGTACCTTAGATGCTGCCTGGGCCCACCTACTTTTATAGCAGTGGAAATCCAAAAGCAGAGGCATGGTTTTGGCATTCACACAGCACAAATACAGAACAGTGATGGCTTGGGGTCTTTATTTGTAGCCCAGTAATGTTCCAGGCACCTCCAAACATTCTTACCTGCCTTCACTGGTGTTTAAAGATGATAGCCGCTTTGCTTACTATCATTAGCTCAGGAAAGTTGGTTTGCATAAGGAATAAATAAAGGAACAATTTGTTATAGGATCTGTGGAAATCCAGTGCTGGATCTGGGAATCTGGAGGCAGGTTTCTCCCTTCTATGCAGACACTGATTCATGGTGTGGCTCTGGGAAGTTCTGTGGCCTCCGTGTGTTTCTGTCATTCCAGGCACACAGTAGAACTGTTGTCAAGACTGATGAGGTAATTCTTGTAAAAGTTTGTTAGGTCTTCAGATGAGGGCCACAGCTGCATCTAGAAATCATACCTGGCAGAGACGCCTCTGTCTCACACTGGCTTCTTGGAGGCAGCAAGACATCCAACTAAATCCATTAATGTCATCGGTTAGCTAAGAATTCCCTCACATCCCTTTACCTGGTGTGTGTGTGTGTGTGTGTGTGTGTGTGTGTGTGTGTGTGTTAGAACCTAGGGCCCTGTGCATATTGCATGATCTACCACTGAGCTGTATGTATCTCTAATCCCTATTCTTTTTTTTTTTAAAGATTTATTTATTATATGTAAGTATACTGTAGTTGTCTTCAGACACTCCAGAAGAGGGCGTCAGATCTTGTTACAGATGGTTGTGAGCCACCATATGGTTGCTGGGATTTGAACTCAGGACCTTCAGAAGAGCAGTCAGTGCTCTTAACCACTGAGCTATCTCTCCAGCCCCCTCAAATCCTTATTCTTAACCTAGATGATTTGGTTAACTTATAGTCTAGCTCCTAAGTTTCAACAACCTAAGGTCTTCTTGTTACTTAAGCCTCTTCCCAGTGGTTTCATCTGCCTAATGAGGATAATTGGACTGTGGTGAGATTAAATAAGTTAGTGTATGTAGAACCCAGCCTGGTGCATACAGGTGCCCAGTGAGTGTAGCTGCTATTATTGTAACTGTGAATGGATATGATCTCTCTCTCTCTCTCTCTCTCTCTCTCTCTCTCTCTCTCTCTCTCTCTCACACACACACACACACACACACACACACATACAATTTAAAATATCAGTTCTCCCTCTCCTCTCTGTGTGTGTCTCTCTCCCATCCTTCCTGCCCTCTCCCACTCTCTCCTTTCCTTTTGAAGAGAAGGGTCTTCTGTGACCCTGGCTGGTCTTAACCTCACTACCTAGCCCAGGATAGTCTTGAACACCTGATCTTCCTATCTACACTTCGCAGGGGCTGGGATTCCTGCTGCGCTCCCCCAGATCCAAAGCTGAAAGTCAAATCCAGAGCTTCTCATATGCTGGGCAAGTCAACTGAGCTAGACTACAATGAGGTTTTCTGTGGGGGAAATAACAAGGCTTTTATCCTATGGTGACACAGACCTGGCAATGAGGAAAAGCTGCCGGGTTTTTAGATCCTACAGGCTCTGTGTTTCCATTAAGAATTTGATGTCTGCTAGGTGGTGGCAGCGCATGCCTTTAGACCCAGCACTCAAGAGGTAGAAGTAGGAACATCTCTGAGAGTTCAAGGCTAGCCTGGTCTACATGGTGAGTTCCAGGGCAGCCAGGGCCACACAGAGAAACGTTGTTTTGAAAAACCAAACCAAACAAAAAAAGATTTTGGTGTTGTTGCCTCCTCCTTGTTCTCTTTCCTCTTTGATTTTCTTGTTTCTGAGATGGGTCTCATGTAGCTCGGACTGGCCTTAAACTTGTTCTATAGCCTAGGATGGTATTAAACTCCTGATCTTTCTGTCTTAATCTCCCGCCGGGCAGTGGTGGCACACGCCTTTAATCCCAGCACTCTGGGAGGCAGAGGCAGGCGGATTTCTGAGTTTGAGGCCAGCCTGGTCTACAGAGTGAGTTCCAGGACAGCTAGGGCTATACAGAGAAACCCTGTCTCGAGAAAAAAAATCTGTCTTAATCTCCCAAGTGCAGTGCTGGAACTGCGAGCCTGTGTCAGCGTATCCAGTTTAGCGTGTCCAGTTTAGCGTGTGTCAGCTGTCTGGTTCAACACTGACCCCTCAGCACTTGGGAGGTCCATCAGTAGGGGCTGAGGAGGGAATGAATACTTGACTATATCTATTCAAAGACAGAGCTCGAGGATGATCACAAGGAAAGAAGTCGGCTTGGCGGTTCAGGATTTCCAGAAAACTGGGAAGGGAGCAAGATAAAGAGGGGAGCGGTGTATGCATGGGACTCAGAGCTTGGGTGGACTGACACCCCAGACCTGGAGATGAAAGCAGAAGGCGTCTATGCCGCTGGAAGAGCAGGCCCAAAGTATCGCCTGGCTTTTTTTCTTTTTTCTTTTGCCTCAAACAGTCAGTTGTCTTCAGAAGGCAGAGGAGAGTGTTTCTTCTTGACAGCGATAGTGCACAGAGACTTCCAGCCTTAGAAAGGATCATTCTGAAGGTGTCACAAAGAACACCCTATTAGAGTGTCTGCCGCCCTGAAAATGAATCCTCCCTCTTTGTACTCGGGGTGTTTCCCTGTTAATAACAGGCTCCAACTATGACCCCGAGTTGTTTCACAGCCTCCCTCAAAGTCAAAGCGGCTCATTGTTCCCCAGCTTTCCTCCCACCTCACTGCTAAACACACTCCTTCCCAATTGGGGTCAGAGTAATACTATCCTCACCGAGGCTTCACCGGTGTATCGAGGGACAGGCCGGAGCAGCTGTCTTCGTCTCTTCTCTTCCTCGCGTGGTCTATTGAGGTTGAAACACTTTTCGATGAGATTCGACATGTATTTGTTGAGAGCGCTGTCTGAGCAGAGCGCTGGGCTGGAACACAGGTAACACAAAGCCCGATGAAGGCTGGCTTCGAGAATCTTCTGTTTGCTTGTGGATTCTCATGACAGACATAATATTCCAGTAGCTCTTTCTAATTTTTCTAGTCCATAGATTTCTCTTAACTTGGGATATATGTGCTAGAACCCAGTTGAAGTTGAATTGACAGCATTGTATTGAACAGCAGTCTCTAAGATCCCTACCCATACATTTTTGCTGTGCTTTTTTTTTTTTTTTGTCTCTTACAGCATGTATCATATTTATGATATGGTCTCTTTATTTGTATATGTGCCAGCCCCTATCCAGAGAGGGAACAGGAACCCAGAAAAATTCCTGAGGAGTGGAGACAGAAGACCTGGGTTTGAGTTTGAAGCCAGACTCCAATACAAATGGAAGGAGACATCTTGGTCATGGCACTTGGTCTCTATGATCCTCAATCCTACATCCAGAACGGGAAGACAATTAGTGCTTAGGTCATCAGATAGATGTGGAAACTAGTTACCATTTGAATGTGCTTTGACAACCAGTATTTATATGTTAATATGTTAATTTTTCAAAGGGCCTTGCCCATGAGAAAAACCCTATTAATATTAATTGAATTACTGAAAAAAATATGCCAGTCACCCAGTGGCATATTATTATTAGTGACTTTTTTCCTGCTTGGCATCGTTAGCGGGGCTTATCTGTAATGCCTTATTGGGTTCTGGAAGGAGTGTTTCTAGGGATTAAGTAGAAATCAAAAGGGAGGGGCTTGCTACTGGAGCTGCCCTTTTTGATAGGAACCAAAACTCCTCCCCTTATGATTCATATGTCTTCCATCTTAACGGCTGATGATAAATAGGGAGGCCCTAGTCGTACAAAGTAAGATAATTCTGGGTTCAGACTGTGAGTGTGTCTTTACTATATCTGCGACTTAAAGAGGCTTTTGTGAGTCTTAGCTCTCTCCTTTATAAAATGAAAAGCGAGGATTACATAATTAAAATCAGACGTGTTAGAACAAGAAGTGAGGAATTAGCAAGTTAACTAAACTTGGTGATAACTCCTGTAACACTCTCTTTTTGACCCTAGACATTGACGGAGTGACTTCTGTGAGGTTTAGCATTATAGGTGTCAGAGATAGAGCAAGTCAGCTTGAAAGTTAAAGACAGTAGTAGGTAGTTGGAATGCAGTGTGACAAGTTATGACATAAAGGACATACTTTGCTCTGGAATCGGTCCGGGAGGTGCCTGTATGACAGTTCTGCATGGGAAGTTGGCAGTATGAGGGAAGGCTTTCTGGAAGGAGTGACTGCTGAGAAGGGAGCTTCAAGTCAGAAGGACAGAGAGAGACTACAATGACAGGCAGCACACAGGTCTGAGAAAGCATACCAGAACGGAGAGGGTTCAGACAAAATGAACTCATAGAAACCTGCAACAAATCGTAATTGTGGATGTTCGTTGTGGAAGGGTTTATGTTTCTTTCTAGGAGGAAACAAAAACAAACAAACAAACAAACAAAAAAAACCGATCCCTCACTTGGAAAACTTCAGTGGGGAGTATCAAGTTCAAATATCTTGATGTGAAATTTATACAGATTTGGAGAGTTTAAACCTGACCTTCAACCCTGGCTAACCCCACGGGTGGCTTAACTTACTAGATTCCCTCCATCATTTCGCGGGCAGCCAGCTGTAACACCTCTCTCAGGGTTACTGCAAGGACTAAATGGGTGTGCACGTTAAGTTCTTAGCAATACGTGTGTGACATAAGCAGCATTTGAAATAAATATCAATTCTCTTGGCTGAACCACGTGTAGCGGGAGGAAGAAGCCTCTCCCCTTCCTTTCTTGCCTTCCCTCGCCCAGCAGTGTCAGCGGCAGCAGCCCAAAGCTGCGAATGTACAGGACGTCCACTCCAGCGGGCACTCTGCTGATTAATGGATAGGGGCGCGGAGCCCGTCGCGGGCGGCAGCGAGGCTGGGCATGCTCAGTGCTCACGGCGGCGCAAGACAGCGGCGGGGGCGGGGCCGGGCGCGCCAGGCGCATGCTCAGTGTTCCCATCTGCTCTTTCCATCCAGTGCCGCAGCCGGAAAACCGCAGCGGCGGCGGTGGCGGCGGCGGCTGAAGGGGAGCGACGCGTCCGGCGACGGGAGGGGTAGCGGAAAATACGAGGACAAGCCCGATAAGGCAGGAGCCGAGAGCCCGTGATTTGCGGCCTCCTCCAGGCCGCTGCCTTGGCAGTGAGCTGCGCCGAGGACGCGGGCGGCGGCGCCGGGAGCGCCGGGGAAGCGCCGGGCCGCGGGCGGCTCGCGCGCTGCAGCGATTCTGACGTTTTCCGCGGCGGGTCCCGCTGCCCGAGGGGCGGCCGTGAGTGAGGCGGGGCGTGCGCGCTCCGCCATGGCGGGGACACTGTCCGCGACGTGATCGTCCAGGCTGCCCCCGCCCGAGCATTCCGGGCCCTCGCAGCCGCCACCCTCCTGCGAGCCCGTGTGACTAAACGGAGACAAAGGGGAGGCGGTGGGGCAGACCGGGGCCGGAGCGAGCGCGGCCGGGTGCCGCCTCACGTCTATGCCCGGGGCCGCGGCGGCTCCCGCGGGCGGCGGCGGGCTCGCGACCAGCATAGCTGAGCTTTTCCGTGCCCGGCACCCGGAGGGGCCGCGACCGGCGCGGACGATCTGAACTCCTCTCTCTGCCACACCATGTGAAGGCCGTCGTCCCTCCATCCCAACCAGCCGCCGTGAAAGATGGGGGATGCTGCAGACCCGCGGGAGATGAGAAGGACGTTCATTGTTCCAGCCATCAAACCCTTTGACCACTATGACTTCTCCAGGGCCAAAATCGCCTGCAATCTGGCCTGGCTGGTGGCCAAAGCCTTTGGGACAGGTAAGTGGTGTGTCGTCCCTTCCTCTTCCTCCCGATGCTGTCCACATCCCGGTTTTTGTTCCTGATTCCAGCCCCCTCCCCCATGTGTATCTTCCGGTACAGGTTCAGGGAGATGACGGGAGATGAGCACTGGGAGAAAGAAAGAAGGCAGGTTTGGTCTTAAATGAGGTGCCCTTGACTGACGCGGGGAGGGGTTGACCGGATTCCTTTTATTGGATAGCGTGTGTGTCTAAATTCAGCGAGCAAATTATTGTGTTTTCCCAAAATGGCTTTAGTGTGTGGTGTTTTCCTTATTATCTTGCATACGTATCCCTTTCGGTCATAACTGTGATTACCATACCAAGAAATCTGAATTTATTACTGGAAGAAGGTGGGGTACTATATTGATTTTGACATTTGTAATGGTGGCTGCTGGTCAGCTTTATAGGATGAAAGGCGGTCACTGTTCAAGTGCAGTATCTTTTGTAGTCATTCCTCATTCCTCTCACAGCCTTTCCTACACATTCCAAATTCTTATTAACCCACCCATTAAAACCAATTTTAGTTGTCTGACTGTATGGTGTTTTTTTCACTTAATGTCACTGAGGCATATCTTATTTCCTTTTCCAAATGTATTTTGACGTCATAAAATCAGATAAACAACACCTCCTTACTTTGAGTTTTTCTTTTTGAAGTAGAAGTGTTTTTTTTTGGGGGGGGAGGAATGGGGGGAGAATGTGTTGTTGACATAGAAATCCTGTAGTACAGTGGTAATTAAACACTCCCTCCATAACCCAGCCTTTGCAGAATAACAGGAAAGGGACCTCCTGCTGTAATTCCTTAGCTTCTGCTTTAGGAACCCACGTTGTGTGGAATGCTTTTTAAAAAATTAGGAGAAGTTCCTCAGTGCTTGCAAAATGATCTCTGGATTGTTTGTGGAGGATGACTGATTTCCAGTTTTAGGACTGTGAAAATATGTGGCTAGGTGGTTTAATCCAGCTTTATTGTTTAACTTTACACACAGGCAAGTGTTTACCGAGCTTGTACATCTAGGTTAAAGACTAGATGAATTGCCCCACTGATTGTAAAAGTATTTGAATTAGTTTAGAAGGAGTTTTTATGTTTATGACTGTCTTAATTTTATTTTCAATTCCTATACTTTGAGAGAAAGCCGATATCAGGAATGAATTTTTTTTAACTAATTTAAATTTTAAATAACAATAATAGGAAACACAAAATACTTTTTAAAAATTTGATAGGAAGAACGGGAAGCAGTATACTGAATATCCATTTGGAGAACAGGTGGGGTGCGTTAAGTATGTCGAGAACAGGGAAATTGCCATAGGGTCCTGTGTGGAAGCTGGAAGACAGAGGAGACCAAAGGCATTCTCGTGCCGTCTGAAAGGGGGGGGGGGCCCGTGAAGTGCAGAGGTGAAGGTTTTGCTGTTCCTTCTCACAGAGGCTTCTGAGCAGAAACCCCCTACTTTCCGGCTGTGTGTCAGGCTGGTCACTGGATTCTGGAGTTCCTGACCACACTTGAGAAGAAAGGAAGTAAAGGAGTACTGCCAGTGGGGTCTGACTTCTTCCAGGCCCCTGCGGCCCTCCCTCGCATTGTTTTACATTAGGATGCACAACCCCAATGGCAGTGCACTCTGCATTAAAGCAGGAGGGAGCCAGGGCAGCCGTTGTGTATGTGTGTGTGTGTGTGTGTGTGTGTTTTCTGAGAGGGTATCACGGTGTATGTTCAGCTATATGGAGCCCAGACTGGCCTGAAACTCATAGCAGTCCTTTGCAGTAGTGCTGGGGTTAGAGGGGCATGCCACCACGTACCACATTTGCTTTGCTGTATTGATAGTCTTTTTTTAACAAAATGATTTGCTTATCTTTATTTTATGTGCATTTGCGTTTTGCCTGTATGTGTGTCTGAGAGGGTATGGGATCTCCTGGACCTGAAGTTACAGTTCTGAGCTGCCCTGTGGGTGTTGTGAATTGAGCTCTGGTCCTCTGTAAGAGTGGTCAGCATTCTTTTTTTTTTTTTTTTTTTTGGTTTTTTTCAAGACAGGGTTTCTCTGTGTAGCCCTGGCTGTCCTGGAACTCACTCTGTAGACCAGGCTGGCCTCGAACTCAGAAATCCGCCTGCCTCTGCCTCCCAAGTGCTGGGATTACAGGCGTGCGCCACCATGCCCGGCGTGGTCAGCATTCTTAACCACTGAGCATTGGCAATCTTTAAAGCATGCAACATAAACTTATATGAGTGAATAGAAAAAAAGGTTAAGTTTTTTTGATACATTTTTATTTGACACAACACACACACACACACACACACACACGCACGCACGCACACACACACACACACACGCACACACACACACACACACACACACACACGCACACACGTGCGCGCACACATATACACACACACAAAAGTAAATAAACAAGTGTTTCAAATTGTTTTCTCTTATTCAAAATGTTAACCCAACTTTTCAGGATAATGTATGGGTTTTTTGTTGTTGTTAGAAATCTTTAAAGTTTTAGAAATATTTTGTTGTATTATGTATTATTTATATATTCTGTGCGTGCACACGAGTGTGTGTGTGTGTGTGCTCCCGCTTCCTCACCCGTGAGAGGACAACTTGCTGGAGTTGGTTCTCTCTTTTTCCCATGTGGATTCCAGAGCCAAAACTCACGTTGTCAATCTTGGAGGCGAGGGCTTATAGACTGGGCAATCTTACTGGTCCCTTTCTAACTTGATATACAAAAATGATTAGTTTTAGAACTGTATGTTGGAAAAGCAATTTCTAATGGTTAACACAGAATCAATTGTAGGCAAAGATTAAATTAATTGAACTGTAAAACCAACAAGACACTAACATAGTGATACCTAGAAAGCAGGTATGAGGTACTTGTGTGAGTAATATTCTTGTCCTGAAAAATATTCCAAAGGCCTCATCTTTTGGGGAGGACGTGTTTTCATTAGTTTTTAGTTTTTGAGAGGCATTGTTTCATGGAATCTAGACTGGCCTTGAATTCACCACATAACCAAGAATTACACTGAACTCTGATCCTCCTGTCTCAGTTTCTAGAGTGTGTGCTGGAGATTATGGGCTCCAGTCTTAACAGTTTATTTTCTCAAAGAATGCCTCTATGGTTTTATGTAAATGACGAATAAGTTTGTATAGATGAATTTACAGCAGCAATAGGTATTCTGGTTGTAAAAGAGGAGGCTAAATTACCTGATAACCTTTATTGTGTTTGAAGACTTAACACATTCAAGCAGCCATATAATTGAAATTGCCTTAAATGGTTTGTTTCTTTAAATCTTCCAGCTGATGGGTATAGAATCTCTTGGAATGGATTTTTCTCTGGCCCCACACCCCACTCTGTGTGTGTGTGTGTGTGTGTATACACACAGGTTCTTGCTGTGTAGTTCTGGGTAGCTTATAATTCATGTGAGTCCTGTCTGACCTCGTGACTGCTGAGATTGCACAGGCGAGCCTTGATGCCAACCTTAAGGCTCATGTAGTGTCAGCTTATCATGTTAGCTTTAGTAGCTAACTTTTCATTTTGTGTATGTGTTTACATGTGTGCATGTGCCTGTGGAGGCCATAGGTAGAATCATTCTGCTTTTTGAGACAAGGTGTCTCATTGTACCTGCAGTTTACCAATCTAGCTCACAAGCCCCAGGGATCTCCCCTCCACCCCCAACCCCTTGGTGCTGGGATTATAGGTCCATGCTCCCACCAACCCTGGCTTTTTTTTTTTTTTTTAGATTCAGACTCAGATCTTCATTCTTGTACAACAAGCACATCTTCCCAGCCCCTTTCCCTTATTCCATCTAGTTAGTGGTATAAAATCATTTGCTGTTGTAAGTATACTTTGTTACATTTCTGTCATGTACCAGCAGATATTGTTAAAATCCTATAGAAGTCCTGACTCTTGGATATTTACAGGGATTGTTAGATCATTGGGTAGCCATGATTGAAAAAAAGACTCAGAGCAGAGGCCATTTGGGATGTTATTACAAGAGTTTGGCAAGAGCTGATGAGGGCTCAAGGTGGGGTGGATATAATAATAAATCTGCTGTATTTTTTGAGCAGTTACTGTGTGTCATACACATCACACATAGTTTCTTATTTTAATCCTCATGATGGCCTTAAGAGGCAGAAACTGTTAATCATCCCAGTTTTACTGATGAGGAAAATGAGGCCTCGTGGGTATAGGAGCTCTTCCAAAGACATCAAGTAATGGAACTGGGATCAGAACCAGGGGAGTCTGACTTGGGTGTGTGTGCTTTTAATAGTTAAGAATATGTTTTACATGTGCCAAAGGGATGGAAAAGAAGCAAGTGACACAAGAAGTGTAGCAGAAATTGAATCTTAGTATTTCTAGAAGACTGAATTTGGAATAAGTGGCAGACAGCTTTGAAGAGTATAAATGGGATAAGGCCTCCTGAGGATTCAGAGAGAGTGAGACTTGGAGACTTCTTGACCAGGAAGGTAAATTGTGATATCAGTTAACAAAGAGGCAGATGTTTTTATTTTATGTTATTTTTTAAAGTTTTATTTATTTATTATATGTACAGTGTTCTGCCTGCGTGTGTGCCTGTAGTTCAGAAGAGGGCACCAGTTCTCTTTATAGATGGTTATGAGCCACCGTATGGTTGCTGGGAGTTGAACCTGGGACCTCTGGAAACTTAACCTTTGAGCCATCTCTCCAGCCCCCATGTTTTTATGTTCTTGAGCTAAGAATAAGTTCAAGTGTGTTTTCTGGGCAGTCCAGTAGATAGTCACGAGTAAAGACGAGACTGAGGTATGGCTCAGAAGCTGGGTCTGGAAATAACAATTGGCTCTTCTGTGGATAGTAACCCGTAAGTAAGGCCATAAGGAGATATGAGTGCAGATGACAAGAAAAAGGCTGAGGACGGTTTAGAAGAGTGAGTGTTTCAAAGGAGGCAGAGGCAGGGCAGTGAGTTAAGGAGCGCACTGTGAAGTATATAGGCCAGTGGGACGGCTCAGCAGGTAAAGGCCCCCCATTTAAGTCCTAACAACTTGAGTCTGATCCCTAAGAACTACACCGAAGGAGGAGATAACTGACTGGCAAGGCCTGCTGGGACCTTCACATAACAACACGGCATAAGCCTCCCTGCCCCAAATAAATAAGTAAAGAAATAAATAAATGACCGAATAAATGTTTAAATGTTTTAGAACGAAAGATGGTAACCCTGAAGGCCTGGGAGGAAAGGTGGAGTGACAACGTGGCTTTAGGCTGCGGTGAGAATCTAGCTGCAGTGTGTCGGGATAAGAGCCGGTCAGTGGGAAGTGACTCTGAGCTTCTTATGGACAATTTTTGTTTAGTTCTGAGAACATCTTTATTGAGCAGATAGATTATTTCTTCACCTCAGTGTCTGTCAGGGTCTGATAATTCTTCATTCATCAGTGTCTTCAGTTCTTCAAATGCTGAAACCACTCTACACCTGCTGCAAAGTTGGGATACAGCTTTACATTAAGGTGCAAACAATATCCACATTGAAAGCAAGAGGTTAAGAAGTATAGTTTCCCCCCTTTTTTGGTAATACAAGAAGAAACCGGCATGGAGAGGCTCATTACATTTTCCCCCCTTTTTTGGTAATACAAGAAACCGGCATGGAGAGGCTCATTACATTATCTTTGGCCATCCAGATAAATCTAGTGAAATATTTCCTTCCCACCTGGACCCTGACCTATTCAGCTTTGTTTGTACAAGGTCATAGCATCAGAAATCATTTCCAGAAGCTCTCATACTGTGCACTTTTAAAAGGCTAAAGGTATACTTCATGTTACATGTGTATTACCATAAAGAAAAAATGAAATATTGGAAATAACAGAAAATGGGTTTGAGTAGGACTAAAAGTTGGGATGGGGGATCAATGGATGTTAGAGTTGATGAGTATAGACAGATGGGGAGCCCGTGAATGTTAAAGCTGGTACGTACAGACAGTTGAGACGGGGTTGGAAGTGGATAGAAAGGAGGTCATTTCATTTGTGGTTAATGGAGAACCCGATTCAAACTGGCTGACCATACAGAGGATTTGTTGTTTCATAGAATTACAAGGGTCCTAAAGTAGGAGGGATTTGGGTTTGAGTTGAGTGGGTGCTTACTTTGTTTTAATTATTTTTCCTTGATTTTGCCTTTCATCAGGGGCAGATCTCATTCTCGGGGAGTCATGGTACAAAACAGCTGTAGGTGGTCTAGGCCTCAGCCAGAAACCACAGGTAGAGCCCTTTCCTGATTGTTCTGCAGTCTTCTCTTGCCTTTTTCTAAAAACCATTTGATGGTATCTCCTCCATGTATAGTAACAGTAAACTTTTGGATATTACCTCCGAAGTCATGAACTTGTGGCCAGTCTCGGCCCCCCTGGAAACACTTGCACCCCCACCAAGCGTTTGAAGCAAGTCTCAGATACCGCTTTATCTGTCACCACCTCACTGTCCTCACCTCAGGCCCCACCCCATAGCCGAGCACTAGCCTTTCTTATTGTTTCGTACATTCTTTTTCTTGATCAGTGGTTCTTGTTGGGATCTGCAAAAGGTCTGTGCGATTTAAGTTTTTTTGTTTTTTAAATAGATAGATTCTCCTCTGTCCTATTTTGTCTTTCTTGCAATTTGCTTGTTGGAAAAAGCAGATCGTTTGTTCAAAGAAGTTTCTTGGGTTTCAGCTGTACTACTCCTGAAAATGAACCTAGAGGCCTTGTTATCCTCCACAGAGACTCTTGTACATCCATGTTTATTACTCATGAGAGTAGGGAACGGCCCATCAACAGATGCGTGCTGATGACAGTGTGGTGCACACACACACACACAGCAGGATGTTACTCGGCTTTAGCAGAAAGGAATCGTGAAGTTGGTAAAGAAAAGTGGGTGAGTCTGGAAAGTATAATATTAAGTGCAGTCACTTAGACTTGGAAAAACAAACAACTCATATTCTTCTACATGTCCAAATCCTAGCCTAAAATGTATATATGTAAATGTGGGAGAAGCCTAAAAATCTAGAAAGGAGTCCAAGAAAGGGTGATATTAGATGAGGAGGAGGGACGGACGGTGTGGTGTGCAGGACACATGGGCGATGAAAGGTGAAAAGCGTTTTGTTGGAAGCTACAGTCGGGAACAGGTTAGCACTGAGGTTGGGGGTAGACGGAGAACCTCAAGAGCACACCGTTCTGAAGTGTTGTAATGGCGTTTAACATGTTACGTGCTGATCGGAAGTCTTGGGTTTTGTTTGAGACAGTCTCATGCAGCCCGGTCTGGTCCTCCTGCCACCTCCCAGCGGGAGCCTTGTAGGCAAGTGCCGCTCCACCTGGCTTGGTGAAAGTTTTCATCCTTCAATCTCCAAAATTATCAACAAGTTTCTTTTTGTCTTCCGTGTTTCTAAGTTGATAATTAGATTTAAAGAATTGATTACATTTAATTTTTTTTAATTGTATACTGTGTATGTAGGTTTTATTTTAACAGGTGACACTTCATCTCTGGTTATCATTCTGTCATGAGATCTTTTGTTCATTGGAATGCTACTTTAAAAATAAACTGCTGTGTGCTGTGTGGGAAAGTACCCTCATACATAACCTGTAAGCACACACTGGACAGCCTACCCCAGAGGGCTTGGAACAGAAAGCAAAGTAACTTGAAATGCTCACCTCTTGTGACTTGTTAAACCAATTTTCAGGAAGAAGCAAAAGGAAAAAGATGAGCTAGTTAGTGTACCTAGGACACAGTGGAAGCGGGAAGAGCCATATCCCAAACTCTGTTACAGACAGTATTTTTACGTCCATCTTTTCTACCACTTTAGCTTTTCCTGGTATGGTGATCAGGACAAGAAGTGCAGTCCCAAGGAGCCCCCTAGGGAAACAAAGGCCACTGACATATACTGTCTCTATCGAGACATCAGAGGAGTGAGCATGCCTGCCACAGTGGGAGCTCACCAGTAAGCTTGATTAGCAGTCATGGATTTTGTGTTTATTGGATGCAAACATAGAAGGCCAGAATGGCGATCATTGCTGGTGACTGGATTAAAGACTCATGGATATTAATTTTTATAGACCTTTCCTCTCTCTGCATATTTTCTGTATCATAAATATTAAGTACCATATATATGTATATATCTGTAGCATGACTTTGCAGTATCTAGGTGCTTCATGAACATGAGGGTATCTTTATTTTTTCTGTTCCCTCTGTTATACATATACTCTTAACTCCAGTACGTCCTATTAAGTCTCTGCTTGCTAACCCTTTTCTTCCTTAAAGTGTTTTAACACATTTCACCTCTGTTTCACTAACTGCAAACTCACTCGTTTTATAATAGAATTGAACAGTCTTAACAGTGAAGGCACATTGAGATGTAGGGAAAACAGGATAAATGGTACGTTCCTCCCTTTTTCTTTTAAAAAAAAAAAAAAAAAAAAGGGAAATTGGACCAAGTTGAATGAATCACTGGCCCCTGGGAATCTAAAAGAGTATGAAGAATAGGAAGAAAGAACATTGCAACATGGGTGACCAGAATGTGTGAAGACTCTGCAGTAGATAGAACTGGTTCCTAGGAGCGGAGTGTGGCTGGCAGAGATATGATTTTTTTTTTCTTGTAGGCAAGAGGAAGGATTTTAATTCTTATAGAAGGAAAAATAATAGAAAATCTTTGGGATGGATGGGGTCTGTGCCATGGTTGAATTTGCTTATATGAAATAAGTAGTTTGACTAGAGAGAATGACTTGATTTTAAATTTTACTTTAATTAATTAAAAATGTGTGTGTGTGCATGTGCTTCTATGCATGTGTGCTTATGTGCAGGTGCGTTCACAGAGGTCAGCAGTAAGTGTCTTGCTCCATTGCTCCTCACCTTCTTTCTAAAGACAGGCTCTCTGAACTGGAGCTCGCTGCTTTGGCTATGCTGGCTTGACACCAAAGCCGCAGGACCCATCTGTCACCTCCCTGCTCACCCTCCACGCCCTGCCTCGCAGCACTGGGTTAGAGGTCATGCTCTGCGCTTTACATCGGTCCTGGGGATCTGAACTTGGGTTCCTTTGCTTGCATGGCAGGCAAACATTTTACTCACTGAGCTATTACTGTCTCAGCCCCAAGTAGGTATGCTTGGAGAGTGGGAGGGTGGGAGGGAGGGAGGGAGGGAGGGAGGGACAGAGGGCAGGCTTTGGAGTGAAGATGGGAAGATAAACTATCGGTAAATGTAGACTTGAGATGAACAGTGCTGATCACGTGGACCACAGAGGCATTAGCTGACACGGTACAGAGGACTGTGACTGACTGCCGAGGGCTGAGAGCGAAATGATGGCGACAGCTCCTAGGCTTCTGGTTTGTACAGTGAGGAAGTCTCTCTTCCCCTCCCTCCACACAAGTACATGGGTACATTCTGTCTGTATATGTGTTGGACCTGTGCAGATAAATATAGATACAAATATATGTGACATTTTGTATTTGACTCTGTACTTGGGGCATTGTACCCCAATTCTCCTCTAAATATTTCACTGTATTTTTTAAAGGTAAGTTAACTCTGTTAGGTAATCTCCATCAAGAGATGAGGAAATTAATTATATTTTCTAGTGCACAGCCCATGTTCAGTTTTGTTCCAGTGTTAATTATTTCTATTTTGTTCTCATTGCAGGATCAAGTTCAGGATCATACATTGTATTTAGTGTGCTTGAATCCACTTTTAATCTTTACTAGTTCTGTAGTTTGTCCTAACAGTTTGAAACCACAAGCACTGGCCTACATGCTGAGCTGAGCAGCAAGCTTTTTCCTTAGGCTTCATCTTAGTCCTATCCAAACTACCTTGCGATGTGTGCCTGGTAAAGGCAGTCAGTTTTCTCAGAGTTGACTGGCTCGCTCCTTCCTGTGTGTGGCTCCTCAGAGCTCTGGAATGCTGGCCTTCCTTCAGCAGATGTCCCCCTCCACCTTGGCTCTGAGTGACCAGAATGGTGATGAGGTCCTGGCATGCGCTCTGGCTGTGGCCCAGTGCAGGAGTGCCTGGGCTGGAGAAACGGCACAGAGCTCCCTCAGCTAAGCTAATAGAACGCAGGAGTGAGGGACAGTGACCCTTCTGGCTCTTCTCTCTTGTCTGTCTGTCTTTCTCACCTCCTTTTCTCTTCATGCATTCCTCTTAAGATTCCCACTTCCACCAGAGACACTTGTCTCTCCACCAGCAGAGGTGCCCTGTTCCTTTTTGTGTTCCACGGGGCCCTTGGCAAGGGCGTCTCAGCCCTGAAGACAAGCCAAATAGCCTCCAAGGAACCAAGTTCACATGGAAGAATTTTTCCTTACCCCCTACTTTCCTCCCAAGGTCATAGTGGCTTGACAGTCTCTGATCTGGGGTGATGCCAGGAAGGTTTGCGGGTAGGGTAGAGAAGCGTAGCCCTTTCCCATTGTCTCCAGTGTGTGAACCTTCAGTGCTGATTTTTTTTTTTTAATTAAAATGCACTTTTATCTTAGAAAAAATGGGTCAGTTAATTATAGAATGTCTCTGAACTTGGATTTATCTGATGTTGTAGGTGATTGAAGTTAATACAAATCTGGCAAAACTACTACAAAGACATGTATTCCATAAGTCAGATCACATGGCGCATGGTATTTGTTTCACTGTCAGAGATGTTTATTATGATCATCTGCCAGCTTACTCCATTAGAAAATGGATTCTTTTTTTAAAAAAAAAGATTTAGTTTTCTTTTATATGTATGAAGTTTTGCTTGCATGTATGTGCCTGTTACCAGAAGAGGTTAAAAGAGGGTGTTGGGTCCCCCGGAAGAGGAACTGCAGATGATTGTGAGTTTCCATGTGAATGCTGAAATTCAACCCAGGTCTTCTGCAAAAGCAGCCTATGCTTTTAACCACTAAGTCATCTTTCCAGCCCCACTCCCCCTCCCCCTTTTTAGTCAATAGTCTATAGGGATTTGACTCTGTAAACTTGCACCTACTATTTTAGAATCAAGTAATAATTTTGTCTGAATCTATTATATAACAATTGATTATTGATCATTTCTCATTTATTAATTGCTGTTCTGTTACAAGGAATATAATGTTACAGTACTTTATTGTTAGGCATTTTTATTGCCCTAGGTTTAGCCAGTAGGATTCCTTTCCGTCTGGGTCCTATGTCCCTTGACATAGCTGCATCACATAAAGCATCTCCTTCCCCCCGGGCATTCATGCTCACACATACTGATTACCTGTGTGTGCACGAAGATGTCCTAAGCTAGCCTGCACTTTATCTGTACCAGGTTTTGGTGGGAAAATACTGCTAAGATATAGATTCTAGGTTTACTGCTTATGGAATGTTAATTTAGCAGAAAGCTTATACACAGAACATATAGCTACATGTTTCTTTCTTCATGTATAATCCTTTACCATTTCATACAACACCAAAATTCCTCCTAGTCTTCATCATATTGTGACCCCTGGGGTCATGGAGAAACCTGCCTCGTGTGGTGAGTTTGAGGTTTCTCTGTGGCATTGAAGTGAATTAAGTGTGTCTTTGTGGATATAATGATCTGGTATGTAGAACTTAGCTCTCAGGGTAACGGAAGCGGGAGGGGGGACTTAAGCTTGAGAATGTGGCGTGCAGCCGGTGCACCGCGCGTGCAGCGCTCTCAGCACAGTGCTTAGTAGTGAAGTCCAGAGAAGGAAGGCCTTTTTAATTGACGCCATCTGTGTTTAGGGGCTGTGCTTTATTTTAGTAACTTGTCACGTGCCCGCTCTATGTCATAGCTCTGTGCACTATTGACACAGGACATTAGAGTGGGAGTGGGCAGGAAGTGTGATGTAAAATGCTAGGGGTAAGTAGAATTGTTAACTTCTGACTTTGGGGAGTTGGATCTTAACGTTCACCCATTGGGGCAGGGTACCCTCTCCTACCTGCTGCTTTCCTCAGGCTAGCTGGCTTGTGACCCTCTGGCCCTTGTCCCGGCTCTGCCTCCTGTCCGGTCTTAGGTCCTGCGATTACAGATGGACTCGGGCTGTCAGGCTTAGCAGCCAGCCTCTTACTCGCTGACCTGTCTTCCCAGCCTTTTAAATATTCTTTAGTTGTAGCTTTCTTAGATTCCTGGCACTGTGAGTTTCTCTCCTGTTAGTGGTTGCCTTTTTATGATTTTCAGGTCAGGGTTTGTCTTACCTTTAATTGAAGGTTTTAAAATTTTGTTTATTCAGTGTTAGCAGTTATTTTAGAAACTTGTTTTAAGATTTGAAAACTAAGTCATTCTTCTTCCCCTTTGCCTCTTACTGCTGTGAGAAATTGTCGTGCTCCACTTGCAATGCACGGTGAGATCAGCAGCTGACCCGAGGGACTGTCGCGTGGCGGCCACTGTGCTCAAGCATGGCCAGTGCCCTGTGAATCGCAGCACCCAGTCTCCCAGGGCGGTGCTAACACGACTGACCCCGTGCTGCTGAAGAACAGGCGCACCCGAGAACCTCGTCTCAAGGCCCTTGCAGCGCTCTCTCACGGTGCCTTCTCACTCAGCCATCCTAAAGTACAAGCGTTTTTGCTTTTATTCTTGAGTTCAGAAAAGAATGAAACATTCTACCTGTTTTTGCCCATTTCTTTTCTAATATGCTGTTTCCACTCATTTTTCAAAAAAAAAAATACAGTTCTATTCTTGAAAACTAATGTATAGTCCATTATAATCTGTTTGAGTCTGTTCTTAAGAATGTCTTTGAGGGTTTGTTTTAGGTCTTTGCATTAGGTGTGGTAGTGCTCACACTTGTCATCCTGGAACTTAGGACACTCTGATTACTGTCCCCTCCCTCTCTCTTGAAACCCCAGTCCTCCTGACCTACCCACAATCCTCTGACCACCGGCCCACCCCTCTTCCTTTTTGCTCCCATGCATTTTGTTTGGTGACTTGATGAGTTTACCCAGGACCATCTGTGTGACCAGGGTTTCGAGCTCCTTACTGGAATCTCATGGGCTGACTCAATAGCATATACAACTAGAGACAATGTCTGTTCTCCCAGAATCCATGAGTAGCCAGGGAGGGCAGGCAGGTCCTGTGGGATAAATGGCTTATTATTACAGGCCCGGTCTTGTGCAGGCACACTGCAGGCAGCTGCAGCTGCAGCTGCAGTGAGAGCATGATTGCATTGCTGTGCTGTGCCCTATGTCCTGTCTTCCAGCTTTTCCACCTTTTTACCCCTTCTGTAATGTTTCCCACACCTAAGCAGTGATTCTGCTTAGAGACTGTGGGGAGGGGTTCAACAGCCCTTCCACAGGGGTTGCCTGGACCATTGGAAAACAGAGATGCTTATGATTCACAACAGTAGCAAACTATAGTTAGGAAGTAGCAATGAAAATAATTTTTTTGGATGAGGGTCACCACAACATGAGGAACTGTATTCAAGGGTCACAGCAGAAGGTTGAGAGACACTGCCTTAGAGGGTACGAATATCTTTAGGGCTGAACCAATTCGACCGTCGTCACCCTGAGCAGCCACTGTCTCTGTACTGACTGCTGGGTCGTGAAGAGCTTGCTGATGAAGGCTGAAGGCAGCCTGTAGCTGGAGACAGGCATCGGGAAAGCAGCCCGGTACCTGACAGCTGCTTTGTTCTTACAGGATTGAGAAATGTTTTTCAATCATATTTGAGACAATCTTTGTTTTGTTTTGTTTTGTTTTGTTTTGTTTTGAGACAGGGTTTCTCTGGGTAGCCCTGGGTGTCTTGCTCCATGACATGCAGCTATAAATACAGAAACCTAGTTCTAAATAGGTAATAGGCCACAAATTAACTTTAATATTCCAAGATTGAAAGGAAGGAAGGTGAAAGATGCAAGGCCTGGGGCTATTTTTATTTTATTAAGGCATACCAGAAACTTCAGTTGCAAAATTCTACCTTGAAAACAACTCTGGCACAAAGAAAAGGGAAACACTTAGAATAAACCGAAGACTGCTTCAGATGAAGGCAGGTGTGGAGGTGCGTACCTTTGAATCCAGTGCTTGGGAGGCAGAGGCAGGGGGATCTCTGCGTTCGAGGCCACCCTGTACTACAAAACTTCGTATTTTTTAGCCTATTACCTATTTGGAGCTAGATTTCTGTATAGCTGCATATCTTGGGGCAAGATAGCTTCTTCTTCTTCTTCTTCTTCTTCTTTTTTTTTTTTTTTGGTTTTTTTTTCGAGACAGGGTTTCTCTGTATAGCCCTGGCTGTCCTGGAACTCACTCTGTAGACCAGGCTGGCCTCGAACTCAGAAATCCGCCTGCCTTTGCCTCCGCCTCCCAAGTGCTGGGATTACAGGCGTGTGCCACCACCGCCCAGCTGCAAGATAGCTTCTTAAGTTTATCTGTTAAACATATATAAGAAGGTTGTTAGGATTCATGTTTAGAGCAATGCCTGACACAATGTTCTTTGTAAGTTTAAGTATTTACTTCTGTTATTTAATCTGTACATAAGCCTACTTATCTGTTTCAGTAAGATTTTTCACTGTGTATGAAAATGTATGAACAGATGTGAAACCATTAAGTAAATGTGACGTGGATGTATAGAGATATATATGTACTGGCTAGTTTATGTCAGTTTGACCAAGCTAGAGTAATTCGGGAAGCAGGAACCTCAGTTGGGAAAATGCCTCCACCAGCTTGACCTGGCAAGCCTGTGGTGCATTTCCTTGATGGATGATTGACGTAGGAAGGCCCAGCTTGCCATAAGCCATGCCACCCATGCGCTGCTAGTCCTGGTGCTCTAAGAAAGAAGCCAGGCAAACTGTGAGGAGCAGGCTAGAGAGCAACACTCCTCCACGGCCTCTGCATCAGTCCTGCATCTAGGTGCCCGCCCTGACTTCCCTCAGTGATGACCAGTGGTGTGGAACTGAGGACTGACATAAACCCTTTCCTCCCCACACCGCCTTTGGTCCTTCTCTCACAGAGTAGAACTCTGACTAAGATTGTATGGCAGACGAGCTTGCAATCCTGGTCACTCACTGTTTTGTTTTTTGTTTTGCATTGGCCAGTGTTTAGATGCCAAGATTATCTATATTAATCATTGTTACTGCTATTATAGGAAATAAAATATCCATTCATACATTCATAACCATTGTTTTAGTATAGTTTTAATAGTGTTTCTGTTATGTTAATTGCTTATGTTTAGGTGCTCTGATACTAAAATATAGTACCAGCCCTGAAGTTTACAATACTGAGCCCTATGTTAGATTTAAATTTGCCTCACTACTGGGTGGATCATGCAGCTAAGAAGGAAGGAGGTGTTTCAATTATTAAATGTGAATGATATTTTTAGATGTCTCCAAAACCCCAAATTTATAGATTGGCTCTGACCTCTTTCTGAGTCCTATATTTTTTGCTGTTCACTGGGTATTACTATTTGGATAATTTTGCTATTGTTTCAAACTTACCATGTCTACAACTGAGCTCACCCTCTTTCTTACAGAATTAGTGCTGCTTCTGATTTTCATTTTTGTATACTACCACCACGCCTTCTGTATTGGTTACTGTCTTGGTTTGGGCTTTATTGCTGTGAAGAGACAGCATGGCCAAGGCAACTCTTATAAAGGCAAATATTTAATTGGGTCTGGCATACGGTTTCAGAGGTTCAGTCCATTATCATCATGGTGCGAAGTGTGGCAGTGCAGGCAGGCAGGCTGGAGGAGCTGACCTTTATGTCTTGATCTACAGGCAGCAGCAGGAGACTGTATTACACACTGGGTGTTGCCTGAGCATAAGACCTCACCCACCTCCACAGTGATACACTTTCTTCAATAAGGCAACTTCTACTTCAACTAGGACACCTCCTAATAGTGTCACTCCCTGCGGCTAAGCAGTCAAACAAATAGGGCCCATTCCTAGTCACACCACCAGCTACTTTTCTATTGCTGCAACAAAAGATGGTATGTTTCTAGATGGGTAAGGGTTTATCACAGCAAGGAGGCACGGCGACAAGTGGCAGGCGTGGCAGTTGGAACAGGGACCTGAGAACTCAAGTCTTGGATCCTCAGCACAAAGTGGAGAACAAACTGGACGGAGGGGAGGCTTTTTTCTCTTAAAGCCTGTCCCAGTGACACACTTCCTTCAACAAGGCTGTACCTTCTAAACATGCCACCGACTGGGACCAAGGGTTCACAGAGTTTGTGGAGGACATCCTCAGTCACACCACGGCCCTTTACGTATAACCTCGAGCTCAGCATCTTTGATTTTCACCTTCATCTCTGCTGTATGCCTGGGTACTTTCTGATGGTTTTTAGCAATAGCATGTCTTCTCTGTACTCGCTACTGGCTTCAAATTTATTTCTTTATCCATGTAAAGTAATGTTTCATCAATCTATGATTTTTATAGTCATCAGTATTGATTGAAAGATTTTAAACAGAATATTTTATCTAAATAATAGTTGTAACTTCCCCTCAGTAACTTCAGTAGTCCAAGCAAAAAAAAAAAAAAAAAAAAGACAAAGACTGGTGCCGGGGCTCTGGGGCTCAAGGAAGAAGGGCCAAATTACTAAGGCAGTCTCAGTTCTACAGTGCAGTGGCTGTAACACTTTGAGCTAAGGATTTCTGTCAGATGATACTGGCTGCGAGCGGTCTTCAGAGAGCAGGTGCATTCCTGACTGACTGACTGACGATAACTAGTCACTGGCAGGCTTAAGAACCTACTTGAGTCACTGAATGGGGGGCATGTCTTCATCAGTCACCACACTCTGAAGACTTTTCTCCTTGTTTGTTTTTCCTGTTGTATACCTCAGAGCCATATCTTCTATAAAGGAAATTTGTATCTTCCCTTTTATATCTTAAACCTAGGTAGAAACAAAACAAAACAAATAGAAACCATCTTGCCTGTTAAAGGAATATTGATATTTTTAGAAAGAATATCAAGGTCTGTAGTAAATTTTTTAAATGATGTGGGGTTTTTAGATAGAAATTTTACAAAAATATGAAAAAATTTTTTTCTTAACCTTTATAGAAAATGTGCCAGAGGAACTTCGAGAACCATTTTACACAGATCAGTATGACCAGGAGCACATCAAACCACCAGTGGTTAATCTGCTTCTCTCAGCTGAGCTGTACTGTCGTGCTGGGAGTCTCATCCTCAAGAGCGATGCTGCCAAGCCCCTCCTGGGCCATGATGCTGTAATCCAGGCATTAGCCCAGAAAGGGCTGTATGTCACTGACCAGGAAAAGCTGGTAACTGAAAGAGATCTCCACAAGAAACCCATACAGATGGTAAGTCTTTGCATACCTAAGAGGATTTCGTTTGAAATGCATATTTTAGTGAATTATAGTAATAAATAGAAGAAAATAATGTTTGAAATACTTTATGGCATCTACACCTAGAGTTTAAAAGTCATCTTTTATTTCTAAGTGAAAGAGGATTTTGACAAACTATTTTGGAATATTTGTTTCCATCTAATACCTGGAAGAAACAATTCAAACTATTATGAAATAATTTTTCTTTATTTAGAAATTTTTTTGTATTGCTTCTCAGCCTTTTGGCTAAGATCAAGTGTAGAAATGTTCTTGTTTTAGGAGATTAGTTATAAGAAATGGAAAATGTATTCTTGACTATTTTTGTAAGGCAAGAATTTGGATTTGTATATTTGTCTGTCATGGGGAGGGCAATAACTCAGTATTAGAATCTTTGCCCGGCACCTAGGGCCTTGCTGGGGTTCATTCCCAGAGCAACTTAAAACTAATATGCAACACATCTGAGTACTTGCTCTGAGTGAGCATGAGGATAGAGTTTGGATCCCCGCAGCCCTGTTAAAGGCCAGGCATAGTGCTCTGCGGCCTGTGACTGTCATTGAGGGGACGGAGGCAGGAGGGTTGCTGGTGCTTGCTGGGTTAATTGCTGAGCCAAAACAGTTAGAGCTCAGTGAGAGACCCTGCTTCAAAGACAGCGTGGGGGGTGGGAGGGAATGTAACACAATGTGGACCCTGACGCCCTGCTTTGGCTTCCATGTGTGTACACCTGTGTATGCATACATATGCACACACAAAAATAATACTTAAAAATGTAACGGGGAGGGGCTAGAGGGATGGCTCAGCAGTTAAGAGCACTAGCTGGAGCCAAACCCAAGAGGATCTTGGTTTGGTTCCTAGCACCCACATGGCAGTTCACAACTTTCTGTGGCTCCAGTTCCAGGGGATCTCACACCCTCACACAGACATACATGTAGTTAAAGCACCAGCGCACATGAAAAGAAATGTAATGGGAAAAAATGACAAATGTAGGTATTCATTTATGTGCTTCAGTATGGTAAATTCTTGCACATTAGATATTTTACCTTATTTAACTATCATTAACTCATTTCGTGTACAGCATACATATAGACGGTTTCTAACTGGGTCTAGAGGAAGCATGCAGGGAGACATAGATAATCTGAAGACATACATCTAAATAGTTTTAAGTTCATTGTATGCTTTGGGTAAATTTTCCAAAATACATGTACCATGTTACTAAAAAGTAGGTCTTGTGAATTGACTTGGTGGGTAAGAGGACCTGAGTTCAAAACCCAGCACCAACATAAAACAAGGCAGGTGTGATCATGGAACCCTGTAACCTCAGCATCCTGGGGCATAGGTCCAGCACATCTCTGGGTCTACTGGCCACCAGCCTTGCCCTCGCCTCAGTGTGAGGCTGTGTGGACGGAAGAGGGAGACTGACAGAGCGGAGCTCCCAACACATCCTGTGGCCTCTGTGTGCACACACACACACACACATACACAATGAGAAAAAGAAGAAAGTGGTACTGTATAAATTCTTTTCATGAGAATTATGGTCTTGGGATGAAGGACACGTATGTAGAAGGGTGTGTTATCAGACTCAGGAAGAGGGAGCACAGGCACCAAGGCTGGTACTATCTGGAAATTATTTTGCACTCATTCTGTTGTTATTTCTCTTTAAAAACCTCACTTTAATATTTTAAGGAATTGAGAACAACTTCTCAAGGGTAACTTCATTAAAGTGTATAATAAACAATTAAGGAAGGCTGAGGATATTTATCTTTTTTTTTATGTAAGAGATTTTCAGTTCTCACGAATGGCACCAGATTCACATGGTTACTCTGACATATGGACGTGCATGCATGTCATGTGTAAGGCATTCACTGGCTCTAGGGATAATTAAATCCTACTTGTGAATATGCCACATTTAGCTCTTCATGATTCACTGCCTTAGTTGGATTCAAATGGCAGCGACGGCCACTTGTAGTTGGGAGGTTGAAGGTTGAAGAGCTAGTTAGGTACACACAGGTAGGTGTGCTGGGGACCAGGTGCTCCTAACACCGCTCGCTGTCTCAGTCCTCCTCAGTGAGGAGGCAGACGCCCCAGCTTTGTACAGTTTTCCTAGTGTGGTTGGTGTATGTGAAGATACACTAGGAAGGTACTTGGAGACAAAGTTACAAATAAAAGGTTTGCTGGACAGCTAATTGCATTACTTAGGTTTCTTTCACCCTGTAAAGCCTGCTGACAACTTTGCATGTTTAATATTTAAAGATTGATTTAAATAACACAGTTTCCCTGTTTTTCTGGCTCTGATTTGTTGTCTGTTAAAAGTTGAGATTAGACTACATCACCTTAACCCTTTGCAATGTCATATTTACTGACCAGTATTTTAATCGTATACTTTAAATTTTTGTCAGACTTCACGATTTTTCAATTGTAACTTTTTATTATTGCTATTGTAATATTATACTCTTTTTAAAAGCCTATATAAGAACATTTTACTAGTAGAATTTTGTTTAAAAACTTTTAAAATGCGAAATAGGAGTTAAATTTGCTTCTTTGCCTTGCTTTTGCGAGCTATCATCTAAGTAGTGTTTTGACTCACATTGCATGGATTGGTACCATATTCTACCACTTTGCAATTCTGAATAAGCTAAGTGGGCTTAGTATCTTTTATTTCTGTGTGCTGCTTCATAGCTTTAGGGGTCAGGGGAAAAGTAGCAGAAGTATTATCATGACTTTAAGATACAATGCTCTTTCTGATTCTTTTTTAAAAAATGACTTTATATTTTATATATGATTATTTTGCCCACATGTATGATATGTGTGCATCATGTTCATGCCTGGTGCCTATAGAGGCCAGAAGTGGTCCCTGGGTCTCCTGAGACTGGAGCTACAGATGCCTAGGCTAAGCCATGCTGGTGCTGGGCCGTGGTGCTCTGCAGGGTAGCAAGTGCTCCTCACAGATGAGCCTCCTCTTCAGCCCCTTAATCCTTTTTTTTTATTATTAAAGTCTAAGACAGTATAATATTTAAAGAACTAATTTAAATGATATGTCTTCCCTGATTTTGGCTCTGCCTTCTAATTGTTGGTTGTTAGAACCTCACACTAGACTGCATCAACCTCCCCTACAATTGTATATAGTGTGAGAGTGGTGGGTTTTTTTTTTTTCTTTTTTCTTTTTTTTTTTTTTTTGCCAAAATATTCATCAAACTGTTAACCTTTAGTTTCTTCTGGGATATGGGATTAAAATGGGGTGAGGGGATGAATGGAACTTTCCTTTTTATTTGATATATTTCTGTACTGGTAACATTTGTATATAATTACATATACTATTTTAAAACTTTATAGAGAAGACATTTAAGTTCAAATGGAAATGGTCATTAAAGTGGTTTCTGTTTGTATGGAATGAAGAGATAAAGTATTCTTAGTATCTAAGAAACAGGAAATGAGAACAAATACTGAAGGATTTTCTAAATGCTTGAATCCAAGGATCCTGTAAATAACTCTCTGAAGCTTCCTGCTGCTACTGCCTCCCGAGTGCCGCCATTGCAGGAGAGCACCATGGGTCATGTGTTTCTTAAAATGCGTGATTTATATGATCGAGAATGTATGGAAAAGGCATATCTAACCCATAGTGTTATGTCATGTATATAATACCAGACAGGGCTCATCAGTGCTAAGTGTCCTGCCTAAGTGTGCCTTGCTTTGTGGTAAAGCCAGTTAGAATCTGGGCAGAGCTGGGACTTTCTAAAGCATATTTGCACACTTGTAGATTTTTATTTTTGTTTTTGTTTGTTTGAGACAGGGTCTCTACATAGCCGTGACTGTCCTAGAATTCACTGTATAGACCAGGCTGGTCTTGAACTCACAGAAATCCACCTGTCTCTGCCTCTGAATGCTGGAATTAAAGGCTGTGCCACCACATCTGGCCAGTTTTTAGAATTGGATGTACCCAGGTATCATCTAGACTAAAGACTGTGACAGTCAGACTCTTGGTTGTGAATTAATTTCTTAATTTCCAGCCACATTTGTGTGTATATGTAGGGGAAAAAAATTGATGTGTCTGGAGAGATGGCTCAGTGGTTAAGAGCACTGATTGGTCCTGAGTTCAATTCCTGTCAACCACATGGTGGCTCAGAACCATCTGTAATGGGATCCAATATCTTCTTCTGGTGTGTATGAAGATAGTACTCATATACATAGAACAAATAAATCTTTATAAAAAATCTTGTCTTCTGAAATGCCAAGACTCTTATAAGGAAAGCTTTATTATTTGTTTGTTAATATTTATTTAGAATGTTTTTAGTGGGAGGGTGGGCAGAGTCTTGCTACATAGCCCAAGCTGGCCTTTAATGATCTTTAATGATCTCAGAGGAATCCTCCTGCCTCAAACCTTTTGGATTTTGGAATTATGGGTGTAAACCTCTATCTAGCACGTTTGCACACTGTTTTATTATATTATATCCTCAAGGCAGGGTCCCTGAAGTTGTAGTTAGGACACAGAAAGACAGTGGAAATATTTTACCCTCCAAAAGGGTTATTTCCATACATAAAGAAGTGGGGCTTTTTAAAAATCATGTTTTATGCTCAGCACTGACCATTAAGAGATCATCTTCATTTGAATGATGAGCTTACAAACTTAGGAAAGCACTGGGGCAAACCACCCAGTCAGATGGCAGGAAATGTGTGCTTGGAACTTTGCGTCTAGGCAGTAGACCCTGGGAACCACAAGGTACATAGAATCATCTCTGCTGGTCTCTGGAAAAGCAGCATAAGATAGGTTAAGTAAGAAGATGGGTGAACATGGCCACTGAATTGATGGTCGTATGTTGTGTATGACAACTTAACGTGTAAAGTTACTACTCACTGGTGTAAATACAGTACACGGTTAGATTGAAGAGATCGGGGCTGAAAGAAAAGTGACAAGATCATGGGAAAAATTCTCACACCCCCACCCTACCCCCTGCACGCGCGCGCGCGCGCGTGTGTGTGTGTGTGTGTGTGTGTGTGTGTGAGTGTGTGTGTGATTTTCTTGCATCTGCCTCTGTTTTCTTTCCAGGCTCCTTGGTAGCTCTTTCTTTCTGTTTGTTTACTATTTACCATGCAGTGTGTTCATACTTCACACACTTGTGCTCATGTAACTTAACTCTTAACCATTGTGTTCTCCCGAGAAAGAGACAGGCTTGATCGCTGTGTCATAACAGAACACAAGCAAGGAGGGCAGGACTGGGGTGATGAGATGAAGATCTCCTTACTGCACCTACTAGTATGACAGTAGTAGGTGAAGCGAGGAGGAGACCAAGGTTTTATCAGAATGCATTTCAAATGTATGACAGGACTTGTCCCTGTAATTTTATTTGTAAACTTTTTTGTTTGTGTATGGTTTTTACTTTCTGTGTATGGGTGTATGTTTGTGTGTGTATGCACTTTGTGGTTGCATTAGCTCATGGGAGTCAGCAGAGGGCATCAGGTTCTCTGAAAGCAGAGTTATGGATGGCTGTGAGCCACTGTGTAAGTGCTGGGAACCAAACTCAGAGCGTCTGCAAGAGCAAAGTTGGTGCGTGTAACACAGAGCTGCCTCTCTAGCCCCGGCAGCTGCTTTTAAACAGTCCTTTCCCTTTATGCTAGATCTCACTCCTCTGCTTTCTGCTTATTGTACACCTAATTTAAGTTCTTTTATTCTGGGCAGCATATTATATGTGTGGGGCTGGAGAGATACTACAATAGATAATCTGCTCACTGTGTGCTTTAAGGTTATAGAGGCACAAAACCCAGTCCTCCTCTTGGTCTAAGTTGTCGATGTTTTTTATTATTTGTGTACGTGAGTGTATGTGTGACTGTGTGCTACTGTGTGTGTGTATATGTATGTGTGAGCATGTGCATGCATGCCTGCATGCATGTGTGTATGACAGAGACGGAGAGAAAAGGACTTTGAGAGTGACTAGTTGTGGAGGTCAGGGAACAACGCTGTGGCGTTGTTTTTCTCCTTCCACCTTTATGTAGCTTCTGGAAATCAGACTAGCTACACAGGTCTGCATGACGAGCCCTTCGCCCTGAACCATCTTGCCAGCCCCGAGCCAAGTTTTGAAATGTGCGAAGGAATTTGCCAGATAAGGAAATGAAGGGTGTGATGTTGATAATGTCTGTGGGAACATAAGGCAGTGCTGAGTTGTAGCTTTAGCATCATGTCCATACTGGGAGATGACAGGAAGTGATACCTCAGGACAGACAGACACAAGGCCTGAATAGCCCTTCTTGCTGTGACAAATGTGGTGTTCTGGAAGTGAGGAAGAATCTCGCATAATAGAGGTTTAACCCCACAGAGGTTATAATCAGAATTGTGTTTCAGAAAGTTACTTTGGTGGTACTGTGGAAAAATGTCACTCGGGAGTTGAAGTTGGTGAGGCCTGAACTACAGAGGACACCGAGGAGCTGGAGAGCTGCTTTGGGGACGGGGAGGCTGTTCCCTGCAGTACTGAGGATTCAGCTTAGGGTCTAAGCTAGAGGGAGATTTACTACACTCTGAGCCTACAAGAGCCCTTTCTTAAGGTCCGTGGGATGGAGGTGAAGTTTTTACTTCTCAGAGTTGAGAAATAAAGAAGAAAAGTCACAAACAGGGACAGGACTAGGGGGAAAAACAGCCAGTATGTCGCCTTTAATTAGTTAATTGGTAGTTAAAAATTAGAAGTTAGGGGGCAAAGAGCCCCTTAATTTTACCACTCTGGACCCCTCAAGGGTGAGTTTTTTTTTTTTTTCCCCGAGACAGGGTTTCTCTGTGTAGCCCTGGCTGTCCTGGAACTCTGTAGACCAGGCTGGCCTGGAACTCAGAAATCCACCTGCCTCTGCCTCCCAAGTGCTGGGATTAAAGGCGTGCGCCACCACCGCCCGGCGGGTGAGATATTCTTTAGTCTTAGCCCCTTACCCCATGTGACTCTGTGTGTCTCTCTGTGTCTGTCTGTGTCTCTGACTTCCTTGGCCTTATGTGGAAGCCAGAAGTCAGTATCTGATGTTCTTTCTATGTGGAGATGGAGTCATTGACAGAAACTGTTGACTGGCAAGCAGGTCCTCTGGACTGGCCTGTCTCTGTTCCCCAAGCTGAGATTACAGATCCCTGTTACTGTGCCTAGCTTTTTACTCTTAAAATTATTTTGTTATGTGTGTGGGTATTTTTCCTGCATGTATATCTGTGCAGCACGCACATATGTGTTTCCCAGAGGCCAGGAGAGGGTACTGTATGCCCTCTTTTTTTTTTAACTTAAAAAATTGTTACAAAAGGTAAGATCCCTAGTAGATTTCATCTTATTCCTGTAGAATGAAGCTGAAGCGAAGAGGAATCAGTATTCTACAATTGTTCTTCCCAATCACTGCTGTGGAGACAGAGCCTGTGGGGCATGATTATCACTAATTCTCAGTGCCTAGCCATGGAGATGCAAAATCAACAAACATTTGATATATTAATGAGTTTTTAATAATTAAATACATTTGGCAAGATCATATCAGTTTTCAAACAAACAAACAAACAAACAAAAAGATGCAGTCTTTCTGTGCTCTGTAAGGCTTGGGCTCAAAGCTCAAAGGTTCCTGTCTTGCTGAGGTAAAGGATTATAGCCCCTGTCTTTGTTAGGGTTTCTGTTCTTGTGAAGAAATGCTATGAGCACAGCAACTCTTATAAAAGAAAACAATTAATTGGGGCTGGCTTACAAGTTCAGAGTTTAGACAGTTAAAGAATGGTAGTGTGTAGACATGGTGCTGGACGAGGAGCTGAGTCCGACATCTGCGTTAGCAGGCGGCACTAAGAGAAAGACGCCGGGCATGGCTGGGCTTAGGAACCTCAAAGCCCGCCCCTAATGACACACTTCCTCTAAGAAGGCCACACCTTCTTCAACAAGACCACAGTTTTTAACCTTTCAAATAATGCCACTCCCTGTGCACCTGACTTTTTCATTCAAAACACCACAGCTCCCTGTTGCTCCCGGCCTCTGTAACTTCTGAAATCAGCTACAGTGACCTTTCAGCCCTCCTTTTCACACAAAGCTCTTGGGAGACACAAAGCCTCTCTACCTGCTAGGCTATTAGGGGACAGCCGGGGTGAAGTCACAGTGCCATTTCGTCTTGTCTTCTGATAAAGCTAATGGCGCACAGCCACCTGAAAGAAATTAGTGGGCAAGCTTCCTCTCAGAGTTTTTTGTAGGGTTTCATTGAAGCTTTTGCTGGTGCTTATTTTAATATAATAAAATATATTTCAGTGTACCTTTGTAACTTGTTTTAGATTTTGAGGTTTGGGGTACAACTTTGGCTTAGAAGCAAGTATTCTTGGAAAACTTACAAATTTGGAAAACTATAAAAGACAAACATTTAGAAATACAACATATATAACTGGTTAAAATGCAGTAGGCATGCATACATGCATGCCTTCTTGTTCAGGGAGAGAACAGTTTACATCGTGGCCCAGGTAGCAGCAGTGAGCTGAGCAGTGCTGGACACGCCGAGCTGCTGTGTAAGCTGTCAGAAACAGACTGCTCTTCACTTAAGCTGTGACATGTTAAATGTAATCTACTCTCAGGAGCTTTTAATAGAGCCCCTGGTTCGTGGTCTTGATGGTTAATTTTTCCTGTTAACATGTTAACATTTGATTGGTTTATTGGAAATTTCATTAATTCCTTAAAGTATTAATTGATTAAATGATTAAAAGTAAGCCTAAAGAGAATTTTTAGATTTTATTTCTTACTTAGATTGTATTCCTATGTAATAAGCTTCAGTTGAAGTTGCAAACATACAAACTGACTATAAACCTATAAAAATGTTCCTTGAAAAACTTTTAGATTCCTTTGAGTTATATATTTTATTTGAAATTTTGTGATGAGAAATTAAATGTTTATTCACATTTGAAAAATTGTTCTGAATTGGCATATAGTACCTGTACATATTTGTGGGACAAGCATGCCATAAACGCAGCATATAATTACAGGTTCAGGCTAATTGCATACCTGTGGTTCCAGACATTCGTCATTCCTTTATGGTAGGAAAATTAACATCCCTTTACTTACTCCCCTGCCCCCATACACACACTTCTTTTTAGTATGTGTGTGTAATGTGTGTGTTCATATCTGTGTCTGTGTGGGCACCTGTGTGGGTGGATGAGTCCCAGAGGATGCCTTTGCATGTGTAGGCCTCAGGTGGTTGTTAGGAACCGTCACTCTTCCACTGTCTTCAGTAAGGCAGACCTCTCCGGTAATCCCAGAGAGCCCTGATAGGGCTGGGCTTATAGATTGCTTGCTCTGGGGATTTTTCTGTTCCCACTTTCTAAGGCTGGAATTATAGACATGCGTCCACAAGCATCTGTCATTTTCATGGGTTCTTGTGCTCCTAACTCGATTAGGAATTTAACAATCCCCCTCCACTGGCTGTCTAGAAATACTCAGTAGTCAATCAGTTATTTCATTGTGCTATTACAGAACATGAGGAGTTTTTCATTTTTTCCATGTGAGCCTCTGTACCCATCTTCGCTCCCGCCATTCTTCCTAGACTCTGTGTGCTACACTTTATTTTTTTTATTTTTGGAGAGACTGGTCTCTAGCCCAGGCTGGTATTATCCTGCATCAGTTTGTCTGTCTGCAGTGCAAACCGCTCACCTTAGTTATTCTGTCGGGATTGTTAGTCCAGTTCTTTACGTTTCCATGCACACTCAGAAGCAGCTTTACACACAGGTACACAGCTAGTCCCCACTCGTACACTGCAGAAAGCCAACAAAGAAAAATACTGTCTGCGGGACTTTTGAATACGGCCTTTCTTTTTGTAGTTTGCTGAGAAGTTTGTGTTTCGGAGTCATAAGTCGATGTTATTTTTCGAGTGTTGTTGAGAGAATCGCATGGCTTTCCTTATTTATCTTGTTAATATATGAACTGTTTTTCATATATTAAGAATCTTAGACATTACCTCGTCTGGTCCTGATATGTTAGCTTCCCTTCCATACACACACACACACACACACACACACACACGAATGATTCCATTTCATTTATTCATTCATTCATTCATTCATTCATTCAGTGTGTGTGTGAGAGGGAGGGAAAGATAAAGGGAGAGAGAGAGGAGAGAGAGGTTGCAGTGTCCCTTTGTGGGTCTTAGTGGCAGTTGTAGTGGGGTGTGTATATGTGTGTGTATGTGTGAGAGAGCTCTCTCAACCTTAGCCCTTACTTTCTTCCTCCTTCCTTTCCTCCCATTTGTTTTGGTTTATTAGGGCTTGACAGAAACGGTACCATTATGACTGACAACTTTCACCTTTCCTTCTTTTGGTGAAGATTGTCTCTGAAAGAATTACTGATCAATGATTTTGATTGAACCTTGGTACTGAGATGTTCTAGTATATGGCCCACATTCAGGGGAAGTGATTTTTGAGTGGACACCAGTAGCAAAACTTCCTTTAACCATGTTCAGCAAGCAAGAGGGTTCAGAAGTATAGTTTACACATTGGGTCTGCCTGGGGTTCACTGGTAAGTGCAGTGGTTTCCTTTCCCACAGTTCACTATCACCTCCCAGGCTGGGCCAGCATGGGTTTTAGTAGTTTTACTTCTGCAGAATTCTGACAGGGAAGGGGGTGGGGCACAGACTTTTAATAGGAACTAATGTTAACAAAAAGAAAGACTAGTAAGAGCATAACAAGCAACTTTCCTGGTGGCTTTGGGTCACGAGTCTGGGTGTGTATGGGCAGCTAGGTGGGCCCGCTTCCTTACTGAAATGTATTCAGTTAAAGTATGTAGATTGGGACACAGATGTTTTCTTCTATTAACCACTCTGTAGTCTGGACCAACTTGTCTTCTAGTACCCATGCCTGTATGGAATCCAGAGTGTTTAAAATAGAGAGTAAGAGGCCATCTATACAGAGTGAACAAACCCTTCTATTAAGATTTTTGCTAAAGGTGCGTAGTGAACTAGAAGATTCTTTGAGCTGAGACTCTAGATATTGGTTGTGAAGCAAGTGTTCATGAGTATTTTGTATAGTTCTTCCTGAATTCGATTGTAAAAACACATTCAGCGGGGAAAACAATGGATAACAAAAGGAGTGGTTTGAATAAATTCTGATAAAAGCCTAGTAATGGACAAGAATAGTCAGATATTTTCATAGTGTACAACCACTTGTGATTGACAGCCTCATGCCATCACACTTTAGGAATTGTCATGTGATCTTTCACACATCCACATCAATGAAAGGTCTGCAGTCTGCCTTGAGAGCTTGCTACCTCATATGTCTATAGATAAGATGGGTGGTCACCTGTAAACATCTAAGTTCTAGGTCAGAAAGGCCTAATTTACACCCAGGCCTAATAACACATTGGAATTATGTTATTAAATTAAAAAGGGAAATTTTTAAGAGGACACAGAGGGATTGGGAGAGGTGAGGCTACATCAGGGACGAGGTGGGTAAATAGGATCAAAATATATTGAATGAGGTTCTGAAAGTTAATAAAAATATGTGTTTAAAGAAGACACTAAGCCGGGCGGTGGTGGCACACACCTTTAATCCCAGCACTTGGGAGGAAGAGGCAGGTGGATTTCTGAGTTCGAGGCCAGCCTGGTCTACAAGGTGAGTTCCAGGAGAGCCAGGGCTACACAGAGAAACCCTGTCTAGGAAAAAAAAAAAAAAAAAAAAAAGACACTTCAGAACTCTAACCCCGAGGAAGTTAGTTAAAATTATTTAGCAGTATTAAAGCACTTATCAAAGCAACTTTATAGATTGGGAAACAATCTATAAACAAACTGGGAAAACAGTTGTGAATGGTTTGGGCATTAAATGGCCCCAAGAGGTCCGTGTGTTAAAGTGATCCCTGAGGTGACACTGTTCAGAGGGGCTTTCAGGTCATTGGGAACATGTCCTTTCTAGGGACAGTAAAACTCCAGGGACCTCCTGGACTCTCCTCTGTCATGAGCGTGAGGGTGTTCCGCCACAGCTCCCGCCATGACTTGCTGCCAGTGCCACAGGCCAGTAGATGGACCACAGCCTTCAGAACTGTGAGGCAGAGGAGGCCATTTCTCCTCTGAGGAGGCTGAGTGCTCACCACAGTGCTGACAAACTGTCCACCATGGAACCAGAGGGACAGTAAAGACTTTGGGGGTGGCCTGAGTCTGTGACCCTGCCGTTCAGGGGGCCTCCTCGATACCAGGCCAGCCTGGGGTATGTAACAAGACCCGTCTCACAAAGCAAAGCACAAATAGACTTGAAAAACAAATAAATTCAAGAAAAAAAAATAAGTTTTTCAAGAGTGAAAGTTAAAGCCTAGTAAAAAGATATCACAACACATAAGAACTTGCCTCAGCAAATAATAAATGCTTGTTTTCCTAGCCTCATTGCCAAAGGTAAAGACAATCCTTTTCAGAATGACAGCTCCTCTGTGGGCAGCAACGTAGCCGTGTAGACAGCCTGGGTCTCCTCCTGGATAGAAAGGCACGTGGGTTTAATTAAACACCAGACGAACACACAACATACTGTAAAAGTGTAGTATTTTATTTAGGCCCCAAGCTTGTCTTTTCTGCAGAGTGTAAGAAGCCGGGCACACTTGGCAAATGTACCCCTAAGAATACTTTTCCAGTGAGCATTCAGGGTTTAGCTTATTTAGAAATGGTTCAAATGTCTTATGAGTCACCTACATAACATACAATGAAAACAGCTTAATGTTTAAAGGATAAGTTTATTTGAGAGTGACCGCTCTTGTAATTAAGGCATGAGATCCTCTCTCCTCACACAGTCTGCTGGCATCCATCTGTCCATCCATCCTGTCAGAGGAAACAATGGTGTGTCATCTCAGACAAGGGGCAAGTGTTTATCCTAAGCCACACACACATTTTTTCTTGACCCATTGGTTCGCCCCAGGCCAGTTCTGCTATGAGTAGGGCCACAACAATCATAGGTATGATAGCACCACCATAGGAAGGTGGCTCTGACTCTTTTTGGTAGCTCTGAAGTTTGTTGAGAAACCTTCTATGGCGGTTTGAATGACAATTGTGCCCATGGGCTTATGTTTGAGTGCTTGGTCCACATTTAGTGGGACTCTCTGGGGAAACTTGGAGGTGTGACTGTGTTGGAGGAAGTGTGTCACCAAGGGTGGGCTTTGATGTCTCCAAAGCCAGCCAGGCTCAGCCGGTCTCCCTCTCCGCCTCCTGCCTGTGGATCAGGATGTGAGCTCTCAGCTACAGCTCTAGTGCCATGCCTGCCTGCCTGCCTGCCTGCCGGCCTGCCACCATACTCTTCCTCCGTGATGGGCTCTCCCTCTGAAATTATAAGCAAGCCCCCAAGAAAATGCTCTTTGCTCTGAGTCGCCTTGGTAATGGTGTCTCTTCACAGCAGTAGAATAGTAACTGAGATACCTCCAAACTAAGTTTTTATAGTAGCTAGAACTAGTTTACATTCCTACCAACGTGGTATACAGTTCCCTTCCTTCCACACCCCCTCCATGGCCTTTCTGATACTGGGTTTTTGATGATAGTTATTCTGCCTGGGGTGAGCTGGACTATTGGTTTTCATTTTCCTAATGGCTAAAGATGTTGGACACATTTTCATCTATGCATTTGATATTCATACTTACTAATTTTAAAAGTGTCTGGTTCATTAGCCCATTTGTTGAGAGAATTATCTGCTCCTTTGATGTTTAACTTTTTTGAGATGCTTGTCATATTCTGGCTGTTAATTGTCTGTCAGATGGGTATCTAGCAAAGACCTCCACTCTGTGCTCTCCTCTCTTTGCTCCGGCAAGTGTTTCTTTTGCTGTTCAGAAGTACAGAAGCTTTTTAACTTGATGCACTCCTGTCTGAATTCCTGCTTTTATTTCCGGAGCCTTTGGAGTCGTATTCTGAAGCCATCTCTCAGGTTTAGATGTTGAAGTGTCTCCTAGTTTAGATGTTGAAGCGTCTCCTCTAGTTTCAGGTCAGCATGAGGGTTTTGTCTTTTCAGGTCATGTAGTGTCCGTCTTCCACACGTGCACATCTGCTTTACTAGTAGCACTGTGTACAAGGCTGCCTTGGCCCTCACCTTTTGGCATCATTACTAAATGAGGGATGTGGGCCTGCTTCTGGGATGGCTTTCTGTGCTATGCTGCCGGCCCGCATGCCTGGTTTTGTGTTATTACCAAGTCTCTGTAGTGCCAGCTGAAGTCAGGTTCTGTAATACCTGGAACATACCTCTCCGCTGCTCATGATTACTTTGATTATTCTGGGTCTTTTGTATTTTGCTGTGAGTTTAGAATTTTTCTCTTCTTGTGAAGAGTGCCGTGAAGGTTTTGAAGAGGATTGTGTTGCATATGATAATTACTTTTGCTGATAAGCTAGTCATAGTCTGAGTCTTAATTCTGCTAGCCTCTGAGCACATGGTCTTCTGCCTTCTGTCTTCCACACTCTCTTCTTAGTGTCAGGGTTTGGTTTTGTTGTAGAGTATTTAATATCTTTGGTTGTTTTGTGAGGTTGTTTCCCTCACTTGTGGTTCACTGACTTCATTAATGGTAGAGAGGAAAGCTACGGGTGCTTGAATGTTGGTGTTGATGTGCTGTTTCATTGCTGACGGAGTTTATTCAGAGCAGAAAGCCTTCAGGTAGACTCTGAAGTCTTAGCTATAGGACCCTGCACCATTCATACAGGGATGCTTGATTTCTTCCCTTCCTAATTCCATCCCCCCCCCCTCCTTTTCTTTTTCTTGACACACTGCTTTAGCTAAGCTTTCAATCACTACTGCAGAATTCTGAGTGGATGATCTTTGCTTATTCCTTATTTTAGGGAGTAAGCTTTCAGGTTTGCTCATTGACTCTGATGTTGCTGCCAGTCTGCCATCCAGCCTTTATTCTGTGGAAGTGAGGCCTTCTATCTCAGCTTCATTGTTGTCAGAAAGGGGGGTGGAGTTTTGTCAAAGATTATTTTTTTACATTCATTGAAATGATTATGCGATTTCTGCTCCTGAGTCTGTTTGTGTGCTGTTTATTGGTTGCATATATTGAACCACTGTATTGCTCATTTAAAAAAAATCAGCTGATCATGGCATATGTCTTTTTTAAAGTATGATCACCACAAGTACTATTGATATGCAATATATTACTTGTTTTTCAGTCCTGAAAATCGAACCCAGGGCCTCAGTTGTACTAAGCAAGTGTGCGCTGACCCAATCCCTGGGCTTTTGGGGCAGGGACTGAGTAGCTCAGCCCAGCTTTGAACTTGCACTGCTCTTCACCTGTGCGCAAGATGTGCAGGCCATCCCACCTGGTTTAGCAAGGCATTTATTTTTTGGTGTACCAAAAATAAAGTGTACAAAAAAATAAGTGTAAGTATGTCACACTGCCACCACTGCCTGACCTGGTGGCCTAGGGCATGGAGCACAATAGCATGAAGGAGTTGCCAGAGCTCATCTAATCAATCGAAGGGTAAGACCAGAAATTCTATCATCTTCTGATGATGTCCATCATATTTAGAAATGATGCTTTTTAAACTTATTTCCTTTTAAACTATATGCTGTATTAATTTGACTGCTGATACACAATTTCTTTATGTGTCTATCCAGAATAGCCACATTAAACATTTTCATCTACCATTTGAGGTTAGATATGATCCAAATGGCAAACCTCTAAGATACGTGAGGTATTAATTACAAATTGGGATTAACTCTAAAAGTCTGTATGTGCCATTTCAGCAGAATGACTTCCTGTTTATAAGTCTTAGTTTCCTCCTCTGCCCCTTAGAGGGCTTGGGCTTAGTAGGTTTAGTCCCTGTATGGGACTCAGACCAGTGATGTTGGGAATTCTCTCTTAGTTATGAGTTTCTTTCTTTGTGAGGCTAATACACTTCTTACAACAGAAGTGTAGAAATGCTTCATTTCTGCCTTTACAAGGGTGTGTGTTATGTATGTGCATGGCACAGGTGAGTGTGTGGGTGTTTGTACTCATGAGTGCAAGCCTGGAAACCAGAGGACACACTCTACCTTATTCCCTAGAGACAGGGTCTTTTGCTGAACTGGAAACTACTAGCTAGCTAGCTGTTCCAGACAGGACCTGCTTGTCTCCACTCTCCCAATGCTGGGTTTTGGGTGTACGATCACATCTAGGTTCTTACCTGAGTGATGGGGATTCAAATTCAGATCCCTGTGCATACACACCAACAGCTCTTACTCACTGGGCTTTCTCTCTAGCTCCAAAGCTCTTCATTTCTCACACATAATGTGTAACTTATTTTTGCCTAGACTCTTACTAGTTGAAGATAATAAAAATACACTCCTTGTAATACAGATATAGAGCCTACTGTTGGCCTTTGGGGGATACTTCAGCCTTCCCCAAAACCAAAGTCCTTGGAGCCCAACATCCCTTTCCCTTTAGTAAGATGCTCGTGGAGCTCTCCTGGGTTCGGTGTTTGTTTGTTTGTTTTTTCTAAAATATATTTTATTTTTATTTTTATTTTCTATATTCTTTGTTTACATTCCAAAGGCTTTCCCCTTTCCCAGTTCCCCCCCACCATATGTCCCATAAGTTCTCTCCCCCCCAACTATTCCCCAATCACTCCCCCCCACACACACACCATTCTCTGTTCTGGATCTTCAAAACTGGATCCAATCTTTTCAGGCCCAGGGTCCTCTCCTTTCTTCTTCTTGGGAATCATTTGACTTCCTAATTGTGCCTTGAGTATTTAGGACTTCTGGGCTCATTAATATCCACTTATCAGTGATTGCATTTCATGTGCATTCTTTTGTAATTGGGTTAACTCGCTTAGGATGATATTTTCCAGATCTAACCGCTGAGAAACACCTTAAGAGATGTTCAACATCATTAGTTATCAGGGAAATGCAAATCAAAACAACCCTGAGATTCCACCTCACACCAGTCAGAATGGCTAAGATTAAAAACTCAAGAGACAACAGGTGCTGGCGAGGATGTGGAGAAAGAGGAACACTCCTCCACTGTTGGTGGGATTGCAAAATGGTAAAACCGCTCTGGAAATCAGTTTGGCGGTTCCTCAGAAAATTGGGCATGTCACTTCCAGAGGACCCTGTCATACCACTCCTGGGCATATACCCAGAGGATTCCCCTGCATACAATAAAGACACATGCTCCACAATGTTCATAGCAGCTTTGTTTATAATAGCCAGAAGTTGGAAGGAGCCCAGATATCCCTCAAAGGAGGAATGGATACAGAGATTGTGGTATATTTATACAATGGAATACTACTCAGCAATTAAAAATAATGAATTCATGCAATTTGTAGGTGTTTGTTTTTCTATCCAGTAGTTTTTGCTCTTGCTCTTAAAATAATGTGTTTGCCTCTGCCACCTAGTGGCCTCAGAAGGGAATGTTGCATCTACTGTAGTACTGGAAGTCTACTGGGAGTGTAGGTTGGCATTAAGTCTGCAAGAATGGTGTGTGGTTGTGTTCTGCCTGCTTTTCCTGCCTGCTGTGTAACTGCAAATCCATTACATAGGGTTTTCCCCCGTAAAATGCATATAGTAGTGCTTAACTCAAAGGTTGTTGTATTAAATGAGTTTACTGCAAATACTGAAAGCAGTAAACATTAAGAAGCTGAACAGAGCACCTGGTGTGGAACTGCACTAACTGTTGGTATCAGTCTGGTGTTTAGATAGCAAACTAAGTGTCTTTTATTTGAGATCATAAAACCTCTACCTTTGACCTCGAGGGTCTTTTTTTTTTTAATGTTGATCTTTTCTAGGTCTTTTATACACACACACACTTTGTGTTACATTATTCATAACTTACCCCTATCTCATAAAGTGAAAGTATGAAGAGTACTGAAACCCAAGAGTTCTTAGTTTCTTCTATCAGGGAATTGGGCTGTTTTAAAACTGCTTAAGTAATTATACTTAGTGTTTAGTATCCCAACTCTTGACATAAACTGTCAAGATTTAATATGCGTCTTTGCATGCTGTGTAAGGCACTTTTATGCATTGCTTTTCATTTCTCATGTCATATATATGACGTTAATATAAAGAACATTATTGCATGTTTTATTTTTTTAGTAGTTTTATTATATACATTTCACATACTGTAAAGTAGCCAAATATAACCTAAATTACTCATTGTGGGACATCTATATTTCCCTTTTGACATAAAATACTAAAGTGATTTCTCTTTGGAGTTAACAATGTACCCAATATATAATGAACTCTTTACAAATGAATGAAAAAGATAATGTCCCAAAGGAAGAACTACGGAAAGGATATAGTGGGTGTTTCTGAAGAAGAGCTGAGGATAGTTGCTAATCATGTAAAAGCATGCCGAGCAAGAACCAGGTAACTGTAGTCAAACGAGTGTGAGGTTTCCTTAGCCTTTCATGTAGATGGAGAAAGTAGACATTAGAAATGTAGAAATTGACCTGCTGATAACATTCTTCGTGGGATGTAAGACTGGTGTAACTTACCTGTTAGAACCTAAACTGTAGCTACTGTAGACCCAGTAGCCCCTCAGGAAGTAATTGTCCCATCGAGGACAGTGACACAGCACTGTTTGTAAAGCCAAAGATAGCAGACAATGTGAGCACTATACTTAGCTAGTGTGTGTTACCTTTTCTCTGTAAGAATACACACCAACCCGAAAGCACCACTGGGAGTAGAAGAGTCCTCACTTAAATACTTTCATAATATTTTGTAGTTTTTTTAAACTACCATATAACAGATTCATATATTTAAAAAGAGAAGTGCCGGGCGGTGGTGGCGCACACCTTTAATCCCAGCACTTGGGAGACAGAGGCAGGCGGATTTCTGAGTTCGAGGGCAGCCTGGTCTACAGAATGAGTTTCAGGACAGCCAGGGCTATACAGAGAAACCCTGGGGGGGAGGGGGGGCGGAGACAGGGAGAGAGAGAGAAGCAAAAAAGTCCTCTGGAATCATTGGGTGTCCTATGCCACAGGGAGTTAGATGAGAAAGAATTTGGAAACAAGAAAATCAATTATACATTTTCTGTTGTTGCTTATTCAGAAGTGAAGCTTTGTAGTCTGAATTGAAGGTGTACCTTTTAAAGTTTGGACTTTAAAATTATACTACAGGGGTTTGAAAATGAGGGTTAGCAAAGATGATGCTGATGTTTGTAAACTTCACTGCAGATGATTATAATGTTAAAGAGAGAAAAGAGGGGAAGAGGCTTGACCAGATAAGGAGCATCTAGCAGGTCCTCAGTGAGTGAGTGATCACGTGGGCCTGCTCCTGCCAGCCATCGCCCCTCGCAGCGGGCTTTGTGCTATCTTAACACCTGTCTACTCTGGCTTTACCACTGTTTTAAAGAAAAGGCTAATATTTTACAATGAAGCAATTTCTAAGTGTAATCTTGAAATTGTGCTTTTCTCTTTTCAGAGTGCACACTTGGCCATGATTGATACTCTGATGATGGCTTACACTGTAGAGATGGTCAGCATAGAAAAAGTAATTGCATGTGCTCAGCAGTATTCAGCTTTTTTCCAAGCCACAGATCTGCCCTATGATATTGAGGACGCTGTCATGTACTGGATAAATAAGGTAGGTGTGTAGTTGATTGGATATGGTTCTAATATAAGAAAACTAAAATCCTCAGTTGCACATTGCTCTTGTATGGATCTTTGTCTTAAATCAAAGTATAAGCAAAAGTTGTACTATTTACTTGAAACATTTTATTTTTAAAAAGTATAAAAGCTAACCAAAGTGGCTCAGACCTGTGAGGCTGTGGGAGAGTCATTGAGTTCAAGGCCAGACTGGGCCACCTGAGACCTGGTCTTAAATGGAAGTGTTGCAGTGACAAAGCAGCTCTATATATCTAACAGCATTTGTAGTTTTACTTGTTCTTAATAATGACTACTCAGGGCTAATCCAGTTTGTACCAGATGATTACAAAACTCAGGGCACTCACAGTAGGGAGCCACATAAGGAGCAGGGAATATTCTTGGATGGTTTAATTCTCACACATTTTGGATTGGGTTTGTTTAACCAAATTATACAAAATCATATTGATCATGAATTCATTTTCTTAGAGATTTTTATGGTCTGTGCTTTGACCTGGTTATGTTCTTACTTTATTGCTCTTCTTGAGTACTTAATTCTTCTTGATCCACATCCATGCATTCAGTTTTGAGAAAAGGTCTCACTATATGCACCTAACCGACCTGAAGCTATAGAGATCCTCCTGCCCCTGTCTCCCAGGCGCTAGGATTACAGGCTTGTGCCACCAGATCCAGGTGGCTCTACTTTCATTTACAGTTGTCATTGTAGAGAAAATTAAACTACGTTTGTGGACAGGCACTGAACCAATGTGAAATTTCATCTTGAGATGTCCTTCCATTGCTTTCATGAACTTAACATCAGCTACACTGGGCTGGAGAGACGGCTTAGCAAGCACAACACTCGCTGCATAAGCACCAGGTCCACAGTTCAGATCTCCCCAGCCTACAGAAAACTGGCAGCTGGAAAGCAGTGCCGGGGATCCTGTGAGGCCATGAGGACTGTGGCTGTCACTTCCAGACAGCATTCCACAGCAGTCCTCCCCTCCTTCAGCTCTTGTTTCTACCCTGTTTTCCATGATGTTCCTGGAGCCTTTGGGGCAGGGGATTATAGAGATGTCCCATTTAGGGATGAACACACAACAGTCACTTATTAACTCTGACCAATTATAAGTCTCTGCTTCAGTGCTGCCCACTGCGGAAAGGAGCATCTCTGACCATGGCTGGAAGCAGCACAGATCTGTGAGAATAAGCGTAGGAATTTAAAAGGCAGTTTGACACGTGACCTGCCAGGCAGGTGTGCCCGTGGGTAGTGGCATGGCAGTCATGGGGCTAACAAGACCTCTCGTGGGTCGGATTTGAGCCTACTCACAGGAAGGGGAGTCATGCCTGATCATGTAAACTTTAGTGAGAAGCCTGTGGCTGGGTGGCCGTATGCCTAAGTGGGAAGCTCCTACTCTTTCTGTAAATGCTCACGTAGGAGCAGAAAATCAGCTCCAGCAAGTCATCTACTGATCACATGGAAGCCATGGCATGTACATGGCTAGTGATATTAACACCTTTAAAAATGTTTATAACCATTTGTAGCTTTTCCTTTGAGAACTCTGTATAGTTCCATCTCTCTCAGCCCCCTCTGTATGACTGTTAATGTGGACAGCTGTTGGATTTCCTCAAAAGCTTTTCTTGTACCTACGGAGGATGACCATGTAATTCTGTCCTTGAGTCCATTTATGTAATTTATAACATTAATTTACCTGTATTGATCCATCTGTGTATCTCTGGAATAAAGCCATCTTGATCATTGTCTTAGTCAGGGTTTCTATTCTTGCACAAACATCATGACCAAGAAGCAAGTTGGGGAAGAAAGGGTTTATTGAGCTTACACTTCCACACTGCTGTTCACCACCAAAGGAAGTCAGGACTGGAACTCAAGCAGGTCAGGAAGCAGGAGCTGATGCAGAGGCCATGGAGGGATGTTTCTTACTGGCTTGCTTCCCCTGGCTTGCTCAGCCTGCTTTCTTATAGAACCCAACACTACCAGCCCAGAGATGGCCCCACCCACAATGGGCCCTCCCCACTTGATCACTAATTGAGAAAATGCCCCACAGCTGGATCTCATGGAGGCACTTCCCCAACTGAAGCTCCTTTCTCTGTGATAACTCCAGCCTGTGTCAAGTTGACACACAAAACCAGCCAGTACAATCATAGTTAATGATCATTTTAATGTTCTTGAGCTGAGTTTGCAGATATTTTTTGAGAATTTTTGCAACTGTATTCAGCAGGAATTTGGTTTGTAGTTTTCTTTTCTGTCATTGCATCTGTCATCTGTTTTGAGTGTCAGAGTAATATTAGCTCTGTAAAAAGTCTAACCATGTTTCTTCCTTTTCAGTTTTATGGACTAGTTTGAGAAGGATTGAGTTTACTTCTTTGAGAGTCCGATAAATATTAACAGTGACTCCGTCTTGGCCTGGACTACTTTGTTCTTTTAATCTGAGATATTTTTAATTACTGTTTCAACCTCACTACTGTTAGATCTTTTATAATTGTTTGTCTCATTTTAATTTTGGTAGGTTATATGCACATAGAAATTCATCCACTTATTTTAGATTTCAGTTTAATGAGAACATTTTTTTTTAGATAAGACCTAAAGATTTTCTGAGTTTCATTGACATCTGTTACAATGCTTCCCTTTTCATCTCTAGGTTTATTAATTTGTGTCTTCTCTTCCTCTTGGTTAGTTTGGCTGAGTTTGTCTTGTTTATCTTTTCAAAGAACCAACTCTGCGCTTCATTGGTCTTAGTTCTTTTTATTTGGTGTTTTCATTTCTTTTCTTGTGCCCTGATCTTACTGATGATATCTGCCCATCTACTGAGCTAGGATGTGGCTTGTCTTTCTTTTTCCAGAGACTTAAGGAATATCATTAAGTCATTTATTTGCGATCTCTCTGACTTCCTGACTTGGAGAAATAAAATATTCCCTGTCCCCCACCTCCATCCCCAAAGGACTGCTGTCATTGCTTTCTGTAGATTTGAGTATCTTTAATTCATCGTCATTTGGTTCTAGGCTTTTTTCGCCCCCTTGATTTCCTCAGTTGGTTCTGCTTGGCTTAATCGCTCCACAAGTTCTAGGGGCTGTAGGGCTCAAGAGCCTTAGTCCATTTTGGTAAAGTATAATACAAGAAATTATTTCAGTTTTCAGATATTTATTGACTTGTCCTGTCTCCTGATGTATGATACATTTTAAAAATAAAGTCCCATGGGCTTCTAGAAAAAGAAAATACGTTGCCATGTATACATGGACTATTCTGAATATACCTCTTAAATCCATTTGATCTGTGGAATATCATTCAGATTTTGTTGTTGTTGTTATTGATTCTTTGTGCCAAGATATCCTGTCTGTTGGTGAAAGTAGGTACTAAAGTCAACCACTGCTTGCTGGGTTAATTTCATCTTTTTTTATGAAATTGCATGCACCTATGTAACTTCTTCTTGGTGGATTGTTCCTTTAACGAGTTTGAAGTGACCCTCTTCCCCACTCTCTGTGCCCCCACCAGTTCTGGTTTGAATTCTGTTTTGTCAGAAACAGCAGCACCTGCTTGCTTTTTGACTTGGGATGCCTTTCCCATCCTGTTGCTCCTGAGGCAGTGACTCCCACCCTGTGGGTTGAGACCCCTTTGGTGGGCACATATTTAACAGACATTTACATTACAATTCATAGTAGCAACAAAATTACAGTTATAAAATAGCAACAAAATAATTTTGTAGTTGGGAGGGGGGGTCACCACAACATGAAGAACTGTATTAAAGTGTCTCATCATTAGAAATGTTGAGAACTGATGCTCTTAAGTAATGCCTACTTTTTATTGTGAGTAGTGGTATTGGTTTGGTTTGGGTTCGGTTCGGTTTTGTTTTTCTAGACAGGACTTCTCTGTGTCTCCCTGGCTGTTCTAGAACTCCCTCTGTAAATCAGGCTGTTCTTGAACACAGCCTTGGACTCCTGAGTGCTGAGATTAAAGGCACATGCCACCACTGCCCTGTGAGGTATGTTTCTTGGAGGTAACAAATACATGGTTTCTGCTGTGATACACAGTGTAAATCTTTGTCTTTAGATTGTGGAGTTGAGACTTACTAGTCAGAGTTATTATTGAAACTTGTATATGATCCCTGCCATTAGTGTTTTTATCATGGAAAGTTTTCTCTTCTCTTCAGTTGTGACAGGTAGCTTTGCTGGCACAGTGCTCTGAACTGCCAGTAGTTCTTCTCCTTCAGAACTTGCAGTTCACTACTCCAGCCCTGCTGAGCTGCCTGTAGGCATCGCTTTCCTACCTGGGTAACCGTCTCTGTCACTCTCTCCTCTCCATTCATACCCTGAAATTGTTCCTTTTGGTCACTTAAAATCTCGGTGCTGACAAATCCAGTGCATACTTTTTTTCTTCCCTCAAATTAAATTCAGTCCTCTCTAGAAGCACACACTATCATTCTAAAGTTTCCATGGAAACCCAAGGTATTTATACCAAGCACTCCTCTATTTGATGGAATTTGAACACCAACCTGCCTGTCCTGTGGTGGCAGCTTCTTTGACCTTGCAGAAAGTGTTCTCTCCCTTGGGTCTGTGAGTTCTTTTTTAAGTATGCATAGTTCAAGGTGTAGCCAAAAATTTGAGGCTGAATTATCTGTAGATGGGTGGTTCTCAAGCTATGGGTTTCAACCCCTTTACATCATGTATCAGAGATCCTGCATACCAGATGCTTACATTACAATTCATAACTAGCAAAATTACAGTTAGGAAGTAGCAACAAAATAATTTTATGGTTTTGGGGTCACCATAACCAGGAACTTTGTTAAAGGGTCAGAGCATTGGTGGTTGAGAACCACCAATGTAGACTTGGTCTTTCTTAACTGTGACCCTGTTTTTCCCAGGGTCTCACACACATTTACTTCTCTAATAGTGTCAGAGTGCTCTTCAAGCCAGTGAGCTTACGTCTCTGCCTAAGTTCTAGTCACTCTTTCCTGTATCAATTGTAAGGAGGCCACATGTCCTGTTTCATTTCTGTTGCTGTGATAAAAGATCCTGATAAAAGGTAACATAGAGAACAAGGGGCTTATTTCAGCTAACAGTTCTAAATTATAGTTCCTCGTTGTGGGGAAATCAAGGCAGGGATAGTCACATCATACCCACAGCCAGGAGCTTGGCAAGATGTCTCCACTCTTAACCCTCCCCACCCCCACCCCCCATCCCACCCATACACACACACCACACCATACCACACACCCCCACACCCCCATCTCCCCCCCACACCCCCCGCAAAGCACTTTCCCACCATCCCACCTCCCTCCTGCCAGTGGTGCACCTGCAAGTGGGCTATATCATCCCACATCAGTTAAGACAGCGTCCCACTGCAGATGGTCACTCACTGAGATTCTTCCCAGATGACTAGAGACTGTCAAGTTGTCAGTTAAAACGAGTACCATATAAACATAAATACAGCCCATCATGTCCATTTCTTCCTAAGACTGAGGCCTTTCCTCCCCCTGCTTGTTTTTGTTTACCTTTACAGGGTTTTTACATGTATACACACATGCATGCATAAACTACATATGTGGTACTACGGATGGAGCACAGGGTCTCACACATGGTGCCTCATGCTCTACCATTGAGCTCTGCCTGTACTTCAGCCTGGCTTCTTAAGTTGTGTACAGAATTTATAATTGTTATCGCTGATGGACTGTGTGTGCTGAATGCCTCGTAGTGCAGTGCATGTTAAAAGTGTAAGCTCTTGCTAGAACTTAGACTGTATATCAGGAACTGTATACAAAAACTAGAACAGTTCCTGATATACAGTAGGTGCTCAATATGTACTGTGTAATTTATGGAATGATTTTAGAGTTTTAAATGAAGTTCCTTGTAGGGTACTATTTTCTAGTTGTAGAAATGATTTGAGTGTTACTTGTACTTGATATTGGAGAGCTAACCATGTAATTTTATTGCTATATTTTAATGAAATTCAAGGTGATTTTTACATTTTAAGGTAAATGAACACTTGAAAGACATAATGGAACAAGAACAAAAGTCTAAAGAACACCACACAGCCGAAGCTCCAGGAGGTCAAAAGGTACACACTGCAGTGTGACATGCATTCATGGTGATATGTTCATGTATTTCAGAGATGCCAGAAATTATCCTTGGAAATATAAAATAATCACTAATACCAATGATTAAAGTGTACTGAGATTAGAAACTTATGAATTTAGTTTTTAAGAATAAAAAATAATATTCTATAGGACACCCTGAGATAGCAGAATTATTAGCATTTAGATTCCCAGTCATTTCAGCTGCATTGCTATTTGCTTTATGTTTTTGTTATTGGAGTGAATGTTTTCTCCTTCAAAAAGACTATTCCCTTCTTAGAGTCGGTCCACTAATGTCTAAGAACTTAACCTTAGAATCTGTTTACTTTACTAATATGGGTTTATTTTTAAGTAATTCTGAATGACCTTTCCTTTACCTCCTGCTTCCCTGTCTTCCTCCATGCTTCTTCTGAAGTCTCCTTCCAAATGGTTCTGGAAACTGGTTCCAGTAAGTTTTCCTCACTACTTTGATTTTCTCTCCAGATTGTAATGGTATTGGTGGTATTATTCATAGCTTGCTGCTTTTGTCATCTCATACAGATCTGTTTGCCATTAAGTAGAGGGATCGGGTTTTAAGATATGTTCATAATAAGCTGGGCAGTGGTGGCGCACACCTTTAGTCCCAGCACTTGGGAGGCAGAGGCAGGCAGATTTCTGAGTTTGAGGCCAGCCTGGTCTACAGAGTGAGTTCCAGGACAGCAAGGGCTACACAGAGAAACCCTGTCTCAGAGAGAGAGAGAGAGAGAAAGGGGGGGGAGGGGTCATAATATAAAATAAAAATAAAAAATAATGGATCTAGCTAGTTTTAAGGACACTTAAAGAATAAGCGCATTTGTTCTTCACAACATTCACAGACATCATGACTAGTGCAGCTATGGATACAAAATCTTGCTGGTATAAAGACTTCTCATCAAAGTGAATTCGAATAATCTTTAAATTGCCTGAATGTTTAAATTATTTTTGGCAAAATAATTTTCTTATTGTCCTATCTGAAGATAATGCTTTACTATCTGATAAAACTTAAAAGCTTCTCTCCAGTCCTCACCAGTGTTGCGCCTACACTCTGTGCAGCTCTGAGGTGACCAGATGACTGACAGTTCAGGGCTACGCGTGGCAGTTAAGCATCTAAGGCCTCTCAGGGACCGTCCCGATAAAAAGACATAGCTTAGTGGGCTAGAGAGATAGCTAGCTCAGCAGTTAAGAGTACTGGCTACTCTTTACAGGGACCTGGGTTCAATTGCCAGCACTTACAAAGCAGCTAACAATTAATCCATAGCTCTAGTCCCAAGGGATCCGCTGGCCTCTACTGACATCTGCAGGCACCAGGCATGCAAGTGGTTCACCACTTGCATATATATAACATACATATATATGTACACACACACAACATATATGTATATTATGTTATATTTAATTATGTTATATATAATTAAAATTATATATATACATATGTATATATATGTATATATGTATATATATTTATATATATGTGTGTGTGTGTGTGTGTATATATATATATATATATATATATATATATATATATATAAATGTTCAAATACACCATTTTAACCATTGATTTAAAATATGGTGATCCTTTTAAATGGCAGATTTTTAAGTTTGTAAAAAGACTGAAGCCGGGCGTGGTGGCGCACGCCTTTAATCCCAGCACTTGGGAGGCAGAGGCAGGTGGATTTCTGAGTTCGAGGCCAGCCTGGTCTACCGAGTGAGTTCCAGGACGGCCAGGACTACACAGAGAAACCCTGTCTCAAAAAACCAAAAAAAAAAAAAAAAAAAAAAAAAAAAAGACTGAAATATTTTTGTGCAGTGAATTTATAAAGCATGGGCTTCCTGGGTTTGGTTACAATATGTAATGTTGCAAAATCAGGTGTGGTAGTAATATATCTGTAGTCTCAGCACTTGGGAGCCAGAAGCAGGAAAATCTGTGAACAAAAAATGATGTTCACATTCATCCTTGACTCTGTTCAAGGTCAGCCTGGAATAAAATACAAAACACGAGGCAGAGTCAGCATTTAAAGGTTCCATGTAAATCACGGACTGCAGATAAACTTACCTCGGAATTGTACAAACCTCACATTAAAGTTTGTTTCCTCACTGTGGGTTTTTATTGGGTATAATCTTTAGGAAATGCTTTTGGCCTGCCACCTATAATTGCCACTCTAAACCTAGAGACTTATTGTCAGCGTGTGTGCGCACACTTCTCACCCAGACGTGCTAATTGGCAGAGGGAATGGACTACATTAAACCAGTTTTGCTTGTGATGCTAAGTTGGTTCAATATGGCCCCATGCTGGATAACTAGAGAGAAGGCAGGTCTGCAGCAGCGCTTAGTGTCTGGAAAGAGAGCCCACCACTGTTTGATTTCCTTTTTTCCTTTTCTTCTCTCCACTCTCTCTCTTAAATTAGCTCAGCAAAAATGAAGGGTTTTTAGGGATGATATAAAAAGTCAGTAATCAAAGAGTCTAGGTTAGGCTATGCAAGATGTCTCCCGGCTGTAACATCAGCATTCAGAAGCCAAGGCCAGAAGGGCCTTGAAGGGCGGTTTAGGCTGCACAGACATGCCACCTTCTCCCCCAGAAAGAGAACGAGGAGGAGGACGGAAAAGTAGAGTCTGTGTGATGATGTAAATAATGTGTTCTGAGTACAGGTGACTTATGCGTTAGGGATAATGTCTGTCGGGCACACCTCACATGTCTTTCAGGCGGAAACATGCTCCATGGTTCTTGCCAGTCAGGAGCCAGGGAGAGAGAAGCAGAAATACATGTCTTTTCTTCATTGTAATGTGTTTTCTGGAATATGCCATTTAAAAGAAATCAGTTGTACCTTTGTATGTTAAGTGTTTTGTTCAATAAATTTGAAATTTTCTGTTTTTGTTCTCACAAGCATTTTTTTCACAATTGTATTTTAATTATAAATTGCAAAGGTGACAGTTTAGATATAATTGAAGAAAAAGACACCTACAGCTGGAGGGTGGCTCAGCAGTTCAGAGCACTTACTACTCTTGCAGGGAGCCACGTTCCGTTCCCTAAACCCACATGGTGGCTTAGAAGCCCCTGTGACAGGTTCAGAGGATCTGACCCTCTCTAGCTTTCATGGATACAGGCACACATATGGCGTATAGATTTACATGCTGATATACATACAATAAATCTTTATTAAATGACTGCTAAATATCAGTAGCCTATGTAATCATACTTTTTGCTAATATAAGGTTTTCTGTACCATTAGTAAATTGTAAGCATTATTATTATTATTATTATTATCATTATTATTATTATTATTGGTTTTCAGAAAGCTTTTAGTTAATAATGGCCAGCCTGTACCGATTGCTTCTGTGTGCCCAGTATTGTATATAGCACTGTGTGTCTGTACTACGAAGTAGGTTTTACTGTCCCCATTTTACAGATAAGGAAAATGAGAAGTGAGAGTTTAGGTAACTTGTCCAAAGTCACAGCTAGGAAGTAGCAGAACCAGGACGTAAATGCAGGTAATTTGGCCCAAGAGTTTTTCTCTTAACTTTTTATAGCATTTCTCATTTTTTAGAGAGCCGTGTTAACATTTTTATTATTTTGTTTTTTTATATACAAGGTTTCCCTGTGTAGCCCTGGCTGTCCTGGAACTCTGTAGACCAGGCTGGCCTCGAACTCATAGAGATCTGCCTGCCTCTGCCTTAACATTTTTATTGAGCCTCATAAAGTTATTTTTAGAAAGTAAAGATTTCTTTTTCTGAGAGAGCCTGACCCTTACTCTTGGCTCTGTTCCTGGTCCTGAAGTCTGGTGCTGTGTACCCTGACGTTCAGATGGGAGTCAGAACAGACTGCTTTGGGGCTCCCTTGTAAATAGTACTTTTTGCCACTCACCAATTTTGATAGCTCTTATAATTATTATTTTTTCTCAAATGATACCTTTTCTCTTTAGAAGCTTCAAAAGCTAATAAGTCTTTGTGTGAGAACTTTCCTCTAATATTAAGTGAATGAAAATGTAGTCAGTATATAACAGGACTGATTTAAATGCACAGTGCTGTGAGAGTGTAACTTTGTAAAGTAAATGCCGTGGATGTCATTGTAAAGTTACACTAAGTTTATGGATTTGAAATTACTAGCCTTTAATACCAGAACTCAAGAGGCAGGAGTAGGTGGTTCTCTGAGTTTAAGGCCAGCCTGGTCTACAGAGTGAGTTCCAGGACAGCCAGGGCTAGGGAAACCCTGTCTCAGAAATCAAAAGCAAGCAAGAAAGTAATTATTATTGCTGTAAATTTAACCTTGGTAATATATAGTATTGTTGCCGCCCCCACCCCACCCCCACCAAAAAAAGCTGTGTAGTTTGGAATTCTTTCTCCTGTTTGTATTTTCTAATGTGACTAAGAGCTACAGTATACAGTTCTGGCTTTGTTTGCTTGTTTTCCTTGCATTGCGTAGTATTTATTTAGAACTCTTTCTGTTTGTTGTAGGCTCGTTACCGGAAGGAGCAAACCCTGCTTAAGCAACTGCCTTGCATTCCATTGGTGGAAAACTTGTTGAAGGACGGGACGGACGGCTGCGCGCTAGCGGCCCTCATCCATTTCTACTGCCCTGCTGTGGTCCGGCTGGAGGGTGGGTGCTGCAGGGATAGAGCCTACAGTGTGGCCAGACAGCAAAGAGTACCAAACCAATAACAGTTAATAACTAGTGACGGTTTTTTAAAAGAAACATCTAAGTATAATTCTGAGAAAAAGTTGAGAATTTTGTTTAGTGGCTATTACTTATAAATACATGTTTGTTAAACAGATTTTACATGCTTGCATATTTGTTCTGTTAGTAGTTATGAAGCGTTCATGGCTAACCCAAAGCCATCCCCTTTTCTATTTGAAGATATTTGTTTGAAAGAAACTATGTCCTTGGCCGACAGTCTGTATAATCTCCAGCTGATTCAGGAATTTTGCCAAGAATACTTAAACCATTGCTGCCATTTCAGCCTGGAAGATATGCTTTATGCTGCTTCATCCATCAAGGTAAATTAAGTCATTCTCTTTTGCCTTTTGTTAAAGTTTAAAAGCCATTGCAACAAACTGGGATCCCAGGGGTACCACAGGAACCAGGTTCCGTCTCCTGAAGAACTAGCAATAGAAGGGGGAAGGGGAAGGGGGCCAGGAGCTGCAGTCCAAGGCCAGACAGGGATCCAGCAGATTCTAGCTCCAAAAACGAATGAATACAAAACAAAGCTTACAAATTAAATGAAAAACTTGGAGGGGGCGATTCTTTTTCTCCTTTAAATATCCATTGCTAGCTTCAAGTCTTTTACACTGTAAAGGCAAACAAAAAGTTGTCTATAAAATTGGTTTGTTGTTTTAGTGTGGGCAGAGTAGAGTATGAACCGTTGAATGGGTAAATGTAACAAATGATGAGGGTCTTCCTTTAAAAGCAAGCTGTGTGTGGGTGTGTGCCAGTAATTCTGAAAAAGGATGGTGTTCTGAAAAAGGATGGTGAGGCTGAGTTAGATTCATGCCTGAGGTTGTAATGGAGCACCCTTCAAACAAAGAGCAGTAATGACGCTTGCTTTCTCATGAAGAATTTTTAATTAGAGAATCAAATGAAAAGCCTTGGTGTGTGTGTATGTGTGTGTGTGTGTGTGTGTGTGTGTGTGTGTGTGTCCATGTGTTTGTGCGTGTAGGATTACAGGTAGGACCACCACTCCCTTGCTTTTATGGAGATGCTGGGGTCCAGGCCTGGGTCCACTCTACCCCAGCCGAGTTGTCTCTAGCCTCTTTAGTATGTTTTTTAAATCAGATGTCAAATGTGCTTTTAGCTCAGGGTTGCTTTGGCTCTTCACGGTTTGGGACTTCCACTTGAATTTGAGGATTGTGTTTTCTACTGCTGTAACTTTGATGGGAATTACATTGAATCTGTGGATCACATCAGCAATTTGGTCATTGTAACAATATTAATTTTGTCAATCCATGTGCTACTTCTGTTTCAAAGCTTTATGACTAAATGGTCTTATACTATGTTTGGTTTGTCTTAGAGGTAAGTTTTCTGCTGAGCCTAGTCAGAGTTCCAGTGCTAGGCCTCCTTGGAGGTGTCAAAAGCTCCTGATGCAAGGTGATGCTCCTGCCTTACTTATACTTGGGATTCTTAGTCTTCAGTGTCTCCTCTTTTCCTTTGTGCATTTCAGGATCTCCAAAGGGCAGAGGAGAGAGCCAGTGATAAAAGCATTTCCCAATGGGGCAGTGGTCCCAGGGACTGTGGTCACTCTCTACTCTGACACATCAAGTGAACCATGATTAATCAATTCTAAAGGTTCTACACCATTACTAATTATATCTTACTAATGACTTTTCTAGCATATGTTATCAAATATAAGTACTACTGCTATAATATGAAAAGTGAGTCATACACCTAAGATGTATTTGTTTTATACATTAGTGTGGTATAGACTAAGTTTGGTAGTGTTCCTTCCTGTCCATTTTGGAGAATAGAACAGAATATAGACTTTGAATAAACCATTAATCCTGATATTTAGAACATTGTAAGCATGATCCAAATATAAAAACCTTTCCTTAAGTCAGGCTTATTTAAAGTAAATAGTTGTTGACAAAGAAGCCTTTGCTCACATTCTGCATTCTTTGCTCGTCATAACCACAAGTTCGAATCTAGAGCTCTATCTTAAGGCTTTAAGCTCGAGAGAGGTTGCTTGGTCCATGCATGTTACTGGACACCTCATTTTCACTTTGTTTGCTTGTTTGTTTCGAGACAGGGTTTCTCTGTATAGCCCTGGCTGTCCTGGAACTCACTCTGTAGACCAGGCTGGCCTCGAACTCAGAAATCTGCCTGCCTCTGCCTCCCAAGTGCTGGGATTAAGACGTGTGCCAACATGGCCCGGCCACTTTTAACTTTCAATAGTGAAAAAATGAGCACGCCCTTTCCTCTTGTAGAAATACAGGTTGGGATTTGACTGCTTTAAAAGGCTGTTGGACATTGCCTAAGCAAGTTCCTATACCGGATCCTAAGTACCACCCAAAAAAAGCATCAGAAGGGCAGTATCCTAGTTAGAGTCTAGCTCCCTTGCAGTTTACTTGGCAAACTATTATTTAGAGGTCAGGGTTGGCCATCAAAAGGCATGTAAAGGATTGCTTATGATGGTGAAAAGTTAGAAATTGTGGTAGGGGCATACATCTAAGTGTTCTGTGATAAATATAAGTGACCTATAGAAAGGAAGGTAGTAGAGAGTTTGTTGTATTTACTGAAACAGAAAGTTCCCAAGACATTGTGTGTGTGTGTGTGTGTGTGTGTGTGTGTGTGTGTGTGGTTTAAACCTGAGAAAACCTTTCTGAGGTTTTTTTTTGGGGGGGGCTCTTTTTTTTTGGACTAGGGATTAAACTCAGGATCACTGACCCATATTCCCAGCCATTCCCTAACAATTCATTGTAATAATTATTTACATATTGTATTAACTATTTGTAAGTAATGTAGAGGTGATTTTTTAACTGTCCTGTGGGCACTGGAGAGATGGCTTAGCTGGTAATGGCTCATACTACTAAACCCGACATCCTGGATTTTATCCCAGGACTCGCATTGTTGGGGCAGAGAGCCAGCACCCCATGGAAGGGTACGCGTAGGTTTTACTACGTAATCTTACATAGAGACTTAAACATCCATAAATCTTTGGTGTCTCTATGGGGGAACCAACTGCACATAGATGCTGAGGGACACTTTTATAGATTCAGAAAAAGGATCATTAGGGTAACTATAAAACAAAAGTAATTTCTTCTGAATGTGGTATTAGATATGGGAGAAGGTGTGAAGATTTGCTAGACTTTTCCATTCTTTTTGTTTACACTGTTTAACTATGTAGATGTGTTTCTCAACTAAAGGAAATAGAAGTTGGAGAGATGGGTCAGAAGTTAAAAGCATGTGTTGCTCTTCTAGAGAACCTGGGTTCAGTCTCTAGCACCATGTTGGTTCCCAGCTTCCTGTAACTTCTCTGACACCTCCTCTGGCTTCCATTGGCATCTGTACTCACACACACACAAGCCCACGCGCAGGCACAGGCTACATATGTTTAAAAAGTAGACGAGGGTTGGTGGCTCACACCTTTAACCCCCGCACTCAGGAAGTAAAGACAGAATGATTTCAGTGAGTTACTGGTCGGGTATAGATCAGCCAGGGCTACATAGGGAGAATCTGACTAAAAAATATAGGAAAGATGATTTTAAGTTATTGTACCATTTCTGGAATATGATCAGTTTATTGTCATTTAATCATAATTTTATAATGAAATAATCTCTACAGTTCTGCCATCTTGTGGCCAATTATTGCCATTATGGTATTAGGGCAATTCTTACCAAGGTCCTTAAAATAAATACTCCTTTCCTATCAACAGATAATGATTACTGCACATTTAAGGGATGTTTTTTCAAAAGATAAAGTCAGCTTCTAGTTAACAGTACTAGTAGAGTAGAACCTACCACCAGTACTTACAAAGTTGATCCTTTGGCTTTAAAGGGTGTACTGTCAAGATTGTAAAGCAGAGAGTACAGGTCGTAATGGTCTTAATGTGCCAGGTGGCCTTCTTTCGCTGAAGCAGGCATCTGAGTAAAGGGCTGAGGGGGATTTACTTCTCCTTAGTTTTGGAAGTTTTGATCCATGCACAGCTAACTCTGTTTTTTCTCAGTCTTTGGTTGAGGTGGGTCTCCATGGTGGAGAGTACATGGTGGATCAAAGCTGTTCCTTATGATGAATAAAAAGCAGAGCGTGCCTGAGCTAGTAGACCCTGTCCTGTGCTCGGTGTCCCTCCACCGTGCCCCGCTGCACACTTACCACACCCACTGAGATGTTTGGGAAAGTGCCAGGGACCCTTTTGTCACCTGTTTTTCCCATCTCTTTTTGTTTACTGGCAGTCCTACAGTTGCTCAGATCAGAGACTTGGAGACATCCTTGATTCTCTTGCTTCCTGAAGCCATAAGATGAACATGAATGTTACCAGCTTAAATATGAAAAAATCCAGGCGATAAAATCCAAGGAAGCATGTTCATGTTAGTGCCTTGAGGATTGTTCAAAACTAGCAAATGTGTGGAAGGCAAGACATCAGAAAACACCCATATTTCCGGTGATAATAGCCATAAGGAGGAAAATGGGTTTCATCTAGTGCTATTTTTAGAAATATATTAAATACCTAAAATTGAAATTATTCTTTATATATATTTTTAACATATAAGCCTAATTCTAGTACAGTAAGACACATCTTTAACACCACTGCTCAGGTTTCAAGACTGTCTCAAAACAAAAACCAAAAACCCCCAAATCATATATAGGTAGCTACACAGTTATATATTATATGTATAATCCTATAGAAGCATACTTTTGAGAACTTCTTTAAGCCATTTAAAAAATTATTTATGTTTTTCAGGTATAAATAATAAAAGATTGTTATCCTTAATGTTTTCAAATTAGAAGCATTAAATGATAAAAAAAAGTTTTATATATTTCAAGGTTATTTTAATCATAATAATGCATAGAGTTTATTATTACTTAGCATGTGGATAACTGTTGAATTTAGCATTACCAAACATGTGGATACAATATTTAAATTACATATTTTTTTCCAGAAAAATCTTACTTTTTTTAGTGGTAATGCTCTTTGTGTTACCTGTTTATGTTTATCCTGGAGGAAAGGTCGTTTGTCGTCTCAGCTGTACACAGCCTGGAGGCTCTGTACCGCGGTCTGCACGAGCAGTTACCAGTCCTAAACTCTTACTCCAGCTTTAACTCAACATAGTGAGCATTTTTTAAGAACAAGTGCGTAGAATTCAAACATATTTGAGAGGATAGAGTATACCTTTCTATTATGTGATTGGCTTTACCTAATGTAGGGCTTCTTTTAATTCTCCCAACTCTCTTATATAGAGTAATTATTTGGTGTTCATGGCAGAACTATTCTGGTGGTTCGAAGTCGTGAAGCCTTCGTTTGTGCAGCCTCGTGTTGTCCGTCCACAAGGAGGTAATCTGTCTTGTCCTTTTAATGTAGAAAAATGGAAGGTTTGGCTGGAGAGATGGCTCAGCAGTTAAGAGCACTGACTGTTCTTCCAGAGGACCTGAGTTCAATTCCCAACAACCACATGGTGGCTCACAACCATCTGTAATAGCTCTGATGCCCTCTTCTGATATGTCTGAATGCAGTGACAGTGTGCTCATTTAAGTAAAATAAATCTTTAAAAAAGAAAAGAAGGTTTATACATTTCATCTGGTTTTGAGTTTTTATTGTTTGTTTTAAGACAGGTTTCTGTGTAACACCGGTTGTCCCGGAAGAAGCTCTGTAGACCAGGCTGGTCTCAAACTGGCAATCCACCTGCCTCTGCCTCCTGAGTGCAAGGATTAAAGTCATAAGCCACCATCACCCAGCTTATCTGGTTGTTTTTTTAGATAGAAGCTTATTATTATTTTAGATTCCAGCCATTATCCTTGATAAAAAATGTAATGTTTTAGTAATTAAAGCTCCAAATTCTTTGCAGGAAACAGAAGAAAACATAGCCCCTGCACTTGATATCTTATGGCTTGAGGCTTTCAGGATCAGCTGGGCGCCATCTTGCATCCGCCCCTTCACACCTTTTATTCTGATCTGCAGTTTTTATTTCTTACTGGATTCTTTGTTTTAAACGTCATGTTACCCAAACTCCACTTACATTAAGACTTGATTTTTCTTTTAAATAATGAAATGCTTTGTGGTTATATTTTTTAAACTAGTAGCCTTTGTTATTACAATATAATTATAATAAAAGTAATAAGAAATAAGAGGGCTTCTGCAAAAGTCCCCAGGAGTAAAGACAAAGGCTGGGAGCACAGCTCAGTGGCAGAGTGCCTGCCTAGCTTACATACAGTTCTGGGTTCAAACTTCATTACTTCCAGAAAGCAAAAGATAACATAAAAATAATTCCTTCGGGGTTTTTTTTTTTTTTTTAACAGAGCAAATGCTGTGTATAGCACACTAAAACTGCCTTTCATTTTAAAAATCGAACATATATTCCTACAGATGAAAATGATTCTATGTTTAGTGTTTCTTCTAAACTTAGAACTTTCTTCCAGCAAAAATTATGGGGCTAGTTCTTTCTACTACAGTGGCTACTATACCAAGCATAAAATGGGATCATTCCACCTCCCAGCTACTTAGCAGCTCTCCTTGCCTCCAGTTTCCTTGTTCTAACCACTGTAGTTAACACCTGCCTTCCCAGAGATATAAAGGAAGAAAAAAATCAGGAAGAAAGAGGAGGGGGTTGTAAAATAGCAAAAGAAACACATTTCACTTGGTGGGTATAATTTAAGTTTATAAAATATGCTGCCTTGGGCAACATGCTGGAAAATATGAAATAGTATTTATTTGGTCTAGCCTTAAGCAGATTTTGAAGAGTCAGATTATATCAAGAAATTCTTTTGGCCTTTGGGAAATTATTTTTAAGGGTACATTTATATTAGAGTTAAGAGAACTGGGGTGATTCTGGGGTCCTAGGCTTGATCCCCAGCCCAGGAAGAACAAGGTGGGTGGGGAGAGGAAGAAAAAAAAAAGAAGGGAAGGATGGGAAGGGAAGAAGACATGAGAAAATGTTACTCCATAACTAATAAGGGGAATAGAAAGGAAAGTTAAATGATGGCTTATGGCTCAGAATGTCTGCGGTAGTGTTAGAAATAAATTGACTATACAGTTTTGAAGTTTGATCTTTTATTCTAGCTGAGCCTGCAAAAGACGTGCCATCGGTTCCTGTCTTAAATGCTGCCAAAAGAAATGTCCTGGATAGTTCATCCAGTTCTGACTTCACCTCCAGGTAGTCCACAGTGACTTCACTATTTCCATGTTATTTACTAATGAAATCAAATAATATTTTGGCATTAAAAAAAGTTTTAAAATTTTATAGTTAGATTTGCAAATTAACTTACAAGTAGCTTATGCTACTAAGGCCTATTTTAAATATCGAAATTTCTACTGAAATGAATGTTTCATAAATAGGTTTTTAATGAACCAACACTGAAAAGCAGGAGATAATAATCTAAGTTCCAAATAAGGAACCTAAAGTTAAACTTTGCTGCTGCATTATTCCTGTATTTGAGAAGTATTTAATATTCAATTATTAATATTGAAAAAATATCTAATAGCTGACTCTTGGGCCTCAGGGAGCTTTTAAGATTATATGTGGATCGTTTCATTTTAAGCACATTTACTGGTGTCCGCGGCACCTGTGGGAGTCAGATGACCGCTATAGGAGTCAGTTCTCCCCTGTGATGGAGTCCGGAGTAAATCCAGGCTGTCAAGCCGGACAAATCCCTTTCCTCTGAGCTAGCTTGCTGGCCCTGGATTTGTAAATTTCCTATTATTAAAAAAATCTTTGAAACAGGTTTTGCCCACTTCTGTTTGTTGCTGTGATAAAACAGCATTCCTGTATTGCCCACCTTCTATCAGCAGTGACCAGTGAAGCTTGAAGAGTGGCTCATTCAGTCCTGATTGGATAAGGATCCTGAATGCACAACAGTCTCCCCATCTCTGGCCGTGGAAAAATATAGCTTAGTTCCTGTGGAGACTCATCCCTTCTACTTAGATACCCTAGTGGCTATTGTCTCTCTCTTTTCTAGGAGAACCCCAATACCCAGGTAGATTCCAAACCTCTCCCTTGAGGAGCTCCTGACTACTGCCATCCTAGGCTCCTAGGCCCTCTAATGTCTGTAAGTCTCCACATGATCCTTTGTAGAACTTTGAGGAAGGATTTGATTAATTTCTCCTCTCCCTGGGAATAATTTGGTCACATCTACAGGTATTACTATTCCTAAAATAAAGGTCTTATGAATAAAAAGGAGGCAGTCCTAGCAAAAGATGGGCCCAGCCACTCTCCCATCGACTTGGCTCCTACTTGATTCTAGAGTATCACAAGATCAAAATCCTCTGCAAGTTTGAAATGAAACAGTTAACCAGCTTTTATGTAATGGTAGCCATTTGGGGAAGAAGAAAAGAACGAACACAATTTACGGGTATTCAAGATTACCCTCTGGTCACAGAGCTAAGAAAGCACATAAGCTATGGAATGTCTCAGAAGGCGGGCCATCACAGCCGTGCTTGGCAACTGTGTGTGCTCGGTGATAGGCCTGACAGTGCATGTAGATAGACTGAGAAGCTGCACACAGTTGGGAGAAAGAGTCAGAGACCCCAGGTTGGGACAGAGGCAGCTCTTCAGTGCGGCTGCATTCTAGAGAAAGCTCATTGAGAGTTTTCATCAGTGGTAAGGCGCAGCTTTGAGAGTGCCCTCGGAGTCTGCAGTCATCGTGTTCAGTCTCCGTTTGCATGAGCTGAAAAGCAGTCTGAGTACGTGAGCTACTGAAGCTACTGCCTCTTATCCCTGGTTTCCATCAGTGGGGATAAGGATGTATACTCCGCTTGATATCAGCTAAACATGGTGGCTTAGGACTTAAAGGAGGACTAAACGTGTATCTTGACCTGGACAGCTATCACTATTACTTGAAAGCAAACTCGTCAGCTTCCTTGGACTGAGTGCAGTAGGGCAGAGTTAGGTCAGAACAGGAAAGGTCCACAGACACATGCTGTGCTGAAAGGTGGTCAGGGTCATCTCTGAGCTTATTGTACAGAAAGTGTTGGGGATTCAAATTCCCCCCCAAATACTGCAAATTAATGTTTTTCTTTTTTTAAAATTCCCATTGTTTATAAAAAAAAAAAAGATATGTGTGGGGGAGGTGTAAAAGAGAGAAAGAGAATTTATTATATATATTATGTGGTACATTGGGAAGGAGCTATATTTACAGTCTCATCATTTGCCTTTTAGATATACACGTCCCCAGACTCATTCTTCAGCCTCAGGTAATGTATTTGACAAGGCCTATTGAGGCTAACTTGGAAATCAGTGAGAATAAATATAAATATCTAGTCTTTTTTTCCAAAAAGTATCTATTATATATGTGATAGGTGATCTATAGCTCCATGCCTGCCTTTTTTCCTTTTTTGCGGTATTGTGGGCTAAACCAAAAACTTTGTGTTTCATGTGCTAGGCAACTGCAGTACCGGTGAGCTGTGTCCCTAGTCCCTGTACTTGCTTTTGTTTTGTTCTAGAGACAAGGTCTCACATAGCCCAGACTGGCCTTAAACTCCTTATGTAGCCAGAGTTGACTGAACCTCTGATGTTCTGTATTGCTTTGTAAGTGCTGGGAGTACAGGCATGTGCCACCAGGCCCAGCTAACAGAGCTGTGCTACCATGCCCTGTTTGTATTTTTCTTTAGGTTTCTTTGTGGTACCCAAGCTAGTCTTAAACTACTAACCCCCCCCTGCCCCAATTTCCCAAGTACTGGTATTACTGCCTTGTGCCACTACACTTAGTGTATGTGTGTTTGTTAATAAATAAAATTCTTGGGGCTCAGAGGTTAAGAGTACTGTCTGCTCTTCGAGAGGTCCTGAGTTCAATTACCAGAAACCACATGGTGGACCACAACCATCTGTAATGAGATCTGGTGCCCTCTTCTGGCCTGCAGACATTCATACAGGTAGAATACTGCATACATAATAAATAAAAATTAAAATTCTTTATATGTATATACTTATTATGGCAAGAAGGTAGTTTACTGGAGGTTAAATGCAGAGCCTCTCTTGCTAGTCAAGTGTTAGCTATAAATTACGTATTTCTCCCTTAAACTTAAAAAAAAAAGGAATTATGTTTGTGTTGTTGCTACTGTAGCGCCACCTTTCAGTGCCATGAATGAACTCTCAAATATGTCAAATATATGAGTTTTCCTTTTTTGCATTTGAAGGAGGAATTAGAAGGTCTTCATCGATGTCTTATGTTGATGGTTTCATAGGAACATGGCCTAAGGAGAAAAGGTAAAAACAAAGTTATTCTTGGTATAGTCATGTTACCAAAAAATGCCAGTTTATCTCCTCTGCTCTGTTGTAGTTAGTCAGCTTGTCAATGCAAGGTTTCAGCTAGGACCTAACTTAGAAAAGGACAGATGGGGATCATAGAGGTGAGGGGGTTGAACGGAATGGAGGCAAAGCAGCCCAGGATCACTGTGGTCAGCTCAGCAAGGCGTGAAGAGTAAAGGGAGGGCGCGGGCGTCCCAACTGCTAATGCTGTGTTTAAAGTCATCTCTTTCCTGCAGTTTCTTAAACATTTTGTCTTCATGTCTTTTTTAGAACATCAGTACATGGCGTTTCGTTTGACATTTCTTTTGATAAAGAAGACAATGCACAGAGCTCCACTCCAAACCGGGGAATCATCCGGTCTGTTAGTAATGAAGGGCTCTCTCTCAACAACAGCCGTGCATCCAAACACATTAGGAAAAATTTGTCCTTCAAGCCGGTGAATGGAGAAGAGGAGGAGAGCATTGAAGAGGAGCTCCATGCCGACCCTCACGGTGACCTCAGGTCTTACGTGCCTCTCAGCACAAGTGAACTAAACTCTAATGAGAATACTCACTACAAGCTTCCAAATGGAGCTTTACAAAATAGAGTGCTTCTAGATGAGTTTGGGAATCAGATAGAAACCCCAAGCATTGAGGAAGCGTTGCAGATAATCCACGATACTGAAAAACCTCCTCATACACCACGGCCAGATCAGATCGCTAATGGCTTCTTTCTTCATGGTCAAGATCTGAGTATCCTGAATTCAAATATCAAGCTAAACCAGTCCAGTCCTGAAAACATGACTGACACGAAAGGCACCTTGAGCCCCATAACGGACACGACAGAAGTCGACACCGGGATTCATGTTCCTTCAGAAGACATTCCAGAAACCATGGACGAAGATTCTTCCTTGAGAGATTATACTGTTAGCTTAGACTCCGACATGGATGATGCGTCTAAGTTTCTACAGGACTATGATATAAGAGCCAGCAACCCCAGAGAAGCCCTGAGCCCTTGCCCAAGTACCATCAGCACCAAGTCTCAGCCCGGGAGCAGTGCCTCCTCCAGCTCTGGGGTGAAGATGACCAGCTTTGCTGAGCAGAAGTTCAGGAAGCTGAATCACACCGATGGCAAGAGCAGCGGGAGCAGCTCGCAAAAGACGACGCCCGAAGGCTCAGAGCTGAACATTCCTCACGTAGTCTCTTGGGCTCAAATTCCAGAAGAAGCGGGTGTTGCCCAAGGTCGGGACACTACACAGCTGTTGGCTTCTGAAATGGTGCACCTTAGGATGAGACTAGAGGAAAAGAGGCGTGCTATAGAGGCCCAGAAGAAGAAGATGGAAGCTGCTTTTACCAAGCAGAGGCAGAAGATGGGAAGGACAGCGTTCCTAACTGTCGTGAAGAAGAAAGGGGACGGGATTTCCCCTCTGCGAGAGGAAGCCGCAGGTGCGGAAGACGAGAAAGTGTATACTGACCGAGCAAAAGAAAAGGAGCCACAGAAAATGGATGGACAGAGGAGCAAGTCTCTAGCAGACATAAAAGAAAGCATGGAGCATCCTCCCAGCAGATGGCTGAAGTCTCCAACCACGCCTGTTGATCCCGAGAAGCAGTGGAACCTGACAAGCCCTCCAGAAGAGACTTTAAATGAAGGAGAAATTTTAGAGTATACAAAGTCCATTGAAAAGCTAAATTCATCCCTGCACTTTCTACAACAAGAAATGCAGCGCTTGTCCCTTCAGCAGGAGATGTTAATGCAGATGCGGGAGCAGCAGTCTTGGGTGATTTCACCTCCGCAACCCTCTCCACAGAAGCAGATCCGCGATTTTAAACCTAGACAGGCAGGCCTGTCATCAGCTGCTGCACCGTTCTCTTCAGACTCCCCACGCCCCACGCACCCATCTCCACAGTCTTCTGCCAGGAAGAGCGCATCTTTTTCTGTTAAAAATCAAAGGACTCCAAGGCCAAATGAATTAAAAATAACTCCTTTGAATCGCACCTTGACACCTCCTCGGTCTGTGGATAGTCTTCCTCGGCTAAGGAGGTTTTCCCCGAGTCAGGTTCCCATCCAGACACGGTCATTCGTGTGTTTCGGTGATGATGGAGAGCCCCAGAAAGAGCCCAAGCCGAAAGAGGGGGTTCAAAAGGAGCCCTCAGAGTGCAAAGCGACTTTGGGAGCTTGTGATCGTAATCCTGGGGAGAAGGAGATTAAACCTGTTGAATCAACAGTGTCTGAGGTGTTGTCCCAGCCCATCACAGAGACTGTGTGTGTGACACCAAATGAGGACCAACTGAGTCAGCCCACAGAGCCACCTCCTAAACCCGCTTTCCCACCTACTGCTCCTAAAAATGTCAATCTGATTGAAGTTTCTCTGTCAGATTTAAAACCCCCTGAGAAGGCTGATGTGTCTGTTGAGAAGGTGGATGGAGAGAGTGATAAGGAGCAGTTTGAAGATGACCAGAAAGTGTGCTGCGGCTTCTTCTTTAAGGTAATGCTAATGACACTTAGAGCGTCCTCCTGGGATGGCCCCGTATGTTTTCTGAGTTGATACATTTACTTCTTCAGTGACAAGACAGCTGTATTCCTGAAATGTCTGGGCAAACCAGGCCTTGGACTGTGGAAATGCTAAGGCACACTGGCTCCTGCAACCATAGTCCAGTGTGGACGTAGAGCTGCACTCATCCACCACAGTCATGGCGCGCGCGCGCGCGTTTAAATCATTGCATGGTTCCCCACCACCCGTTCTCACTTTATTGGTGCTCTTTTAGGAATTCATCTCTTTCCAATTGGTAAAAAAAGCACTCAAATTGCATTGTATTTAAATATATGTCAAGGTTTTAACATTTTTTATCAACTTAAGTTTTACAGACTTTTTATCTCCTTGAGTTTTACAGACTTATCAGGTAGGATCTTATAAAGTAAAATGTTTTTTAAAGGGTGCAGTAGTTTTGATCTTATCATTAAGATACAGTTTCTCTTTTTCTGCAATTCTGGGAACCAAAGCCAATGCTTTGCATACTGAACAGAGCTCTGCCAGTAGCTATACTGTCCACCCCTGAAAAAGCTCTAAAAACCGTTTTTAAAAAGCTGTATACATGGCCTCTGGGCTGTGGGCTTAGCTGCTCCTGCTCTGCATCGCGGGCCGCAGTTTGCTTTTCTATAATAGATGTTTCAGATTTATGGTTGGTAAGGCTCTAAAACCAGGTGATCGCTAATCCTATGTTGGAACAGAGTAGGAATATCCATTTTAATCTTCCTATCGCTGTTAGATTACCGTAGTTAAACAGTAAGAGTGGCAGAGCTTTGACAGTAGTCCTCCCTGATGGTGAAGATCTTAGGCTTTATACAGAAACTATTTATATAGAAATAGAGTAAATCTTTTCTTCTCCTCCATTATCCAGTCACCACATGGAAGAGTATGTTTTCACAGAGCTTGCGCTGTTCACACTTGTTCCCTTTGATTCAGCGACTGTTGCCTCTGGTCTGGAAAAGATGCTCAAAGTAGATTTACTACTAAGTAAAAGTGCACTGACCGGCCACAGCTGAGACCTTACGATAGGTGACACGTGCAGCAGCGGGGGACAAGCACCCTGCTGTTGAGACAGTGCGGTTTGCTTGTTCTACTGTGATTTACTTTAAATTTTATCTCAGGATGCTTTTGCCCCTTAGGCCTCGCTCAGCATTTAGTCATGTAAGTCATGGTTTGTTAATCATGTTGAATTATTGATTTTTAGTAGATGACTACTAACACATAATCAAAATTTTAAGTGCAGGTTTAGAGACCTTTGCTGCCATTTTTCCTTGCCCAGAAAGGAAACGGGGCTGGGGGATGGGGGGGACAGAGCACCCTCAATGTAAGCTGTAAGATGTAAGCATCCATCCATGTCTGCATTCGTTTTCCATCCTGTTGATGCCATCTCCTGGACATGGGCATAATTTCTTACATGGGTCCCCAGCCTCTACCCATGCCATCCTGTTCTTCATGCTGCTGTCTCCATGAGCCTGGCTCCACTGGAGACACCTTGTTTATATTAAATATGGTTGGTTCTGAATAGTGAACCTATGTCCTCCAGCATTCTGGGAAAGTGTTTATAAAGTTCAAACCTTATCACAACTCAGGGACTTGAGCAGAATAACCCAGACCTGCTTGTTTAAACTCTTCTTATAGCGTCTAGACGGTTCATGCTTCCTTGATTACTTAGCTTTCTTCACCGTGTACCTCTATGGGGTCCTGAGTATACTGACATTATACTTAGGAGCCGTAGGTTTTAGTTACCCTGCTTTTCTTTTCTTTTTCACTTAGACTGTGAACACGCAGGGACACTGGTTCTTTTTACCCAAAGCATAGAGTAGTATGTATGGTTGGTTAGCTAGATGCAGAAATGCATGTTTAAGCTGATGGGTTTGATGTATCTTCAGACTTTTTCTGTTCACCATAAAATCTGTCTCTGGGCTCCCAGGCAAAAAGGAGACAAAAGTCCCTCTTCCCTGTGTGATCTGGAACCTGTAATGTCCAGCACATAATGCAAATGCATTAGTCACTGAAACGTAAGCATTCTCAAGAATCATTAAGACAGTGAATCAGTTCTACAACTTGTAGAACTTGCTTGAATTGTAAGTACTGCACCCTAGAGGCCTTCTGGGAACTGACTGCCCTCAGTCAGTCCAGGAGGATTACAAATCCTGACCAACTCCGAGAATGACAGAATTTCAGAAAAGGAAATTATGCCAAACTCTTCTTCCAAGTGACCTATCAGTCAAACTGTCAGTGCCTCAGCTGAGGAAAAAAAAAAAAAAACTAAGCTGGAGACAAGCCCATGTGACATTTATGTGAAATGACATTTAGTGGCAAGTTTTGGAATGCTTTTTATCTGATTTTTCATTATAATCCAAATGTGATTTTGTAAATGGGAGCCAAACTCTGCTACTCTAGGTTTTTTGCTAGGGTGAAAACAAGTTATTTGGGGGCCAGTGCGATGATTCAGTGGGGAAGACGCTTGCTGTCAAGTCTGGCAGTCTGAGTTTGATCCCCGGAACCAACATTGTAGATGAAGAGAACCAGCCTTTGCTAAGCTGTCTTCTGACTTCCTGTGGGTGCCATGGCGTGAGTGCATGTGCACAAGGGCACAGACTGTTAAGGTGTGCAAACAGTGTTTTCAGGCCCTGAGGTGGCCCGCCAGGTAAAGGCTGTTAACACCAAGCCTGATGACCTGAGGTCAGCCCCTGAGAGACACACAGTGAAGGAGAGAACAGACTCCTGCACGTTCCCGCCAACCTCCACACCTGCACAAACTAAAACAGAATAAGAAGCACTTGTTTCTTTTTCCTTTTGATGGCCATTAAGTTTAAGGGTTCCTTACATTTTGTGAATCATGTCCACATTTGGTAGGGTTGCAGTTAGTTCAGGTTTTCAGAGAAACTAGTAACTAAGATGTGGCTATGATAAATGAAAATATTAGACTCTAAATGTTTGCTCGGGTTGTTCTTAGGACGATCAGAAGGCAGAAAATGATATGGCGATGAAACGGGCAGCTTTGCTGGAGAAACGGCTGAGAAGGGAGAAGGAGACACAGCTTCGGAAGCAGCAGCTGGAGGCAGAAATGGAGCACAAGAAAGAGGAGACGAGGTGAGGCAGCGCCGGCGAAGCACCTGAGTAACCGCCATCTTCAGGAATGGTGGGGCGTGAAAAGCAGCAGCGAGACCATTGTTGACTGTGGGTGGTTTTAGACGTTCAAATTATTCATTTTGCTTGTCAGAGTAAAGGAGTATTAACTTTAAAAATTAATACTAATGTTTAAAAACCATTAACTTAAGTAACTTCACTGAGAAACACACACTATGACTAAAATTTTAAATTTTCTCAAGGACATTTTAAGCCAATTATGTTTTCCCCAAGGTTCTGAAATATTTTCCTCCCATCAAACATGGTAACTCTTTCCAGTGTCATTTGTATTTGGTATACAAAATGATCAAGTCAGCCATTTGGTTTCTTAGACGGAAAACTGAAGAAGAACGTCAGAAGAAAGAGGACGAGCGCGCGCGGAGAGAGTTCATCAGGCAGGAGTACATGAGGCGGAAGCAGCTGAAGCTCATGGAGGACATGGACACAGTCATCAAGCCTCGGCCGCAGGGCGCGAAACAGAAGAAACCGCGGCCAAAATCTATTCACAGAGATCACATTGAATCTCCCAAAACACCAGTCAAAGGCCCTCCAGGTAACACCAGTTACTTATGAGGAGGTCTGTTCATAAACACCAGCTTGGTTTGTTGTACTAACTTGACAGTGCTTTGGGAATACTAAATTGGATCCATAGTTTGATATGATGCATGGTCTTATTTGGAAAACCAAAATAAACAAAGGAAATTTGTATTTAATCCAGGTGCATTGTGTGTGCATGCATATATCCAGTAAGTAGGTCAAGTGTGAATGCTAAATGACTGCAGATGTAATGAGCTTCCCCCGAAGACAAGGTCTCATACAGCTTAGGCTAACCTCAGACTCACTGTATAGCCAAGGATAACCCTGAACTTCTGATCTTCCTGCCTCTGCTCATAAGTGCTGGAATTACAGGCATATACTGCCGCCCCCTTTCTAATGCAGCATGGGGATTGAACCCAGGACTTTGTGCTTGATGGGCAAGTAGTATTCATGCAACTACACTGTTCCCAAGGCATTAACTACTGCTGAAAAACATAAATTGAGGGTAAATGTCATGTGCATGCAAGGTATAAGAAACATTCCTGTACTTTGGTTATCACTGTTCTAGAGGACCTTACATGCGAGGTCTAAGAGTTGTGCCACTGACTATTTCCTTAAACATTGTTATCTGGCCACTAAAGAAAATCAGGTCAAGATTTCAAAAGTTCCCCTTTAAAATACATATAGTCAAAAATCCAAAATTATAATTTCTTGGAGTTGAAAAATTCAATATACATAATTTTTAGCCATTTTATTTAATGTAATACCATGGGAAATTTCTGAGAATTTCTACAGTTAGAGCTGAAGATAAAAAGGTAGAGTCTTGCCTAATATCCTTGAGGCTCTAGATTTTATCCCTACGGAGGGGTAACCTAAAGTTGACCAGGCAGTGAAGCTTGTGTGCGTGCCCTTCAGCCCAGGCCGGCCTCCAGCTGGCAGCTCCGCCTCTGGACTCCAGAGCCTGAGGCTGTAGCCGGGAGCCTGGTTTGATGAGACTCTTCTATTCATAGTATTAGCCCATGTGCTGAGGAGATGCCTGGGACTGGCCTGATAACTCAGGGGCTTGGAGCACTTGCTGGGGTTCAGTTCCCAGCACTCACGTAATAGTTCACAACTAGTGTTCATAATTTCAGGGGGTCCAGCACCGTCTTCTAGCCTCTGTGGACCCCAGGTATACAGGCACTACATATACATACATGCAGGCAAAAATTCATGTAAATAAAAATCAAAACTAAAAATCATTGGAAGAAGTTTATAAGCTAATTTTGCCTGAAGGAATTAGATATTGCAAAATATATGTTTGTTTCTTGAAAAAAAACCTGGTCAGGGTGTCAGGTCTCCTGACTGACCACTTTACTTTTGAAACAGCACATTAGTTTTATTGTTGCCTTAAACTTGATTCTTAGTTAAAGTTGTGGATATATGCATGCAACATACTGTGTGCTTAGATTCAAAGTAAAGAAAAAAAAAAAAAAAGAAATGACGAAAGTCCAATTGTCATTGCTGGTGTTATCTAATGAACAGACTCTTCTAGTTTCTTCTTTTACATTTCCAATTTTGTTTTTGTTCAGGATCACGAATTTACCGTGTTTTTTCAGTCTCTAGCCTCTCTTTGGCATCGCTGAACACAGGTGATAACGAGAGTGTTCATTCAGGCAAGAGGACGCCAAGGTAAGCCCAGAGCTTTTGAATGTCTTTCACGGGAAAGAATGTGGTACTTGCAATTACATACAAAATATAAATAAAAATTTATTTTATATTTTATAATAAGTGAAGCATCACAAATTTTTAGCTTTGCTACTTTAAGACTGTCTGTTAAAATGATATGATGCGGGGCCACTAAGATGGCTCAGGAGGAGACGGCATCTGCTGCCATGCCTGATGACCTGAGTTTAGTCCCGGGGACCCACGTGGTGAAAGAGAAGTGACTTCAGCAAGTTACCCTCAAACCTTCTGCATGACATTGTATTCACATGCACACACAAGCACGCACGCACACACACACACTATATTGTATATAATACATATAATATAGTTATAATTATATAGTTTATATAATTATATAGATACATAATAATATATAGTTATAATAAATGGTCTACTTAATTTTCAGTGCTCTTTTAGAATTTGAATGATTAAATAATAGAGAAAAATAAAAGGTATCATCTTATTGAAGACAATGACATTAGAATAAGTCCAGAGTCACTTGCTTATTTGAATGTAACATTTTGGAGCGTTTGTATCTAACTCACAGATATAAGGACCCATGTACCCTTTCTCTAGCATATAGACTTGAAAGATTAGTGTCACCTTGAATTAGAAGACCCATATCAAAAAAAGAGTGCTTCTGGGGCCCAGGAGCTCAGACTGGACACGGTCGCAGCACTCTGGTGCTGGTCGCCAGTTCTCATATGGAAGCAGTTCTTGCCAACAGATCCTTACAGTGTGCCTCCTACGGCACCACCTCATTCCTAAAGCTCTGGGTTGCTTTGGTTGATACTATCACATGCATCCACAGGAGCTCAAAGATGCTTTTCCCTGAAACATAAAATGTAAGATATTCGTTGTTTAGGTCAGAGTCTGTAGAAGGCTTCTTATCTCCAAGTCGTTGTGGCAGTCGGAATGGCGAGAAAGACTGGGAAAACGCATCCACAACTTCTTCAGTGGCCTCTGGAACAGAATACACAGGTTAGTGTGAACATTTCAGGGGAATCTTCTCATTTACCTCATTAACGAGAACAGGCATAGGGTGTGGTACAGGTGTTACAGGTTCACCTTGCATCACACACGCAAGCGTGTGGTACAGTAAGGGAAGGAAGGGGTCATTCTGAGATGCAAGCCCTTCAGGGATGCCACTGCACTGAAGGAGGCAGTGACTCACTTACCGGTGAGTGAGGTAGGTTTCTAAATAAAACAAAGATGGAACTTATATGCCATCTGCCCATATTACTGGCCATTTCTGTGTGCTCATTTGGGCTCAAAGAAACCTTAGAGAAGTTTCATCAACAAAATGTTGTTTCTCATAACTGTGTGAAGGAGATTCTATTCCATAAGGACTTCATAACTCTCCCTAACATCAAGACTTCAGTTATAACCAGTCTAGGGAACTTAATGAGACTCTGTCTCAAAATAAAAAAAAGTAAAGTTTACTGGTGAAGTGTTTGCATAATTTGCATGAGGGGCTGAGTTTAATGATAATAATAATATCAAGGAAACCTGAAGGAAGGATCTAGAAGGTGTCATCCTTACTGTTCCTGTTCCCTCCAGCTCCTCTTCCAGCCTCTGTGGGTGGGCAGCACTGACCAAAGCCAGACTAGAGACTAGAAAGTGAGTACAGCCAAAGACACGCAGCAGAGGTGATGTGAGGAGACGGGGCACCTGTGCACCCTGAAGGACCAGGGAAGAAACGAGGTGGGGACAGCAGGAGGAGGGATGGTCCCGTGCCTGGGATTTTGCAGAGTTGGAGGCCTCCCCACACCCTCAGTAGCCAAGACCCAGTTAGAAACTATTTGCTTTCTGCCTTCCCCTCCCCCTCTTTATTCTTTAGCTGTTTGGTACAACTTCCTATGGTCAAACTGACAGTCTCTCTCTCTCTCTCTCTCTCTCTCTCTCTCTCTCTCTCTCTCTCTCTATCTATCTATCTATTTTATTTCATGTGTATGACTGTTTTACCCATGTGCATGTCTGCTCTCCACTTGCACACCTGGTGTCTTTATCAGGAAGATATCAGATCCTCTGGGGCTAGATAGAGTTAGAGATGGTTCTGAGCCACTGTGTGGGTGCTAGGAATCAAACCCAGGTACTGTGGAAGAGGAAGCAGCCAGTGCCACCCCTCCAGCCCCAGTCTGACAGTGTTTAGTGTGAGATTGGACAATATTTCCATGTTGCTCCCTCTGCCTTTGTAAAATTGAGCAGTCTGAACAACCTGGGGGGAAAAAATGTTTTTTCTTCATTTTTGTGTGCACATGCAGAACCAGAAGACAACCTGTATGTGTGGTAGTGCTGCCTTTGGATTTTTAAACAGGGTCTTGCTATGGACCCCTGGCTAGATTTGAACTACCTGTTTTCTGAATACTGGTATTAAAGGTATATGCCACCACATCCAGCTGTGTGTTTTTGAAACAGAGTTTCATTTGCCTGTCTCCACCTCACCAATACTTTTTCTTTTAATATAGTGTGGGTTCTGGGGAGTTGAACTGCTTGTGCTTGCAAGAAAAACGCTGACTGACTGTTCTGTCTCCCAAGACTACCTTCTGACATTTTTACAAGCTAAAGCCAAGTATGGTAGCTTTTAACTGTAACCCAAAGAGGGTGGCCATGAGTTTGAGGCCAGCCTGGACTGCATAGTTATTTTCAGCCTAGACTTAAAGTATTGTGAGTCAGTCTCAAGAAAACTAAACTAAGAATTACTCTTGGGCCCTTTATACTTTAAGCTTACCACTAAGTAATCTAGCCAGACTGGGAACATTAAGAAGACAGTGTAACAGTTACAAGCAATATCTTATTTCTAACACTGCCTTCATGAGACAGCATCAAAAAAAAAAAAAAAAAACAAAACCAAAACCCATGAGAGCATCCTCCAAATGTGTCCTGTGTAAATAAAACCATGTCGTGGCTGGAGTGTAGCCACACCATAAGAGCTGGACATGGTGGTATGCGCCTTTAACCCCAGTACTAGGGAGGTAGAGGCAGGCAACTCTGTGTTTGAGGCCAGCCTGGTTGAGCTGGGGAATTTCAGGACCGCCAAGGCTGTTCGCCCAGAAGCAGCTTCCAGTCAGAGCTCAGCTCTCACTTGGAGCGTCAGCAGTGTGGCAGTTCCATCATGGAAATCTGATAGTGTTTCTGTCTTGGAAATGTTATTTCTATAACTGTTGTAAATGTTTCCTGCAGGACCAAAGCTTTATAAGGAACCTAGTGCAAAATCCAATAAACACATAATACAGAATGCTTTAGCTCATTGCTGTTTGGCTGGAAAAGTAAATGAAGGTCAGAAGAAAAAAATATTAGAGGTAAGCATGTTCCCATGAAATTTAAATTTAGGAGCATTTCCAAACTTCAGGAGTCTTCTGTATGGATGGGTGAAGGGGAAATGCTGTGACAGACGGCTAGAGTTCGGGCAGCATGAGAGGGTCTACAGTGATGTGTAGTAGTGCTAGATGGAGTTACTCTACTCTCGGAGTTTTAGAAGACTTACAGGTTTAATTAAACTCCACGGAGAGACTTGAAAATGTGTTGGTAATGTCCGGTGGTCGAGCTCCTACTTAACATGTGTAGGCGGTCCCTGGTACTGCCACAATACTATTAGGACGTTTGGTTTTAGACTAAGTTATAAGTTTTAACCAAGAAATATTAACAAGTGTGTAAACGTTCAGGAACATGTTACAGCTTCATTGTTATCTTGTTTTTGTTTTCTGTTCTAAAGGAAATGGAGAAGTCGGATGCCAACAACTTCCTAATCCTGTTCCGGGATTCAGGCTGCCAGTTCAGGTCTCTGTATACTTACTGCCCAGAAACTGAAGAAATCAATAAACTGACTGGGATAGGTCCTAAATCTATCACTAAAAAGATGATTGAGGGACTTTACAAGTACAATTCTGACAGAAAACAGTTTAGCCACATACCTGCTAAAACGTTATCTGCTAGTGTGGATGCCATTACCATTCACAGCCACTTATGGCAGACCAAAAGACCAGTAACACCCAAAAAACTCTTACCTACTAAAGCATAGGCGGCAGGAGATGCTTGCTTCAGAACCTTTGTGGTAAATTTGTACTTCGTCTTTCCTGCCTATAGAAAATCTTTCTAATTGCCAACAAGATTTTTATCAATTAAAACTGGACCTTAACTCTGTTGTTGTGAACAACTGGAATGTAATCACAGTGTTTGGAGTGCAGAAGATTCTTATAGGTGATAAGTCCACGTGATGAAGGAAATGTTTTGATTCACAAGCGGAGGTTTGTGTGTGGCCAGGCTCACCTGCCTGTGCTAGAGAACTTGAAGCACTGAGTCTCATGGACACGGTGGGGCATGGGCTTGAGGTGCGGCTAGATGACAATTATGTGTTGTATTTGTTTTAACCCTGTACTGTGTGCACATCTTTAGATGGTTTTGTTGTTGTTGTCCCTGCTCTCTCTCCTCCTGGGGGTTATTCTAAGCTGCCTTTGTGTTTGTTCTATGTGGAGATCATGAAAGTAGAAAGTTCCCATTGAGAAGTAACTCACAGCATTCATACGATGTTCAGAGAAACACTAGTGTTCGTTTTACAGTAGCCCTCGTGTTCTGATGGTGTTACAGCATTTACAAGAATCCTTCAAGTATTTACCTTCTGTATTTATTATTCACACAAGTATTAACATTTCTCTATTAGTTAGGAGGCGTTGTAAAAGCTGCTACTGGGTTCCCTGCAGGCCATCCAAGCTAGCCCAGAGTATCCTGTAAGAAGCTGCTGATGAAATCAGTGCCGTGTCTACACCACTTCTGGCCAACTCAGAATAAATTAGATTGTACTTCTAACAACAACAACAACAAAATACCACTTTCTGTTTCTTTATAAGTACGTGACTTTATAAGTTGGCAGAAGTGGGTGACACCTGAGTGTTACCTTTCAGTATGAAATTCAGGCTTCCTGGGCAGCTCAGGAGGCCTTTATATTTATAACCGATAGGGAAATTATATTTAGAATTTTTAAACATGCACAAAGGGCTACATTTTGATTTGAAAGTAGCTTCATGTTATTTTACTTATACTGAGTTTTCTTTCTTTTTATTCCTTTTCCAGTGGAACAGCTTAGATTAAGGACACACTTGAAATCTCCTCTATACGATCTTTCTTCTTTAGCAAGCATACCAGAGGGTTAGTTGGGGAAAAACTTCATTCTCAGGAAAAGACTTGAATGATTGATTGTGTGGCCCTTTTATGTTTCAGTGTTGTGGCGACCGTGTACACTAGTGGGGAAGACATTGTTTATAAGTGAGAGAGTAGTTTGTTTTCTTTCATGGGATATATAGAGATGAAATATGTACATTTCTCTAATTAAGTTCTTTAGAGAGGGAACTCATGTCTCATGTGATGTATTTACTTATTTAAAAAGAAGAATGGAGTGGGAAGTCCCTGAGCTGTACTTTTCTATTATAAAGCCTTTAGGGGTCAGTGCGTCTGGGTTTTCAACATTTCCTCAAATGCTGTCAATATTTTACTGTAATTTATGTTCTTATATTATGTATATTTGTTAAAACTGTAAAAAAATTTTCACAGATTTTTTTCCAATACCTGTGCAAAATGTATGTGTAGCTCAAAACTATTTGTGATCTACTGCTTGCATGTGAGAGACCAGGATATGTAACTCTTATATTTTAAATGTATACATACTGTGTATATATAAATATTAAAAATGGGGAATTTCACATTTTACCTTTCAGACACCAATTTTTATCACAATTAGAAGGAAATGGGCAAAGACATTCTTAGGATAAGACTAGTTTAAAAGTTAAAAACAAACTTACTCAAAACAAAGTGAATTATAGACAAAGGAATTTAATAAGCATTTTCTATTACTAACCAAGGTCTTTTCCCTACCAAAGTGGTCTCCTTGCTGTCACCTGAGTATTGAATAAAGGAAAATCAGATGCAGGACCCTGACAGGACTCTGAGCACTGGCCTGCCTATCTCCGTTCCTACGTCTGTAAATCCAGCCAAGAGAATATGCAACCGAGTGGCATGTCTAGTGTCCAAAGGTGTGATGTGAATATTGCCACAAAGTCCACTGCTCTCAGTATAAGATTTTACTTTATTAATGCAAGAAGAATACAGATATATTTCTTTAGTTTGCAGATTTTTTTTTATTATGGTGCAGCTTTTTAAATTATGTTTTAAAATTATACAAATGAAAATATGCCATTCCATAAAGTTTGGAGATTTCCATCAACCTTACTGAAACACAAGTGTTGTCATCGTTGGAGGTCAAATTACCATGGTAACTACTCAGTTAAATTTGCCAAATCCTTGTCATGGTAACCAGTGTGGCCTGTCAACTTCTGCGACTTACCACAACTTCTCCAGCCTTCCTCTCGGTTTCTCAGTCTGTTTTAGAAGGACTGTTGTTTTCATTTGGCTGCTTAAAGCCACCCTCCATTCCTCGATGTGGCTCATGGGCACTGTTGGGCAGTGTGCAGTGTGGCGTGCCTCCTGTCCACGCCGGAGCACTGCGGGTGGTCCGTGCGGTCAGGCTTGCTCGTCCTGGTGCGGTGTAGTTTCCTTTCATTTGAATAAAAGCATGGCACCAACTGACGCTGATTCTTCAATAAAGTGTGTGTGGTCTTGTCTTGTGTTTGATAACATTATTTGGACTCAGGAGAATACATCATGAAGTTTTCCTGTCTCTCAGCTTATGTTTAAATTTAGTAATTGAATATTTACTTAAGTAATTTTTAATATTAAATTATGCTTGAATGCCTCTTTAGGTGACATTAGAATGTTTTTAAGTTTCTGTGCTTTGCTGAGATAGTATCTGTCTCTATGACTCATATATGTCTATGTTCCTCATACACAATCACACCATCTCTAGTGAGTTGAGAATTGTTAGGCGTGAGTACCACCAATCTTCGGTGTGGCTCTGAGCCTGTACACACAGTGGCCAGTTCTATGCCATTCTCTAGCGTTCCCTTGTACTGTTTATTCGGATGAAGGCATGGAAAAAAGCCTGATAACCAAAACACTCCCCATGCAGAATTATGTGCTCGGGCATTGCATGAGCTCCACTTTTTTATAAGATGCTCAGCCTTCAAACATGTGCTTGTAGCACACATCTTTAATCCCAGCACCGAGGCGGCAGAAAGCAGGCAGATCTCGTGAATTCAAAGCCAGTCTGGTCTACAAATCGAGTTATATCCTAGCCAGGGCCGCACAGAGAAACCCTGTCTCAAAAAACCAAAGGATAAACAAACAGAAAAGACACTCGGTCCTCAGAGTACAACTACACTTCCACAACAGTTTTCAATATTTTAATTTTCCAAAATAAAAACATTTGATCCTAAAAACCGAGTGTCTGAGCAGAGAAATAATCCATAAGCCACGGTGCTTTCCCTTCCCCTGGCTATCAACTGGGTGAACTTCGCTGGTGCGAGGAAAGTGCGCACAGCAAACAGGAACATCATCACTCACCTCTGTTCAGATAATGAAGAATAAAATCTGATGAATCAAAGAACTGCAATCCTATGACTTCAAAACCAGGAATTAGAAAAAGGATTCTGAAATGAATGAAATTCCATTATCCCATAGAAATAATGCTACTTAAAACCAGAGCTGTGACTTCAGAACAAGAGTTTCTTTTTAAAAAGGAATCAGGTTTGTGGGGTGTGTATAGTTTGATGGAGTTTGAATCCTCTCATGTTTGCACCTTTGGGCTTCTCAGAAGCGCCTCAGCATTGCAGTGTCGTGCTTAGACACCAAAACTTAGCATCACTGATGCACGTAAGATCTGCCAGTGCTTTATGCTTGTGTTGTGAAAGTATAGGAAGGACTGGAGAGGTGGCTCAGTCGTCTGTATGTATGCGACCCCGGCTACAGGGAGCTGATGGAGTCGACACCAGAAGTACCTGCCAGTTGGTGTATGAGCCAATCAACCAAACCGACAGTTCTCAAAAAAGAGTGGCCAGTACGCGTGTGCTGAGGATTTACAATCCCTACCCAAGGAACTGCAAATGAAAACAGATGTCATCTCACGACACCACAATGGCTGCCATTGAAAAGCACATTACAAATGCTAGGCTAGAACCTTCAGAGTCTCTTCTTTCTTTCCTACTAAAGGAAGAGCCTTGATCCCAGGCAGTAACCAGAACCCACCTAGTGTGCTCCTTGCCCTCACTGCCGCTGGCTCGTGCCAGCCAGGCATAGCTCTGTAGAGTGTTCAAGTCTGCCCCCACACTACTTAGCCAAGCACCAGTTTCATCACGTCATCCCACTGGTGGAAAGCCTGATAGACTTAGTAAACATCACTTCCCACAGTGAGCATTAGAAGGCCTCCCAGGCTCACTGAGCTCACTTTTTAGCATAGCTGAAAGAGATTGATTTGTAGACATGCCAACATAGAAAACATTGCAAGCTATCAAAACTGGCTGGGATTGGGGGTGGGAGGAGTCAAACTCTAAGGACTTGTCAATCGGAGAGCAGAGGTGACCATCTGTCTCACTGCTTGGAACCACAGGCTTCATTCGTTCACACAAATGAACCCTTAAATTTGCTTTGGCCTTGACAGGACAGGGTGTCGCAATCTGCATTTTATCACCGTTACTAGTACAGGATGAGTTATCTCTAACGTGTGTACCCTGCTTGAGAGGAAGCCCCTAAGTCCCATTCTCTGTGCTCCCTTGCCCAGAAGCAGGAAGAGGCTGTTGACAAAGTCAGTCTGAACTGAAAGTGACTTTGAATTGGTTTCATTGAATGGCAGAATTAGCACTGGGGAGGGAGCCCTCTCCCACCCTTGCCAGTGCTGCTTACTGTGAATAGCTAGAAATCTGCACTAAAGTGTGAAATCACTGAGAAGTGATGGCAGGCAGGTGTGTGGGAGGGCAGAATGCAATAAATGTTCTTTCCTTTCCAAGCAAATCCTGAGGGCAGTTTTACATCGAGGGACTTACCTGTGCTTGTCTTTAAATTTTCTGGTGAATTTGTTTAAACCTTTTTTAAAAAAAAAAAATTATTTATTTATTATATGTAAGTACACTGTAGCTGTCTTCAGACACTCCAGAAGAGGGAGTCAGACCTTGTTACAGATGGTTGTGAGCCACCATGTGGTTGCTGGGATTTGAACTCAGGACCTTTGGAAGGGCAGTCAATGCTCTTAACCGCTGAGCCATTTCCAGCCCCCTAAACCTTTTTTTTAAGACTTTACATTGCCAAAACCACTTTCCTTGAAGGCTAAATTCCTCCCCCGCTCTCCAGTTCTCCTACTATCCTCCCACAGGCCCTCCAAGGGTCACAGTAGATCTAGCCGTGGGACAAGTATTCAGCTTCAGGCCACAAGGCTTTCACATTGACTCACACCCTAAGCTAGAGCCCAGTGCTCCTGTATGACTCAAGATAGTGTCCATTCCCAGCTACCCCACATTTAGTACCTGAAAGTATCTAAAATAATTGACTATCTAAGATGTTTGGCATGAGGGCAGTATGTGTGTGGGTGTGTGTGTGTGTGGGGGGGGTGTTCACGCACGTGCACATGCACACATATGCCAGCCATCTCTCAGTGCAGGACCAGAGTGGCTGCTATCGATCCCCTGCGCCCCTCAGTACATGCGCACACCTACAAAGGACCAACCCCAGTAGAGGTAGTGGATACAGTCATCCCCAGTTCGAGCTGCATCAATGGTACAGAAACTCAAGATAGGGTTTTGCTTGTTTTAACTCGACATTAAGATTCAAATTCTAACTTCCCCGTCAACTGCCTAGCTTGGTAGAGTGGGAGCTGTGGTTTCATTCATTCTGTCCGTTTCTCTTTATCATCTGACTTTTGGCCCTGAGGGACTTGTCATCGGACTGACACCATGAATTGTAGTGGTCAGGTCTTGATTTCTGGATGAGGGTTCTCTGTAGATTCCATACATAACTCAGCTGCTGTGTGCCAGGAGACTCCTCCTGGAAGGGGGAGGTAGCACTCATAGCACTGGGGAAAGGGCGCCTGGAGAAGACACCACCAAGCCATATAGCAGGCTCGTGACCACCTGTAGCTCTAGTTCCAAGGGATCCAGCACCTGGCCTCCATGGACACCAGGCACAGATGTACATAAAGGCATTCTTATACCCTTAAGTCTTTCAAAACAATGGCCATAGAACTCAGCCTTCACTCATGTGCTAACTGTTATTGTTGCTGTGACAAAATATCTGATGGCTATTTACAGGAGAAAGGATTTGTTTTGGGCTCACAGCCTGAGAGGGTTCAGTCCAGCACAGCCCAAGAGCGAGCGATGGAATTCACACGGTTGGCGTGGGGTTGGCCTATATACCTCAAGGCTCTTTCTCTACCAACTAAATCCTATGTCCAGAAGGTTCCACAGCATTTCAAGATGAGGTCACTAGCTGGAGTCCCAAGTATGTACATGGGCCTGTGAGGTACACTTTACATTCAAACCATAGCGCATAATCAAAGAGTAACATTTTAAACTGAAAATGATAACAGCAACAAGTCTGAAACTGTAAGATTAAAAATTTCAAAATAGGTGAGAAAATGTTTGGGAAAATATCAGAATTAAATGTGATCAGGATTCATCCTAAATAGATTATGAAAATTAAGAGTGAATATATATGATCATAATAATACATAAGGACACGATTATCTGAAGATCACAAACTCTAGTGATTAAAAGCACCGAAACCACTGAGTTTAAATACTTAAAAATGTAAGCAGATCTGGGCTTGTTGGCGCACGCCTTTAATACAACACAAGGCAGAGGCAGGCAGATTTCTGTGAGTTCAAGGCCAGCCGGGTCTACAGAGCAAGTTCCAGAACAGCCAGGGTTACACAGAGATCCTGTCTTGAAAAACCAAAACCAAAACCAGAGAACAGGTCTTTTGAGAACAGCAGACAATAAACCAGGTACATTCTGATACCAAATATGGCTGAAACTGTGTAAAATCTATATACCTGGAGAATATGTGACATGCAATATTTTTAAAAAACCCAAACATTAGATGGCGCTCAGAGAGAATGGGAGAGTTGAGAGGAGGATTTGAGAGTTGGGAAGAAGGTAGGGACTCCACAGAAGACCAACCGAGTCAACCAGCCTGGACCCTTGGGGGCTCCCAGAGCCTGAATCACCAACCACAGAGCAAGCACGGGCTGGACTAGGCCCCTGCACATACGAGCAGATGGGCAGCTTGGTCTTTATGCGGGTCCCCCAACAACTGGAGCAGGGCTGTCCCTGAGCCTGCTGCCTGCCCGCCTGCCTGTGGACGCCACGCCCCTAAACAGACAGCCCTGTCTGGCCTCCATGAGAGTGTGCCTGGTCCCGCAACAACCTGCTGTGTGTGTGTGTCGGGGGTGGGGGAGCTTCTCCTTGAAAGAGAAGGGGAAGGTAGATGGGAGGAGGACTTCCATGGGGGGGTACCGGGAGGAGAGGAAGGGGCTGATATTGACTTGCAAAGTGAATAAATATTTTTTAATCAAAAATTAATGGGAGTGTATGGACACCTTTATTTTCAGAAACACCCTTCCCCGGATGAAAAAAAACAAAAAAACAAAACCCAACACCAATCAATTAAGCATGATTGTGTTGAAGAGCCACATCTGAGGTGATTTTCATGCGGCCTGGTAACGGAAAAGGCAAGAACAGCGTTTCCTTGAAGTATATCATTTGTTCAGAAAAATGAATAATATAGTACGATGCCTTAATACAGCCTGCATAGAGAGGCAAAAAGACAAATCAACTTTCCAAAACCAAGTGAGATTAAATGTTGTACACGTCATTCTCTCTTCCTCCAAAACAATACAGTGCCCTGGACAGAGCAGGGTGGACCTCAGAACAGTCAGCCCGGGGGCTCCCCCAGTACAGAAGGAGGAGGCCTGTGAGGTCGACCTCAGAGAAGGCTCTGGGGCTGCCACTTCTGCTCAGCCTCCGCGCGCTAGTCAGGGTGGGCGTCACCTCAGCTGACGAGATGACAGATGGCTAGCTTGTTTGTAACCCCGTGGTGAGTGTGCCTCCGGTGGCTAAGAGAAGGTGGCTGGCCACTCCTCACAGAGCAGCCTGGCCACTCCAGGAGTCCACACCTGGCTCTGGCCTTTGCTGCTGCCTTCTTCTCTCACAAGCTCGGGGAGGCCGCTGTGTTTGGACCAGGCAGAGAAAATCCACCATATGTGCTCAACCAGACAGACTTCCCCCCCTGGGTATGAGGCCACAGCCAGGAAGCACAGAATCTGTGTGTTTCAGTAACCAACCAACTTCTACTTCCCCTCTGCCCCCTGCTGCCCTCCTGCCCTGGCAGCTGCCCCCCCAGGCTGCCTTCTCCCCAGGGGCATCTCCCCCATTCATCACTAGCTTTCACGATTACTCATTCATTCACGCTCTCTGAGTGCTGAGGTCTACCCGCCCGCCCGCCTGAGTGCAATGAGTAAAAATCCAGCCCTGGGCCTGGCCTCAACTGTCTAGGTTTTGTGCTGCCGTCCTCCAGGGGACGAGGTTGCAGCCCCTTCGGCCATCCAGGAGGTAGGCACGGCTTACCAGCAACACGTGGATAAAGGACCTTTAGGGGAACGCCCAAGACTAGAAACTGAGGTGCCCGCAAAGAGGTTAGATGGGTTTACTCCGTGGTCTCTCTTCCCAGCTTGTAACTGGCATGAGAGATAGTCTTTATAAAACTGTTATGCCGTGTGTGTGTGTGTGTGTGTGTGTGTGTGTGTGTGTGTATGAGGGGGTGGTGTGCATGTGGGCCTGTGTGTTATGGCACGAATATAATCAGAAGGAAACTTGGAGAGGTAGGTTTGTTGTTTCTACTGTGTAGGACAGGGGCTTTAACTCTGGTCCTCAGGCTTAATGACAAAAGGACCTACTAAGTCACCTCAGCAGCCCAAGGACAAAACTTCTGGACAGGAACAGACTAGATATGAATCCCAGGCCCTGTATGTTTGGGATTTGATGGGTAAGTTTTGCAGGACGGAGTCCAGTGAGGAAGATTAACCCCAGGCCCTTTGCCCCTCACAGAAAGGCAATCTGGCTACACCCTCCCTCACTAGCTTAAAATCCTTACTCTATGAAAACTCGATTTGGGCAGAAATTGGCAAACATCTAGCCCTCCATCCTATCTTCCTATTCCCTGCTGGGTGGCTCCGTATAGGAGAGGAAACTCAGGTGGGACCCTACGGCTCCCAGAACTGTGCTGTTTCCTGACAACGCCTCTTTCACTCTCAGATGTTTGGATCATAAGTGCTGTCTTCATCCGACTTCCAATCAGTGTTAATCTGGGCACACACTGCTGCCCTCCTGTGCTCTGGTCCTTCAGTTACAGAGACAGCGTCCACGCTGTCCCAAAGAAGAGACATTCCAGCTCTCCCGCCAGTCCTCTCTGTGTGGAGACCCGTGCTGTATCTCCTGACACATCTCCCTTTTCCGTCCCTACTGCCAATAACTGGTCACTCAGTGGCAGAGCTCTTGCCTAATGCGGGTGAGAGCTTACCCCTGCAAAGCAAAATAACAACTGCCATCTAGTTCCTTCACAAATACAGCAGCCTCCTGTGGAGTCCCCGCGGCTTGAGCCGTCCCCCTTGATGACCCACACAGTCCTGCCAGGACCTTTTCAAATCAGACTGATGCCAACGCCTTCCGGATCAGACCACGGCCTGCCAGTGTCTTCCTCCATGTCCCAGTATCCTTGTTTTGTTACCCCTCCTGGGCTGGCTTGTCCCCTCTGCTCCACCATGGCTGGCGTTTGACCCTTAACCCCTTCCTAGACCCCACCTGAACCGTTGCCCCCTCTGCAGGCCTTTTCCCACCGGATGCTCAGCTCCTCCTTCCAAGCTCTAAGCGTTTTAAACCTGTACCACAGTTTGACTGATGGCTCGCTGGCCGTCACACACGAGGCCTGTGTCTCTCCCCGCCTGGGTAATGGATCTGAGGTCAGGAATGCATCTCTTGGGAAGAAAAGTCAACCAGTGCCTGCTGCACAGAGAGGTCACCGTGAGTGGAATGGGAGCAAACTGATAGTCCCCTGGGATGTCCAATGCCAGGTTGCTCAATGCACCAGTCATTCATTCTTGGTGACAATGGGATCGAAGGCACATCACTGTTAGCATTAGTTCCAACACGGCCTGTCGGGGGTTGGGGGGTGTGCTCTGAGGAGACGAGTTTTGCCTCATCCACCTTCATCCCTCCTCTGTCATTCTATGCAAGTTTAGCCAGCCTCTACCCCCTTATCCACAAACCCTTTCCTTCCCCTCAGTTCACAAGAGTTCTCAGCGCTCCTGTCTCATGATTTAAAATAGCAAACCTGTTGGGTTGTTAGGGGCCATTTTGTGTCATCTTTTGTGTAGAGGTTATGACCCCGTTTGACTTACCAGCAAGATTTTGAAGTATGGGGAAGGGGGACGGGTGGGTGGGGTGGGGTTAAGCCAGGAGCGTGCTTCCCAGCAGGACAGCCTCGCTACCCCTTCCCTCTCTAGCTTGGACCCCTGCCACGTGGCTCCATGAGGACTGTGCCAGGACAGAAATGCCACCCCAGGTGACACATCTAGTCCTTCATCCTGGAAGGCTAATTTAGTCCAAGAACTCTGATGCCAATTCTTTTTTTTTTTTTTTTTTTTTTTTTTTGGTTTGGTTTGGTTTGGTTTGGTTTTTCGAGACAGGGTTTCTCTGTGTCGCCCTGGCTGTCCTGGAACTCACTCTGTAAACCAGGTTGGCCTCGAACTCAGAAATCCCAAGTGCTGGGATTAAAGGCGTGCACCACCACTGCCCGGCTGGTGCCAGTTCTTGATCGGGAACCAAGGGAAGAGCCCTCAAACTTCAGACCCCCTTGCATGCTACACGGCAGAGCAGAAGGAAGCCGAGGTGTTGTCCTCCCCTAGAAGCCCTCGTGCCTGGTCTGTCTCCTCCCCTCAAAAACCCAGCAAAGAAAATGCCTGGTGAGAATGGAGAACAGATTAGGTCTCCAAGGTACCCACTACCCCTTGCACCCGATCTCAGATTCCCAGTCCCTGCCCCTTGGATCCTAGGCCAAGCACCCAGAAATGATGAGCCACCAGCTCTGAGTGGCCGCAGGTCTCCCAGCCCTAAGGACATCTCACAATACCCAGTTGTGAAGCTCCCTCTGCCCTTCCCTTTGGGCCAACCCCAACTTGGAGGCCACCATTTCCACCACAGAGGTCTGCCCCTCCCAGCCCCCACACTTTTCTCACCCTCTCCACCTTCCTGCTCACCCCATAGCCTCAGCCTGGCGTGGCAGGAAGGGAGGTGCTGGGCACCGGCTGTGAAAAGCAACCCCCCTCTTGCTCAGAGAGAGCCGCACTGCGCCAGGGTGCACGCGGGCCCGGTGACCCCGGCCATGCTGTCCACCGAGCCCTGGAGTCCTAGCTGGGGCACGGTGTCCTGGGACTATTCGGGCTCGGACCCCCTGGACCAAGTGGAGCTGTGCCCTGCCTGGAACCTGCCCTACGGCCACGCCATCATCCCCGCGCTCTACCTGGCGGCCTTCGCCGTGGGCCTGCCGGGCAACGCCTTCGTGGTGTGGCTGCTGAGCCGGCAGCGCGGGCCGCGGCGGCTGGTGGACACCTTCGTGCTGCACTTGGCGGCCGCCGACCTGGGCTTCGTGCTCATGCTGCCGCTGTGGGCCGCGGCGGAGGCGCGCGGCGGCCTCTGGCCCTTCGGCGACGGCCTGTGCAAAGTCAGCAGCTTCGCGCTGGCGGCCACGCGCTGCGCGGGCGCGCTGCTGCTGGCGGGCATGAGCGTGGACCGCTACCTGGCCGTGGGCCGGCCGCTGAGCGCGCGCCCGCTGCGGAGCGCGCGCTGTGTGCGAGCCGCGTGCGGCGCCGCCTGGGCTGCGGCGTTCCTGGCCGGCTTGCCCGCCTTGCTCTACCGGGGGCTGCAGCCGAGCCTGGACGGCTCGGGCAGCCAGTGCGTCGAGGAGCCCTGGGATGCTCTCCAGGGTGTCGGGCTGCTGCTGCTGCTACTGACTTTCGCGCTGCCGCTGGCGGTCACCCTGACCTGCTACTGGCGCGTTTCGCGCCGCCTGCCGCGCGTCGGGAGGGCCCGCAGCAACTCGCTGCGCATCATCTTCACCGTGGAGAGCGTCTTCGTGGGCTGCTGGCTGCCCTTCGGCGTCCTGCGCTCCCTCCTCCACCTGGCGCGGCTCCGGGCGCTGCCGCTGCCCTGCTCCCTGCTGCTGACGCTGCGCTGGGGTCTGGCTGTCGCCACCTGCCTGGCTTTCGTCAACAGCAGTGCGAATCCGGTCATCTACCTCCTGCTGGACCGCTCGTTCCGCGCCCGGGCCCGGTTCGGGCTGTGCACGCGCGCCGGGCGCCAGGTGCGCAGGATCAGCTCGGCCTCCTCGCTCTCCAGGGACGACAGCTCGGTGTTCTGGGGCAGGTCCCCAAAGGTGACCTCTGCCTCGGCCGCTTGGTAGCCTCCCCGGGATGGCGCAGATGGGACGGAGCTTCAAAGAGAGGAACCACGTGCCTGTAGATGCGCCCGGGGACTGCCCATCGACTTTCTCAGAGCTGGCTGCTGAGGCTGGCTGTTCTCGCAAACCGACGGGGAAGGATGGGGTATTTCCTCAATTTTCTCTAGGGCAAGAAAGGCTGTAGGCTACCCACCTGGAGAAACAGGTTCACCTAGTAGATGGGAGGAAAGTGGGTTCCGCTCTCTGCTTCATACTGTGCAATCCAGCCAAAACATCTAAACCATAATCTCAAAGGTCCTTCTTGTCCCTGTCTATTCTTGCCCCTTCTTGTCCTTTGAGGAATTTCTCCTTGCTAGCTCTCTAGCAACACCACCTCAAACATCTCCCCTGTCTCTCCCTCTTCCTCTCCTCCTCCCCTTCTCTCCCCCTCTCCTCTCCCAGTCCCTTTCTTTCCTCTCCCCCTCTCATCATCACTATGTGGTCTCTATTGTTTCTCATCCCCAATTCAGATTTTCGTTTTCAAAGGCTCCCGAAAGACATGGAAACCAGCCCTAATGTGAGCTGCTCAATTTGTAGTTCTGGCCTTCCTTCTGAATGCTGGGATCTGACATTTTCCCCTCCCTCAGCCAGGGACCCCAGGTTTTTCTGTGAGCACACATCTCAATAAACACTTTTGTTGTCCCCAGATGGCAACCGTGTCTTGACTTGAACATCAAGAGCGAGATGGGTGTCGGAAGGGTGTGTCACACAGTCAGATAAAACTCAACTCAGTAGTTCAGGCCCTTGGGGGGGGGGTGGCTCGTGTGACCCTGGGAGTGCCAGCTGCACCTGTGAGTGTGGTACTCTCAGGAGGGCAGAGAAGGGCAGTCTCATTCCTTTAAAGGACATCGCACATCGAGAGAGACTGGTAAGACGAAAGGAAAAACTGAGGAAGAGGAACAGCATCTGCCTGCCAGGTGTCATTTCAAAGAAGAGACGTGTCATTTTGATTTGTAAATGTGGTTCAGGCTCCCCCACCCCCACCCCCAATGCTCTGGGAGCTTTTCCAGTACAAATGTTTAGAATTAACCGTTTCAGACTCTGGTTTATCCTTTGAGGCTTCTGGAAGTCTTGGAAAGTAAATGTTTTTATTTGAGAGGATTTGGCCTACAAACATTTTGATCAGCGAGGGCAAGGAATTCCCTGACGGGGCTGAGAACCAAGTCGGAGGCAGATTGTGGACTATGGAGTAGCAGTGCAGGCTGCGTCTGAAGGCGAGCCTTCTCTCGGGCTGTTTAACCTCCTCTCTCCTCATCCAGCGCCGCTGCATCCTCCATAGCGGTTGAGTCCACTGGCTGGGGTGTATTTAGCATGACAGCTCACCTTCATCCCATCCTGTAGCTGCTCTTGTCAAAGAGAACATCCCTGCATGTCCCCAGAGATGCCCCGGGAGCAACAAGGCCTCAGCCCATGGGTCACCTGGGCCAGCAGGATGCACCTTCAGGTGCTTTCAAGTCCAAGAGCCCATCTCCATCATAAGCCTTACCACTGCTGGCTGGGGTGCAGGCTCGTGCCTTCCAGGAGAGGGGTGCAGGCTCGTGCCTTCCAGGAGAGGGGTGTCAACCTTCATCAAGGTATGTGTGGTGAGACCAAAGCTTACAGAGCTGGTGGTGCTCCAGGCTGCTGCGACAGAGCTGCCCTCCAAGGTCATCTCTGCATCCTCAGCTGAAGCCAGACAGACAGACAGACAGACAGCTTCCCTAGCCCATGGGAAGTTTTCGTGCCCCCTCCTGCAATGCTTACTGAAAACTGACATTTCCGCCCCCGCATAGAGCTGTGCACAGCGTGAAGAACAGTTCCCTCTCTTGGCGTGTGCCTCCTGGAAATGGTCTCTCTCGTTCTGTGGAGAATGAGCTCCCACTTCCTGGTGATGGAGGGAGACGAAGGGTGGATGTAGGGGCGAAGCATGGGCTGTGAAGGAAGAGCGATCTAAGATCTTTTAGCAAGCAGTTGGTCGGATTCATCAAGAGCTTTAGAGACGTGCATGTCCCATGCCCCCGATGGCCCATACTCCTTTACCTCATAATCTTTTATCTCTACTCAATAATTCTAAACAACAGAAGTTGGGTTGCTGAGAAAGAGAAGTTTTTAAAGAGTTAAACCTAGAAGGAAAACCCCCTAACTGTCTAAACGCAATGCTATCGTTTCATGACCGTGATAGACTAAAATGCAAAATTTAATGTCATTCAAGGAGAAATCAGGAAATGTTGATGGTAATTTCCAAGAGGATGAAAGTAGAATTTCAGAAGTTAAAATAACCTCCTCACGCTTTGATTCAAAGGATGTAAACTTGTCAGCAGGCTAACTACTATCCCACCTGCCCAGAGGCACTGTCATCCATGATGGCCTGGGCCCTGAACCATCAACCACTGATTAAGAAAATACCCCCCCACACACACACAGGCTTTCAGATGGGTCAGTTTGGTGGAGGGGGGGCATTTTCTTAATTAAGATCCTTTCGCCGGGACTGGAGAGATGCCCGCACCCCGGTTTCTAAAGCACTATCTGCCCTTCCCTAGGTCCTGAGTTCAATTTCCATCAGCTCCACGGTGGCTCAGCAACCATCTCTAAGAGGCTCTGATGCTATCTTCTTGTCTGATGCAGTCTTCTTGTGTGTTTGAAGACAGCAACCGTGTACTCACATGTATTAAATAATTCTTAAAAAATATATATATAATAAAGATTATTTTGTCCTAAATGGCTGTAGCTTATATCAAGTTGGTATACAACTAGCCAGTGCAGTGTCCTTTGGATCAACACTATCTTTGATTTTTTCCTATCCCTCCCAGTCTAGGCACAGAAGGTAAGATCTCTTCTCCTGCTGCACTGACAGAGCAGCAGACATTTAACTTATTTGCTTATTTGTCTCTCCCATCAGAACATGCACTCCACGACTACAGGGGATTTTGTTATTTGATTGAGTTTCCCAGTGTCTGGAGCAGCACCTAGACACAGCAGGTGTCAACTACCGCTACAAGGACTATGAGATCTCAGTGAAAAGCGAAAGAAACAGCAGTGCAATCTATGTAACAATACTAGTTACACTTTATTAAAGGGCACAGAGAGAGGCTAGAAGAAAATGCAATAAATTCGAACAATGGCCATAATTAGAATAAGAGAATTTCTTCTTTTTTTTTTTTTTTCTTTTCTTTTTTTGGTTTTTCGAGACAGGGTTTCTCTGTGTAGCCCTGGCTGTCCTGGAACTCACTCTGTAGACCAGGCTGGCCTCGAACTCAGAAATCCGCCTGCCTCTGCCTCCCAAGTGCTGGGCTACAGAATAAGAGAATTTCAAGCACGTTCCCCTGCGTTCCTCCTGGAAAATAAGTGCTTACAAGCATTTCAAGGGCTGTTAGCAATATATCGCTGCACCCAATACAAGGAAGCTAAAATTAGAGCAGGACTTGCCTCTCCCTCCCTCTCTCTCTCTCTCTCTCTCTCTCTCTCTCTCTCTCACACACACACACACACACACACACACACACACACACACACACACACACACACACACAGTCACACACACAGTCACACACACACACACACAGTCACACACACAGTCACACACACACACACACACACAGTCACACACACAGTCACACACACACACAATCACACACAGTCACACACACAGTCACACACACACACACACACACACACACACACACACACACACAGTCACACTCAGTTGCCTGGCCCTGGCCCTGACCCAGGCTTCTGAGCTGAAGCTGAGACTGATCGTATCTGCTGTGCTGTATCACAGATCAAAGGAAATGATGTTCTTGAAAGTACTTTGTGAGTGGTGGTATTTCAGACAGATGTGTCCCAAGAGCTTGTCCTAGGGTTAGGATGTTCCAGGCCTTGATCTCCGTCCCCATCCTTTTACTGGGGAGAGACCTGGGACCGAAAAGGTCAGCATCTGGCCTGAGGCTCTAACTCAGCAACAGAGCCCTTATACCTACCTAGCAGGGAAGAAAGCTAGGTTTGGGGGTGGGGTGGGGCAGGGCAGGGAGGGGAAAGGGAAGAGAAGAGAGGGAAACCCCACCTCTAGGCAAAGGCTGGCATAGGGCCTTTTGCCTCTTGTGACTAATTCTGATCTTTCTTCTCACTTCCCTTGACCCCCACAGGTCTGTTCTCAGGGCACAGTGTGGGAACCCGGGGCCCAGACTGATGAGTGATCTGGGGAGTTCAGAACGCTGGCAGAGCCAGGGTGTATGCTGGCGGTGTGTGTGATATGACTCAGATCCTCTTCCCACTGAGGGGACCCTGGACACTAGGAAATCATCTCACTTGTGGGATTTTCATCAGGTCTAAGGCTCTGTTCTCCCGCAGCGAAGGAGCCTGCAGGAAGCTGCTAACCTTTCCACCTCGCCCTCAGACTCAGCAACCGAGGCGACGGCTGACCAGACCAGTAGCCACTGGTGACTGGGAGGGAGAGAGAAGGGGGAGAGTCCTCTCCTTCATTATTTCTTCAAGATTAGAAAGAAGCCACGTTTTGAGTCACTCCACGTGAGGTGTGTGCTTACAGAAACGGCACACAAGTGTAGCACTGCGGTCTAATGGTGTCCATTCAAACCAAACAAAAAAATCTCACAGATGTGCCCTCTACTGCTGGAAAATAGTTCATTCCAGATGGAGTCAAAATGACAACCAGGAAGAGCCAACACAGAACTCACGCCTAGTACTGAAAACACGGTCAAAGCCCACGGCTGGGTACGTCACAGATGTACCTGCTGATACCTGCTGATGTGTTGCTAAGTGGCCCTCTCGTCAAACTCTGTCCTAATTACTTAGGTCTATGTTCATGAATTTGTGACACTTTCATCTTTGACTGGGAACTTCTTGTTGCTGTGAGTGGTTGTTAGTGCAGAGTCATTACTTTTCAAAGTGCAGAGGAAACAAATCAAAACACCAGCTAGAGCACGGTGAGTTCCAGGCAAGCCTTGGCCACACCTTATCTCAAAAAAAAAAAAAAAAAATATATATATATATATATATACACATACATACATATATATAGATAGTTACATATATATATACAGTATACATATATATATACAGTTACAGTAATGCAATGTAGCTTCAAAGGCGTGTTTTTAACCAATATTTCAGGACACTATAAAATGAAACATATTGTTACATAAAAAAAGCAAACTACCAACCAAACATGGGTCTCATAACTATAAAGACTGTAGTTTGATGGTAGAGAACCCAGCAAGAGTGAAGGCCTTGGTCCAAAGCCTAGTTTTGTACACACACACACACACACACACACACATACACACACACACTTTTTTAATTATAGAAATTATTATTATATTGTTAACAAATAAGGCCGGGCTGTGGTGGCACATGCCTTTAATCCCAGCACTTGGGAGGCAGAGGCAGGCGTATTTCTGAGTTCGAGGTCAGCCTGGTCTTACAGAGTGAGTTCCAGGACAGCCAGGACTACACAGAGAAACCCTGTCTCAAAAAAAAAAATCGAAAAAAACAAAAACAAAAACAAATAAGTACTGAATACCAAGCTTGAACCAAAAACTACACACACTTGTGAGCAAACAGACTCACAACAGTCTATATAAATTTGTACCGACTTATGCAGAAAAAGAACTATATGTGACTTTTTTTCTATAAATAACTATATGTATGAGCTATATATGTGCATGTTTTTTATAGGGATATACTCAGGGCTGGAGCCGAGCCCTGTCTCAGCAGTTAAGAGCTCTTGCTGCTCTTGCAGAGTTCGGATCCCAGCACCCACATCAGACAGCTCAGAGCTGCTTTTCCAATTCCCTCCTCTGGCCTCCGTGGGCACCCACACACATGTGGGCTGCACACAGACACAGACACAGACGCACAAGACTACAAATCAACCTTGAGTAAGGTTAAGAAGGCTCTCTCTGGAGCCTCCCCAGCACATCTGTCTCCTAACTTCATGCCCTCTTCTTGATAACCCACTGAGCCCACTTGGTGCTGCCTGTGTCCAGATGGGTGTGGCAGACTCCCCGGTCTTCTGGTTCTCTCTCATGTCCTCCACCCTTCTTAGTGTTCTGTGATCCTCCTGAGGAGGGTTGAAATACACGTCTCGTCTAAGGCCGAGGACTCAGACATTTATTCTCAGTTCAATTTTGTTTTCGTTTTTGTTTCCCCCTCAAGACAAGGTTTCTCCGTGTAGCCCAAGCTGTCCTTCAACTCATCATCCTCCTGCCTCAGCTTTCCTGAGATTTTACTCATATAATTTAACCTAATAATTCAGGATAAAGCCGGGCGTGGTGGCGCACGCCTTTAATCCCAGCACTTGGGAGGCAGAGACAGGCGGATTTCTGAGTTCGAGGCCAGCCTGGAATACAGAGTGAGTTCTAGGACAGCCAGGGCTACACAGAGAAACCCTGTCTCGAAAAACAAAAAAAAAAAAACAAAAACAAAAAACAAAAAAAAAAACAAAAAACAAACAAAAAAAAAAAAAAACCAACAACCAATAATTCAGGAGAAGCATTCTTACACACAATTATTTATGCCCAGAAGGCAGGATGAGTCTGGAGGATCATGAATTTAAGGCTGCACTGAATGGCCTTAAAGAGTGAGACCCTGTTTGGGGAGAGACAGCCTAAATTCAACCCTGGACAAAGTGCTAGAACTGAATTTTTTACTTTTTTTTTTTTTAAGTCTTTTTACATAGTTTGATCTTGAGCTCAGGATCCTCAGTTTCCTCTGTGCTGGGGTTTTAGGAGTGTACCCCGACACCTAACCCTAAACAAACAAACTTACTCATTAGAGATTCTGAGCAGCCTAAGGTTTGTGTGGGGTTATGTGGGGGTTGTGGTTTGACCTGGGGAGATGTGACAGACAGGGGTGATTCATAGTAGCTTTCCTGATTGTCCTCCACGTCGTGGACATCCCCACCTCCATTCTACAAGCCTCCCGAACAAGTCTAAACTCTGCTGGCCCACCGGCTGGGGACCCCCTACTCTAGAGTCCAAGATCTTGACGTCACAACATAGTGTGACTGGCTTACCAGATCAAGACGAACTCTCCCCCCCTCTTTCCTTTAAACAAAACCATGTTCTTTACATAACTCAGTGCCCCCGATTCTCTCAAGTCTCCACCTCTAAAGTTAGTATTACTACAAATAAAGTAGTATTTGTGAAATAACTCAAGACCCTCTGCTCTAAGGACAAGAATTTTCCCGTTTGTACATCTTTACAAACCTTCTCAGACGTGGTTACACGTCGATGTAATGTGTTGTTTATCTCTCTCTCTCTCTCTCTCTCTCTCTCTCTCTCTCTCTCTCTCTCTCCCTCCCTTCCTTCCCTCCCTTCCTCTCCCTCCTCCTCCACTTCCCCTCCCCTCCCCCTTTCCCCTCCCCCTTTCCCCTCCCCTCCCCCTCCCCCTCCCTCTCCCTCCCACTCTCTTTCTCTTTCTTCTTAGGCTTATTTTATTATTTTATGTGTATGGGGTTTGACCTGCATGAATGTGTATATACCATGTGTGTGCTTGGTGCCTGTGGAGGTCAGAATTGGGCATCAGATCCCCCGGCACTAGACTTACACAGGAACGTGAGCTGCCATGTGGTTGCTGGGAATTGAACCCAGGTCCTCTGCAAGAACAGCCAGTGCTCTTAACCCCTGAGCCACCTTTCCAGCTCTCAGTGTTCAGTTTTTTCTTTTGCACAGCACCCTATACGGTTTTGTTTTGTTTTGTTTTGTTTTCTGTCTCAATATAGATTTCAGAACCGTCCCTTTGAAAGCTTTGTTCTGTGGATAGACCATAATGCCACCGAGCATCCCTCCTTTTTCAGACACTGAAATTGTTCCAGAGATGTTGCTCTTATAACCACGTTGGCATGTGTATCTTTCCCTTCCCGCTGGGGAATGCTTGGGCCGTTTCTGTCAAAAGTGACCAGACACCTGCTGCCTGCCCTGGTCTGAGCTCTTGCCTTTTGCTGGCCTGTCTGACCGTGGCACGCATAAGACTGACTCTCAACAGCCGTGACTATGGACCAGTGAAAATACATCACCAGAGCACTCTGAAAAGCAGCATCACACCCTAACGGAAGCAGGGGTACCATCCACAGCTTTCTCCTCGTCTGTCTCACAATCCTCATCTGCACATCAGGGATAGCTTCTATCTGAGAGGGTAGATGAAACGGTTGAATGTGTCGGTATGTGGAGAATTTAGAATTCTCCCGGACACAGTAAGCATTGCCCGTGCTGTAATTACAGTAGTAAAATAAGCAACAGAGTAGTGAGTGCCACCGAATGCTGGCATGGTTCCGGATCTCGCCTCTCACACTCACGGACTGAATGGAACTCTTCTTTAGTGATTCCATGCTCCAGAAAGCCAGAGCATGAGGCTACTGAAGGAGCACAGTATATAAAACAACACTTCTATAAAACAACAGCTGATAACGGAGCCTATCCCACTGAAGCTAAAATTCATTACGAGATGAATTCTGTGCTGTGAATTGGTCCCTTGTGTGTTCACTGGGTTTCTGGTGGCAGGTCAATGAATGTATCTGAGGGACAGAAGCCCAGGAATAGAGCAAGGACATGTCTCCCTGCTCAAAATTTCCTTCCGGGGGTCAGAGAGACCACTCAGTGGTTAAGAGGGCTCACTGCTCTTGTAGAAAACCTGGGTTCAATTCCCAGCACCCATATGGCTGGCTGTTCATGGTGGCTCAGGACCATCTGTAATGCTAGTGCCAGGACATCTGCCATTCTCTTCTGGCCTCTACAGGTACTAGGCACATAAACACCCATGCACATAAAGAAAAATTATATTTTTATTATTTATTTATTTATTTATTTATTTATTCACTTGCTTACTTATTTATTCATTCTAAAGAAAAGGTTTTTCTGTGTGACCCTGGCTGTCCTGTAACTTGCACTGTAGACCAGGCTAACCTGGAGCTCAGAAATGCACTCGCCTCTGCCTTCTGAGGGCTAGGATTAAAGCGGTATACCATACTAGGCTTAAATTTTTATTCTTAAAAATTACCTTCCAGAGCTCAGGAGATACCCTGAGATGAGAGGTCCTTCTCCACAATGACACCTCCATGAAGTGCCACGCCCTACAGTGACAAGCCTGCTTCCTCTGTCCCAACACTAGTACAGATCAGGAGGCTTCTTGGGGTTGGATCACAACACTTCCTGAAGCTCTGTAGCTCGAAGGTTCCAAACATGCTACCCACCCCTAACCCTTCTCCAGACACGCATCTACCATACTGCTTTTCTAAAAAAAAATCTTTTCTTTTATTAAAAGGAAAGCATCAACAAGGGAATATAGGGCACGTTAATAATGATTAAGTCTCGTGTTAGGATGCAGTTCACCCGGTTCAGTGCTTGTCTAACATGCACAAAGCTCTGGGTTTGAATCCTAGTACCATACAGACCAGGTCTGGTGGCTCAGGCTTATAAACCAAGCACTGGGGAGGTACAGGCAGAAAGCTGTCCTTGGCTACACAGCAAGTTTGAGGACAGCCTGAGCTATGTAAGACCTTGTCTGTCTGTCTGTCTGTCTGTCTCTCTCTCAAAAAAAAATTTTTTTTCCTAAGTCCACATGATAGGTAAAGGGGAATTCATTAGACAGACTGAACCCCCCACCCCCATGCCCCATCTCTCTACCTGCTGCTTCTCACTAGAACTCTTCAGTCCCTGTGGCTATGAGCAAATAGACACAATGCTTTGACCTAAGTGAACTCGCAGAGGGCTGGAGAGGGGCAGAGCTTGGGGTCAGAGCTTGGAGACAGAGGGAGGAGGAAGCCGGACTTGGCCCACTTCCACTAAGCAGACAGCTATCACCTGACCTCAGTGGAAACCCACCTTCCTCTGGAGATAGCTTCAGAGCAGCCAGACGATGGGGAGTATTAATTTGCCTCTGGGGGGTCCCAGCCGCAGCTCCGCCTCAGCCCCGGCACAGGCACAGGGAGAGTCGGGCCTTTTGAAGCAGCTAGTCAGTTAGTCACAGGAAGTGCAAGATGGTCACTGGCAAACGGGTCTGGATCTTCAAAAATAGAACCGTGCAGAAATCGAAGTGTCGTTCTCCTGAGCGGCAGCAGTGGGCAGGAAGAAAATGGGGCCTTTTTTTTTTAAAGACCAAAAATGTAAGAAAAGATCTCTAAAACTCACTACCACTTATTGGATGTTGGCTACGGGCAAAGCGTAATGCCAAGAAGTGTTCTATCTGCACGGGTGTACTGTCGCAGCTAGGAAAGTGGGAGGCAAGGGTCCCAACTCACCTGCTTTACGAAGGAAGAAACCGAGGAGCTCTGAGCAATTTCCTGTAGCTTTCTGCAGGGCAGGCGGGCGCTCTACTCCTGAACTACAATCCCAGCCCCAGGCATGTACTTCTAATGTGTCTCCTAAATTAGCCATTTAAGATCATAAAAGGTAGGATGGTAATAGCCCCCAAGTAGCTCGGGCACTCCCTTGTGAGGCATCTGCTATCTCAGACCTTTTGAAAGTTTAATTGCTCTTAGTGATGTTAAATTTAAATTACACACACACACACACACACACACACACACACACACACACATATATATATATCAGACCAATAAGGTCACTCAATAACATTCAGTAGCATGGAACTAAGTTTCTCAGGGAAAAAAATGATCACCCCTAATGATCTCATCGAGATTAAGGGGTACGGAAAGAAGTACTGCAGTGATCAGTGATCTACACAGAGCTAAATCCTCAACATGGATGCTTTGAACAAGCAAGAGAAGTAAGTTCCAGGGAGTTGTCCCTTAGGGAGCGTGACCAGGATAACTTGACTCTGACTGGCTTACCAGGGTCTTACCTGCACTTTAGAGGAACTTTCTCCCCTACTCATGAGCCACAATTAAAGATCCTCCAGGGCCCTAACTAAAGGTGTGGCACTCAGTTTCTTAAGCGCCCCACCCCATGAGAAAAAGCAGCCTCAGGCCCAAAAACAACATAACACGCTGGCCGGTCGCCAGTCTGCAGCCCTGGAAGACCTCAGTCTTCTGTCCCCTGGCCTGGCCTAGAGGTGAACTCTCACTCCACAGCTAGGGCAGAAACAGGTAAGACCAGATCAGTTGGGTCTCTAGACCACATTGTCTTCAATCAACGTTTGTCCAAAGAACCAAGAAGGCTTTTCCCCAAGGGACCTGAGGAAGGCTTAGAACAGAGTGTCCTTGGGGTCCCGGTGTCCTGTCTTGGATTAACATCTATCTCTCCCGCTGCTGTATTTATTCTTATCTTAAGGAAGAAACAAAACCAAACCACAATTCACTCTTACCTTAAGTTTCAAATCTTCTCTAGGCCTCCAGAAATGAGGGGAGGGTCGGAGCCGTGGGCCTTGGTAACAGGTGGTCCTCAAGGGGACGGAGGTTAGGTCACAGCAAGAGAGGGGTCAGGTTTTCCCCTCTCTAGAGGAGTGATCCAAGTCTCTAGTAGCATGGACACAGGAAGTGAGGAAGTTGGGATAGACCCCCAGTTCCCTTCCTGTCTGCTGGGGATCCCACCTCCTGGGGGAATCCTTTAGACCTACAGCAGACCACTGATCCGGACCCAAAACTGTGACCAGCACTCGTGGGAATTATCACCCTTAATGATCTCATCAAGATTAAGGAGGTACAGAATGAAGTGTGTCTGTGATCAGTGATCTACACAGAGCCCCCAAGGACCCCAGTCTGTGGCCTCTCAAGTCCCACAGAAGCCCAGAAAGCCAGAAGAGCTGGAAAATAAACCCAAGATGGAAACAGAAAGGGTGAAGAAAACATGAGTGAGAAGAAAGACAATGGAGCTCAGGGAGGACTCAGAAAAATCTAGAAGCTAGACCAGAACCAATGGCCACGGGGTGCTGGAGGAGTGGCCTGACTCGTGCATGTCTGGGGATGACCCCAGGGCTGGGTCTGTCTTGTCTAGAGCAGCTCTGCAGACTCAGGGTCTGGGCCCACTTCTGTTTCTCTTCCCTGCGGCAGCCAAGGGAAACCTTTGGTTTGGCCCTGCAAGTCAGTCCTACGCAGTTCACGGAGCTACCTACCCTCCTGGAGCCCCGCCTGGACATCAAGAGTTCCAGTCACAGTCGCAGAGGCCGCCCCGCGGTGCCTCCTGGCACCTACCCCAGTTTGCAGGATGCGGTCAGGAGAGGAAGCAGACCTTGGCCCAGTCACTCTGGGGTTTCCAGAGAGCTTCTTGCCAAGGCATTGATAGGCCAGCGGTCTGGGTGGCTACCTGCGGCCTTTCTTCCCCGACCTGGCTCTTAGAGTCCAGGAGGAGACTATGTGAGGTGAGTCCCTCTCTGCCAGGATGGATGAGTTGGGCATAGCAGCTTCTGAAGGGAAGACAGGAAGATCCTGGGGGCCCCTCCCTCTGAAAGAGGCCGCTGGGGTACAGACAACATGCCCAGTTTCCAGAGGGCTGTGAAAATCTCTCTGCCTGTTTCTTCCAGATGGAAAAGAAATCAGTTTCCGATCTCTTCCTAGGAAGCCCATCTGCGAGAAAAAGGCTTCCCCATCGCCCCTCCCCCCAGCTTATGCAGGAAGAAGAGAAAATGCACCTTCCATGACCTTCCATCTAGTCAGGGCTTGGGTTTCTCTGCCAGAATTCCTGCTTCTCTAGCTTCTGATTTTGCCCATGCTCAAGCCCCCCCCCCCGTCCCCCCCCCCCGCCTCCCCCCCCCCCCCCCCGCGCCACCACCACCAGCACCCCTGCCCCTCCCAGGCTCCCAATGTCTCTACTGTGAGATGGAATAGCAGCACAGCCTAAGGGATATATGTTTACTCAAATGCCTGAGGGCTTTTGTTTGTTTGTTTGTTTGTTTGTTTGTTTTTGAGATAGGGTGTCTTTGTATAGCCCTGGCTGTTCTGAAACTGGGTCTGTAGACTGTGGGCTGGCCAGAAATTGATCTGCCTGCCTCCGCCTTTCAAGAGCTGGGGTTAAGGGTGGCCCATCTAGTCAATCTTTTTCATGAAAAATTGTGTTTTTAGCTTTTATTTTTCATTTTTACTTTTATTAAATTAATAAAATTTATTTTAAAATATACAACTCAGTATTGACTTTTCTTAAGTCATCAAAATAACTTATAATAGTTAAATGCCTCTTAAATGTACATGATGTCTTCTGAAGATAAAAGTAATATGCACTCAACCAGTTTTTAAAATCTACTTGGAACATTAAACATGATAGAAGTGGGAAAAAATATCTTAAGAAGTCCTCTATGAACGGAAATTGTGACAAGTTCCTGACCAGAAAGGAACCATTCCAGCCGGGTGGTGGTGGCGCACGCCTTTAATCCCAGCACTTGGGAGGCAGAGGCAGGCGGATTTCTGAGTTCGTGGCCAGCCTGGTCTACAAAGTGAGTTCCAGGACAGCCAGAGCTACACAGAGAAACCCTGTCTGGAAACCGCCCCCCCCCCCCAAAAAAAAAGAAAAGAACCATTCCATCTCCATGGGAGATGTGTAACTGTGCATAACTGTGGCTTCATAGAATGAATTGGGTAGTGAGTGTTCCTTCTGTTTCTCTTAGTTTGAAGAGTGTTGGTATTAGGTCTCCTTTGAAGGTCTGATAGAATTCTGCACTAAACCCATCTGGTTCTGGGCTTTTTTTGGTTGGGAGACTTTTAATGACTGCTGCTATTTCTTTAGGGGTTATAGGACTGTTTAGATGGTTTATCTGATCCTGATTTAACTTTGATATTTGGTATTTGTATAGAAAATTGTCCATTTCATCCAGATTTTCCAGTTGTGTTGAATATAGGCTTTTGTAGTAGCATCTGATGATTTTTTTTTAAATTTTCTCAGTTTCTGTTGTTATGTCTCCCTTTTCATTTCTGATTTTCTTAATTTGGATACTGCCTTTGTGCCCTCTGGTTAGTTTGGCTAAGGGCTTATCTATCTTGTTGATTTTCTTAAAGAACCAGCTCCTGGTTTTGTTGATTCTTTTTGTATAGTTGTTTTTGTTTCCATTTGGTTGATTTCAGCCCAAGAGTTTGATGATTTCCTGCCTTCTACTCCTCTTGGGTGTATTTGCTTCTTTTTGTTCTAGAGCTTTCAGGTGTGCTGTCAAGCTGCTAAGGTAAGCTCTCTCTCCATTTTCTTTTTGGAGGCACTTAGCGCTATGAGTTTTCCTCTTAGCTCTGCTTTCATTGTATCTCATAGTTTGGGCATGTTGTGCCTTCATTTTCATTAAATTCTAAAATGTCTTTGATTTCTCTCCTTATTTCTTCCTTGACCGAGGTATCATTGAGTACAGCATTGTTCAGCTTCCATGTGCATGTGGGCTTTCTGTTGTTTTTGTTGCTATTAAAGACCATCCTTAATCCGTAGTGATCTGATAGGAGGCATGGTATTATTTCAATCTTTTTATATCTGTTGAGGTCTGTTTTGTGACCAATTATATGGACAGTTTTGGTGCTGAGAAGAAGGTGTATTCTTTTGATTTAGGATGAAATGTTCTATAGATTTCTGTTAAATCCATTTGGTTGATAAGTTCTGTTAGTTTTCCTGTGTCTCTGTTTAGTTTGTTTTTCCCTGATCTGTCCATTGATGAGAGTAGGGTGTTGAAGTCTCCCACAATTGTGTGAGGTACAATGTGTGCTTTGAGCTTTAGTAAAATTTCATTTATTAATGTGAATGGACTTGCATTTGGAGCGTAGATGTTCAGAATTGAGAGTTCTTCTTGGTAGATTTTTCCTTTGATGAGTATGAACTGTCCTTCCATTTCCTTTTACTGACTTTTGGTTGAAAGTTGATTTTATCTGAAATTAGAATGGCTACTCCAGCTTGTTTCCTGGAACCATTTGCTTGGAAAATTGTTTTCCAGCCTTTTACTCTAAGGTAGTGTTTGTCTTTGACACTGAGGTGTGTTTCCTGTATGCTGCAAAATGCTGGGTCCAATTTATGTATCCAGTCTATTAGTCTGTCTTTTTATTGGGGAATTGAGTCTATTGATGTTAAGAGATATTAAGAAATAGTGATTGTTGCTTCCTGATATTTTTTGATGTTATTTTTATGTTTCTGTGGTTATCTTCTCTTGGGTTTGTTGAAAGAAGATTACTGTCTTGCTTTTTCTACGGTGTAGTTTCCCTCCTTGTATTGGTGTTTTCCATCTATTATCCTTTGTAGAGCTGGATTTGTGGAAAGATATTGTGTAAATTTGATTTTATCATGGAAATTCTTGGTTTTTCCATCTATGGTGATTGAGAGTTTTGCTGGGTACAGTAGTCTGGGCTGACATTTATGTTCTCTTAGGGTCTGTATGAGATCTTCTCAGGATCTTCTAGCTTTCTTGGTCTCTGGTGAGAAGTCTGGTGTAATTCTGATAGGTATGTCTTTATATGTTACTTGACCTTTTCCCCTTAGTGCTTTTAATAGTTTTCTTTTAAAAAAAAAAGATTTATTTATTATTATATGTAAACAGATTGTAACTGTCTTCAGACACACAAGAAGAGGGCATCAAATCTCATTACAGATGGTTGTCAGCCACCATGAGGTTGCTGGGATTTGAATTCAGGACCTTCGGAAGAACAGTCAGTGCTCTTAACCACTGAGCCATCTCTCAAGTCCTAATATTCCTTTTTTTCTTCTTTCTTTCCTTTTTTTTTGTGAATTTGATGTTTTGAATATTATGTGATGGGAGGAATTTCTTTTCTGGTCCAATCTATAGGACCTCTGTAGGCCTCTTGTATGTTTATGGGCATCTCTTTCTTTAGATTAGGGAAGTTTTCTTCTATAATTTTGTTGAAGATATTTACTGGCCCTTTAAGTTGGGAATTTTCACTCTCTTCTACACCTATTATCCTTAGGTTTGGTCTCTCATTGTGTCCTGGATTTCCTGGATGTTTTGGGTTAGGAGCATTTTGCATTTTGCATTTTCTTTGACTGTTGTGTCAATGTTTTCTATGGTATCTTCTGCACCTGAGATTCTCTCTTCTATCTCTTGTATTCTGTTGTTGATGCTTGCATCTATGACTCCTGATCTCTTTCCTAGGTTTTCTATCTCCAGAGTTGTCTCCCTTTATGATTTCTTTCTTGTTTTTGTTTCCATCTTTTAGATCCTGAATGGTTTTGTTCAGTTCCTTCACCTGTTTGGTTGTGTTTTCCTGCAATTCTTTAAGGGATTTTTGTGTTTCCTCTTTAATGGCTTCAAGCTGTTCACCTATGTTCTCCTGAAATTCTTTAAGGGAGTTATTTATGTCCTTAAAATCCTCTATCATCATCATAAAATATGATTTTAAATCAGAGTCTTGCTTTTCTGGTGTGTTGGGGTATCCAGGGCTCACTGTGGTGAGAGAATTGGGTTCTAATGATGCCAAGTAGCCTTGGTTTCTGTTGCTTATGTTCTTGCCCTTGCCTCTCACCATCTGGTTATCTCTGGTGTTAGCTGGCCTTGCTGTCTCTGACTGTGGCTTGTCCCTCCTGCAAGCCTGTGTGTCGAACTCCTGGGAGACTAGTTCTCTCTCAGAGAAATTGGGGTATGTAGAGCTGTGGCACAGGGTCAGCTCTGGGGTGCAGACAGAAACCGGAAGGATCCTGTCCCTGGATGTTCCTTGGTTCCTGTGACCTGATGGCTTAGAGAGGGTCCCTCTTAGGCCAGAAATTTGAGCAGAAGGGTTGGATTTACCTGTACTCATAGGTGAGACAGCGCTCCTGGGAGATCAGATCTCTCCTGACGAGATTTGGGTATGGAGTGCTGTGACACAGGATCAGCTCCAGGCCAGCTTTTATTTTTAAAACTGAAGCATTTTCTTGTGATAACGTTTTGCAGTGACTGCCGTTTAAGGCAACTTGCATTTTGTAATTTGTCGTGATCTCCTTGATTCCCCCATCCTCTTTTGGGCTCATCTTGCCTCTTTTCGCCAACTCAAACCAAAGCTAAGAATGAGTTGCTGGACCGTAAACAAAAAACTAGGATGCTCGAGGACCAGAATTTTTTAAGATTTATTTATTTTATGTATATGAGTACACTGTCACTGTCTTCAGACACACCAGAAGAGATCATTGGAATCCCATTATAGATGGTTGTGAGCCACCATGTGGTTCCTGGGAATTAAACTCAGGACCTCTGGAAGAGCAGTCAGTACTCTTAACTTCTGAGCCATTTCTCCAGCTTCCCAGAATTCTTACATATTTTATTCTGACATATGGTTTTATTCTGACAAATGGTTATCCCTTAACCATTTGGTCCTTTTGACATCTAAAGTTTTTCAGCATATACAGAGCTGTGCTAACAGAAGCTCTGTCTTCACATTCTAGGTCAACTTAGTCATTGTGTGCTTCTGGACCTCAGCTTCTTCATGATGATAACAGTAGAACAGCAACCCCAATCTCCTTACAGACCCAGGCTTTCGAGATAGCCCACTTTGATGGGTACCCTCAATTGTCTAGTTTATGAGGTTAAGAATCACCATGGCCAGCCAACCTCTGAGCAAGTCTATGCCCTCATAGACTTAGGTTAACAGAGTGGGAAGCCTCATCTTACATGTGGATAGCACTATCCCCTGGCATGGAGTCCCAGACTGCATAAGAGTAGAAAGGGCTAGCTGAGTACCAGCTAGTACCTGCTCATCACTATGGATACAATGTGAATGGCTCACTTAGGCTTTTACTACCATGCCTCCCCACCACAATGGACTGAATTATCTTGGATTGTGAGTCCAAACTAACCCTCTTTCCATAAGTTGTGTCTGCCAAGCATGTTTGTCCCAGTATTGAAAAAATAACTAGCATAACCACCTTAGACCTTTGGCTATGACACTCATATTTCAGAGACTGGGTAATTGTTAAAAAACAAACAAACAAATAAACAAAAACAACTGAGTTCTTCTGGGTGTGGTGATATAAAACTTTAGTTCCTTGGGAGGCAGAGACAGGCAGATCTCTGTAGGGGACGGTGCTGTTGCTAAGGTCCTGTTTCCCAATTGGTTCTTGATCTGTCAGCGAAGAAAGCTTGGGCCAGTTGCTGTGGGGGAAGGGACAGGCAGGATTTCTGGGTCCCTGAAGAAAGGCAGAGAGACACGAGGGAGGAGATGAGAGTTCTCCATGCTTTGGAAACAGAAGAGCATAGCAGCTATGTGAGGTCTCAGGAGGAGCTGGGGCCTGTCTACAGGTGGGTGGTCAGGGGTGTTTGGCAGAGGCTAGGTGGGACTGAGATAAGAAATTGGTAAGGGCATGCTTTTTCAGGGAGGAGATAGTATTGCCCAGCAATTATACCAAGAAGTCAAATTGTGAAGGAACAAACTGTGTGTGTGTGTGTGTGTGTGTGTGCCTTTTGTCCAAGGATTCAAGGGAAGCTGGATGGGGACTGGTAGTTCGGTCACCTCCTGGAGTAAAGGAGGGTGGAACATAAAACTACATGCAACAGATCTCTGTAAGTTGAAAGCCAGACTTGTCTACATAGCAAGTTCTATGCCAGTTAGGGCTACATACTGAGAGCATGTGTAAAACAAAGCAAATAAACAAATTTTAAAAACAATGAAAAAAAAACCTAGGGCTATTTCTGGAGGCTGAGAAGTTCAAGAGCATGGTGCTGGTCTCTGGCAAGGCCCCTCTTCCTTTGGCACAGCAGGATAAGGGCATTGCACTGTGAGATGGAGCAGGAGGAGATCTGGGGGTCTTCTGCCTCCAAAGTCAGAACTTCCCACAGAGAGGGTTCAGCCTTCATGACCTCAATCTTGATTACTACCCAACTCCACCTTGAAAGCCACCAACTTACAAGTTGGGATCTCAGCTTTGTAACACATGAACTTTGTGTGGGGGAGCGGGGGGACACATTATTCTAACTATAGTACAAAGCGCTGGAGAGATGGCTCAGTGGTTAAGAGCACTGGCTGCTCTTCCAGAGGTCTTGAGTTTAATTCCGATGAACTACATGGTGACTCACAACCATCTGTAATGGGATCTGATGCCCTCTTCTGGCATGCAGGCGTACAAGCAGATAGAGTACTTATATACATAAAATAAAATAAATCTTTTTTTTAAAAAAAAAAAAAAACAAAACCCTAAGCCGGGCGTGGTGGCGCACGCCTTTAATCCCAGCACTTGGGAGGCAGAGGCAGGCGGATTTCTGAGTTCGAGGCCAGCCTGGTCTACAGAGTGAGTTCCAGGACAGCCAGGGCTACACAGAGAAACCCTGTCTCGAAAAACCAAAAAAAGAAAAAAAAAAAAAGAAAAAAAACCCTATAGAACATATAAATTGCTTTGATTTTGACCTAGGCAGGGGGAAAAATCCATTTTTAAAAATGAAGAATCTAAAGGTTTAGGAAAGGCTGGTGTGTTAGGGACCCACATCTTTCCTGCTCTGGGCTGCTGAGGTCTCTTATACATCGAAGAAACATGCCCCTTAGACACTTGGGATATCAGAATCTATCAGCAGGAGATCCAGGGCCCACACTCCCATCCCTGCTGAGGTTCCATCACTTTCCAAGGATATGCTGTGATGTGGTGCTCAGGACACAGGATTTCTGCTCCCATTCTCATTACTCTCCTGACCCCCCTAAGACTCCCATTTCTGCCTCTGCCCGTGTGGGCAGTTTTCTAAATGAGATCAGAGTTGGTACCTTCAAGAAGATTCTACTTCTCACCTATAGAAAAGGTATCAGTGAGTATGTGGTGGAGCCAGGGCTGGGTCACTGGTCTGTGTGTCATAAACCACTGTCTTCTGTGAGTAGTTATAGATTAGTTATCTTTCTTACTGCTGTGATAAAATACTTGTGACAAAAGCAACTCAAGGAGTGGTTCGTTGGCTCACAATTTGAGGACGAGATAGTGGCAGGCGTGTGAAGCTGCTGAGCACTGTGCATCCACAGTAAAGAATCCAGAAGTGTGGGTGCTCAGTTTTCTCGTATTAAAGACCACACCTCATGGAATACTGCCACACCCATTTAGAGTGTGCCTTCCCAATTCAGTTAATCCAATTTATGGAATGAAATCCCCCTCTCTATAGATGTGTATGTGTATGTGTATGTGTATGTGTATGTGTATGTGTATGTGTGTGTGTGTGTATGTGTATGTGTATGTGTATGTGTATGTGTATGTGTATGTGTATGTGTATGTGTATGTGTATGTGTATGTGTATATGTCATCTCTCCTGGGCTCTACTTCTTGACAGATGTCCTACTGTATTAGTCAGGGTTGTCTAAACACTCCTGTACAGTTAACCCCAATGGTTTTCCCACAGGTCATTCTAGAGTCTGTCAAGGTGACAACACTAGCCATCACATGTCTACCCCTTGTCACCTTGACACAAACATTATCATTTTGAAGTCATAACCTTCTACTCCCTGCCCTTATAGGTTCAGGGCCATCTCATGAAGAAAAGTGCATTTAGTCTAACTTCAAAAGTCCCCATAACTTTTAGCAGTTCTAATACTATTCAAAAGTCTAAGTCTTTTCTGAGATTCAAGGTACTCTTTTGAGTACCACTGAGATAAAAAATAAATTATATAACTCCAATATACAGTTGCATGGGATAAATATTCAACGGACAGAAATGGGGTCATAGGAAGAAATGATGGGAAAGACCAAATCCCAGCAGGGACATTCCAAGTGCTGTAGCAGCAGGTCTGGCATCTGAGGTTCCTGATGGAATCTTTGGATTCCGTAGGGCTTGGGCAGCCCCGCCTCTTGATTTTTATCTGTCTGTAAAACACATAGTACCTCTCTCCTGGGCTCTATTTCTTGGCAGATGTCCTACTGTCAGGGTTGTCAAGAGTCATTGAACTTATGGAATGAATCCTCCCTTGCTATATGTATATGTATGTGTATGTGTATGTGTATATGTATATGTAAGTGTGTATGAATATATGATTAATTGGAATGACTTATAGGCCACAGTCCAAGCTAATCCAACAATGGCTAGCTGTGGATGAGAAGTATCTCGTAGTTGCTCAGTCACACAAAGCTGAGTGTCTCAGCTGGTCTTCGGTATATGCTGGGATCCCAAAGAGAAATAGGCTCTAAGTGTTGCCAGTGAAGGAATGGATGTGCGAGCAAAGTGAGGGCGAGCAGGTAGAGAGCAAAAGCTTCCCTCTTCTATGTCATTACATAATTATACCTCCAGCAGAAGAGATGGCCCATATTAAAGGTGTGTCTTCCTGCCTGAAGATTTGGATTAAAGGTGTGTCTTCCAGACTTAAGATCCAGATCAAAAGCATATGTCTTTCTGCCTCAAAGTCATGATCAATTGTGTGTGTCTTCCTACCTCAAAGGTCAGGATTAGAAGAGGATTCTCCCACTTCCAACCAAGCAGACAATCACTCACAGGTGTGCTCTTCACTTCATTTTGGATCGCAGTTCATTCCAGGTATAGTCGGGTTGACAACCAAGAATAGCAATTATACCCACGGTCTTAGCCTCTCCAGCACCCCAGGGGCTCCACTGCAAGCAACCTAGACCTCACTTTCACAGCCATTCAAAATGGCGGCTGGAGGCCTCCTTGCAGGGACTCTGACCCTTCCACACATTGCCCGGCCTGACTGGCGTGGTGCAAGACCGGCTCTTGCATTTTCCACGCGTGTTAATTCGGAATTCTACAGACGAAGCTGCCAAGTTCTGTTGCCATTCTGGTGGGAGTTCAGAAGGTCAGTGTTGTGGTTTGAATGGGTTTGGCTCCCATAGACTCATGTGCCTGAGTCTATGATGCATCTTGTCAAGTTTGCAATCAATAGGAACACTCACAAATAATAATGGCAACTCCAAAGCTATCCTTTACCTCAGCTCTAAAAGTTCCCCACATTTCTCCTCTTGGGTCTCGTATTAGTCAGGGTTCTCCAGAGCACAGAACTTATGGGATGAACATATATGTGGAATTTATTGGAATGGCTCACAGGCTCCAGTCCAACTAACCCAACAACAAGCCGCTATGAGTGAGAAGTTCAAGACTCTAGTAGTTGCTCAGTCCCACATGGCTGGGTAGTTTCAGCTGCTCTTCTATATAAGCCTGAATCCTAAAGAAGTAGGCTCCAATAGACGTGCCAGCAAGTAAGCACAAGCAGTTGAAGAAGAGCAAACCTTCCTTCTTCCATTGTCCTTATGTAGACCTCCAGCAGAAGGTATGGCCCAGATTAAAGGTGTGCCTTAAGATCTGGATCAAAGGTGTGTGTCGATCTGGATTAAGAGCATGTGTCATTCCTACCTCAAGATCTGGATCACAAGCTTGTGTCTTCCAGCCTCAAGATCTGGGTCACGGGTATGTCCCCCATTTCTGGATTGTAGATACATCCTGTGTTCATTCCAGCTTCAGTCAAGTTGTCTTAGGGTTTTACTGCTGTGAACAGACACTACGACCAAGGCAACTCTTATAAAGAACAACATTTAATTGGGGCTGGCTTACAGGTTCAGAGGTTCAGTCCATTATCATCAAGGTTGGGAGGATGGTAGCATCCAGGCAGGCGCAGTACAGGCAGAACTAAGAATTCTACATCTTTGGGCTGGAGAGATGGCTCAGCGGTTAAGAGCTGTGTAGTCACTTTTCCAAAGGTCCTGAGTTCAAATCCCAGTAACCCTATGGTAGCTCACAACCATCTGTAATGGGGGATACAATGCCCTCTTCTGGTGTGTCTAAAAACAGCTACAGTGTACTTACATATAATAGTAAATAAATCTTTAAATAAACAAAAAGAGTTCTACATCTTCATTTGAAGGCTGCTAGTGGAAGACTGACTTTCAGGAAGCTAGGGTGTCTTAAGCCCACACCCACATTGGCACACCTACTCCAACAAGGCCACACCGACTCTAACTTTCTAATAGTTAGACACTTTCTAATAGTGTCACTCCCTGCCTGATCATATACAAACCGTAACACAAATTGACAATTGAGAATAGCTCTCACAAGCCACCTTTTGTCAGCTTGACACAAATCATATTTCATGTCCAAATGAAAACAATAACTAGCCGGGCGGGGGTGGCGCATGCCTGTAATCCCAGCACCTGGGAGGCAGAGGCAGGCGGATTTCTGAGTTCGAGGCCTGTCTCAATAAAAAAAAAAGAAAGAAAGAAAGAAAGAAAGAAAGAAAGAAAGAAGAAAACAATAACTAGGTCATAAATAAGCCTAACATGATATAACTCTCTGTTGTATAACTGTAAATACAAAAGCAATAATCAAGTCATAATAATGCCTAACATATAGCTACCCCTCATGCAAACGCAAATGTACTGTAAATCTAGAATAGGTCAATATTCCTTGGGAAACATTCTTTTTTTTTTTTTTTTTTTGGTTTTTTGAGACAGTTTCTCTGTGTAGCCCTGGCTGTCCTGGAACTCACTCTGTAGACCAGGCTGGGCTTGAACTCAGAAATCTGCTTGCCTCTGCCTCCCAAGTGCTGGGATCACAGGCATGTGCCACCACAGCCTGACAGGGAAACATTCTTTTAGTAACAAAATAAAACAGAAGAACTCATATCACTTATAATCCTTATTTCTGCAATTGGTCACGTGGCCTTAGGTGGTGTTTATAAATACCTTCCTTAGCTACCCATTCTGTATTTCCTCCACCCTCCGCAAGCACCTCAGCAGGCCTTGGCTCTTTTCCTGGAGGAGTGACCCATACCTTCATTCCTGATGGGTCTGTGCCCTTTGTCATCCTGCTTGGATTAGGCTGTTGTATTTCCCCGTTGACTTTAATCACATGACACGGTAATACTGACAGGTTTTCTAAAGGATCTCCTGCACTCCAGACATAATCCTTCTTACCTCCATTGTGGAGAGGCAATCCAATTTCCTCATAGTAATCAGGAGCTATCACGCCTCCTAACACTGTTATTTCTTTCTTGGCCTGTTGGTTTAAGGGCATTAGAAGCCCAAAATGGCCAGGGGGGAAGGTCTGAGCTTCTAGTTCAATGGAATGTTTATTGTGGCTCTTAGCTGGAGCACTCCTTCCTCTGGAACCAAAACTTCTAGGCCAGCAGAACTTCGGGTTGCAAGAACCGGAAGCAAAAACTTCTGGTGGGTCCCCGGAGGGTCACTAGGAGTGATAGTGAGTGGAACTATTCCCTTTTCCACCCCTCGATTCCTGGACCTGTGGATCTGGCTATGGGAGAAACTGTACCATATATTGGCCACTGATTCGAAGCATACACTGCCTTCTGAAGAACCCTGCCCCAGCCCTCCATGACACTGTCATCTTAATTGGCACTGTAACTAACTATGTTTCAAAAGGCCATTCCATCTTTATCAGACCAGCTGCTTCAGGATGGTGGGGAACATGGTAAGACCGATGGATTCCATGATTGTGGGCCCACTGTCCCACTTCTCTGACTGTGAAATAAGTTCCTTGGTCAGATATAATACTGTGTGAAATACCATGACGGTGGATTAAGATATTCTGTAAGACCATGGATGGTTGTTTTGGGAGAAGCATTATGTGCAGGAAAGGCAAATCCATAATCTGAATAAATACCCACCCCTGTAAGAACAAAATGTCCTTTCCAGAGAGGAAGTGGTTCAATGTAGTGTAGTCTGGGACCAACACTGAGTCCCAGACTTGGCACCATCCCCCAAGGTGACCAGTCAGCAACCTGGTGGCAGATCTATCATTCAGCGGCAGCTGTAGCCAGGTCGGCTTTGGTGAGTGGAAGTCTGTGTTGTTGAGCCCAATCATAACCTCCATCTTGGCCACTATGGCCACTTTATTCATGTGCCCATTGGGTAATGACAGGGATGGCTGGGGAAAGAGACTGTCCACAGAACAGGTCCTCTTATCCACTTGATTACTGAACTCCTCAGCTGAAGTCACGTCTTGGTAAGCATTTACATGGGACACAAATATCTTCACATCCCCAAGCCCATTTGGAGAGATCTATCCACACACTTCTTCCCCAGATGTCTTTCTCACAAATTTTCCAATTGTGATCTTTCCAAGTCTCTGACCATCCAGTCAATCCAGTTGGCTACAGTCTATGAGTCACTGAACAATCTGGCCGTTTCTTCTCCCAAACAAACTATAAGACCATGTGTACTGCCCTAAGTTCTGCCCACTGTGAAGATTTATCTTCACCAGTGTCTTTCAGAGCTGTCCCAGAAAGGGACTGTAATTCTGCAGCTGTCCACTTCTGGGTGGTGCCTGCATAACGTGCAGAGCCATCAGTAAACCAGGTCCTAGACTTCTCTTCTTCAGTCAGCCAATCACAGGGAACACCCCATGAGGCTATAGGTGCATGCTTGGCAGCAGACAGCATTGAAACAGGAATAGAAACCATAGGCATTTGGGCAACTTCTTCATGTAACTTGCTTGTGCCTTCAGGACCTGCTCTGGCCTGATCACGTATATACCACTTCTGTTTGACAATAGACTGCTGCTGTGCACGTCCTACTTTATGACTTGGTGGGTCTGAAAACAGTCAGCTTATGATGGGCAGTTCAGGTCACATGGTAACGTGGTGGCCTGTTGTCAAACATTCAGATTTCACTAAGGCCCAATAGCAGACTAAGAGCTGACTTTCAAAGGGAGAATAGTTGTCTGCAGATGATGGTGGAGCCTTGCTCCAAAATCCCAAAGGTCTCTTCTGTTATTCACCCATAGGGACCTGCCAGAGGCTCTAAACAGCATCTTTATCTCCCACTGACACCTCAAGTACCATTGGATCTGCTGGATCATATGGTCCAAGTGGCAGAACAGTGTGGATCTGTTAAAGAGCCTTCTCCTGTTCCAGGCCCCTCACAAGTCACTTGGTAAACGGGCCTATGTAATGCATTCAAGTGAGAAAGGTGCTGTCTCTAAAATCCAAATAGACCCACTAAACACTGTGCTTCTTTCTTGGTGGTGGGAGGAGTCAGGTGCAATAACTTCACCTCAGAAAGCATATCTTTGCATGTCCCACACCTAGGAATTCCTAGGAATTTCACTGAGAATCCTAGAACTTTGGTTTGATTTATTTCCCATCCTCTGATACACATGTGTTACCAATGAATCCAAAGTGGTTGTTATATCCTGCTCCCTTGGTCCAGTCGGCATAACGTCATCAACATAGTGTACCAATGTGATATTTTGTGGAAGAGACAAATGACCAAGATCCCTTCTAACTAAGTTATGACACAGGGCAGGAGCGTTAATATATCCTTGAGGCAAAACTGTAAAGGTATACTGCTGGCCTTGTCAACTTGAAGCAAATTGCTTCTAGTGGTCCGTATCGACAGGTACTGAGAAGAAGGCATTTGCCAGATCAAGAGCTGCACAGCAGGTTCCAGGAAATAGCTGAATTTGCTCAGGCAAGCACACTATCTGCAGCAGCAGCTGCAGTTGGAGTTACTGCCTGATTCAGTCTTCAACAGTCAGCTGTCACTCTCCACCATCCATCTGTCTTCTGCACTGGCCAGACAGGACAGTTGAAGGGAGATGTGGTGGGAACCACCCCCCCTGCATCTTTCATGCCCTTGATGGTGGCACTGATTTCTGCAGTTCCTCCAGGGATACGTTACTGGTTTTTTGTTTTTTGTTTTTGTTTTTGTTTTTTATTTGTTTTTGTTTTTGTTTTTTGTTTGTTTGTTTGTTTGTTTTTTGTTTTTTGGTTTTTTGAGACAGGGTTTCTCTGTGTAGCCCTGGCTGTCCTGAACTCACTTTGCAGACCAGGCTGGCCTCGAACTCAGAAATCCGCCTGCCTCTGCCTCCCAAGTGCTGGGATTACAGGCGTGCGCCACCACCGCCCGGCTTATGATACTGTTTTTGATTCACTATTTTCTTAGGTAGAAGCAACTCTAAAGGCTTCCATTTTTGCCTTTCCAACCATAATAGCCCTCACTCCACAGGTCAGGGGAACCAATGTGGGAATTTTATCAACTTCTAAGTATAGTATAACCATCCCAATTATACACTCTGGAACTGGGGAAATAATCACAGGTCAGGATGTGTTTGGGGACTTACTGTGAGTTGGCCATCAGCCAAATCTCCATTAACCACCTGTCGTCCTCCATAAACCCCTACTTTAACTTGAGGGCCACAGCGTTTCTTGGGATCAGCGTCAATTCAGAACCAGGATCCAATAGACTCAGAAAAATCTGATTGTTTCTTTCCTCCAGTGCACAAGTTACCCTTGTAACTGTCGAAACCTCCTCCCTCCTCCCCACCCCTACCTTAAATCCCCTACAGCTCGTGGGTCTTGCTGTGTTCTTTTGCCAAGATGTCTTGTACATCCTGCCTGTCAAGGTCCCTCTTTAGAGAGCACACTCCTCTGGCCAGGCTCTAGGGACCCTCAGCCTGGATCAGCCTCCACTATCCTTTGGTTCTCAGTCTTCAAACTTATACTAGCTTGATCTAGACTTAAGAACCCTCTAGTGAAGGAGTCTGGACTTTGAACCGCCGGGCTTGGCCCTGGCAAGAGCAGCACAAATGTAAACAGAACCAACGGGGGGGGGGGGGGGGCGGGAGGGGGAGGAAAGCGCAAGTTTGAATGAATGGATGGTTTCGTGGACTCGTCGCCAGCAGCAGGAGGCGCTGCCTAGGAGTTTGTACCTTGCCTCCAAAGCCGGGAGTTCTGCCCGCCGCCCCCAAAAGGGACAGGGCTGGGAACTCAGGAGCGGAGGCGACCACGGTTTGATCGCCGCGCAGTCCCCGGCCTCCAGAAGGGATAGGCGAGGAGGGGGAGGGGCGTGCCGTCTCCTTTCATTCTTCCACGCTAGGGTCTCCGGAATGAAAACTGCCCCCAGCCGGGCCAGAGCGAGGGGATGAAAGGCGGCCCCTAAGACCTCTAGTCGAGCCTCGTCCCGCCCAGATTTCAGAAACCGGTCTAGCAGGGGGTGTCCCACCACGATGCCGCCTGAATGCGGGAGATAGGGGGCAGCGTCGCCCCTCGCGCGGTTGCTCCCGCAGGATGCACACTCGGGCTGGCACTGTCCCAACCCAACGTGAGGCCCCGCCCCGTCTCTTGGATCAGAATCTCGAATCCCTTCTAGCATCTTCCCCTCTCTCCACTGGGCCTTTGGTATGCCCCAGGGGACAGATGTCTTGGGATCTTTAACATTTGGGATGCTGCAAATGCCGAAGTTAAATGAAATACCTCCGGGGAGGGGAGGCCCGGGGGAGCCTTGGGGAGAGGGAAGATGGGCGGGACCAACAGGTCCTGAAGCTGCGCGACGGGCGCGGGGGGCGCGGGGGCAGGCGCGGGGCGCCAGAGCTCGGTGGGACAGGTAAGGCGGAAACTTAGTGAACGGAGCGCGGGAGAACTGGGGGGGGGGGGATCGAGCTCCTGAACCTCGGTCTTCATCCTCTGCAGAGGGAGTCTTGCAGGGAAAGGGGGTAATTTTACCCAGGGGTAGGGAATTCCCGAATTTCTGCCCCAGAGCCGTTTCCAACGGCCAACCTTTCTCCTTCGACTCTCTCCCCGGGCCGGTGGATCTCCTGGCCAGGTTCCGAGAAGGCAGAAAGCAGGCAAACAAAAGGAGCCAGAGTCCCAGGCCGGCCTGGAAGGAGAGGGCGCGGTGGGGGAGGGGCCGGGGGGGACAGGACAAAGGGGCTTTTTACCGAGAGCCTTAGAGGTTTGATTTCAGGGTGCATCCTCTGTTACCCCTAGTTCTCCACTCTGGCTTAGTTGAGGTGAACACCTTTCCTAGTGGCCAGAGAGAAGAGTGGAGAAAGAAAACATTCTTCGAGCCCTCCTGCCTAGAGAGTCCCCCGACTCTTTCCCGTGCTTTTTACCCCCGGCTGTGAGCTCCTGCGGCTGGCCATTGATTTGTTAATTCATTAAGTAATTGTGGGAATGCTGGTGGCTGTACTTTGCTGGGTGCTGTTGGGGGTGATGTGGTCAGGCTGGAGGACTTGGTTTTAAAACCTTTGACTCCTGGAGTAGCTCAGAAACCTCGGGGACAGCGGAGGGAGTGGAGTATGTTTGGGTACAGGTCTGTGGAAGAGTTTGGACGCGAAAGGTTTTGAAGAGGTGGTTTTCGTGGAAAGGGCTGTCTTCCACCTGGATGGGGGGATCGCGTAGCCAGTTGCTCTGGGACCTGGGATCAGGGAAAGTGTCAGCTTCCTGGTTCCTAGAGTTGGGTGCTGAGTTCCAGGTTCCAAGCTACCTCTGGAGAGTGCCCACCTATCCCTGGGTGTTGCCACCCCAGAGCACCCATCTTGGCAGGAGGACTGTTGGTTTGCCAGGCTAATTCTAGCCAAACCCTAGGTTCTAGTGGCCTGGGGGATGCTGGGTGTGGACTTGGAGTCTTTAACAGTTAAGGATCAGTACAAGCAGGTTGGTCTGTAAGTCCATTACCGAGCAACGGACTGCTACCCATCTTTAATGGAAGCCTTTGCCAGCGCTGAGTTTCTGCAAAAAAAAGAGAAAGCCCCATTGCACGGCTTCCCTGCAGGAGGCCAGGAGGCTAAGACTTCCTGATCGGTGGGCAGCGAAGAGTGAGGCTGCTGCTGATTGGCTGCTGGGCTTGCCCCTTTGCAGGTTACCTATTTCTTGGGGTGGGCTCTGTGGGGTGCCGGTGTGTGTGGTTATGTTCTGCTAGAGGGGGTTTGGGTTTGTGGTATCAGTGACCTGGCTTCTGCTCAAGTCCATTCTTGAAAAGCTGGTTTTCAAGCATTGAGAATCATTCGTGAAGGCCTGGAGGCTTTTCCTGGAAGACAGTTTAAAGAATTTATGTCCCGGTATGTACAGGCCTTAACCCGATTTTGCTTTTGGTCCCTGAATTCAGATGAGGTTACCCAAGGCCAGAGTTCTCAGTTGAGTCTAAAAGTTACACCCCAGGCAGCAGCAGCAGCAGCAGCAGCAGCAGCAGCAGCAGCACCTGTGACTTTCCCATGAGGGAATGTGTAGTTTCATTCATCCGTTGTTCGAAACGACCCGTTGCTGGGTCCCGTTTAATGTTAATAACGAAGTATACCTGATCCGTTCTTATGGTTTCAGAACTGTATTTCAGCATAATCGGGCTTCGTAATTGGTCTCTTTATTTTATACATTAAAAACTGAGCAGTGAGCTGATTCTAGAAACTCCACCACAGTCCCCAGTTGGAGCTGGGGGATGGGCAAGGCAGCTCAAGTCCTTTCAGACACTGGAAGAACACGGAAACCTGTTGGGGGATGGGAAGGGACTGCAGTGTTGTGGAGGACTTTCGGGGGTTGGGGGGGGAGAGGGAATGGGAAGGGCGGCGGGTTCTTTGGGAGGTTCATAGAACATGCTCCCCACAGTGGGGAGGCTCTGTCCCCTGTGAGGGCCCCTCAGCTTCTGCTTGGAGGAGGTGGTCAGCCTGCGGGACTCCGGGGCTGGCATTGTTTGGGAAGAGGGTGTGTACAGGAATGTGAAGGTACGGGAGGGGGGTTGTGTATAGAGGGAATGGGGCTGTTGGTGAAGGGTGGTGGCAGCTGTGACATAGCTGTGCACAGGGAATGCTTAACAGCCAGCTAGGACACGGAGGGTGAGGACGGGGTCCCTAGGGGCTGGGAGAAGGAAGGAGCTTGGGTGCGGATGGAGTCCTGGGACCTGGGTCCCAGAGGGGGGAGGATGGGAGGTGATGGGACCCAGATCTGAGAGATGCAGGCCAGTCCTCTGTATCCGTCTAGCCTCTGGGAGCAGGCAACAGTCGGCCTCAGCTCTGCTGACCACTCCAAAGCGATGTAGTCCAAGCAACTTTTTTTTTTTTTTTTTTTTTTTGCCTGAGGGTCCGTGGACAGAGAGCCCAGAAGGCTGCCTTTTTTGCAGGGACAAAGGTACATTTCAGTGTGAAGAGGGAGCTAAGATTGAAGGTGACTGTTGCTCTAGTATGGAATAAGGGATGACGAGGCCGTGTGGATCAGTGCCCCGTGGACAACATGGTTTGGGGTGCGTGTAGATTGCAAGCGGGGTGTGGTGCTCTTGATGTGGCCAGAGATGAAAAGAAATCAGCGCTGTCATCCGGCTTCCTAGCCCCCATAGAGTCCCTGCAGAAGCAGCCCTGGCCTGTTTCTGTTGTCCCTTTGGCTTTGTTTCTTTTCTAGGTCCTGGGTTTTAAACCCGAGACCTCTGGCTTGGTCTACCAATGAGTCCCAGAAGCTCACAGCTGCCTTCTCCTTCTGTTTTTTCTTTGTTTGCTTGTCTGTTTGATCAGATAGCATCTTCCTCTGTTGCCCAGGCTGATCCTTAGTCTGTGGGCTCATGTGATCCTCCTGCCTCAGATCACAAGTATTCGGGACTGCAAGTTGCTAGTGGTGCCCGCCACAACCCCCAGCTCAGTGCGAGGCTTTTAGATCCTAATCTGGGAAAGACAGAAGCCGCTGTGGTCTTCGTTCCTGTGTGTCAGGAGAACAGCGACTCGGCGAGTCTAGGTTTTCCAAGATGCTCCCTGCGGGACAGAGAGTTTCTTACTCTGTTTTGGTTTTTGTTTGTTTTTGTTTTGTTTGTGGGGGGAGGGGCTCATTCCTCAATTTCTAGAAAGAGAAAGTAAGACAGGGGAGTCAAGAAAAACCGTAGACAGGAGAGGACTGGAGGGCATGTCTTAGCTCAGCACACTGTATTGGGGTTCCTTGTGGCTACAGAAACTTGACTCTGCTGCCTTCTGGTTCTCTTTCATGGGGAACCCCTTTTCCCAACTCCCCTCTGCCCGGAAGTGCAGAGGCCTAAGAGCTGCCTGCCGGCAACTGCCAGCAGCCGGATTAGTTCAGGGAAGGACTTGCTCACCTGCTCCTCCCCTCTGACTCAAGTCATAACAGGTAACCTGGTTCCCCTGGCCCGGCAGCCTGGGAGGGACAACAGGCAGGCGGGACCTGATGAGAGGGAGAGAGAGCGAGCCAGGGGGCGGCTAGCAGCGTGCGGTGAGCTTCCTGGGAGCAAGAGCGCCCAGGTGGCCTGCTTGTGACCTGGGAGACCCCGAGGTGGCATGAAAGGTGCCTCAAAGCCCTGATCTGGAAGCAGGAGTCTTCCCTGATCTGGACTGAGCTCTGGAGCAGGTGAGAGTCAGGTGGGGTAAGGGTTGAGCAGCAGGCTGACCAGGAAATGGAGGGAGCCCCAGCGAGACATGGCAGCATTGCCCTGACCCTAAGATAATTTCTGGGCACGGGGGGAATGGGGGACTGCTAGTGGGTTTGGAAACTGCAAGCCTGTCTCTGTGAGCAGACCTACATGTCCAACAGAGATGAGCTGGGGCAGAGAGGGGGCTTCGGAGCTGCGTTTGAAATGGGGCGGATTCCCCATGGCTTCCCCGAGGTTAAGGATGCTGGAGCCTCCCCCTTCATCCCCCCTAAGCCTTTCTTTCTCCCTTTGGCTTTGTCTGGGGATAGCTTTGAGCAGATGGTAGCTGCTGGGGATAGCTTTTGGGTGTCTGGGCTGCCTGGGAACAGCAGTGGGACAGAGACACTCGTGAGTTGGAGAGGGGGTGGGTGGGGATGTTACCTGAAGTGCCCTTATCTAAAGTAAGAACTTTCACACCAAGGCCCGGATCTCTTCTGGGTGGGTCTGGGCCTGCCCTTGTGGACTCTGGGGAAAAGTTCCTTATATTGGAGAGCTGTGCTCTGTGTCTGTATGGGTATTATTCTTTGTCTAGTATTGCCCAGAAGGTCCTAATTCAGACATAGAGCCTCGGAAGGGCCTTAGACCTTTCTGGTTTTCCTTGTGCTTGTGAGGGAAACTGGGGCTTAGGAGGCTGCACAGCTGAGAGTGGAATACAGGTCTCGGAGCCTGTGCCTCTCGCCCTCCTCAGAGCAGCAAGTGAGCCCAGAGTTGACTCTGGTCAACTGGGTCCATGGCGAATGACAGAGCTTAGAGGAGGAGGAGAGGCTGGAGGAGAGGCATGCTAAAACCCCTCAGTCTCAGCACGAATGCCCCTCTTGTCTGCTACAGTCTGACCCCCCCCCCCCGCCTTACCCCACCCCCCAGCCCGAGCGAGCGAGGGAGGGTCCGAGTTATTTCAGCCTTTCAAGGCAACGTCTTAGTGGTTAATAATTAATTAACAAGTGTGACTAATTGATAGCTTTCCTCCCACTTACCCCTTCCCTCTGTCCAAGGCAAACGGCTTCAGGTGCCAGCTGCCAGCCCGGCTAGATAGAGAAGTCCCGGTCATGCTTCCTAGTTTAAGATGATCTCGCCCTCCTCTGGCGAGGGTGGGGGGAAGGCCCAGTTGCCTGCTTCTCTGTGCTAGAAAGGACTTGAGATAAAGAGACAGCATAAGCTACCAATCACCCTAAGCCCCTGGAAACGCCAGGGGTCATCTGGCCAGTCTTCAGTGCGTTTGCAAAGCCACCTCGTCGTTGTCGTCTACTTGTATTTCTTTCTTTCTTTCTTTCTTTCTTTCTTTCTTTCTTTCTTTCTTCCTTCCTTCCTTCCTTCCTTCCTTCCTTCCTTTCTTTCTTTCTTTCTTTCTTTCTTTTGGTTTTTCGAGACAGGGTTTCTCTGTGTAGTCCTGGCTGTCCTGGAACTCACTTTGTAGACCAGGCTGGCCTCAAACTCAGAAATCCGCCTGCCTCTGCCTCCCAAGTGCTGGGATTACAGGCGTGCGCCACCACGCCCGGCTTCTACTTATATTTCTTTTAGTCTCCTTTTCATCCTCTAGACTTGCTAGGAAAACTGAAATTCCAGAGTACAGAAAGTACATGTGAGTTTCAGGACCGTGATTTTCACCATCGCTGCCCACGGAGCCCTGAGAAGCTGTGCCGTTTACCCTCTCTGGGGCTCAGCTGGCAGACAGGGGAAGCCGAACTGACAGTAGTGGCCCCTCTTCGCTACCATCCCGCTCAGGCTGCGTCTGTCCTGCAGGGTCGGAGCCCCCCTCCCCCCTCCCTGCAGCCGTGGTGCTCCGGCGGCAGCAGCAGCAGGATGAGCCCCAGACAGAAACTCCGAAGGACTTTTGGACTCTTGCTCAATGGGCTGACTCAGTGAGGAGGTGGCTGGCCTCTCCTTCCAGACCTCCGCCTGGACTCCGCCCTCCCCTCCCCACCTCTGCTCTAGCCAACAAGCTGCCAGCCCTGGCCAGCTGGGATCCGACCGACCGACCGGGGGTGTGGGTTTGGGAAAGAGACAGGGGTGGTCACAGGTGTTGTTTTGGTGGGTGGTGTGCTGGGCTGTACCTACACCATCAAAGTGCCGTCCCGTCGCAGGGAAGCAGAGACAGGCGTGTTTTCCTTTCTGTCCTTGGTAACTTCTAGTCTGCTGTTGTCTCAACCAACAATCCGATAGACCCCCACCACCCTAGCTGTGGGGTGTAGGGTCTGCAGGTTAACGCCCCCTTGAGAAGTCTCCTAGGTCTACTGATGACTTGGGATTCAGTACAACTCTCTGTTTGCCCTGCCTGGTGAATAACCAGGTCCAGGCCACATGGTACACTGGTCCTTGGGCCCCTGACCAGCCTTGGCTTTGCGCTCACCGTCCAGGCATTTTCCCCCCATGCTTTAGACCATGGGGCAGTAGGCCATGCCTCACGGCTCCCGAGTTCTCAAGCCGAGGACGGCCACACCTCGTGCAGAGTCCTTGGCATCTCCTGCCTTTGCCGTCCTGTCCGGTCCGGTCTTCTGGTCCCCTCCTTTTCATCTCTCTGTCCCTTTTCTTGTTTGTGTACAACCACCCGTGCAGTAAACCCCTTTGGACCCAGAGGACTTTTGGGGGAGGAGGCCTAATGAGGGAGGGGGAGGGAGCGCCCTTGGAAGGACCTCTCACCCCAGAGAGAGCTCTGAGAACCCCTCACTCTAGACACAATCCGCACTTCCGTCCCCCCACCCCCGAACATCAAGCCACGGGAGGCTTCATAGAGCATTCTGGTTATTGTCTTCTCTTAAAAGCTGGGAAAACTCCAGACAACCTCCACATCCTGGCCCAGCCTGGGACCGGCGCGGCCCCTCCCTCCTCTGTGCCCCTTCCTCCCAGACACTCATCATGGAGAGTAAGGATGAAGTCAGTGACTCGGACAGCGGCATCATCCTGCAGTCTGGTGAGTGGATCTCGGAAATCCCCCTGCCTGCTCCCTGACTCCAGAGTGAGTCCCTAGGCCCTGGGCTAGCTGGGCTAAAACCCCCAAAGGGCTGGGGAAAGGAGGGACTGGAGGGGCTCCTCCTGGAGCAGTGGAAACACGGAAAGATCTGGCACCTCAAGGAACTGCAGTTTTCCTTGCTGGAAGGCACCAACCAGCCAGGAGTTTCTGTCCTATCTGAAGCGGGGATCTGCTTCGTCCACCTTCGGCTCCAGGGCTTACTAAGAAGTTGAAAAACCGTATCTCACTGGTGTCAGTGTGCCATCTCTGCTAAGCCTGAGCCTGTGGGGTCTAGCCTGGCCTGATTTTAATAGAGGGCAGGAGAGGAGGAGGAAGAAAAGACACAATTTTGCCCATGGACCCCTCCCATACCCAGGTCACCTGGTGGGACAGCTCTCCCTTTGAACTATAGTGTTACCAACCTTTGGGCAGCCAGGAGACATGATGTGATTGTGACAGAAACCATAACGGCTAGCCTGTAATTTGTGGGCAAGCAGGAGACGGTATGGGTGTGGACTCCCCCAGAGGTGGCCAACAGTGTCCTAGGGATGCCTGGCTTCGGTGTTCCTGGGCAAGTGTCCCTTATCTCCCTGCAGGCCCGGACAGCCCTGTCTCTCCAATGAAAGAGCTGACCAACGCGGTGCGCAAGCAGCAGAGGGCTCTGGAAGCGAGGCTGGAGGCCTGCCTGGAGGAGCTGCGCAGACTCTGCCTGAGGGAGGCGGTGAGGCTCCCGGAGTCCCTCCCCCCACGAACTTAGCATTCATCCGAGCAGCCCCGAAACTATGCCAAGGGGGAATCCCTTTTAGGGGGGACTGGAAATTAGACTGAGGGGTGGGCCCTGGGGTTTCTGTCACGTGGGTTTGACCTGGACCCTGGGTAGACCTTGAACAGGGAGGGGGTTCAAGGACAGGAAAGAAAGAGACGAGGAGAGGCAGAGGGGATAAAAAGGCAGAAGCCCATTTGAGAACTGTACCTTGGGTCAGGGTGGCCCTCAGGAGGAGGTGACCAGAGGGAATGAGAAGGTGAAGGAGAAGACACCAAGGATCGGGAGGAAGACACCTGTGGCAGATGGGGGAGGTGGGCAGGGGTACAAGTGGCCAGCCATTTTAAGGGCCTCTGGAATGGCAGGCCCCGTGCTACGTGACGCTGGATGGTGAGTTTTAAAGGGTTGGTCAAGGACTAGGCAAGTGGAGAGGGGTGGAGGAGCCTGACTGGACTCTGCCCCCCTCTAGGAGCTGACTGGTACTTTGCCGCCAGAGTATCCCCTTAAGCCTGGCGAGAAGGCCCCCAAGGTCAGGCGCAGGATCGGAGCAGCGTACAAGCTGGATGAGTGGGCCCTACACAGAGAGGTGAGGAGCGTGGGAGGAGCCAACGTCGGTGGTCGCTCTACCTCACCCCCCCCCAAAGGCTGACCACCGAAGCAGTCTGGGGCACTGGCAATCCCTGTTATCCGGTGTGGGTGGTGGCCATTGCCAATCCCAGGACTCTCAGGAGTAGTCCAGATGGCTCTGAGTAAGAATGCCACCTCAGCAGTTTGGTCGCCGTGGGCAGAGGATTAAAAATACCAATAACCAGCTCAAAGAGCCAGCTGCCTATTCAGGGAGGGGCGGTCGGTGTGGCAGGAGGCCTGTCCTTTCTCAGCCTAGGTGGAAGGAGGTAGGGTCGCCCTGGCGCTAGCCGACCTTCCTCTTGGAGAGATTCCCGTGGCTTGACATGCTTGGTCCTTTGGGGTCAGGAAGGAAAGCGACCTACTGACGTCTTCTCCCTGCCCGCCACAGCAGGTAGCAGGGTGACCAGTTGGCTCTGGACCGCTCCCAGGGCTCCATCCACCCTTTGCTGTGTATGCCCGGACACTCTAGTCTGCTCGCAGCCCGGTCAGAGCCGCTTGGAGTCTTCTGTCCTCCCCAAGCGCCAAGGACCCTCTTGGCCCTCACTCCCAACCCTCTCCCCTTAGGACCCTCTGAGCAGCCTGGAGCGCCAGTTGGCTCTGCAGCTTCAGATCACCGAGGCGGCTCGCAGGCTGTGCGCCGAGGAGAACCTCAGCAGACAGGCTCGCAGGCAGCGGAAGCACGCCGCGCTGCAGGAGGAGAAGAAGCTGCGGGAGCTTCAGCGCTGTCTGGGTGATCGGCGGCGGAACAGTGAGCCCCCTCCTACCACTGTGCCCGCCCTGGGCGGAGGTGAGCCCACTGTCCTGAGCTCTGCAAGCCTCTCACACAGCTCTGCTGGGACCGCCAGCGCAGCCCTGCGCTAAGCTTTTCGGCTAGCACCTGTGCTAATGTTTCACGTTAGCGCCATCAGGGTCCACACAGGTCCTTTCTTGCCTATGTACCCCATAAGGCATACCTCCACTCTGGGAGACCACCTTCATTCCATTTCACGCTTTTACATCTTCCGGGTAGTGTACCACTTCCACAAGACTTTATAGACAGAAGGCATTTCTCTGCTTGATCGTAATCCAAGGGTTTATTCAAACTCAAATATTATCTTCAGGGAAAAGGGCAGTGCAGTAAGCAGAAGGCTCTGCAGTGATGCGCTTTCCTCTAGCTCAAGTGAGGTATCCTTGGGGATTGGCTGTTGCTATAGGTAGCCAATGACTGATGAGCTCAGGGCCACACACTCAGGGGTGTTTAGACTCAAATTTCAAATACAGTTGTACCCCCCCCACAGTCCCGTCAGTGTCTGCAACTGGTCAAGAGTGCTGAATCGTTCTTGTAGCCCTAGTGACTGAGCCCCGACCCAGAGATGAGGCTGCAGGGCACCTCCCAACCAGAGCCAGCCAAATGACTTCAGTGTGTCCGGTCTGGTGAGCTTCGCGTGCTTTTGAGCCCCGAGGTGGGACCATTTTCTTTGTCCTGACCCAAATCCTGTCAGGTTGGGACTTGTAGCCTCAGTTCCTCCAGTCCCAGGGAGCTCTCAGCCCTGCTCCCTGGAGCCTCTCGCCTGCCTGTGTCTGGAAGAAGTGGTTCGAGGGACCAGCTGCCCTTTCCCCAGAGCCTCAGGCTCTGCTTGGGGTGCAGCAGGCTCCCGCCAGCACGCCCCTGTCCATATTCAGCAGAAGCCTTGAGCTTTCCCTGTCCCCCATGCTGCGTGCCTTAGGCAGGCATTGCTTTCAGCACCTGGGACCTCCGGGAAGAGGTGTGTGACCTGACACCCGCCAGGCCACCCTTGGAAGCCTGGAATAGATGGCAAGGAACAATGTGTCCTTCCATGTCTCGACTGACCAGGAAACCCAGGTCCAGCCAGTGGCCAGACCCTATTCTGCTTTCAGTGTGGCTCTGGCCCTAATGTAGGATGTCCCTGTCACTCGCTGAGAGTCCAAGGAAAAAGTCATTCTCAGCTCATTTCCCACAGGCCCTGGGCATGCTGATGGAGGTATAATGTCCCCAAGGGCCACCTCTGTATTTGAAGGAGTCACTAGTGTAGAGATGGGACCTGTCTCAGTGGGTCTCCACCCCTCCCCCCACCCCCAGTCCCTCTCCCCATGTTCTGTTCAGAAGCTCCTTTGCCCACAGGTGCTGGCACTGCTGGGAGCTTTTGTGCAGGGCGGGGCTTTGGGGGGGGATGTCACTACTGCTGCCATTGTGACTGATGACACTCCTTGTTGGAAGTGGGGAAGCAGGCCAGGACATGCCTAGGGCTCTGGCTTAGCCCTGTGTGGGAGGGAAAAGGCTGATATTCTCAGGGCCTTTAGTCCGAGAGAAGATAGAGGGCAGAGGAACCAGCTGGTACAACCAGTGACTCGTGCGGTTCCCGCATGGTCCCTGCCCTCCAGATGGGCCTGACCCCACCCTCCAGACGGGCCTGAGGTTCTGGGTTCTAGTGTCCTGACTTGGGCGCTCAAAAGGAGGTGGTTCCGGACTAGTTGTTCCTGTTTTGCAGCTCCTCTGTCGGCTGTACTCACCTAGAAAGGAGGAAATAGAGAGAGATTAATAATTAGTTTGAGGCTAGAGGGTGTTTTGAATTAAAAAGGAAAAATAAGCAAACAAACCAAAAGGAAAAAAAAAAGTCAAAACAAAACTCCACCCCCACCCCCCTTTGCACACAAGGGTTATTCAATTTGAGAAAGTAATTAGCCAGATGAGGGTAATTAATTAGTCAGCTCTCTGCAGGTGGCAAGGAGCAGACAGGTATTGAGCTAATTTTTATTATGAGTGAGCCCAAGAGCCACCCTGTGTACTCCTCCGAGGGAATGGGTGCCCTGTTTGTGTTTGTTGATTGACTGCGTCAGTCTGGAGCAACACTGTCTAATAGGAACCCGGTGATGAGAGAGAAACGCTGGGTGCCCAACATGGCGACTGCTAGCTGCTGTTTGAACTGTGCCCGCAGTCACTGAGGAGCTGAATTTTGAACTTGAATGAGTGTGGCCTCTTGTCTCTAGGTTTGATTTGTCGGGCAGGTTAGCTTTGTAAGAATGGTCTTGTAGTTTTGTCTCTGCCTGGGGTATTTTGCCATGGCTGCCGGGGGAGAGTCATGGTGGAGAGAGGGCAGGACCAGGGCGAACCGGGACTGAGTTGGGCCGGGGCTGGGACAGTGAGCATCGCGGGAGCCCCTCGCCAGTCACTCGCAGGCGGCAGCTTGTGCTCCCAGCTTTAATCCCCGCAGAGCGGACAGGGCTCCAGACTTCCCTCACAGCGCATGCGCGCAGCTTCTTCCCCGGCCTGGCCCCTCCCACTCCCCCCCTCCCCCCCTCCCCCCCTATCGATCGTCTTGTTTATGTGACTTTTAGAGGTGATGGAGACTGAGGTCTTCCTTCCAGGCCTACACTGTCTAATAGGAACCTATGATACACTACTGGGCTGTGATACGTGGGTAATCCCTTTCCAAGCTGACATTTGCCGAAAGTAAAATACTTCAAAGATTTTTGTATGCATCACAACTAACTCCACCATGCTAGCGCTGACGAAGGTGGACTTCGCGAATTTGAACTCGCGTCTCAATACAACTTTATTGGTGAGATCGGATCTAGTTTGGTGAACTGGACTTGGTCTGTGGGCCAGAGTTTGCCAGCTCCCCATCCTCTCTCAAAGTTTTTTCACTTGAGACAGAGTTTCTCTGTGTAACCCGAGCTGTCTTGGAACTTTCCCTGTAGACCAGGCTGGCCTTGAACTCACAGAGATCCACCTGCCTCTGCCTCCCGGTGGGACCTCCACCACCCAGCCGTGCCAGCTTCTCTCCTAACAGAAGATTTCAGGATAGTTAAGACTGTTTGCTTTTAGAACTTTCTGGTAGTGACCTGTTCTGGCTGATAGGACAGCCAAATCAATGGTTCCTTAGAGCACAGGCTCTTACTAGATTGTCTGGGTGTGAATAATTCTTCCGTAGCCTTTTTGGTACACTGACAAAAACCTCCTTGCTGGATGGACTAGGACTGGACTTCCTCAGTTACGTGGGGATGATAACATCTACCTTAGTTGTTAAGGGATTACATGAATTAGTGTATGCAACCTATTTAGGAAAGCATTGGCACAGTAGAAATATTAGCCGTTATTAATCTTGTCTTATCTTCCGTTGAAAATGACTTCTGGGTTCCATGTGGGTCACACAGACTTAGCCTCAGACGCCAAAGCATTTTATCTGTTCAAGGGCAAAAGCAAAATTAAGCCCCTCCCCCAGTTTCCTTAGTGAGAGCTGCAATTGTTTCCCATGAAGCTGCCTGTGCTCCATTTCCCTCAGGCCACTTGCAAATCACTTGCGGACACAACTCGTCTTAGGGCCAGCTGGCCAGACCCCAACCTAAGTTGGTCTCATGAGTCCCCCACAGCCCAGTTTTCCACCCTGACTTCTCTTGTGGGTACCATGGGAGTTCTTGCTTTTGAGACCGTGGAACTGGGTTGCATTTGTGATGTTTGAAGGTGCTAGACACACTGGCAAAATGCTCTGTATCCTATGTGCCTTCTAAAACGGCTCTCAGCCTTTCTCCTGTGTTACCAGAGAGCCCTGTTTGTGTTGGCAGATGGGGAGACTGTGTTCCAGAGCATTGAAATGACTTAATCAACGCCAAATGGTTAAGGGTAGAACCATCGGAATGTGACTACGGTCACATTTCTTGTCTCCCAGCCCTAACCTGTCGACCTTTTTTCTACCTCTAAGAACTAAGTCCCTGAAGCATCTTTAGCACATAGTCGGTACTTCCTGGGCGGCTTCAGCTGCAGTCCTGGTAGAGGAGTCTACCAACCCTGCGGTAATTGTCTCCCTTCTCTTTTCCCCTCTGCTCCTTCCAGAGCTCAGTGCCTCTGATGACAGCTCCCTGTCGGATGGGCTGATCCTGGAGGAAGGTGAGTGGAGAGTTTGGGGACTTGGTCAAGACGGTGCGGGTTTTGCAGAGTTTCCTAGTGAGGACTCTCAGCGGACCAGAAGGTTTAGGGTACTAGCAAAGGGTCTTTCTGAGGTCTGATGTCAGTGTCTGTCTGGGCACATGCCCCATTGAGGGTTAGGGATGGCCTAAGGTCCTCTTTCAACGGATCCTTTTGATGAGGAAGGGAAAGGTGAGCTCTAGCCTGGCCTGGGTGTCTCTCCTTCCCTCTGAGGCTATATTTGGGTGGAGCCAGTTAGAGCCAAGGAATGGTCTACTTAAAATCCTTGCCCTGGTTGTAAAGAAGGCAGAGTCTGGGAAGTACAAGACTGTGGATTAAGGACCTTGTTTAAAAACACTAAGAATGTCAGGCCAAAGTGGACTAAGAAGGTGATGCAGGCGTGGCCAGGGTGTGCCCAGGCCAATAAGGAAATAGGGCATTTAGGTGAGGCAGGAACAAGAAAACTAGTTAGCTGCAGGAAGGCACCATGAGCAAATGCTGGACAGTAGGTTAAAGAGAGCCAGAGAGGAAGCAGGTGTAAGTTAAAATAGGACCGGGAGGGAGGGAGTCCCTAGGAAGAAAACAACTTTTCTTATCTGGGATTGGGGCTATAGCCTGGGGCAATAGGTCAAGGCGTAGAGGGAGCAGGGCTAGGGCTATGGAGGGACTTGCTGGGCCGGTTTCCCCAGCCTCTGCCTTCTCTACCCCTGCAGAAGACTCCCAAGCGCCAAAACCTCCCCCAGAGTCACCAGCGGCACCACCTTCACGGCCTCTCCCACCCCAGAGTCTTGAGGGCCTGCAGCCGACAGGACCTGAATCTGGTGGCCTGGAACGGGCTCCCATCCAGAACAGTCCCTGGAAGGAGACCAGCCTGGACCACCCCTATGAGAAGCCAAGGAAGTCTTCTGAGCTCAGTAGCGAGTCCAGGTCAGACTGGGGAGGAGAGCCCAGGACAGGGGGAACGGGACAGAGTGGTCCAGACTGGAGGCATGGATGGGGACAATGTGCAGGCGGTCACACGCCTTCGCTGGTCAGTGCTGGAGGTGTGAGAAGTGGCAGCTTGCTGGGGTGCTGGCGCCTTGCACTGCTCCCTCGGCTGTCTCCGGCTTACCTTCGCTCCCTTTGCAGCAGCCCGGCCACCACTCCTCAGGAGCAGCCCAGCCCCTCCAGCCTGTGGGTGATGGATGCTGCTTCTTACCACGTGGTCCCCATCCGAAATGTGCCTGGCCAGCGTCAGGGCCGCACCAGCGCTCCAGCCACCCCGGAGATGCAGGGCAGGAGGGGCCAGTCACAGTCTCTGAGGTAAGACGGCTACCCCCCAGAGGTGCAGGGAACATCCCATTCCTATCCCAAGGTACAAGGTACAGCTGAGGCACCCTGGGTGACACATGGCGAGTGTCTTGGTGACTCCTCTACATCCTTCTCTGTGGTGCCTCTCCAAAGAGGCTACGCCTGAGCAGAGACCAAAGCGTCTCATCCACAAAGGAAGCAGCACTTGAGGGTTCCAGCCTTGTTCTGCTTTCTTGCATTGGTAGATGACAGTGGTTTGTTGTTGGTCTCCGACAATGCATAGTTCTCTTTTTTTGGTTGATATACAGTTGGTTCTCATTATTTATTTCTGGTAGTTATGGTCTATAACATTGCTATAAACATACAATATCCTATAGTAGTGCTTCTCAACCTGTAGGTCATGACTCCTTTGGGGAAAACACAGATATTTACATTATGATTAATAACAGCAAAATTACAGTTATGAAGTAGCAACAAAAAAAATTTTGAGGTTAGGGGGGGTCACCAGAATATGAGGAACTGTATTAAAGGGTTGCAGCAGTAGGAAGGTTTAGAACCACTCTCCTATAAGGAAATACGGGTTTGGGGGACAGTGTTGATCATTAACTTTAATACACACATACACACACACACACACACACACACACACACACACATATACATATATATAATATATATACTTGTTGAGCATGAGTTTCTGTTTAAAGACAGTTTATGTTGAAGGACACTCAATGACACTGTAACTCAGTCTGAGTGAAGCTGGCCTAGCAATCTTACTTTCTCTACAAGGCATTTCACAGTGGTTTTGTGCTTAGACTCTGCAGAGAGCACTTCAGCATCACTTGTGGGGCTATTTAAATATAAAGTAGCCAGGTATGGACTGTGTCTCCCAGCACAGGAGGCAGAAGCAGGTGGATCTCTGAGTTCCAGGCCAGCCTGGTCTATGTATGAAGGTCCAGAACAGTCAGCACTACATTGAGAGATCCTGTCTCAAAACAAACAAGCAAACAAATGAACACATAAACAATATAGTGGTCTGCCCCCCAAGTGTACTAAGAACAGGAAGTGGACCCTGGTCCATGGGAAGGTGCCAATCCATTTTTAGGGAGGGTCTTCTCATTTCAAATAACCCAGTATAGAAATCCCCTCACGGACACATCCAGAGGTCTGTCTCATAGGTGATTCTAGAGCCTATCAAGTTGCCAAGAGTAGCCATTGCGAAAAAGGGAGTGTATATGGATTTTGGACTTAGCAAGTCAATTTTATTAGCACATGGGCGGGCTGGCATATGGATATATGGATAATGAAACCTATGGATAGTGAAAATCACTGTATGCTTCTTTCCAAGCCGTCTGGTAACTGTTTTAGTCAGTGAGGTCTGAGAGGCAGCATCTGCCTGCCATAGAGACCTGGCACCACCCAAGCCTTATCAGGAGGCTTTGAACAGCTCAGAAGTAAAACGACATACTTTATATTTTACCTGCTTACCAAGGTCATTTTATAAAAAAATGTTTGCAAACATTTTAAAAGGCCACCCAGCCCCATGCCTAGCACACTGGGGTATAGATTTCAGCCTTCCCTCGTCCAGAGCCACAAGCACACGTGAAAGCTTTTCATATTTTAGTTAGATGCTTGATGATGTCTAGCCACTAAGAGTCTGAATGAAAGCTAAAAAACGTACTGTACCCTGGCTGGCTGGAAATGTGACGTGGATAGAGCAGAACGCTGGCCCTTCCTAGTAGACGGGAAACCAAAATACTTAACAAAACAACAACAACAACAACAACATATCGGGGCTGGAGTGATGGCTCAGAGGTTGAGAGCACCGGCTGCTCTTCTGAAGAATCGGGGTTTGGTCCTCAGCACCTACATGCTCCCCCCCACACAACTGTCTGTAACTCCAGTCCCAGGGGATTTGACACCCTCACACAGACATTCATGCAGGCAAAATACCAACACACACAAGATAAAAACAAATAGTTTTTTTTAAAAATCAGCATATGCATTGAACATGTACCGATTCTTTTTTTGTTTGTTTGTTTGTTTTGTTTTGTTTTGTTTTGTTTTGTTTTGTTTTGTTTTGTTTTGTTTTTTGAGACAGGGTTTCTTTGTGTAGCTCTGGCTGTCCTGGAACTCACTCTGTAGACCAGGCTGGCCTCGAACTCAGAAATCCGCCTGCCTCTGCCTCCCAAGTGCTGGGATTACAGGCGTGCGCCACCACCGCCTGGCATACTGATTCTTTTTTGTAGGGCTGGGACTGAACCTAAGACTTCATTCATGTTTGGCAAATATTCTTATCTCTGAGCCACACTCAGCCCCTTAGAATCTTGTCATCATTCCTAAATACTCTAATACATGAACGAGTTACATGGCTGTTGCACTGTCTTAGGAATTATAAATACTTCAGAGATTAAAGTCTACAGGGCATATTGTATATAATACTTCCCTATTTGGTGTGACCTGAATTTTGTGGCTCAGGATTCAGCTTATCCTGACGTGGAAAAGTCCGGAAGGGAACAGGAACAGTATAACAATATGGCATCCTGGGAGGGAATGCCCTACCTCTGCATATTAAGATTGTGTGCTCTGTGGAGATCTGACCTAAGACCTAGTACATGCCCATTGCCTTGGCTAAGGGATAGAACACTGGCACCCAAGGTCATAATTTATCACTCTGAGATGGCCCCTCCCCAGCTCAGTGCTTTCCCGTTTTCCTCTTCAGGGTGGACTCCTTCAGAGCAGGTGCGGAGGGCCGAGGTCGCAGCGCCTTTCCCCGCCGCCGCCCCACTCATTACACAGTGACCGTGCCAGACTCCTGCTTCACACCCAGCAAGCCCCCGCTGCCACCCCCTGCCTGCCATTCCTGCTCTGAAGACAGCGGCTCTGACGTCTCCAGCATCTCCCACCCCACCTCACCCGGCAGCAGCAGTCCAGACATCTCCTTTCTGAGGCCCCTCTGTCCCCCTGAGCCACCTCGCCGCCATGGGGCCTGGGGCCCAGCCTGTGGCAGAGAGCTGGCCACTCATTACCCTAAACTTCTGCTGCCCGCTGGGTACTTCCCAACGGGGCGCTACGTGATGGTGGCCGAGGGCCACCTGCCGCCGGGCGAGTGGGAGCTGTGTCGTGCAGCCTTGGGTGCTGCCTATGACGAGGAAGGTGCACCCCTGCGTTACCAGCGGCTGGTGCCGTCCCACAGCCGCATTGTGCGCACACCCTCACTAAAGGACAGTCCTGTGGGCCGGGGACTCAGCAAAGCAGCAGTCTCAGAGGAGCTCAAGTGGTGGCATGAGCGCGCACGGCTCCGGAGCAGCCGCCCCCACTCGCTGGACCGCCAAGGGGCTTTCCGTGTTAGAAGTCTGCCTCCTGGGAGGGAGAGCTTCGGGCGAGCCTCGGCACCCCGGACACAGGTACAGCTTTCCCTGGCGGGGATGGGGGAGGGGGGAGAAATTAGACCAACAGACTTCTGGCTGAGTAATCACCAGTTAGGAAAATTAAGCCAAAAAGAGAATATTTCCTCTTGGCTTTGGAAGGCACTTCTGCCTTCCCTGGGGGTGCCTCTTTAAGTGTGCCTGCTGTGTCTGGTGTCTATGCAAGAGTGCATACCAGTGTACCCTGGTAGAGATTGTCCACACAGATAGCTCAGAGATTTCCCCCTAATGGCTTCACAGATGATCCACAAAACAGATAAACTTCCTCAGAACCAAATGTGCAACCCAAATTAAGCCCTGGAATTTCCTGACTCAAGGTCCCAGGGACAAAGGGAGAGTCTGGAAAATGGGTTTCTAGAGAACAACTCCCTGTAGCCAGGCTGGGAAGGAGATGGTCTCACAGTTAACAGCTAGAGTACCAGGTTCTGATCTTATCCCCACTTAAACCCCATGGCCCTGTGGGTTACTTAAGTCTTCGGCTTCTGGTTACCCCTCTCAAAGATAGGCATAGTAAATGAGCCCTGGATAAGAGACTGAAATAGTTAAAGCAATGTACGAAGAGTACTAGATCAGCAATAGCTGTCACGGGGGCTCCCAGAAGGCGGCGTGTGTGTGTGTGTGTGTGTGTGTGTGTGTGTGTGTGTGTGTTAGGTTGTCTCGGAAGTAAGAAGGATTCGGAACACTCTGACTTCGGGTAGGGGTGCAGTCTTGGCTTCTCTAAGCCCCATTTCTTCATCCTGGGACTGAGGCTAGCCGGCCTGAATCCCTTCTTTATTCTCTCATCCTGATTCACAAGGCTGTGCAGGGGGCACGCTCTAGAAGTCACCAACAGGCTGCTTCTTTGAGACCCCAGATTCCCAGCAGCCCAGCTGCGCCGTCCCCCGCACCCCCCACCCTCTGGGCTGCTGCAGCTGCCGTCCCTGGCTGGGCAGCACCCTGGCCCAGTCCCAGGCTCTACACCCTCTAGCTGACGTGCCTTTCCCTTCCTGCGAGCTTGGGCCTGTCTTTGGTCTAGGCTTGGCTCATCCCGACCTGTCAGACAGGGACGGTGATGAGACACGAGCCAAGGAAAGGTGGAGAAGAAGGTCAGGGTGCCCGTCACACCCCCCCCCAAAGAACCTGGGTCAGGGGTGGTACCTGGGGGGCATCATTCCTGGGGAGGGCAGGAGCAGAGCATCAGGGCTTCACTAGTGACAGTCTGTGCCTTTAAGCCCAGACATGGGCGTGGCTGAGCCTCTGTGCTGACATTTCTCCCCAGTCTGCTCATCCACCTCTCCCTCTCTTCCCGCCTGTGACAGGTGCCCCCAGTGTGCGTACTCCGGAGGGCACCAGACGGGGCCCCTGTGCAAGTCTTTGTGCCTGAGAATGGAGAGATCATCAGCCAAGTGTGACGCCTCTGAAAGCCTCGCCCAGTGCCTGAAAAGACTTTTCTGCTGGAGCTGGGGACGGGGACCCCTTGCCCTTCAGAGCTTGCTTCGGCTCTCCCACCCTCATCGCAGGCCGATGACGCAGAGCTGAAACCTTTGGTTTTTTACACGTGTTTTCCAGAAGCCCTGACCTGAGGATTTATCTCTGTGGTTTGTCTTCAGGGTTCTTTAATGACGTGATTATGCTTTATCCCCCAGAGTCTGGCCTTTTGGACTAATGTCGTGCTGGACTATGTCTCCTTGTGCAGGACAAGTGGCATAGAGAACCACCCAGACTCCCCAGAGGCTCTGGGGCCTCTTTCTAAGATAGCTGTTGCTTCTTATTGCTGGAGGCAGGACGTGGAATCCCTCTACAGGGACTCTTCCCTTGTTTCCCAGACGCTGGGCAGAACTCTCCTCTCCCCTTTATGTGCTCCATGACGCACACCCAGGGCACAGGACATTTCTGTCATGGTGTTCTTCCCACACCCTGTCGCAGTCCCACTTCCACTCGACACCTTTTTTGGCTTCTGACCCCCTTCCCCAGTGCATAGATGCCCTGCCCCCATCCCAGTGTATTCTCTGGATCCCTAAGTGCCTTAGATCCTGAGTCACAGAGCTGGGAGACTCCCGAGCGCTGGTCCCCCCTGAGCCCCAGAAATGCCTGAGCACCCTTCACATAAGACCAATAAGTTATTATTGGTCTCACCTAACATCTATGTCACATGGCTGTGCAGTGACGGTGCCCTCAGTTGCAGGGTTGAGACTGTGCAACGTGGTGCCAAATACTTCAATAAAATCTGATTGGCCCAGCTGAGGATGAAGAATTCTGTGTGTGTGCTGAGTTTTGTTTTGTTTTGTGTTTCTTTCTTTCTTTCTTTCTTTCTTTCTTTCTTTCTTTCTTTCTTTCTTTCTTTTTTTTAAACTCTAGCTCCTTCTCTGACCAAAGGGAATCCAGCAAAGCTCCTGGAGGTCTCCAGAGCCTGAACTTTTAACTCAACTGTTAAAAGTGCTGGAGAGACCGCTCAGCGGTTAAGAGCACTGACTGTTCTTCCAAAGGTCCTGAGTTCAAATCCCAGCAACCACATGGTGGCTCACAACCATCCGAACAACCATCTTCTGGAGTGTCTGAAGACAGCTACGGTGTACTTACATATAATAAATAAATAAATCTTTAAAAGTGCTGGCTGGCTGCTCTACTGGAAAGCCCAGCACCCTCACGGTAGCTCATGGTTACTTACTCCAGTTCCATGAAGTTACCTTGGAAGGCTTCAATACTTTGTGACAGCGTCATCTCTGGCTTCAGAATGCCCAGGCCAAGCAGTGTTTTGAGGCTTATGACAAGTTGTTCTTGTGGCTGGGAAAACAGGCTTTCCTTGGGTAAAGGAGGAGCTATCTCTAAGCCCCCTTCTGTGTTTTTGCAAAAGGGTGGGAGGAGGGAGTTGTTGCAACCTTTTCTGCTGCCCTGTAGGGGGCGCGCAGGACCCGGGAGCAGAGCACCTGCTATGGCTACAGTTTCTGGAGAGCTTGTGGCCTGAGTCTGAGGTAGCCCTGTGTAGGGTAGAGAAAGGGGTCTCTGTTTTGCCTGTCCCTCTCCACAGTCAAGGAAGAGGTAGGTCACAAAGGGTCAGGCAGATGGCTATGCAGGGGTGACTCCAGTCCTGCACTTGGTGGCCAGCCCTAGAGACTGTAGGAATCTGGCTTTCAAGGGCCTGGCTTTATTAGGCTGGGAGTTGTTCCACTCTAGGGGTTGGGTGGGAAGGGAAGAGAGTCCCAGGGCCTCTAGAGAAGCTGTGGGCATCTTTATCTCAGACCTGAACATCAATTTATTAGTTGTGGCCAGTAAGGACTTGATTTCGGATTTTACTTCTTTTGTGGTGAGTTTGAACTTTATGTTTTCTGGGTTGGGGATGGAACCCAGGGTTTCATACATGTTAGTCAAGTATTTGGTTTTGTATTTTAGCCATTGGTTATCCGTTAGGTCCAGAGAAATACATTTTAGGGTTTTGTTTTTGTTTTTGTTTTTTTAATGTATATGGGCGCACCATGTGTTCAGTGCCCACTTTGGCGAGAAGAGGGCATCAGCGTCCCTGGAACCGAAGTTACCATGAGCACTTTTAACAGTTGAGCCATCTCTCCAGCTCCCACCCCCAACTCCAGGGAAAGCTTGACCCCAGCATCAGAGGGTTCTGCTATGATAATCTGCCTAGGTGGCAAAGCAGATTGAAGTGTATGTGTGTTGGGGGAAGGGGGTTGTTAAAAAAAAGGGGGGGTAGGGAAGTTCTTGTGCATAGATATAAACTTCCCGGGGAGCCAGCTTGAGTCTGAGATTGCCACAGGAGAGCCCTGGCTGGTGCCTGTGTGACCCATAAGGAAGCAGGGTTCTTCAAGGGGCTTGTGCACCTTCCCCTGAAACAGGACATAAAGTGGGAAACTGGCGAACGGGACCTAGCGTGGGCACCGTGTGGTCGGTTCTCGTAGTTCTGTTGTGTTTGGACTCTGCCCTCATGCTGTGGAAGAACGCGGAGGCTGAAGAGACGCTGAGCGAGTGCTTGCTATCTCCAACCCTAACCTTGTAAACGGTCAGGCTGCCTCCCGCAGCCGCCCCCTATACTAAACCTGCATCGCTGAGAAGACCAGACTCTCCCCGGGCCGGACGGTTGGTCTCCTTACAAGTCTCTGGGTCCGTCCTGGGTGTGCAGATGAATCCACACCCCGAGGTGAGAAATCTGAACAGGGTGTCATATCGGCCATCGTTGTACGATGTCTTGTTAAAGCCAAGCTTATCAGGTAAGCCGTTTTCTCTAGACCTGGGTATCACTCATCTCCCTGCCGCAGTTTGGAAGTGAGGATGGCTCTCTGGCCCTTGTTGGAGATGTCACTCAAAGGGCACACATCAGCTTACTTCTGGGTATCCCTTCTATAGCTCTGGTCTCTACAGGCCTGCTCCTTTTCCACAGATAGAAACTTCCCGGGGAGCCAGCTTAAGTCTGAGCCTGCCTCAGAGGCCTGGAGCTGAGCTGGGTGCTGATATGATCTGCGACATTGAAAGCTCACCGAGAGACAGCTATATATATATATATATATGTTCAGGGGAGCCCTAGATGCTCAGAGCTGATCTTCCATACCAACCTCTTAACCAACCTCTTAACCAACACTTGATTTTCAGACCAGAGGTGTCCAAATTCCAAGTTCTTATAGCCCTAGTCATTTAAGTTTTAATTTCACTTTATTTTTTTTTACCATGTGTGTGCATACACATGTACAATGTGCATGCATGCCATAGCATGTGTGGAGGTCAAAGAACAACTGACCTGCTATGTTATTCTGTTGGCCTTTTCCCTCTTCCTCCTCCTCTTCCATTTCCTCTTCCTCCCCCTCTTCCTCTCCCTCTTCCTCCTCCTCTTCCTTCTTCCTCTTCCTCTTCCTCTTCTAGACAGAGTCTGGCTAAAATTACTCAAGCTTGTGATTCTCCTGCTTCAACCTCCTAATTAGGATCACAGGGATGTGCAGCCACGCCCCATCCCAAAGCCTATTGATAGCTGCGCTTTGGTGCCAGGTAGATGTCTCAGAATCACACAGCCCACGCTCCAAATGAACCTTGGTTTGTCACCATCTTCAGATCCCCTCAGGTCAACAGACGACAACCCAAGCCTTCTAGTTTCTCAGACCAAACATTTAATTTCTTTTTTCTTGAGGCAGAGTCTTGCTATGTAGCACCATGGCACTGGCTGGCTCGGAGTCCACTTTGTACACCAAGCTGGCCTCACAATTACCCTGGTTCTCTGCCGCCGCCTCGCAATACTGGAATTACAAGTGTGTGCCACCACACCTATTTGATTTTCTTTGCTTTTGTATCTAATTTTACTCTTTGATCCGTGATTTGACTACGTAGCTCAGACAGGCCAGAACTCAACTCGATAGCTCAGGGTGGCCTCAAACCCAAGACCCTCCTACCTCTATCTCCCAAGTGCTTGCATTACAGGTGTATGCCATTATGCCTAATTAATTTTGGTTTAATAGTTGTACCAGAGAATCGAACCCGGGGCCTTCAGCATGTTAGGCAAGTGCTCGGCCACTAAGCTACACGCCTAACCCTAAATACATCCTGACTTCTGTCTAGCTTTCAGGCTCACATTTCTCCATCATCTGTTTCTACTGATCACCAACATAGATACCAGATATGACTACTTCCTGCCATCAGCTCCCTCTGGGAAAGCTGCCATTTGTCCCTCCGGGTTATTGTTTCAGTCTCTTAACTGATCCCTACTTTTTAAAAAAACAGGCTTGGCTGGGCGTGGTGGCGCACACCTGTAATCCCAGCACTTGGAAGGCAGAGGCAGGCAGATTTCTGAGTTCGAGGCCAGCCTGGTTTACAGAGTGAGTTCCAGGACAGCCAGGACCACACAGAGAAACCCTGTCTTGAAAAAAAACAAAACAAAAACAAAACAAAAACAAAACAAAAACAAAACAAAAACAAAACAAAAACAAAACAAAAACAAAACAAAAACAAAACAAAAACAAAACAAAAACAAAACAAAAACAAAACAAAAACAAAACCAAAACAAAAACAAAACAAAAACAAAAACAAAACAAAAACAAAACAAAAACAAAAACAAAAACAAAAAAAGACAGACTCTTCTTATGGAGTCCAGACCTTGGACTTACTATTAGCCGAAGGTAACCCTGAACTGCTGGTTCCCTTGTCCCTACCTTCCAAATGCTAGGACTAAAGGTGTGCACTAATGCACTGGGTATGGTTTTATTTACCAAGGATCTGTCTACCTTTATTAGTTCATTAGTTCACATGGAGGTCTATCCTTGACCACCACATGGAAGTCTATCCTTGCCATTACAGTTTAGGAAACCGAGTGGAGAGTTTCATTTGCAGCAGGCCCCAGGGCTAGTGAATGGAAGGGCTGCTCTTCGGCTTCAAGCCCTGCCTGGAGCCATGTGTCTGTAGGGACAGCAGAAGCCTGCACTCAGGCCCTGCTCTGTGCCCCCACACCCCTCCATCGCCACAGCCCTCATTCATTTGTCTTATCCCTTCTGGACTCAACTTGGTATAATCAGGCTTTTTCCGTAGCCTTCCCTCCTAACCTCTGTCTACTTTTCATTGCAGCGGGCCCTTAAGGCTATACGCATCTCCCCTTAATTGGCAAGAAAGGCTCCCAAGACCGACCTGAGACTCAAAGTCCATTCGCAATCAATAATCTCAAAGCCCGTTTTGGACAGTCCCAGAAATCTGTGGGACATCGAGAGTGACTTGAAATCCTTTCTTTTCCCAATCATTCTTGCATCAGTGGCCATGTCTGATGCAGAAAGTCTCTTCCAGTCCGCACCTGGATGCTTTCCGTGTTGGCCTCCACATTTTCATGAGAAGTGTTACAAATTCCCATGCTGCACCTCGTCTTCTCAGGGAAGGAGGAGGGGGAGAGGGGCTGCCCCCTTCCTAGCCCACCTGACAAAACCAGCTGATCGCCTCCAACGACATTCCCTTTCAGGACTGTGCCAATCAGAAAAAGACGCCTACCACTTAATCATAAATTTTATGGAGCCAGGACAGATGGTAAGGAAACTCTCTGAGACTCTTTGGGAACCAAAGAGCACAGAGGAAAATCCGAAGGTCAACGCTTCCCTTAGCCCTAGCCCCGAAGCCTCCTGAATGTCAGCTTCTCTGTGGCTCTTGGTCTGGGGATGTCTTGGAGGCCAGGCCACTAGACAGGTTGGCGGTAACCCTCCTGTCCAAGGGTCTTCCTTGTAGACTCTTGACCCTACTATGTCCCAGCAGGCTACAAAGGCTCAAGGTAGCAGTGATGTGTAACACTGTCTAGTGGAGTTGGGAGTGGCCAGAGTGTGGGGTGCAGGTCTCAGGTCCTGCCCTGAGACTGGCTTTGTCTTCTGTCCCAGTCCCAATTAGACAAGCTCAGTTTTCTGAATGCCGTGGTAACGTTAAGCAGCGTTGTGCGTGACCAGGCCAATGGTAACATGAATAACTACTATCCTAAAACCCTTCTGGCCAAGAAAATTGAGGTGAGAGCAAACATATCTTTATCCTAGAGCTGGGGCTGGTATCCCTCTTTGAGGGAAATTCTCATTTTCCCTCGTCTTTCTAGTCATTCATCCTGGAAGAACCCACTGAGCTCTTGGATAGCAGCGTGCGTCAGCAAGCCATGCTCTGCATCGTGGCCCTGAGGTTGGTTCCTCCCCAGTGGACCCTCTCCTGCCTCTGGGGCTCTGACCCTGAGAACATGTGGGTTGGGAGGACAAGCAAAATCTGGGAAGTTGGCTGGAGCATAAAGGTGGCAGAGTCTATGGTTGCCCATTCATCTGCCTGCATCCTGGGATCAGGGCAACCCTTTGGAAATCTATTAGGAAATCTAGTGTAGGATGCCTCCCTGATCAGTGTTCTCTCCCACTCTGACAAGAAGTCACAGGAAAGTGGCCCACAGCTTTCTGTACCTCAGAGAGTAGCCGAGCAGTTTCCCCCAGAGGGTTTGAAAATATCCCTCAGCCTCACACAGGATGCCCTAAGTCCCTTGTTCATCACCATATCTCCCCCAAGTCAGGTGAAGCCACCTTTCCACTTATGCCAGAAGCTGGATCTGGTCAACGTTAGCATCACCAGCACATTCTCCCTGCCCCTCATCATGCCCAGTCTAGACCGAAAGAACAGCGCCAGTCTCTACCTCCAGGTAACCCCCATATATGTCTTGCTGAAGATCTCCATGGGGATGAGTTTGTCTTGGGGACCACCTCCTGTTCGCTTGGCTTTCTGGCCTTCTCCCTGCTCTGACTCCTCCTCCCTCAGGAGCCCAAGTCCCTCTGTCTTCCACCCAGCTTACTGTCATCCTGGGCTTCCCGGGGAATGGTTACACCCTTACCTTTCTCTCTGAAGCTCACATGCCATCTATACTCTTAGATAGTCTGCCAACAAAGCCCATAGACTATAGGGTATAATTGTCGAAGGGACTGCCAATTTTTCCCAGGGATATTTGGTTTTAAAGCTGGGACTGGGAGGGGCTGGAGAGGTGGCTTAGCAGTTAGGAGCACTGACCCTTCTTCCAGAGGTCCTGAATCCAATTCCCAGCAACCACTTGGTGGCTTACAACCATCTGTAATGGGATCTGATGCCCTCTGCTGGTATGTCTGAAGACACATATGAGATAGATAGATAGATAGATAGATAGATAGATAGATAGATGTTTAAAAAGTTTTAAAAGCTGATATGACCACTCTAATGCTGAGGATCCTGTGGAGGGGCTGAAGAGAGCGTTGTCAGGAAGCTAAGGCAGCATGTGGCGGCCATCTGAGTGCACACCCCAGCATGTGGTGGTCATCCGAGTGCACACCCCATGTCTCCTCACTTCCAGACGATCCAGGCTTTGGATGACATGCTCCAAGCTCTTGTGATGGAAGACTTGAGCCCCAACATGATCATACTGCAGAGCTTTGTGGAGGTAGGTGGCTGCAGAAACCAGAAGCCCGCACTGTTTCCTGTACTCTGCACTAGGTAGGCAGGGCAGGGAGGTGTCAGGCGTCAGTGAGGATGCGGTCCCCTGTCACCCGTCAAGGTGTTCTTAGGATGCTGTTTGGGAGCCACAGTGATCAGGACCCTTTTCCGTCTAGACCTCAGGCATGCTGCAGTGTTAGCAGTGATCATATTTATGTCCTCAAATCTTCTTAGTGTATTGTCGCGTGGTGTCACTGCTCTGTGATCCGATCAGTGTTCGACCCCTAAGCTACTCCTTTACTTTCTGAATGTAGGAGACTCAAAGCATTACAAACCATTTTTTTCTTTAGTTGATTTAAAATATTCTTAGTTTTGACAAATTTTCACTTCCTGAGAACGAGTTTGAATTAGGAATATAGCTTAGAGTCCCCTTGAAAATAACATTCATGAGCAAAATGGTTATTGCCTGGGGTACGATATTTTGCATAAAATACCGTATGACTACAAATAAAGAGATAAGAGTGTCCAGGTAGGCATCTTGCAACCAGAGGAGACATTTATTCTTGTGCAAGAGAGTGACACAGTGCTCTGGAATGTACTGGTGTCTTCGCTGAGAGACATTTCCATGCTTTATAAGCACCTCATTGTGAGTGCAACAACAAACCCGCTGTTATCGTCTGAGTTTGTGGGGGAGGGGAGGCACTGAGCTCGAGTCCTTGTCAGGGTGAAGTCCTCAGGATTCATTACTGGGCTTCTTGTTCTCCGAAAATAAGCGGTGCCAGGCATAGTGTGCATGTCTATAAATACAACACTGAAATGCAGAAGCAGGAGGACTGCAGTGAGTTTGAGGCCAATCCGGGCTAGATAGGGAGATTTTTGTCTTAAATATGTGTGTGTGTGTGTGTGTGTGTGTGTGTGTGTCTATGTCTATGATGTATATGTACATATAAAATGTATGTATGTGTGTATGTATGTATGCCTATGTCTATGATGTATATGTACATATAAAATGTATGTATGTGTGTATGTATGTATGCATGTATAACAGAAAATAAAATAGCACCATGCAAAAGTTTTCAACCAGAGTTGGAGAAATGACTCCGAGGTTAAGAGCACTGGCTGCTCCTCTAGAGGACTGGGGTTCAATTCCCAGCACCCACATGGCAGCTCACTGCTGTCTGTAACTCCAGTTCCAGGGGATCCAGAGCACCGGGCAGGCACGTGGTACACATAAATATGCATGCAGGCAAAATCCCCACACACATAAAATAAAATAAATCTTTTTTTAAAAAAAAGTTTTCAACCTTTCATAGAAAATGTGTTTTTTTTTTTAATTTTTATTATTTACTTCCAAATAGCTCTCTGCACTTTGTTTCTCTCTCTTTTTAATTAGAAACAGTTTCTCTTCTCAGGCAATATATCCTGATTATAGTTTTCCCTGCCTCTCCTCTCAGTTCCTTCCCATCTGCTTTCTCCTCAGGATCCACACTCTTTCTGTCTCTTTCTTTAGAAAAGAACAGGCTTCTAAGAGATAACAACCAAACCTGACAAAAGAAAATGTAATAAGATGAAGAAAAAAGTTTCATATCAAAGTTGGATACGGCGACCCAACAGGAAGAAAGGAGTTCCAAGAGTAGGCAAGAGAGTCAGATCCACTCGCTCACATAGTCAGAAGTCCCATAGGATAGTAAGATAAACAGTGTATATTACATAATCAGAAGACTGGCGCGGCCCCATGCAGGCCCTGTGTGCGCTGCCTCAGTCCCTGTGGGCTCACATGTACCTTCCTTAGCTGATTTAAATGGCCTTGTTCTCCTGGTGTCCTCCTCACTCCCTCTGGCTCTTACGGTCTTTCTGCCTCCTCTTCTGTGGGATATCCTGAGCTACGAGGAGAGGGATTTGATGGAGACATCCCACTCTCTCTCTACCTACTGTCTGGCTGTAGCTCTGCCTCTGTTCCCATCTGCTACAGGGGAAGCCCGTCTGGGGACGGCTGGGTAAGGCACTGGTCTATGAGTATAGCAGGATGTCATTAGGAATCTTTTTATTAGTTTGTTTTGTTTTGTTGTTGTTCTTAGACCAGTCATGTGTGGTTTTACCCTAGGTCTTCGGGTTATCCGGTCTTTGGTTCTTGGTTACCCAGTTTCGGGTATGGGTTCTTTCTCATGGAGTGGGCCTTAAAATCAAACACTGACTAACTGGCTACTCCAACAATTTCTGTGCCACCATTGCCCTGGCATAATTTTCAGGCAAGACAGATTGTAGGCCAGAGGTTTTATGGCTGGGCTGCTGCCCATGTTTCTCTTTCAGTAGCCTGCAGAGTGCCTTCCCACACCAAAGAGAGCAGACCATAGGGGTGAAGTCTCCGTGTAGGCCTCAACTCAGTTCTCCGTGCTCGATGAGTTATGTGGATGCTGTCTTTGGCACGGGGGCCCTATCAGCAGTTTGTGGAGAGCTACCCTTTGTCTTGGCATCAGTCTGAGTTGTTTGGAGATTTCAGTGAGACCTCCCCCCTTCCCTTGGCCAACAACTCAACTGGATGCAATCCGGACCTACCACTGGAAGCTTTGCCTGACTATTAAGTATGGCCAGTTGAGACTCTCTAACCCCAGTGCTAGGAGTCTTCATTAGGATCACCTTCATAGAGTCCAGGAATTTTTTTTACTGTATTAGATTTCTATACCCCCCCAAAATTCCAGCAGTCTCTCTCCACACCCTCTCCCTCCACCCTCTCCCACACCTGATTCTTCCTTCTCTCATCCTTGCCTGCTCCTAGTTCACCCATAAAATCTATTCTATAGATTTATAGATGGGTGGCGGTGGTGTATGCCTTTAACGCCTGCACTGGGGAGGCCGAGGCAGGCAGATCTCTGAGTTTGACACTGACCTGGTCTGCCAAGCAAATTCCAGGACAGACAAGGCTACAGAAAGAAATCCTGTCTTGGAAAAATAATCTATTCTATTTCCCCTTCCCAGGGGATCTGAGAGTCTCATTCCCCTGATCCTTCTCTTTACTAACCTCCGTGGGTTTATGGTTATCATTTATTTAACAGCTAATATCTACCGATAAGTGAATTCCTACCATATTTGTCTTTGTGAGTTTGGTTTACTTCACGCGGGATGATTTTTTTTCTACTTCCATCTATTTGCCTGTGAATTTCATGATGTCATTTTTGTTAGCAGCTGAGCTATGCTCCATTGTGTACATGTACCACATTTTGTTTATCCATTCTTCAGTTGAAGGACATCTACGTTGTTTCCAGTTTCTGGCTATTAGGAATAAAGCTACATTGAACATAGCTGAGAGAGTGTCCTTGTGGTAGAATGGAGCCATCTTTTGGGTATATGCCCAAGAGTAATATAGCCGGATCTTGAGGTAGATTGATTTCCAGTTTTCTGAGGATCTGCCATATTGATTCCCATAGTGGTTGTACAAATTTGCATTCCCATCAGCAATGGAAGAATGTTCCCCTTGCTCCACATCCCTACCACTTCTGTTATTGATCTTAGCCATTTTGATAGATATAAGATGGAATCTCAAAGTAGTTTTGATTTGCATTTCTCTTATAACTAAGGATGTTGAATATTTCTTTGAATGTTTCTCGTCCACTTTGAGATTGTTCTATTGAGAATTCCATTTAGATCTGTACTCTATTTTTTAATTATTTATTCTATGTATGTGAGTATACTGTAGCTGTCTTCATACATACCAGAAGAGGGCATCGGATCCCCTTACAGATGGTTGTGAGTCACCATGTGGGTGCTGGGAATTGAACTCAGGGCCTCTGGAAGAGCAAACAGTGCTCTTAACCACTGAGCCATTTCTCCAGCCCTGTACTGTATTTTTAATTGGATTATTTGTTTGTTTGTTTGATATCTGGTTTCTTGAGTTCTTTATATATTTTGAATAATTGTCCTCTATCAGATGTCGAGTTGGTAAGAAATCTTTTTCCATCCTATAGGCTTCACTTTGTCTGACAGTGTCCTTTGCCTTACAGAGGCTTTTTGGTTTCATGAGGTCCCAGTTTTCAATTGTTGATCTTAGCACCTGAGCTGGTGGTGTCTGTTCAGGAGGCTGTCTTCTCTCCCAATGTGTTCAAGGATATTCCCCATATTCTCTTCTCTTAGGTTTGGTGTATCTGCCTTTATGTTGCCAGCTTTGATCTACTTGGACTTGAGGTTTTGTTGCAGGGTGAGAGATATGATGCATTTGCATTCTTCTATATGCTGACGTCCAGTCTAGCCAGCACCATCTGTTGAAATGCTGTCTTTTTCCCCAGTGTGTATTTCAGGGTTGTTGATAAAACATAAACAAACAAACAAACAAATAAACATCAGACATCCATAGGTGTGTTTGTCTTTAATTTGACTCAGTTGACCAACAGGTCTGTTTTTTTTTTTGTTTGTTTGTTTTTTTTTTTTTTTTTTTTTTTTTTTTTTTTTTTTTTTTTTTTTTGGTTTTTTGAGACAGGGTTTCTCCGTGTAGTCCTGGCTGTCCTGGAACTCACTCTGTAGACCAGGCTGGCCTCGAACTCAGAAATCCGCCTGCCTCTGCCTCCCAAGTGCTGGGATTACAGGCGTGTGCCACCACGCCCGGCTCAACAGGTCTGTTTTTATGCCAATATCATGCAGTTTTTATTACTCTAGCTCTGTAGGACAATTGAAATCAGGGACGGTGATACCTCCAGCAGTTCTTTTATTATACAGTATTGTTTTAACCATCCCGTTTTATTTTTTCTTCCATACAAAGTTAAGAATTATCTTTTCAAGGTCTGTAAAGATTTGTGTTACGATTTTGATGGATATTGGGTTGAAAGTTTGTTTTGGTAGGATGACCTGAAAACAGGTTATTTTATATGCAACAAAATTTGGATTATATTTGCCACTTTGTTTTAAAAAAGATTTTCCTGTAAAATTATGTTAACATAATGTGACAAAATTTCTTTTAATTTGACTTTGAACAGTAGAATAAGACTAAAGATCTTTAGGGTAAATGCTACATAAAAAACATATATAAAGAGTTTAAATGGCGTTCCCCTACATAGAGGGATAATACCTCTATCAGACACCATAGGCTTTCAAACAAAAACCCAGTGCCGGTGGGAGTTACCTTCCTTCAAGCAACCGGTCAAGGGGACTGTCATAGACCCCTCCCAATACAGGCTACCCAGCAGAACCTGATGGAAAGATATTAAAAACACTGCATCCTTGAGTCACCGCACATGAAGAAATAAAGCTCAGGTGTGAGCTACCCAGGCCAGACCAGCTTAATTCTAGATTTTATATATATATAGGGTTCTCTCTCTCTCTCTCTCTCTCTCTCTCTCTCTCTCTCTCTCTCTCTCTCTCTCTGCATTTCCTGTGTGAAGAGACTCAAAGGGGAACAGATTGAGTGAATTAGGACTTCCCTTCCAAGTTCGCAGCACAGGTGCCCGGTATAGCGTCCTCCTGTTCCTTCTGGTTGTCAGCTGTAGACACCAGACGAGCTAGGACGGGAGCGCTGTTCCGCCGCCGCCATGTTGATGGTCCTCTCTGTCCCTTCGGCAGATCATCTTACCATGGCTAATGATGTCAGACAAAATGCAAGAGCAAATCCGAGCCTTGGGCACCATTTCCCGATTGCTGAGGTTTATTTGTAATTTCTCTGAACTGTCAGTGAGTATTTGTGGATTAGCCCAAGACTGACCCAGCATGCTTTGCTTCTCTGGACAGGGGCACTGGCTGAGCCAGGGGTAGCTGGAGGGCATATAGTCAGAGTATGTGCCACACTTTTCTGCATCAGGGTTTATTTCTGTCCCCGAGAACCAAGAAGCTTGATTTGCTCTTGGGTTTGTCCTGAGTCTAATAGGCTTTGATAAGCCTGCTTGGAGTCCTTGGCCTACACAGCTAGATGGAGACCCAGTGCCCTTGGGGTAATGTGTTTCAGGGCTCTGGCTGTCCTTTTTGTTGCATGTTGGCCAGGGAAGCTTTTCTTGGCCCGGACAGTGTGGGGTAGAAGGGAGGGGATACATAGAGACAGTGGTGGAAGGAAGAAGTTTGGGGTGGGGACCTCAGCAGGGAGAGGCTCCCTCGGGGTGAGGAGAGACAACCATTTCTGCTTCCTGTCAGCACATGGAGTCCTTCTCCATAACTGGGAAACTCATGGCCACCTTCAGCATCTTCTGCCTGAATCCCAGCCAAGACATCTGCACGGGTGCCTTAGAGGCCCTGCACTACCTGTTCATCGTCCTCGTGCTTCAGAGAAGTAAGTGAGCTGCACTCGGGGGCCAATCCCAGCTGGTTGCACGGAATCGGTGGGCGTAGCCATTGTTTCAGACATACCCCCAAAGGTGGCTCCCTCTAGCAGGGACATCTGAGAGATGACCATGACGCAGAGAGACCAGGAGATCAATTGATGAAACCTTTACTTGGATAAATGATACTGTGTCCTTTTCAATGACATTCTTGGCAGGGGCAGCTAGTTTGCTGTCACTTATGGGGACCCACTTGGGTTCTCAATATTTCCCAGCTGCCCCATCCCAACCATATGCATAGCACCAGGGAAGTTTCCTTGCAGAACAAATGTGGAAGCTTCCCCCCACCCCCATCCTACCTAGCCCTTCTGTTTCAGATAGTCATAATCACAAAGGGACCAGGGTATTTACAAACTCCCCCCCCCAAAAGCAATTTCAGAGACCCTGGCTTCTTAAGAGTCAGTGGAGGTATAGTGGGCAGGGGGAAGTGTCACAGGAATGACTTGGTCCACATTTGGAATGGGGGCCAGCTTGACTCTCTACCCACACCCTCCCTTCACCTCCCTGGAGTGCTAGGGAAGTCCCTCTGTGCTTCCGGGCCCAGGCCTTTTCGTCTGTCTCCATGGCCCTCAGAAGCTTGGAGGAGAGATGAGAGCATGGGCTCGTTTCCCGCCGTTAAGGCCTAGCCCCTTACTTGCTGCTTTTGGATTGGAGGTGTCAGACCGAAGACGGAGGCCATCCTGAAGGACTTACAAAAGCAGTTCCGGGGAAACTTGATGGCCAACATGCAGAGTCTCACACTGGTAACCCAGATACCCACGTGCATGGGATGTCCTGGGTGGAGGGTGGGGGAGTAGGAGTGGGGGAGAAAGAAGGCTGGGGAGTAGATTATAAAAGTAATAATCCCTACAAATAGAAGCATTTTCAAAGTCCAAGTTCTCAGCGACAGGCGGCTGAAAGCGTGAGGCACACACACACTTGAGTGGTGTGAACTCGGAGGTCACTAAGAGAGTTTTAGAAAGAAGTGCTGATGTCCCCAAGTTCAGTTAACCCGGGTCACCAGATACATTGGAAACACCCTCCGTCCCTTCCTCTCTTCCTCTCCACATCCGACTCCACCCCACACCTGTCTGCCTCCGCCTCCCGTTTGACTCTTCGATCTGTCCACCCTGATGCAGCCCCGCATCAGTTACTGTAACTGAGTCTCCCATAGCCTTTTGCCTATAGCAGCCTCTCACTAAATGCTCCATTTCCAGCCACCTCTCTGTCACCCGGGAAAAATGTTTCTAAAATACAAACCTCTCAGTGTTCCCTTCAGACCGAGTGCAAACTCTGTTCTCCTTACTGTGCAGGCTGGACCTCCTCGGTGGGTCTAGAGAGGCCCCTTGAGGTCTGGTCCCTCCGTTACCTGTCCTGCCTTGTCCTTCCTCAGTCTTCTCTTCTGCTGGCCCCAGTCTTCCTTGCAGGACACTCTCGGCACACTGAGGTCCCGTGTACCACCACCTTCGCATAGTCTACCTCATTGCTGCTCCTCGCTCCCCAGTCTCCTCAGGACTGGACTCCAGGAAGCCTTTTTCAGTCTTTCCAGTTAGTTGCAGTGCCCTGTCACAGCCATTGTTAGCTTTTTCCTCCACATTAATCAGGACGATGGCGAGGACCCAGAGGGCAAAGCCATCGAACGTCACGTTCACATTCCTCCCAGGCTCCCAATGATAAAGCCACACACAGCATTGGTACCAATATTGATTGATCGCAACGAGCTTCCCATTTGCAGGTTCCTGAGTCAGGCATGTCTGCCTTTCTATTGCTTTGGGATACTGTGAAGTCACTAGGCATAGCGCATGTTTCTAGCGAGTTCACCTAACCACATTTCATGTTTAGAAAGGACAGACCTTCACCAGCCTCCTCTGTGTCACAGAGTCTGGACTATTGCTCCCTCTTGGGGACACCAGAGTCAGTGGCACCCTGGAGATGATCTCACACTGTAGATCATCTCCTAACTGGACCATGCCTGATGGGTCTCTGCGGATGGTTGCCAGATGCTTTGGGGCGGTCCTCCAGTGGGATGCTGGAATGGAGAGTTTCTTTCTTTTCTCAGTTCTTCAGGAAATACCTGACCCCTGAAGAGAGAGCCGATGTGCTTTTGGTGGCCATAGAGTCCATGATCAATGGCAGCTCGAATGATGTCTTTGCAGCCTCCAAGATGTTAAAGATGATCCTGAGGTACTCTGTTACAGAAGTTGCCAAGGTGGGCTTTGAGGGGACTCCCTGCTCCAATGTCTTCCTGTTCTGTTTTTGGGGAATCTGGTTTTATTTTCTATCACCTTGTGCTCGAGCAAACCCAAATCCTTTAACCCTGAAGAGAAAAAAGCTATTTTGTCTAGAAGAATGAAAGTTTGCTTTTAGCCTCCACAATACACATACATACACACACACACACACACACACACACACACACACTTAATGTTAAGCAATGAGGAAAGAAAGACCCAAAGAGGCCATAAGCCTTGTAGATCAAAGTTTCTGGACTTTTTTTTCCTGAGACAGGGTTTCTCACTGTAGCCTGGCTGTCCTGGAACTCACTCTGTAGACCAGGCTGGCCTTGAACTCAGAAATCCTCCCGCCTCTGCCTCCCAAGGGCTGGGATTAAAGGCATGCGCCACCACTGCCCGACTCATTTCTGGACTTCTTGCATGACAGGTAATGTTCTAGCTCAGTGGTTCTCGGCTTTCCTAATGCTATGACCCTGAATACAGCTCCTCATGCTTTGGTGATCCCCTCCCCGAGCCAGAACATTACTTCTGTTGCTACTCCATAACTTTAATTTGATTACTGTTACAAATTGTAATGTAAATATCTGATATGCAGACTGTCTGACACATGACCCCCAGGGAAGGGCCCGTTCAACCGCCGGAGGGGTCGTGACCCACAGAGGGCAGCTCGCTCGAGCCAGCGCAGACGTGCTAACTCAGAGGCTGTGCAGATACAATGATTTGCCTTGTTTTCTAAGTGAGGACACAAAACAGGGAAGATGCAAGTCTTCCTCCAAGTCACACAGGCAGTAAGCTTTGAAGTGACACTCAGATTCCAGAAGTATGGCAATCCTGAGTCACACCGTTCTACTTGAAGCAGCCTCTGCCGTAGCCAGTAAAGAGAAGGACAGAGAAGGACGACCTGGCTGTTCCCTCTCCACATGAAGCAGCCTCTGCCGTAGCCTGTAAACAGAATGACTGCCCAGTCAGTCCCTCTCCACGATGCTCTTTTGAGGCAATGGTCGTATATATATGCCCCCGTCTTCCACTTTCCAAGTCATTCTTCCTTCCTTCCTTCCTGCCATGCTTTCCAGACATGGCATGGCCCCCACAGCTGCCTTCTGTATGTCCCTCTGAAAGTCTGGAGCTACAGGTCCCTTGGGGTCAGCTGGCCAGAGCTGAGGGCTGCAGACAGAGGTGGACTTGGACCTGACACTAGGTTACTATGTCGTTTGTAGCCGCACGCTTCAGTGACCTGTGACTCCTGCTCCGCTGGAGTTTGCAGTCCAGAAAAAGCCCCCATCCTGCTCTTTCAGGTGCCAGAAATCATCACGTTAATTTACTACCACATAGACAGAGTCACCGAGAGAACTGCCCAGAATAGCATAAAGAAGGTCTTCCAATTGCTGGTGCGAGCCCACACGGATGAGGTCATCCTGACGCTGTTTAAAATAAAGGACCAGTCACAAAGGTGAGGCACCCCGTCAGCTACAAACGTACACGACACTGGTAGTCCTTTAAATAGCTTATTTGTGTGTGCATGTGCATGTTCATGTATGTCTTCTGCATGTGTTTGTGTCGAGGCTAGAGACAATGGTGTGTATCTTCCTTAACCACTCCTCACCTTACTTTTCTGAGACAGCGTTTCTCACTGAACCTGGAGCTCACCGGTTCAGCGTGATGAGTTTGTCACCAGGCTCCTGGGACCTGGCTCCCTGCCTCCCCAGACCTGGGGTTACAGACGTGAGCTGCTGTATGCAACTTTATATGAGTGTGCTGGGGCTCCGAATGCATCTCCCCAGTCCCCGGCTTACTCTTACAATGTATTCAAATATATAATATTTTCTTATTTATTCAGAGATGAGTGATTTTAACAGCTGTCTGCTTTACCACAGGAAACCTTGGAAGCATGTAAAATTTAGAAAAAGCAAAGCAAAAAAAAAAAAAGTATTAAATTTCAGCCAATAGCACCTTCTGCTATCATTTGGGCATTATATATATATATATATATATATATATATATATGTGTGTGTGTGTGTGTGTGTGTGTGTGTGTGTGTATACATATATATGTGTGTATATATATATATATATATATATATATATATACACATATGTTTTTCGAGACAGGGTTTCTCTGTGTATCCCTGGCTGTCCTGGAACTCACTCTGTAGACCAGGCTGGCCTAGAACTCAGAAATCTGCCTGCCTCTGCCTCCCAAGTGCCCAAGTGCTGGGATTAAAGGGGTGCGCCACCACTGCCCAGTCACCAGCCACGAGGGCAAGTCCATGACCACCCCCCCACCCCCACCCCATCCCCCACCCCCCACCCCCTCCCCCCCCCCCAGTTCCCTCATGCTTCCCAGGGCCAGCTCCTTTCTGGCTCCTCAGTTGCTGGCAACCATTGGTTTGTCTTCTATCGCCATCATTTTGCCTTTTCCAAAGTGTCCTGTATCTACAGCCGTATCATATGTGGATGGCTTAACACGTAAAGGTACTGTTACCGAGCATGGTGACTCAAGTTCAAAGCCTGGGACCCACATGATATAAGGAAAAGCAGATTCTCACAACTTGTCTTTAATTATTTAATTTTGTGTGTATGGGTGTTTTGTCTACATGCATGTCTAGACACCATGTGCATGCCTGATACTAACAAAGGCCAGAAGAAGGTGTTGGATTCCCTGGGACTGGAGTTGCAGATGGTTGTGAGCTGCCATGTGAGTGCTGGGAATTGAACCCAGGCATTTTGGAAGAGCAGCCAGTGCTTTTGACAATTAAGCCATTTTTTTTTTCAGCAGCACAAATGTCTTTTGACCTACACACACACACACACACACACACACACACACACACACTATATATATATATATATATATATATACATACATATATATATATGAATAATATACTCATATATATATATATATATATATATATATATATATATATATGAGTATATTATTCATAGAAGCCAGAGAGGGCATCAGATCCCCTGGAGCTGGACTTACAGATGGTTATGAAGCTGTCTGATGTGAGTGTTGGGAACCAAGTGTGGGTGCCTTTCTTCTAGAGCAGTATGTGCTCTAAACATCATCTTTCTAGCCCCAAACAAAAATAAAATTTTAAGTATTTCAAATAGTATTAAAGAAAGTTCCTTTACAGGTGTAGTTTGCTAAGAGTGTTTATCAACAAATGGAAACTAAATTTAGATAAACATTTTTTATTATGTCTATTAAAATGATTGTGTGGCTTTTCTTTCTCATCCTGTTAATATGGTGAATTGTACCTTTTGGACTAGGACACCATTTGCTCTTCTGGTCTTTTATGTTAACTAATATGTCTAAAATAAGTTTCTTTTACATAATACACAGTTATATTTTGGGGTGTTTGTATGTGTTCGTACTGACTTTTTGTGGTAGTGGGAATTGACTTTAGAGTCTCATGCATATTGGGCCAAATGGTTCACCACAAAGCTAGAGCACATGCTTTTATCCAATCTGAAAATTCTTCCCTTTTAATTTATATATTTAAACCATTTACAGTTGATGTAATTGGTTTATTTGCATTTATGCACGGTTTTATTATTTGTTTTCTGTTTCTCTATAGTGTATATCTATAGGAACTTTTCTGCAACATTTTGAATTACTTAAATTTTTCCATTTATTACATTTTTATTTACCTGGACATTCATTAGATCAGACTTTACTTTGAATTTATTAGGTGATTAAGAGTTTATATGCATACTACAGCCTAATAATAGCTGATACCAATAACTTTAGGAAAAGGAAGATCAAACAGCTTCTTTTGTCTTCCCTGCTTCATGTGATGGCTGGCATCCATCTCACACTTACAAATAGTGAATAAACTGCCAAAGGTTGTTGTTTTACTTTTCAACAGTCATGTATATTTTTAAACTAAGAGGAGAAAATGACCCATTACTGTTACCCAAAGATTTACTATTTCTATTGCTTTTTATTATTGAAGTATTTATTTTCCTATAATAAAACTTCTCCTCAGATAAAGACTTTTTATTAAAATTTTACCGAAAGCACATCTTTGGGTAACAATTTCCCTTATTTTTTCATATGAAACTATTTCCTATTTTACCTTCATTTAAAAAATTATTTTCACTGAATATAGGATTCCAGGCTGATAGTTGTGTTTCTTTCCCACAAGGCTTCCTTTGTCTCAGGATTATTTGAGCCTTCTTGGATACCTGGGTCACCTGAGAGATGGGACCTGTGCTGGTTTCCACACAGAACCAGGGCCTCATTTGCTGCCTCTGTTTTAAGGATCCTTTCCCAGGTCTTCTGTTTGCCAAGCTGGGTTCATGCTGGAATTGTAAGCTCTCTCTGTTGGTACACAGCACAGTTACTAGGGTCATGGTGGGGAAAAACCTGGAAAACAACAAGGACCCTAACGGGGTGGGTGGGGGGAGGTGCTAGCCTGTGGTCAGGCGGTGGAGGTCCTAAGCCTGCGGGTTGATCCCCAGCGCCACAAACACGAGTTAGAACAATAAAACAAACCCTCAACAGCAATAGCAGAGATTTCCTCCTCGCCCTACCTGCCAAGTCGCCCATCTTTGTGTAGCAGCTGGCCGGCTTCCACCCTGCGGGCCTGTAGAGTCACCCAGACAGCGATTGGAAGGAGCACAATGAACAAAGGCCCACTCACACCGCCTGACTCACAGGGCATTTCCCCCTGCTCTGGGGAGAGTTTCACCCAGAGCCAGTGTCTGGTGCACAGTTTTGCTCTGGGGTCATGTGTAGGTCAAAGTTGGGAGATAAAAGAGAAAGAACAGAATCTGGGGCTTTTTTACTCAATAGGTTAGTTTTCCTTATTCTGGCTTCGGTCACCAATCTGCTTGCTTTTATTAAGTTTTCAGGATCTAATCCAGTTCGGGTTTTCTAAATTAGATTGAGCTAGTTGATAGCGTTATTCAGCTGTATCGTCACTGACTTCTGTCCGTATCTATGAACCGCTGAGAAAGGGGGAGGAAAGATTTTTGTGTTTTCCATTGTAATCATCAAGAAAGCAGTACCTACAGTGGGCTTGCTCATTCTTGGTGGACAACAGAAACTTAGATTGCTTATTATTAATTTCTAATAAATGTCCTTATCATGGGAAGGAAGTTTCTACTTTCTTCTGCTAATTAAAACAAAACAAAACAAAACAAAGAACTCGAATCCACTTTAAATTTCACCAAATATCCAATGATACATCTATACAGATCTTTTTAAAACAACTTTTTTTTAAAAAGATTTATTTATTTATTTATTTTAATGTATATCATATACATTCTGGTTATTACTCTCTTCAGAGACACCAGAAGAGGGCATCGGATCCCATTACATGGTGGTGAGCCACCATGTGGTTGCTGGGAATTGAACTCAGGACCTCTGGAAGAGCAGTCAGTGCTCTTAGCCACTGAGCCATCTCCCTAGACCCATACATAGATCTTAAATAGCTTCTTCTCATAGCTTATTTCTCCGCTGGTGAAATGAGCCTGTCCAAGCCAGAGGAATTTTAAAGGCTGATAAGTTTCCTGGGAAGCTGCTCTTGGGTAAGTTTAATGATCCCAGGGATTAAGGCCAGGGGAGTCACCATGGGGAGAGGTTGGAGAGAGAGAAGAGGAGGAGGAGAAAAGAGATCAAACTGTCTGGCTTATATAGAGAGGAGCTCTGGGAGAAGGCAGCTCAGCCCCCGGCCTGGAAAGTTCAGGGTTGAGGGTAGAGTGTGCCAGGTAGGAATGCTGGGGGAGCCTGGAGGCCAGGTCTGCTTTGCTGTGTAAAATATGCACCTCGGTCCCTTGTCCCAGGGTCTTAAACTGAACCTAGTCTTCAAATGTTAGACATTTTAATGAATTTTCTCTCTTTAAATAACAATTGGGGAACATGATCTTCAATGCCCCTCCCCCCACCGCCGTTTAGATTAAAACTTTGATGTGTACGAACTAGTAAGCTCTGGTTATTGATTTTTGTTATAGGTTGAATGGATATTTGAAATAAGATGTGTTTTATACTACATGCAAAATTATTACACAAGTCTGGTTAAAAATGTGTTAGTAAATCCTCTGCACATGAATGTACTTATATTTATTTGATCCGATAAGTTCTTAACATTGTATTGCCAGGTTTCATCCAGCTTGTTAGAACTGGGCATCAGTCTCTTAGATTGCTCTATAATATTTTACCATGCACCCTCTCCACGCTTGCTCACTCCTTTGTGCTCAGAGTCGTTGCTAGCCCAGGGTGTTGTTCCCACATTCCCATGCTGACGCCGAGTTTAGATGTTTCGCTTTATTCGGATGTCATCCTCTTCGCATCCCACACTTTCCTTGGGAAAGAGGTTTTCTTCTCCCTTGGAGTCTGTCCTGTGTCTTCTAGTAAGAGTCTGTCCATTTGTAAACAGTCCACTTGCTCATGCGTGAACTCTTCCTTAGGTTAACATTTTGCTGTTGTTCAACCTGGATGGCTTGACCTCTTGTCTGTCCCTCTATTGTCACTGTTAGGGGAGTCGCTGTCTGCAGGCAGGCCGTCTGTCCCTGCCTCTTTTTTACTTTGCCTTTGTCCCTAGGGTACCTGTCGTGCCATGTGGGCAGCAGTGAAAGTCTCCTTTCTTTTTGAAAAATATGTTTATTTAGTATGTGTGTGAGTTTGTGCGTTTGTTTAGTGTGCATGTTTTTTGTTTGTTTGTTTGTTTGTTTTAGTGTGTATGAGTCACCTATAACTGTTGGTGGTTTCTGACTCTACAGGGGGGCGTCCAAATCCTGGGACATCCTGGCTTCCTTTCCGAAAGGCTACCAAGTGATCATGGAGTATCTTCTGCAGAGGATAATTTCACCCCAGGCCCCCGAGGACCAGGAGACTGACAATGAAACAGAGCTCTCAACGTTGATTGTATGGCCCAGCTGGGAGCTGGGAAGGAACACACTGGGATTTCTGTCGGGCTCACTCGGGTTCTATGAAACAGTACCATTTAGGGCCCATGTTTCCTTGGGCATTCTAATAGCAGAGTCTCCGGGCTGGGTTAGAATGAGGGTTTCTAGCCAATTGACTCGCTTAGGACAGAAGAAACAAATTTTGGTATTGGAGGTGGGGGCGCAGGGCGGTGTTGTAAGGCAAACACCCCGGGGCTTGCCTGACTGCTGAGGGCCCCTGAGAGGCTGAAGCGGACCCATAGTTACCAGAGCACACAGTCTGCCTTGTGCTCGGTCTTTCCTTGCTGGCAACGTCAGTGACGTCACTGGACAGGCGGTAGGGACTAGGACAGGAACTATGAGTGACCGTAAAGGTGGCCTGCTCTTCCTCATTCCAGGCCACCAGGGCTATCCACGAGCTGCTGCTGGTGCCGAATCAGCAGTTCGAGGTGCAGACCTTTTTCGCTTCCCTGTTCGTGGCACTGCTTTTCCAAATCTCTTCCCTGGTGGCTAAGGGGAGCATCGTGGTCCAGGATGCGCCGCCCGAGACGGAATCCAGGGACGCCGTGAGGTACCTTGGGCCCCAGGGTCAGTGCGCTAAGGGCTATTAACTTGGTCTTTCTTTCCTTTTTTTTCTTTTTTCTTTTTTCGAGACAGGGTTTCTCTGTGTAGTCCTGGCTGTCCTGGAACTCACTCTGTAGACCAGGCTGGCCTCGAACTCAGAAATCCACCTGCCTCTGCCTTCCAAGTGCTGGGATTAAAGGCGTGCGCCACCACCGCCAGGCTAACTTGGTCTTTCACACCCTCCACACTTATTATACACACCGACTCAATAAGCCGCCCTAGAATTCCTTGAAAAGACTTTAAAGCGGCTGCAGTGGTGGGTGGATGTGTTTTCTGTACTAAAGCAAAAATCAAAGCAAGTTGCATGGGCCACAACCTAGATTCCGCTCCCCCAGTCTCTGCAGGCTTCCTGTGTTGCCTGGGAGACCCTCATAACCCTGGTCTGATCCAACTGTGAAATGTTCTTGGTCCGTAAGCATTCCACGGCCAGGTTCATTATTCACAGGATGGGGGAGGGGCAGTTGCATGGGTTAGGAGAGCATGGCTGGCTAGGAGTGACTCCCTGCCTCCTGCTGTGTCCCCAGTTCTTCTATAGAGGCACTGAAGACCTTAATGCGCAGCTCGGGGTACATGGACCACTTGTCTTATATTCAGACACTTGGGGGCTGGGAACTGCTCCTCAACCCTGAAAGACATTATGAAGGAGTCATTCTCTTGGCCAGGTGAGCTGTGTCCCAGTCCCTGGGTGGAGAACCTTCTGGGCTTTGGTCCTCTCCTGTGGCCCCAGCCTTACTCTGAGCTTTCTGTCGTTACCTCAGGTCTCTGGTGGTCAAGAACTGCTGGCACAATCGCCCCGTCTTCAGCTTCTTCATCAAGACCCTCCAGAACCCAGACTGTACCAATTACTTCACAGCCCTGGTGTTCCTGTCAGAGGTGACTGGAGAAGGGTGGGCACAGGGCAGTGGGGACAGCTCCTTGGGAAGCAACTGCAGGGGAGGGGAGGGGAGAGGGGGAGGAGGAGGAGGAGGAGGGGGAAGGGGGGAGGGGGACTCCTCTAGAAGACTCCCAGGGAGAGCAGTGTCCTGATCTCCCCCTGCCCATGGATGGGCCAGGGCCAGGGGTAAGAATTCTTGATGAGGTTTCTTTGAGTCAGAGGCCTTTCTCCACCTCAACCTCAAGGCTTTGACTCTGCCCTGACTTTACAGAGCACCAACTTTCTTTCTTGCTGTTACTTCAGCAAGAATTAGCTACCCTAATTCACTCTACAATTTAGTCATTGGACAGAGGAACGTGTGTAGAGAATTTAGAAATATATGTATGTGTATACACACACACACACACACACACACACACACACATTGTATAAAACCATTAATCTTTACAGTGGTTAAAAGGATCCACTCTCATCTGTGTGTGTATGTGTGTGTGTGTGTAAGGTTGAAATCATTCTCAAATACTCTGACTCTTTTCATTGCATTTTTTTGGATTTTAAATTAAGTTTTTGGTCAGTCTATAAGGAAATGGGTTTCTTGTTTGTTTGTTTGTTTGTTTTGTTTTTTGAGACAGGGTTTCTCTGTGTAGCCCTGGCTGTCCTGGAACTCACTCTGTAGACCAGGCTGGCCTCGAACTCAGAAATCCGCCTGCCTCTGCCTCCCAAGTGCTGGGATTAAAGGCATGCGCCACCACCGCTCAGACAGGGAATGGGTTTCTTTGTGACAGGTGTTTAACACCAGTGTTCTATAATTGCTGGCATGCTCTGTCTTTGATTTAACACAAGTACAAACAATGCTGGAATAAACACCCTATGCCATTCTCGACTGTTGCCTTAACTGCTGACTATAGTATGTGGAGGTGCAAGTTTCAAGTGCGAGTGGCTTCTCTGACTTTTGATTCTGATGCGCGGGTGGAGGCGTCCACCAGCGGGGACTGGACAAGTTTTTTGAGCTCTGCCTTGTCCTAATTATAAATCAACTTCTTTTTTTTGCATTTTTTTATTGGATATATTCTATATTTATAATTCATTTCCCTTTTTCTGGTTCCCCACCCCCAAAGGTCCCACATGTCCTTTTCCCTCCCCCTGCTCTCTCATCCACCCCCTCCCACCTTACTGTTCTTGTACTCTCCCACAATGATGTTTTGGTCCATTCTAGCACCAGTGTCCACTCCTTTCTTCTTGTGAGACATCACTTGATATGTGATTTCTGTCTTTGGTGTTCCAAGCTTCTAGGCTAATATCCACTTATCAGTGACTGTATACCATGGGTATTCTTTTGAGACTGGGTCACCTCACTTAGTATGACGTTCTCCAGATCCATCCATTTCTCTAAGAATTTCATGAATTCATTGTTTCTAATGGCTGAATAGTACTCCATTGTGTATATATACCACATTTTTTGTATCCATTCCTCTGTTGAGGGACATCTGGGTTCTTTCCAGCTTCTGGCTATTATATATAAGACTGCTATGAACATAGTGGAGCATGTATCCTTATTGCATGCTGGTGAATCTTCTGGGTATATTCCCAGGAGTGGTATGGCTGGGTCCTCCGGAAGTATCACGTCCAGTTTTCTGAGGAACCGCCATACTGATTTCCAGAGTGGTTGTACCAGCTTGCATTCCCACCAGCAGTGGAGGAGTGTTCCTCTTTCTCCACATCCTCTCCAACACCTGATGTCTTCTGAGTTTTTAATCTTAGCCATTCTGACTGGTGTGAGGTGAAATCTCAGGGTTGTTTTAATTTGCATTTCCCTAATGACTAGTGATGTTGAACATTTTTTAAGGTGTTTCTCAGCCATCCGAATTTCTTCAGGTGAAAAGTCTCTGTTTAGCTCTGTACCCCATTTTTGGATAGGGTTATTTGGTTTTCTGGGGTCTAACCTCTTGAGTTCTTTGTATACATTGGAAATTAGCCCTCTGTCGGATGTGGGGTTGGTGAAGATTTTTTCCCAATTTGTTGGTTGTCGATTTATCCTTTTGACAGTGTCTTTTGCCTTACAGAAACTTTGTAGTTTTATGAGGTCCCATTTGTCTATTCTTGCTCTTAGAGCATAAGCAATTGGTGTTCTGTTCAGGAATTTTTCCCCTGAGCCGATGTCTTCAAGGGTCTTCCCCAGTTTCTTTTCTATTAGTTTTAGTGTGTCTGGTTTTATGTGCAGGTCCTTGATCCACTTGGAGTTGAGCTTAGTGCAAGGAGATAAGAGTGGATCAATTCTCATTCTTCTGCATGTTGACCTCCAGTTGAGCCAGCACCATCTGTTGAAAAGGCTATCTTTTTTCCACTGGATCTTTTCAGCTCCTTTGTCGAAGATCAATTGGCCATAGATGTGTGGGTTCAATTCTGGGTCTTCGATCCTATTCCATTGATCCGCCTCCCTGTCACTGAACCAATACCATGCAGTTTTTAATACCACTGCTCTGTAATATTGCTTAAGGTCCGGGATATTGATTCCCCCAGAAGTTCTTTTGCTGTTGATGATAGTTTTAGCTATCCTGGGTTTTTTGTTATTCCAGATGAATTTGAGAATTGCTCTTTCTAACTCTATGAAGAACTGAGTTGGGATTTTGATGGGGATTGCATTGAATCTGTAGATTGCTTTGGGCAAGATTGCCATTTTGACTATATTAGTCCTGCCAACCCATGAGCATGGAAGATTTTCCCATTTTCTGATGTCTTCTTCAATTTCCCTCTTCAGAGACCTGAAGTTTTTGTCATATAAATCTTTCACATGTTTGGTTAGCGTCACTCCAAGATACTTTATATCATTTGTGGCTATTGTGAAGGGTGTCATTTCCCTAATTTCTTTCTTGGCCTGCTTATCCTTCGCGTATAGGAAGGCTACTGATTTACTTGAGTTGATTTTATAGCCAGCCACTTTGCTGAAGTTGTTTATCAATTGCAGGAGTTCTCTGGTGGAGGTTTTTGGGTCACTTAAGTATACTATCATATCATCTGCAAATAGTGATAGTTTGACTTCTTCCTTTCCGATTTGTATCCCTTTGACTTCCCTCTGTGGTCGAATTGCTCTAGCTAGTACCTCAAGTACTATATTGAAGAGATATGGCAAGAGGGGGCAGCCTTGTCTAGTCCCTGATTTTAGAGGGATTGCTTCAAGTTTTTCTCCGTTTACCTTGATGTTGGCTACTGGTCTGCTGTATATTGCTTTTACTATGTTTAGATATGGGCCTTGAATTCCTGTTCTTTCTAAGACCTTTAGCATGAAAGGATGCTGAATTTTGTCAAATGCTTTTTCAGCATCCAATGAGATGACCATGTGGTTTTTTTCTTTGAGTTTGTTTATGTAGTGGATTACGTTGATGGATTATAAATCAACTTCTTTAAAAATTCAAACTACCTGTTTACAAGTTATTACATTTATTTATTTGCTAATAGGTTGATTGATTGTGTGTATGTGGGCACACACTTGGAAGTCAGAGAACAAAATGCAAGAGTCAGTTCTGTCCTTCTATCATGTGGGTCCCAGAGACTGAAATCAGGTCTCGATCTTGGCAGCAAGAGCCTTTATCCAGCTCACTGGTCCCTAGCTACAAAAAAAAAAAAAAAAAAAAAAAAAAAAAAAAAGCCTATTTTTGATACAACAGCAATAGTATTAGGTTATAACAGTGATCTTCATTCTAAGATGCTGGCAGACACTTGATAAGGATGCAGAGGATTCATTTGGAGGATGCAGACGCCTGACTACTTGGGAGTGCGTCCATGCAGTGGTCTCAGGAGTTGGTGCTGATAAATCACTGGAGAGGCTTAGCTCAGCAGCCTTGGGGGTCGCAGGAGCCTTTGTTTTCTAAAGTATTCGGCTGGCTGTATAGGCAGGGGGTCCCTGAGCTTTGCTTCGGGAGACTGCACAGGAAAGTCGTACACACAGCCAGAGGCTGATTTCCTTGTGCGGCGGCGGTTCTGAGCGCTGGCCGCATATGAGAATCCTCTAGGGCAGTGCTTCTCGGCCTTCCTAATGGTGCGACCCTTGAACACAGCTCCTCAGGTTGTGGTGACCCCCCAACCGTGGAATTTAGTCTGTTGCTATTTCATAGCTGCAATTTTGCTATTATAAATTGTAATGTGAATAACTGACTTGCAGGATATCTGATGTGTGACACACACACCCTCCCCTCCCCCAAAGGCGTTGTGATCCACAGGCTGGAACTGTTGCTCCAGGGACGCTAAGCCCCTCACCACATTCTCCTGCTACTCAGCGCCTCTCTCTTCAGAACTGCTCCAGGGTGGGCGCAGGCATCGGTTTGCCCTTAGCTCCCTAGTTTACAGCTATGATCTAGAAACAGCTGGTACTGCGGAACACTCTGGAAGTTCCCTCAAATGCTGATGCCCAGCTGAAATGAGTAGACACCCACATAAGCACTCGCTCTTGTTGGAGTTTCAGGCTGGAGTGGGGTTAGCGTGTTCGGGATAGTGCCTGCAGGGAGAGAGATGGGGGCAGCCCACTCTCAGCAACGGGAGGGGAGCTTGAGAGTTTTAAAGTGGAGAAATAAGTGGGGTTTAGGTAGCACCTGAGAAAGTGGGTCCAGATGTGTAGGTGAGAGACCATGTCTGTTGATGTGTTTATAAAAAGGTAGAGAGGAGGGGATATGTCCTGTGGAGGGGTGGTGAGGTGTGGGGGAGGGGGTGCCTCAGCGGACCCATGCCGAGGCATCCCTTCCCCTGAGGGACCAGACACAGGACAGTATAGTATAGAATAGAGTTTATTCAGGGCATGGGGAGGGGAGTCCAGAGGGTAGTAGAGACAGAGAAAGGCAGAGAGAGAGAGAGAGAGAGAGAGAGAGAGAGAGAGAGAGAGAGAGAAACAAGAGACCAAGAGGTCAAGGACGGGGCAAGCAGTCCCTTTTATCGTGGGTCAGGCCTACCTGACTGTTGCTAGGTAACCGTGGAGCAGAGCTTAGACAGAATGCTAACATCTGTGACACCCAGGAACATTTTGCAGTCTCTTATAGCTCCTTGCTCACTGCTACCTCCATCCAGAGGCAGTCACAGGCAGAAGAATTTAAAATAGACAGGAGAATGTGCTTTAATCAGGAGCATTTGAAAAGCTGAGCCCTGGTATTTTATTCTCACTTCGTAGAGAACAAAACTCAGGCTCAGAGAATTTAAGAAGTTCTGACTTCTGGTCACCTTGAGATCTACATGGCTTTACACACACACACACACACACACATACACACACACACACGTACACACACAGAGAGACAGGCACAGACATAGGCACATACATGTGCACACACATGCACACATATACACATACACACATACACAATTATACACAGACACACACCTGCACACACACACAGGCACATAGACACAGACACACACATGCACACACACAGGCACATAGACACAGATGCACACATACATACACACACAAACACACACACATACACACACAGAGAGAGAGAGAGGCATGCAGTCCTCTGTTCTGGGAATCCTTTCCATGACTTTTGCCTATTTTCCTACTAAATTATTTGCCTTCTTGTCTAAAGACTTGGGGCCTCATGAGCTCCTCTATCTTCACGTCTATTTCAAGTTCTTCCTCCTGTCTTAACTCCCATTCACAATTCTTTGTGGCTGCTCTCAGTCTGTGGCACTTTGTTCCTTGCTTGGGGATATTCTCCAGGCAGTTCATGGTCATGTCTTTAATGGCTCCCCAACTGAAGCGCTGGGATCCGTGAGGGCCTCGTGCATTCTTCTGTCTTTCTCTCGTCACTCCTCTCAGATGCATACAGAAGACTTGCCCCACGGGTGAATGGCAGGGTGCACACTGGCCTTTAAGCTTTGACCAAGGCCCTAGGCAGAATCTGGACCCAGTGGTCCTCTTGCCTACCTTTTTGTCATTCCTCATTTCTGCTTGCCAGCTGCTCTGCTGCCCAGATGTGGCAGGTGTTGTGGATGAAGGTGCCACCAAGATTCTGTCAGATTGGTTCAACTGTGATGAGTTAGACACAGCGCAAGTATTCCTGCAGATCACAGAAGCCTTTGCAAAGCACAAAAACACGGTGAGAATGGAACAGGGTAAAGGACATACCATAGAGAAGGGATAGGTGGACCCGGAGAGCTAGAGTGGCCAGTTATAGATAAGGCATGACGGGCTTGGAATTAGAATATAGGTCCTCTTGAGGCCAGTCCTCCAAGCACAGGATCCAGGTTGGCTTGACCCATTCATGCTCCCATCCAGGGAAGGTCCCAGAGGAAGTTGTCTCATAAGTCACTTCAGAAAATAGCTCCAGCCAATCCCAGGATCCTGGAGGTACCATTGAGGAGGGAAATTTATGGTGCGGGAGACAGAAAACCTCGGTCTTCTCACCTCTGTCCATGAAGGACAGAAGGCTCCTTCCTGGCCAGGTACCCTATTGGCAACCTAGTTTGACCATCATCCGATCTCGGGGCCATTTCTACTTCCCGAGTAAAATACATGAGAGCTTGCGCCTACTGGTCTACCTGTAGGGTCAGCACGGCAGGGAAACGCTGGTGGGGATTGTTTCCCGACTGGGCTTCTGAGTGGCGGTTCCTCTGTAGGTAAAGTACCTGAACATCCTGCAGCCCTTGGTTCTGAGCTGCTGCTACTCATCCAGCAGCGACCTGGTGATGGAGACCTTCCGCATGCTGCAGCGCATCCTCAAGGACCTCACCTGGTATCACTCCTCCTCCTTCATCATTAAGCTGACCTTCACTCTGGTACACTTCTTTGAGGAGGTAAAGCCCCAGGAGGGATCAAGAGGTTGCTTTCTTACCCTAGGTGGCTGTGACCCAAAGGAGAAGATAGAGCTATTGTAAGACGCTCAAGCCCAGGGGTATTCTTGGGGGGGGGGTTTGATTGCATCTGCATTCTTGCTTTATAATAATCTAAATAGGAGGGCCGATGAGAGTAATGCGTGATAGCTGTGCCGATGAGAGGTCCAGGGAGATAGGGAGTACATGCAGGAAGGTGCCTGGTGGGAACAGAGCTCAGAGCTCTTCTGACCTGGGTGGCCAGTGCAGGTACAAAGGTGTCTGTGTCTTCCCGAGTGTGTATCTTCTTACCCAGGAATCAGAGCAGCTGCGCCTGATAATCTTTGAGATCTACGCAAGTATCCTGGCTAAGGTCTCGAGGATGACCCTTGCCTTTCCCTTGAGGCATCAGATCCTCAACTTGCTAATCCTCCTTGTGTTACACCTGAAGGATGTAAATGCCGCCGTGGTGGAGGTGAGAAGCCGGGACCGTGGAGCCTGGCATTCAGTTCTCACTGGAAGTTAATGCAGAACATGGTAAGCCCTTGGACAGGGCTGTGGCAGGATTGTGTGACACTGGGGGGAGGGGGGGCACTAGACTTTTGCTGTTGGGGAGGTTGAGTGGAGATGATCGGCTGGCTGTTGTGCTGAGTCTCCTTCAGCTAGCTGCCAACTCCAGCACACGTTTGTGGCCATTCAGACTCTGACGCAGGAAGTCTCTCGGTGGTGCCAGCTCCTCCATCTCGGCTGCGGTACCTTGGCCCTTGTAGTCTTTCTCTAGACTCCTTTCTGCTCTTGCCTTACCAATGAGAAGCAATGGTGCTCCCAAGGCGAGAGAGCTCCAGTTGTGGGTTAAACGCTGGGCAGAGCACAGAGACCTGGGCTATACGACGGGCCCAGTTGAGAGCTCAGGAGCCTAGAAGCACGTACCGCAGCTAGACTCTTGGAAACTCCTGATTTAGTTTCTAACAGGAGACCCCTTAGATACATCCAAGGATGCTGCCAAGCCCATTACAGAAAGGGATGGGTCCCCCACCCCACCCCCCACCACCCCCCACCCCCTCATGAACTCAGGGATATATTTTGGCCAAGTCAACTTTTCTGTAAAGCAGGGACCACCCAGATGGAGTACTAGGACTTTGAAAGACCTGGGTGAACCTAGCATTCAAGATCCTAATGTGCCACCTGGGGCTAGCCTGGGATCCATAGCAAAAGCATGTCTCAAGGGAGGCTAAGACGGGGACATTTGTTTTCAGAGAGACCACTTTGGGTTGGAAAGCCATTGCTGTGGGACTCAGCATTACTACTGGAAATAGCATTAGAACCGTCACTTCAACTTCTTCATGGGGAAAAAAAAAAAGGTTTTCAGTAGAGCCAGATGCCTAGACAGGCTCTACCTTTCTCCTATGCCTGGATCCTTGCAGTTTCTGAGTCTCCAATCCACCAAGACCAACCGAGCCACTCCCTGTCTCCCTCCTGGGTTCTTCTCCATCTTTGTCCAGCTTCATTCCCATGGTTCCACGGGCTAAGCCTCTTCTCTCCCCAGGTCTGTAGGCTCACCCTCTGCCACGTAGCTACCATCCTGCGCTGGTCCAAACTCAAAGCGGTCTTCGCCAAGAAAGACGTATTCACCATCCTCAATGCCCTGGTAAGTCAGCGGCTGAGGCGTCCCTCATTCTGCCTGTGCAAGGGAGTCAGCCCCAACCCCTCCCTCCAGCCCCAAGCCATTCGAGTCAACAGACTCTACTTCGTGCAGGCTGCTCTAGAAGGGCTTGTGGTCTGCCCTGCGGAGATAGGTCCATGGATCAGTCACTTTGGAGTACTTTGGAGAAGGGTAAGGGTATGGTGGAGGAAAGCAGTGTCTAATACAAAGGCCGGGAAGTTAGCCCAGCCTGGAGGAAGGCTTCCCAGACAACGCCATCTTCCCAGGCGTTGGAAGTAGTGGATTAGCTCCTTTTCGATTACAGTGGTTAAACATCACGAAGAGTTTATTTGCGCTACAGTTCCAGGGGGTTAGAGTTCATGGTGGCAGGAGCAGGAAGCCAAGGGTGCAAGTCTTGAACTACAAACATGAAGCAGAGAGAGCAAACTAAAAATGGCCCAAGTCTTTAAACTCTGAAAGCCTGCCTCCAGCGATATCCTTCTCCTTCTAAACCCCCCCAACGGGGCCATCAATTAGGAACCAAGTACTCAAATGCCTGAGACTATGGCTACTTGTAAAACTAGACAGCAGTAGAACCGAAGACTCAGTGTGTCCCGGCCTTTGTATACATTGCCACTCCTGTGGCTTGGTCAATCTCGGAAGACTTCCCAGAAGAAGTAAGGCTTCAGAAGCTGGGGCACAAGGGGTAAATGTATAGGAGGTTCTGGAAGATCTTTCTGAGGTTGGGATAATATCTTTCTGAGATAATATCTATCTACCATCCTGCTTAGCTTGAGAGGCAAAAGAATGAGCAGCCGTGTTATCTAATGCTGCTTCTTCCAGCTGAAGCAGGAAAAGAGCAAGGAGCTCTGGTTCCTGAAGCAGAGTGTGGCCCTCTTTAAGAGTCCGCAGGGCCCCATCCGCCAAGTGGCCGTGTGGTTTGCAGGTATGATGGCCCTCTGTCTTCTCGGAGCCACTGTCCCCTTGAGGTTGGGTTTTTCAAACCGATTGAGGGCTGGGCATGGGAGGAGTTAATTACAGGATCCAAGGTAATTAAAGAGTCCCTGGTAAGGACTCCCATCTGCTCCCACCACAGGGATCCCCTCGCTGGGAAGGGATGACCAATCTATTAGCGGAACGGGCAACTCCTAAAAAACCAGGATAGCATAGCTCCCAAAGGGTGGAGCACCAGGCCTGTGGGTTGTTCCTAGTGGAGGAAGTTCAAGGACAGGCAGATGCTACCTCCTGTCATCCCTTGGACAGTACCTTTGAAGTGCTGTTCATTTAAGCCTTTGCCTGGTCCAGTTGCCTAGAGGCCTTCATAGAGTTGGAGAAGCACTTTGGCTTCATGAAGCGAGTCCAGCCCTGAGGCTGGTAAGCAAGGGTGGGAAAGACAGAGAGGGTCAGGATGGTGACTTTTGTCAGAAAGCTTACAGTTAGGGCCCACTGGCCCCTTGCCAGGCCGCTGAGTGCCTACGTGTCACCGTAGGTCAGATCATCTGGAACCTTAATAAGGCTGAGGAAGAGGAAATTGAAGAGGAATTTGCAGGTGACTGGTCACCCCATTGCCTACTGCTTCAATCTTTTAGGTGTACTGGTATCAGAGGGGTGTGGTGGAAGTGAAGGGGGAGGTGTCATAAAGTCCGTCATCAAAACAACAGAAACCTCGTCCCCAAGGCACAGAAGTCTGGGTTATCAGGCAGAGCGACTCTGCTTCCCACACACATTCAGACTTACTGCTGTTTGTCAGTCAGGCTGGTCCCTTAAACTCTCCCTAGGAAAGAGTTACCTACCTTCTTCCCTGGGGTACCACAGGGTCCTTAGCCCCTGTCACTCAGCTGCGTGACTGCTCTTGTTATACTGTGGGAACCTGTGTCCTCACTGTCCCCAAGACATGTCTCTCTCTGTCTGTCTCTGTCTCTGTCGTCTCTCTCTCTCCCCCCTATCCCTCCATATTGTATTCATGACACAATGAATACTGGGCTGCAATTCTGGGGGGGGGTGAGGGGGTGGGGGTGGGCAGAGGACTCCTGGGAGGGACCAAAAGAGCAGCCTGTTTTCTGTCTCCCTGAGCCTGGGGCAAGTTTGGGGTCTTGATTGCAATCAACAGTGTGGACTTGTAGAAGAAATCATTGCTTACCCTGCTGCTAGTGTACCTCCTCTCTCCAAGCAGAGCGAGGGCACTCCTGGTCCAGCCTGGCCACTTTTCTGTTTACTGTACCATCCCCTGTGTCTGTTAAAGCCTTCAGGTATATGCAGAGAGACCCCGACCCCATAGTCAGCTGCCTCACCGTGCAGACTTTCTACATCCTAGAGGCCAAGCAGAAGATGATGCCGGCTAAGACCCCATCCTCCTACCTCTGCCTGAGGAGGATGAAAAGGAGATGCTCCTGAGCCCGCACGCCTGGGTCCAAGACACAGGCACACCATCCGCACTGTGACCGCAGGCTAACCCTTGAGCCCTGTACTAGAAATGGTGTGTCCCTGCGGGACCTCTGCTAATAAAAAAGAGAAATCACGATGTTTGTGGAGACGGATGTCAATCTGTGGTCACGAGCAGCCTTGTGTGTAGGAAGCGTCTGGGTGAGGCTGGCATCTCTGGCCCTGCTGCCTCATGCCCACCCCCATTGAGCCATGCGACCTAAAGTCAGATTTAGTGGTTTGGTTTTTTTTTTTTTTTTAATCAACTTGAATTACAGAGCGTGTGTTAAACACCCGAGGTAGCTAGCATTCATTTGTACTAGGCAGCTCTGGGTTTTGTGTTTATATAGGGTCTTGCGATGTGCCCAGGCTGGCCTCAAACTCATGTTCTCCTGCCTCAGTCCCCCGGGGGCTGGGGTTAGGGGTATCTTGCAACATCTAGCCTTTATTTTAAGATACTTGCCTTGCTAAGTTGTCCAGGCTGGGTTTGAACTCTCCTAGTAGCTGTGCAAGCTGTTCTTGCTGATAGACAACAGTGTCCCTTCTGGCTAGTTGAAGCAATTTAGGGTTGTTTTTTTTTCTGTCCCTGTCTGTCTGTCTGTCTGTCTGTCTGTCTGTCTGTCTGTCTCTCTCTCTCTCTCTCTCTCTGTGTGTGTGTGTGTGTGTGTGTGTGTGTGTGTGTGTGTGAGAGAGAGAGAGAGAGAGAGAGAGAGAGAGAGAGAGAGAGAGAGAGCTCACAGAGTGTGATTGACCATTGTAGGCAGGATCATTCTATGAAAGCAGCTGTGACTGCTCGGTTGCCCCTGGGAATTGCCCAAACAGCTGGCTGTGCCCCTAGGCCCGGATATCAGAAGTATATTCTCTGTTCTGTCAAAGAGCCAGAGTGTCTTGTTTCCCCTGCCGTGCTGGGGGGGCGGGAGGGGAGGGGACTAGGTCAGTGCCTACTCTTTCTCATGCCCCTTTCTTAGTGAGATCAGTCTTAGTGAGGTCAGTCTTACTGAGATCTATCCAGCAATGAGTCCTTGGGGGTGTGCTCGGTCTATACAGGGTCATCGGAGGCTTCAGCTGCCCCTCACCTCACCATTCTGTCTAGCACCCTGACCTCCAGTTCCTGGGAAAAGCTTACAGAACAACAATCTAATTTCCCAGAACAAATGCAAGCTCCTACATTGGGCAAATATGCTGAGGCTTGGCCGGAGTCCCGTCCGCTGTGAAGCAGGCCTGGCATCTCGGGCTCAGGTCTTGAAGTTCCCAGTTGTCTCCTACACACAAGGCTTCGGGAACCTGGGGTGGCCCCACCCTCCAGGCTCACTTGCATTATCTTGCAAGTTCGCATGCTTGCAAACAAGCCCAGAGGTGGCAGCAGAGGCCCTGCCAGTCTCTGCATTGCCTAGGCGGCTTGTCTCCCATTTCCCCTCCGTCTGTTTCTTGCCTCAGCACCAGTTACCATTAGGAAGCTTTCTGAGCGGAACACTTTTAAAAAAAAAAAAAAGTTTAAAAGTGTTATTTTTTTAAAAATTTATTTATTTATTATATCTAAGTACACTGTAGTTGTCTTCAGACACTCCAGAAAAGGGCATCAGATCTCATTACAGATGGTTGTGAGCCACCATGTGGTTGCTGGGATTTGAACTCAGGACCTTTGGAAGAGCAGTCCGTGCTCTTAACCGCTGAGCCATCTCTGAACAGGGTCCCCATTTTTATTTATTTATTTATTTATTTGGTTTTTTCGAGACAGGGTTTCTCTGTGTAGTCCTGGCTGTCCTGGAACTCACTCTGTAGACCAGGCTGGCTTCTAACTCAGAAATCCGCCTGCCTCTGCCTCCCAAGTGCTGGGATTACAGGCGTGTGCCACCACCACCCGGCTCAACTGAACCTTTTATACATGGAAGTAAGCAGAAATACCCAAGACTCAGTAACACCATGTAGCCCTTTCCTTGACCCCGAAGGGTAAATATGCCTTCTATAAGCAAGGATAGTATATCTTATATTAAAAAAAAAAATCAAACAAAACAACTAGTAACAGGTTTGGGCGAAAAAAAATCTCCATTCTCTTTAGTCAAGCCAGAAAGGGATAAGATAATTGGTTCTAGAAACTTCTCTTCTACTACCCCTTTGGCTAATTCTGTTGGCCTCTCTGGGCCTCCATTCCCTTTGTGTATAAAATGGGGGATTTGGGAAACTGTCTTTGTGGTGCTATCCAGCCTAGGCGTGAATGACACCAATCTCTCACAAGGGGCTCAGTCGCTAGTGTCTCTGCACAAGCGCAATCATTGGTTCCTCCTCCCAGGACCCACAGAAGAGAGCAGAGTGTGGGGGTGCATACATGTAGCCCAAGCCCTGCTGGGCAGAGACAGGAGGATGCCCAGGGCTTTCTGGCCAGGCTGAATCGGCAAGCTCTCAATTCAATGAGACCTATCTCAAAAGAGGCTTCAGATTGGAAGTACGGAAGATTGGCGGTACATGCTCTGAATTTCTGCTTTGAGAAGCAGAGGTAAGCGCCACTCTGTGAGTTTGAGGTCAACCTGGTCTCTCTAGTGAGGCTCTGTCTCAAGAAATCAAAAATAAATATAAGCAAGGTGGAGCGTGATTGAGGAAGACATTTGGTATCGACTTTTGACCTCCATGTGCATACACATACCTGTACACACATGTATACAATACACATATGTACACACACACACACACACGTACACACTCTTTAAATAAACTATTTTTATATTTACTTAGTAAATTTATTTATTTTTTTCGAGACAGGGTTTCTCTGTGTAGCCCTGGGTATCATGGAACTCAGGGATCCACATGCCTCTGCCTCCCAAGTGCTGGGACTAAAGGCATGCACCACCATGTCCAGCTTTAAATACGTTTTTAGAAAGAGCAGCAAGTGTTCTTGACCACTGCCATCTCTCTGGCCCCCATCCCCCATATTTAAGAATCTGTTAAATTCTGGGTCCTTTGCCAAGGGTGTTGGTGTCCCCACAGGCTGACCTGAATTTGAGAAACTATTGTTGCCAACCCTCTGGGACATGACGGGAGGAGTCAGTGCACGTGGAGGAAGCTGTTGAAGCAACCCCTCCCCCTCCCCACCCCACGTCCATCTGCACGCCCATCCCAGAAGCTGTCAGCCACACCCAGTGTCACTTCCGCACAGTTCACAATGGGCTGCAGCTGTCTGAAGAGTAGAATAGGATCTTGTGTAAAACATAAACTTTGGAGAGCAGAGGTGGGGCAGGCGACTGGCATGAGGTGGGACTTAGTTGTTCAGCCAAAATCAATGATCTGCAGGAAGTCACCCCATTCTCCAAGGCAGGAGGCTCTATCCCTGCCCAAGAGGCTGGGGACCTCTAGGGCAAGACTACGCACAGCACAGCTTTGTAGCTAAGGGTCTCCTCTCACTTGCTCTTCTGTAGCTAAGGGTCCCCTCTCACTTGCTCTTCTGCTGTAGCAGAGTCCCTTTCAGGATCCCTCCCCACCCAACATGGGACTCTGGCTTGTTGGGTCAGTGTAAGCAGCAGGGGTTCAGAAGAGACTTGTTTTTCCACCTGGAAACCAAAGAAACAAAAGGTGATCCTGGCTTCCTGGCTATACAGACGTCATAAAATGAACTCAACTCGGCAGTAGGTAGACCTTGTGCTTAGCATGCACGGGGCTCTGGGTTCCACTCCCAGCCCTAAGACTGACAAAGGGCAGTGGAGAATACAGCTTTCCTAAGACCGAAAAGTACCGATCTGGTAATAAAATCACAGCCACGCCAGAGCTAGTTTTGTATATGAGTTTTTCAGGACATTTACATTGCTGTCTTCTTTCTGCAAGTGGCAAGGAAACAAAATCTGTCCAGTATGTACCACACACAGGGGAGTCCCAAGTCCTAGAGCAGGCGTGCACTGTGTTAGTGAAGGAGGATGGAGCCTTGGGAGGGACAAATCTCAGCTCTGTCCTGGGGTCATGCCCTCCCGTGTCATGACGCGTCTCATTTCCCAGAGAGACCCTCACCAGGATTAACGATGATCTAACAGAACATCCTGAACAGTACCTGCATGGTGCATGCTCAATGCTTGAGCCTGCTCTTGGATGACTGTACCTGCCATGAGCCCTGCAGGCCACATGGAGGGCTGGGAGGAGAAGGGAGCATATCCCAAGGACCTCCCATTGGGCTAGTCACAAAGGCCGGTCTCATACACCTACCCCTAAACGATCTCCCACGCCTAAGAAAGAGCCACCAGCCACAGGCCACCAGCCCACGAGCCATAAAATGAACTCAACTCGGCAGTAGGTAGACCTTGTGCTTAGCATGCACGGGGCTCTGGGTTCCACTCCCAGCCCTAAGACTGACAAAGGGCAGTGGAGAATACAGCTTTCCTAAGACCGAAAAGTACCGATCTGGTAATAAAATCACAGCCACGCCAGAGCTAGTTTTGTATATGAGTTTTTCAGGACATTTACATTGCTGTCTTCTTTCTGCAAGTGGCAAGGAAACAAAATCTGTCCAGTATGTACCACACACAGGGGAGTCCCAAGTCCTAGAGCAGGCGTGCACTGTGTTAGTGAAGGAGGATGGAGCCTTGGGAGGGACAAATCTCAGCTCTGTCCTGGGGTCATGCCCTCCCGTGTCATGACGCGTCTCATTTCCCAGAGAGACCCTCACCAGGATTAACGATGATCTAACAGAACATCCTGAACAGTACCTGCATGGTGCATGCTCAATGCTTGAGCCTGCTCTTGGATGACTGTACCTGCCTTGAGCCCTGCAGGCCACATGGAGGGCTGGGAGGAGAAGGGAGCATATCCCAAGGAAGCGTAAACTCAGTACAGAGTATTGACCTCCCATGGGGCTAGTCACAAAGGCCGGTCTCATACACCTACCCCTAAATGATCTCCCACGCCTAAGAAAGAGCCACCAGCCACAGGCCACCAGCCCACGAGCCACACCTCTTTGGACAATGGTTTTATTTATGACAAGCTCTTAGAACACACACATCAGATTCCAGAACAGAAATGTACAGCAGGAGGCTTAAATAACTTTCATACACTATGTACAGTCATCATCAGAGGTACAAAACATACACACCTTGTGCTACCACGTCACAGGAGAGCGCATGAGCCAAATGAGACCCTGTAGGGGAAACTGTCGTAAAAGCTGGTGACAGGGCAGGGCACCAAGACATCGGCGGTCTTTTTCCGACTCTCTCTCTCGGCAGTACGGAATTCCCACTTTCTGACAAAGCCTTTAGGTCAGAGGATTGAAGGTAGAAGGGAGAGGGGCTTCGGGAGGCCAGCTGGGTGCTGGAGATGGTGCGGGACACACAGGGGACAGAACGATGTCCCCGCAGATTCTCTTCTTTCACACAAGGAGCAGCGAAGACCTGGGAGTCAGGAGGTGACAGGCTGGGCCCAGGAAGGTCTGTGGGGCTCCCTGGGCTCAGCAGAGAGAGCTGCAGCAAGCAGTTTGAAAGGACAAAGGGACAGATGGGGCAGGTTTGAGCCATGTGGTGAGAAGGAATTCACCGCTCCCGCAGGGCAGGTCCTGCCCACACAAACATAGCAGGCACAGCCAAGGGGGGTGTGCCTGCAGCACCCAGCTCAGACTCCAGGGGAGGCTTCCAAGAACAAGGAGAGGGCAGGGCAGAGCTGTAATGTCCCGCCTTGGCGCCTGAGCCACCATCACAATGGGTAGCATGAGACTCCTCCAGCAAGGCAGCGCCTTCTCCACGTGGTTTTGTGCTTTAAACTGCCCCTTGCCCAAGCCACACAGCCTAAGACAGCCCCAAGCCTGCAGCTGGGGTGACGGTGGGAGGCCCCTCCCAGACCCATAGCTGTTCCTTTTCAAGTAGCTGTGGTGGCACTCTGACCACATCAAGGGCTGTGCTGGGTCAGCCTCTCATTCTTTGTATTCTCTGTCTCCTCTGCAGTCTCTAAAGGCTGCTCCAGGCAGCCTCTCCATGAGCTGGCTGCTGTTGGATCAAATCTCTCCAACAAGACCAAACACTGAATTGGTTAATACTGGAATGGGTCCTGGCCCAGGATTGTGCACAGAAACGGCCTAAGAGAGCAGGGACGGTGGACGCTTTCCATCCAGATGGAGGCTAATCCATCTCCAGGAGCACGGATGTTGGGCTCAGCCCAAGAGATGGGAGTCTGGGTCCAGGTTCTTCAGGCTCAGTATGGTGGGTGGGGTACCAGCTATACTCTAGTTGTTAAAGGCTTGGGGTGTGGGGGTCTAGGGAGGACCCCCACAGCATACAGATGTGGCCTGGGCCTCAAGTCCTAAGACGGGCACAAGGAGTATATTAATAATTCCCAGAAGTACGTGGTGAGTCAGCCCACAGACACAGGCAGCCCTGGTCTAACCTAAGTCGCAGCCCATCTGGGAAAGACCTCCTGGGCCCAAGTTTGCTCATACTGTCTACCCAGAGACCTGCCATTGTGCTCAAATCACAACCAGTTTGTGCTTCCGACAAGGAGGAGGCTTGTGCAATGAGTGGAGCTGGGGGCCCGCCCCCCTGACTATGTTCCCTGGACATCCCCGAAAAGGTGGGTGGGCAGGGACGCCAACGTTCCCAGAACACAGCTTAGAATGGCTCCGGACGATGAGCTCAGAGCTCCGATTTCAAGTTTAGTCGACGAACTCGCATAGCAGCCCCGCCATGAGGTAGTGACCCATCAGAAATGGCAGAGGGGGCAACGCCGGTGAGCACCTCTCGCGGGGGCTGTAAGACCACACACACACACACACACACACACACACACATACACACACACACACACACCACACATACACACTGTGCAAGAACTGGCTTGCAGTTATACAGTACAGGAACCGCAGGCTGGGGCGGCCCAGCCCGTGGGGTCGGGACATAAGTCTCATGTGTTTCTGTAATTGTAAACAGTCATGCAGACGGGTTCTGGGTTTTCTTACAGGGTGTAAGGTCCAGGCTTCCCATTCAGGTGGAGAGGGGTGAGGGAGAAGATGTGGTCGCTTCTGAGTGCTAAGGACATTCCTTCACACTCATGGGATGAGCAGGGGAAGGAATTTCTGGTCACTGCAGACGGACGGTCCAGTTCCGGATGACCCACTTTCCTCCACTCACCCAGACTTAACACCGTGTCTGGCTGGAGTCACCAATAAGCGGGACAATCTTCTTAGTTTGAGCCTCAGACACAGCTCTGGGATGGTTCAGAGAGGGTCTGGCCTTATCAGTCCCTAACTCTCCCATCCTAGGGCCTCCTGGACAGGTACCAATGTCCTCGCCCTAGGGGGAGAAGAGCTAAGGGCAGAGGCTATACGCCAGCTCTCCAGAGTCCACAAGTCACCACGTCCTCTGAGTGGAGCTGGGGTTCCTGGATCCCAGGAGGAGACCAGGATGCACAAGACCAGTGAAGCAACAGAGTAAGTGTGGACCAGGTTAAGGGCAGGGGAAGCCAGGGGCGAGGAATGGAGCTGACCCCTCACACGGCCCAGATCTATAAATTCAGAGTTGTTCCAGTAGGGGGCGCTAGACACTGACGTCACCTCATCCCAGCAGCCGGAATCCACAGCACCAAGGGGAGAAGAAGCAAGGAGTTGCTGCCTCTAACTGAAAGGGGGGGCTTTTGGCCCAGGCTGGTTTTAAGGCTGTTTCTGGAACAACTAAAGGAAAAGAAGCTGAGGCTGCTCCCTGTCCCCTTGGGGGTGGAAACATAATTGGCTGGGGAGTTAGGCAAAGGACCCAAAGGACCTGGTACCCTTATTACCCAAGCCTACTTAGTGGACAGTCCACCAAGCTACATCCCACTGGACCACCCAGGACTCTTGGGAGCACGGGCTCCCTGGTCCTGGGCTATCGGGGTGGGTGCTCTGACCTTCAGGGGCTGTGGGCACAAGGCCCAGGAGTAGAAGACACACGCGGGCTGTGGGCATGGCTAGCCTAAGGCTGCCCAGCACGATGCCAGGCCTCAGGATGGAGAAAGGCACTGCGGCATCAGGCGGCCTAGAGACCTGGTCTATCCTAGAAGGTATGCCGGGACTGGGGCAACGGTGAGAGCTGCAAAGGGTGGAGAGGGCTTCCCTGGTCTGCAGAGCAAGCAGAGGGAGGGCCCTGGAGCGCCGGAGAGAAGACACCCCCCGCCGCCAGGAGCGGAGGGAAGAATGGTAAGAAACTTCAAGTCAGTTTTCCAGGAGGCAAACAGCAGAACACAAAAATAAAAATCAGTATGTTAAATGACTGCACGACTGCCGGCCTTCTCCCTAGGGAACGGCTTAAGCAGTGCCCAAGGCCACCCCGAGGAAAACCTCGAGGAACGTCTGGGCCCCACTGGGATTGGCTGCGGGTGGCTGTAGGGTTTAGGGTCAGCTGCAGGACTCGCTGCTTCGATCTGGTTTCCACGGTTACCTGAGAACTACCTTAGCGGGCTCAGAGGCAGGTCCAGTGGCTCCGGAGGTGGGGCTAGGAGACACAGAGGAAGCTAGCTCACTGGAAGATAGATGGGGGCTTCTCCCCGCTTCTCCCTCAGTCTCACCCTCACGAGGCTGAGGGCCTGGGAGAGAGAGAGGCAGGGCTGGCTCAGCAGGAGACATTGTGGTCCGTGGCGAGGAAGGCAGGGGGCGGGTCCGGGCAGCGTGGGGATCGAACACGCCCTTTGGCTTCACAGCTTGTCTTCCCTCCTCGGCCTCTCCTTTCCCAGGAGGCAGGGGAGGGACGGAGGGTGGTGGAGGAAGCACAGGGAGAGGAGCCACACCCTCTGTCCTCGGTGAACCTGGCTGGTCCGGTAAGGTCAAGGTCGGGCCACAGCTTCCTGTGCATGCTGGGTAGGCTGCCGGGTCTGGCCACCGGCAGTCCTGACTTCAAGGGTGGGCTGCTGGTAGCCGCCGCATGCTCCAGAGCTTCACTGTCAGGTCACTGGGGAGGACAGGGTGGGGGGTGGCTGCTCAGCTGTGGATGTGGGTGGGCCCAGCTGGTTGCCCCCCAAAAGTAAAGGTTGGGCAGAATTCCCACCTCCCTCGCATGTGGCTGGGCTAAGGCTTAGACTGCTGAGGACCAGTGGGGACCTCACCGGAAAGGGGTACCGGGCAAGGAGAGGGCCCAGGTCATGGTTGCCAAGACCCTGCAAGCCTGGCGCCCTAGACACTCCTGTTTTGCTGTGTCCAGGCCTGAATGCCTCCCCTCTGCTCTCTACCACCTAGGGTTCTGGCCCACCGCGCATGCTTGCAAGAGGGTCGGGGAGGGCGCTCTGTGGGGCCAGGCAGGGCATGAAGTTAGAAGGTTAAGAGTAAAACAGTCTCATACCGTGAAGAAGCAGCTCAGATCGAGGTGGGGAAAGACAGGAAGAAGGCAAGAGGGGAAGAGCGAGAGAGGAAGGGGGAGGGTCAGGGCAGGGTGGTGGCGCGGCCCTTTATGGCCAGGACTCGTCGAGGAAGGCAGGGGGTGAGTCCAGGGACGTAATTCCACAGCTTTACCCGGCAGTCACTATTTGGGGGGAGGGGAGGTAGAGAGGCAGAGAAGAGAGGTAGGAAGAGATGGGGCGGGGGGTGGGGGATGGGGGTGGGGAAAGGGCGGGGTGGAGGAGAGGGACATGGTGGGAACAAGGAGAGAAAAGAAGAAACCCGGCTGAGTAGTGTCCCTGGGACAGAGGGCCTGGCACTGCCTGCACAGGGGCCAGAGCTGCGGCTGGAGGGGCAGAGGTGTGGGAGTGGCCGGGGCAGTCCTTAGCTTCTGCGCAGGGGCGAGAGCAATCGGGCTTGCTGCAGAGGCAGGTCCCCGGCCTGGGACCCAGTGGCTCCCTGATCCCCTGCTTAGTATAGTACCCAGGATATTGGGTGCTTAGTGCTCAGTGAAGATGAGCGATCGATCGGTATAGAGAGGAGTGCTTGGAGGGGTTCTGCTCTGTGAATCGGATCCGGGGGGCGGGGTGGGGACAGCTGCTCGGAGCCCTGAGCCCGTTGTCAACCTATTCACCCGAGGAGGGGAGCAAAGCGGCTCTCTCCGCCTAGCACCTACCTGGAGGCCGTGAAGATGTGCTTGCTGTTGGTGCAGATGGCATTGATGGGGCTGTCGTGACCCTTGATCTCACCAATGGGTGTGAAATTGTCCACATTCCAGACCTTGATGAAGCCGGCCCGGCAGGCGCTCAGCAGCATGGGCCGGCCGGGAACAAAGGCCAGCGCGCACACCCAGTCCTTGTGAGCATTGGGGATTTGCTGTGGAAGGACCATGGCTGATAAGGTGTAGGGAACGGAGAGAGCCTGCTCCAGGGTCCCGGGAACACCCCCACCCTCACCCCCTGCTAGCGGTGGAGGGACGCTGCCTGGCTCCTGGCAGCTCTGGCAATCATGCAGACCGACCCTACCCTTCCTGGGAGCCAGGCTGAGGGGATTCGAAAGCCCAGGTGGGTTCTCCCCAGTTTCCACATTCAAGCGTCTGAATCTGTGCTGCTGGAGAAATCTGCAGCCCACAGAGGAACTGGGCTAAAGTCAAGCCCTCCCACAATGAACCGGGCACAAGGGCTGTGTTAAGAGCAGGGTATACAGGGCCCCAACGGAATCACCACAGGCTGCAGGGAGAGGGGCGTGGCAACGGCAGGGAAGAGCATAGACAGCAGGCGGGCTTGGAGGGGCTCTGCTAAGGTCGGCCTGCAGCCTGGCCCTGGACACCTTCCTCAGCTCCGCCCCCCACCCCACCCCACCCCCGCCCCGCCCCCGAACCTGAATGAGTTCCTGCTGTTCCAGGTCCCACTTCTTGATGCCATTGTCGCGGGAGCCACTGAACAGTATGTCTCCTTGGATGGCCAGGCATTCGATACCATCATAGTGAGGGGGCTCAAAGTTGTGGGTTGGGCCAATGGTGCCTGTCACACAGTCGCCCAGCTGGAACATCTGCAGGGAGGAGGGGCGGAGCTCAGACAGGGGCATGATGGACGGGAGGGTGGGGGGCAGGCCTGGAGCACTGTTGGAGGAACACTGTCCTAGTCCCACCGACTCCATCTCCATTTATTTGTGTTTTTTACTTTCTGGTCACCAAAGTGTCCAACCATACCCACAGAGGGCAAACCAAATCACTGAGTTCTGTGTTCTTTGTATTTCCCCGCGATTTATCATTTTAAGGGTCCCATCATCTCCCATTCAGAGGCTCTACCTGCATTCCTCCTACACTGAGGTCATTATTTTTCACCATTTACAGAATAACTCTATCTACACACATCGTCCTGTCTTCTCCAAGACGCCCTCTCCAGCAGCAGTTCCCAGAAGTCTCACTGGCTTTTATGTGTTCCTGGTAAATGGCACCACTCTGACCTCAGAGCAGAGGTGGCCCCAGCTCACATGTCAAGGCAGTTGTAGGTACCTTCACATAGTGGTCCTTGGAGCCTGTCACCACGAGGTCATGCTGGTTTGAAGTCTGGGTGACTGTCAGGCACATCACTGGGCCAATGTGGCCGGTCAGTTTGCCAATGGGCTGGAACCTGCAGTGGGGAGAGGCCCAGGCAGGGAGAATGGGTCAGAGGGCTCAGGGACTGGAGGAAATCTGATCTGGAAAAGATAGGTCCTGCCAGTCTACTCTGACTCCCCTCCAAAGCAAGATCAAGGAACAAGATTTCCAGAGGCAGGGGACAAGGAGTGTGGGACTGGAGACACAGCTGAGGGTCTGCCCACCCTGGAGTGGCCACCCCATGCAGAGGCCTGTGGCTCTTCCCTGGGCCTCTTCCCCCAGATACTTCACAGACCTGTTGAGCTCCCAGATGCGGACAGCATTGCCAGAGGCAACGTATAGCATGTTGCCTGAGGGGCTGAGGGCCATCTGGTTGATCTGATGCTCCCCCTGGGCACTGGTGATGGCGCGGGTGGATGTGGCTATGCAGGCGTCTCCTGAAATCACCTGGCCTGAGGACCTACCCAGAGGGAGAACAAAAGCAAAGCCAGAGGTCAGAGGAGTCTACCCACGAGGCCAGGACACAAATAAACTTCGCTCAGACCAGCTCAGAAAAGCCACTCTTTCCATGATGTCTCCTTCCCTGTCTGGGCAGAACAACTTCCCCCAGAAAGAAAGGGACAAGGGCAGAGCTACACTCAACCCGACGTGTCTCTAGGATCTGTTGGAGTGCACGGGTGGGTTTGAACAGACTATAAGAGTCCAGGAACAAGCTCTGAAGCTGGCTGTTTCATGTCAGAATCGCTTAACTTCTCTGAGTATCTGTTTCCTCATCCCCACCCCCAGACTTCATTTAAATAAATAAATAAGTAAACAAATAAATAAATACCAAACAAACATTATCTATAAATGATATCTATAAATAAGGACAGCTTTAGGCTTGTAGCAAAACGGAGTGTTTTCCTATCTACCTCTTTCTTTCCCAAGATGTACAGCCTACCCATCGTCAACACCCCACGGCACAGCCTGTGCTACAGCAGGCAAACCTACAACGGACACATTATCACCCGAGTTCAACGCAGACAGCGGGGCTCGTTCTGGGTGTTCTAGATTCTATAGGTTCAGTCAACTGTGCGCCATTATCTGTGACTACTGCATCATGCAGAATAAGTTCAGGGTCCTAAATACCCTCTGTGTCTTTTCCCACTGTCAAACCAGTTTCTTATTTATAGTGCACACATAAAGACAAAACTTGACTTCTGGAGGGTTTGTGCCCTTTACCAGCAGGACCCTGCTGGGTGGCGCATCTGTGAGGCAGGTGGCTGGCCTGGCTTTGGAGGCTGCTGCCACCTGCTGGTCTTTGGGATTCCTTGGGATCTATGCAGTCCATCTCAAAAGGCAGAGCTTGGACCACTGGGACAAAGGTAGGCCAAAGGTTCACTGACTTGCTGTTCAAAAACTGTTCCCCAAGCCACCTTACCAACCCATGGAGTCAAAGAAACTCTATGGTCTAGTAGGGACTTCGTGCCCACCTAACCAGGCTGTGCTGTGCCTAGTGGTCTCCTAAGCAGGGAAGCACTGTTCTCAAGCAGTGGTGGACTTACGTGAGTGTCCGAATGCACTTGGCTGAGTCCCGGATGTCCCACACCTTGATATAGGAGCTGGACACGGAGAACACCAGCCCTGAGTGGCTGCAGTATTTGATGGAAACCACGTTGTTGGGGTGTCCCTTGAGAGCTGCGATCTCCTGCCCTGTCACCAGGTTCCACATCTTGCAGCTCCGGTCTGCCACAGACAGGGAGACAAGTCTGAGGGAGGAGCATGCGTGCATGCATGTGTAGTCTCGTAAAAACTCAGGGGACCAAGAAAGGGCTGAGAGCTTTAACTGATGGTGAGGTCTCTGATCGTCGTGAGGTGTCCAGGGCTGAAACAAAATTCCTACAAATCTACTGCTTATTAAATGACCAAGTATCAAGAAAACATGAAAAAACTTGGAACCAATCAATCATACCTCAGCTGATAGCAAACCCCTCATCAATATCTGTGTGTATAAATGTATGTATATATATATACACATATATATGTATATATACACATATATATGCATACATATATTCACATATGCATATATAGGTTTCATATTATTTATGTCTGATACATAATAATACAAACTTGTTCTTTCTTCTGGTCAAATCTTTAACTTTTTGTTGTGACCTGGTTGTAGGACTATAAACGTCTGCTGCTGAGACCAGAGAAACTGTCTGGACGCAGCTTCAGAGACGACGTGGGCGTTGGGTAATATTGGGGAGGAAGTGATAGTTTTAGAGAGTTGAGATGTTGGGACTTGAGAGACGCTTCTAGAAATGTGATGGTGGTAGAGCCAACAGGATCACCCGGGAGGGAAGGCTCAGCCAGGGGTGTGGTTGGGTGTGTGAGCTCCGAGCCTAACCCCACCGGCCCCTCAAGTCTCCACACACCTTTGGACCCTGTAAAAAGCAATTCGTCCGTGGCATCCAGGCAGAGGATGGGCTTCGTGTGACCCTCGGCCATGGAGACACACTGCAACGGGGCCGTCCGCGCTCCCTTTGCTCCGCCAATGGGGGTGATGATGCCCCTTCCCAGGAGAGAGAAAGAGAGAGAGAGGATGTGTCAGTCAGCCACGGAGACCGGGGCCAGACTGACTGAGGCACATGGATGAGTGAGTGGGGTCTGGGCTGAGAGGGGACAATGGATCACGAGAGATTCTGAGGCTGCCAGCAAACCGTCACCAGTGTCTGAGAGGAAGCAAGAGCTGTGGTTGCCAGCCTGTCCACTGCAGGAGAAGCCCATGCCAGGCAAGCCGGAAGGAACAGGGCGGAGAAAGGCGACCTAACCTGAAGCCAGAGAGAAGTGTGCAGCCAGCTCTGGTGGGGCGGGGCAGAGGCAGCCCGAGTGTTAGGATTGGCCCTCTGTGGTTCCCATCAGCCTACATGCATCTTTGGTGATCAAAAAATGGGGGACGGGGAGGAGAGAGGAAAGGATGTCCAGGCGGCTACCCTCCCCGCACTTCATTGCCAGTCAGAGTTCTGGGCCTCGAAGGCGCCAGCAGTGAGGGAGATGGACATCTAGAGAGCCCCTAGTTGGACCACCAGAGTCAAACCTATACCTATCGCTTATAAAGGGATACATCAGCTTTGTAGGCTCAAGCAGGAGGATTGCTGTGAATTTGAGGCCAGATTGGTCTACAAAAGGAGGTTAGGGCCAGCCTGCCAGTGTAGGAAAACCTTATCAGACACAAACCAACTAACAAATACCCCCCCATCCCCCAAATCTCAAAGGGATAGATAACCCTAGGGAACCACAGCCTGGCTTGGGGCTGGGATGCGTGGGCCTCTCTGGACCTGGAATGGCACCTGGGAATGGCGCCTGCTTGCTCTGCACAGCGGTCCACTAGCGAGAATAAAGCCATGTATGCGTGAGGGCTCTGGTATAGCTACCTCTTGGGGTTCTGAGGATGATTTTTGTCTTTCTCAGGAAGGTGTTTTGGGATGAGACCCAGCCAGGTTACCTCTAAAACCATATTCAAGCTGGTCAAAAGACAACGCTGCGGCTGACAGAAAGCACAGTGGCCGGGGGGTTTACCAGATGGCTGAGACCCCACTTGTGGCACTCTTATACAGCACGGCAGACGTGCTCACGGCTGGGGCCGCGCCAGAATACTAGTCAGGCATGCCTGCCTGCCAGAGAAACACATGTAGAAGGAGCTTCCTCAGCTGCTTTTGCCTCCTAGCTTGTGATGCCGGTTTAGGTTGAGTTAGGCCAAGATCGCCATGAAAATATATCATAAGGAGCCTGCACTCCAAAGAGGCGTGCTTTCTGTGCAGGTAACGACTCTAGGCAAGGCCTCACTGCACAGGCGGATACACCAGTGATTAGCGGAGAGCATGGTGGAGTGCTAGAGGGAGCTCTCGGCCTTTAGGAGAGAGTCTTCTGCCGTCAGGGTCCCAAGTCTTACCCTCCTTGCTGTAGGGGATCTGTGTTCAGTCGGCCTGAGGACCAGCCTCTCTCTGGCTGTCCCATGGGCTGGGGGAGGAGACACCCACCAACGGCATGCTAAGAGATATAAGCAGGGGCGCTGCTTCCCTCGGAGCTAAAGTTTGCAGGATTCAGCCACCAGTCCAAGCTAACTTAAAAGAACTGCAAGCACTGCCACCCTCGCCAGGGACACTCCACAAAAGACTAGCAGGCGGGCAGGGGCCTCACGGTACCTCTCACTCTGCCAAACTGTGCTTCAACGCCATCCGGACCCAGGCTTCCATGTCCCTCCCCCCACCTTGCCCAGGGCTGGAGGGTGAAGAGAACAGGGCTGGCCACAAGCAACTGCACCCTCACCCGCCGCAAAGCCCTCAGCTCTAGCGAGGCATTGTGTAGTCTGAGGCCATGGGGTCACCATGAGAGAGGAAGGAACCATGAGGGGAGATCTCAGGAGGGACCCGGATATGGAAGAGGCAAGGGTTAGGAGAGGAGGGGGGCTGCATGCGGAGGACAGGCGGACAGGCAGGAGGGGCTGGTGTGGCACGAGGCGAAGAGAAAAAGAAGAGAGCGGGAGTCAAACACGAGAAGAGACATTCTGTGTGTACCTCAGGACCTCCGACAAAGAGGAGTCGCTGTCGTCAGACCTGGGAAGGGCAGAAAATTAGCTGGATTAGGGGAGAGAGGAAAACACACGTAGGAATGGCGGGAGCAGCGGCAGCAACAGCGCAGGGAGGTCAGAGGGCGGTTATTCTCTTCAGGGAGGGCAGAGAGGCGGAGGAAGAAGGCCTTCGAGGAGACTGGAGGGGTTGGGGTGGGGACAAACAGGCCTGGGAGCTGGGAGAGTCCCCCAGCAGTGGACCACCAGGGGGTCTCTCAGCTAGCAGGGTAGGGTGAGGAGGGAGCCACAGGGGGTGTGGGAGGCCAGCCCACTCGTGGGAAGACGGTTCCAGGGCTCTTTGCTAGTTCCAAGCTCTCTGGTTGGCCCACGTTGCATAAGCTGGGGCCGACCGCATCACCCTAGCAATGCTCAAGCCTGCCCAGGGTCACAGGGAGGCCCTGCTGCTCTTCTCCCCTGCTGAGATCATGCCTAGAGGCTAACTCTGTTGCTTGTGGGTCCCGGGACTGGACCAGTGGATAGGATCAAATCCTAAAGACCATGCTAGGATGGGCAGGATCCTAGCCCAATTCTTGGGAGAAAAAGAAAGAAAGAAAGGAAGGAAGGAAGGAAGGAAGGAAGGAAGGAAGGAAGGAAGGAAGGAAGGAAAAGAAAGAAAGGGAAAGGAAAGAAAGAAAACAAAGAGAAAGAGAAAGGAAGGAAGGAAGGAAGGAAGGGAGGGAGGGAGGGAGGGAGGGAGGGAGGGAGGGAGGGAGGGAGGGAGGGAGGTAAGAAAGAAAAGACAAAAAGACAGACACTTTAAACTGGATGTAATGGCACATGCCTGTAATCCTAGCACCCAGGAGGCTAAAGCAGAAGATCAAGGGTTTGATAATCTAGACACATGGCAAGATACTGTTTCAAAAACAGAATAAAGAAATAAGAAACAAAGTGACCAGTCAAGTCAATTGCATGGCCCTGAGGAATAGATGTGCATTATGATAAGGAGGGGCAGACAGGTGCACAGCTCCTTCAGGAGGGGCTAAGCTGACCCAAGCCTGGGGAAGGCCAGTGTCCGGGATGCTGACCTGTCCGGAATGCTGACCTTAGAGCGTCTGCCTTCACAGTCTTATCATCTAGGGCCAGAAGGGGACCCTTCTGTGGGAGGCTGAGCAGAGCATGTAAGCGTACAACAAGCAGTCTACAAGTTAGGCTCCCCTGAAGGTCTCAACACCATGGCTCCATGCAGAAGGAAAGCTTGTAGGGGAAAAGGAAGGCATCCCCTGGGGATCTACAGAACTGAAGACGGTCACAGTGGGCTTGGGGGAGCACAGAGATGAACTCAGGAATGATGGGGTTTGCCCCAAGGCAAAGTCTCACTGTCAGAGTCAGCAACCCCCTGCTCTGGGCCACCTTCTAGACAAGAGCCCTTGGACTCTGCTTTGGACCATATTCTTAGGCAAAACTAAGGAGGACAGACAAAATCCCTGGGCTGACTGACAGTTCAAACGGAATTATGCAGGTACAGCAGACTGCAGAGCAACGTTAAGCAACTTCTGAAAATAGGGATGGCTGTGAACAGAATGACCCCATAGCAACCACAGCATAGCAACAGGAGCTGTGAGCACAGCTCAGTACCCCATAGCAACCATAGCATAGCAACAGGAGCAGGTGAGGCTGCCACTTCGGGAGGTCTCTGTCAGCTGGGTAGTGCTCAAGGATCATGGGCCCTTGTGCAAAGCTCTTTCAGTCAGGTGGGACAGGAGTTGGAGCTTAAGAAAGGGCTTCCAAGATCAGCAAAGACAGCAGAAGCAGACAAAAGGGGCACTTTAGAGTACCCTCTGGTACGCTTGCCCCACAAGGCCACCGCGCCTGACCGTTCCACCCTCAGAGACAACTTCCCTCTTGTCATCTGGCATCCCAGCATGCTTGAGGGGAAGGGGAGAGCCTTAGTCAGTGCAGAAAAGATGCTAGTGTCAGAGCCTCGTGGCTCAGAGGAGCCGGGACATGAGGGCTGGAGTCTTCCCACTTTACCCGCCCCACAGGCTCCCCACCCCCACCCCCACCCCCCAGCATCCGTGCCTCCTTCCCTGGCTCTCTGCAGGCCCTTACTTGTCCAGTGCTGAGCCCTGACTCTGGTTGCTGGTGAGACGAGAGAAGACGTTGCGGTCGTTGCGGGGCCGAGTGGGAGGTGACGACGGGGGTGTGAATCCCATGTCTGTAGACCTGGTAAAAGCAGACATCGTCATCAGTGATCAGACCCTCGCCCATAAGTCCACCTCGCTTCCGTTACCACCGCAGAGCCCCAGAGGAAGGAGTCTGCTGTGTAGTGACCTCGGAACAGCTTGGCCCCAGTCAAGATCCTAGAAGCTGTACTTTTTAAATATTGATTTGATTTGATGTGTGTGGGTGGTCAAAGCACAATGTGTGTGTCGTGCCTGTGTAGGCCAGAAGAGGGCACCAAACACCTTACAACTCGAGTTACAGGTAGTGAGTCCCATGAGAGCTGGGAGTTGAACCCAGGTCCTCTGGACGAACAGCCTGTGCGCTTAAGCACAGAACCATCTCTTCAGCCCCTAGATGCTGCTCTTAAAATCACTTCCTCGTGGCATATTTGGAGATTCGCCTGCTTTTTGAAATCCGCTCGTAATCCCACAGGCAGTTTCTGTGTGAATCTCAAACTCTCAAAAAGCAGTGTAGGGTTGGAGAGATGGCTCAGTGGTTAAGAGCACTGGCTGCTCTTCCAGAGGTCCTTAGTTCAAGGCTCACAGCCATCTTCAGTGGGGTCTGATGCTCTCTTCTGGTGGGTCTGAAGAGAGCAATGGTGAATATATTTAAAAACCAAAACCAAAACCAAAACCAAAAAGCAGCAGTGAAAATCCCGAGTAACTGACATACATGCTTCTTGCAGAGGTTGGTTCAACCCTGACCCTGGAAGCAGGTGTCCTGATGGTGCTTTGCTTGCGACCTTTATTTATCATTGCATTTTGTGCTTCTTTTGATTTTTTTTGTTTGTGTTGTGATACATGTAGACCAGGCTGGCCCTGACTTTGCAAACGATCCTCCTGCCTCTATTTTCTGGGTGCTAAGATTACAGGTGTGGGCTACCAGGCCCAGTTACCTGGTGGGTTTGGTTACTGAAACCGTCCCAAGGCACAATGTGACAGTGCCAAGCGTTAGAAAGCTGGGAAAGATTGGACACGCTTCCTCCGTGCCACAGTGCTGTGATGGAGCTCAGCACTAACAAGCAATAGCATCCGGTAACTAAGGTGCCTTTAAATAGAGACAGACCTAAAAAAAGGTGATGCTGATGCTGACATCAGCCATCTCACAGGGACCCGGCCCTCCACCCTCCCGGAGACCAGCGACTCTGATTCACCGACGCAGTGTTCAGAACGCGTGAACCAGGAGAGACGACGGTTCCTTCAGGGAAGAGTCTACGACCTTGCTGGCCCGCTCATTCCTCTCTTTGGAAAGCTGTCGCTACGTCCCCCTCCCTTAGGGCCAGCTTCATGAGCTCAGCCTCACCCTCAGACCACAACTTCAGCGTGTTCTCTGAGGATGAAGTCCGTCAGGGTCCCAGCGTACAGATGTCCGTTCAGCTCCTCCCCACCAGCACCCCATGCGAGCCAGTGCTGTGGGCACCTGCTCTGGTAAGGACGGGAGGCTGGCGTCTGGCGCAGGTTCTTTTCCTGCTTCTCAGCAGGGCAGGTTGCAATGGTTACTCGGAGCCCCAGTGTCTCACCATGTAGCTGGAAAGACCACCAAACCTCTGCAGAGCTGGGCCCGTGTGTGTCTGACTGGCTGGAGACTCCTACACGAATTCTCTGAGAGTCTGCGCTTCCCTCACAGGAGGAAGACTTTGAAAGAATGGAAACTACCAAGGATTTAAGACCACAAGAAGGGGCTAAAGTACATTCGGACAGTACCAGTCAACGCTGCTGCAAGTCTTCTAGATAGAGTGTGCATTGGGAGTTTCCAGCCTGTGGTTTAGTTATGTGCATGCAGGTGCCTCGTGGAGAGGGCAATTCCCGAGCCCATACCTGACATGGGTGGCAAGGGCCTGTGGCAAAGCTGAATGACCAAGGCTGGCTGGGCCACAGCAAGTGTGTATGTATGGTGGCCCATACAGAAGGAATCTCACAGCCATTCATGCACCTGAGGCCTGGGCTGGCAGTGACTCTGGAGTAGATTCTTCAAGACCTCTTACCTGATGGGCTGCCCCCGGTCGTAAGACTTCCTTCGGGTCAGGGGGGATGTGTCCGCAGCACCTCGAGATTGCCGAGGACTGGAAAAGAAGGTCCTGGTGAATCTGAGACCTAACTCTCTGCCCGCCTTGACCCCAGGTACCCGGGTCCCCCCTCCTTACAAAGTGCTGCCCCGGGTGGGCAAGCTGACGGTGCGGGAGACCTTGTCCCGGTAGTAGGGGTCCCGGATAGAGAAGCCCACTCCATCTTCTTTGATCTCGACCAGGGAGGCCAGGGACTTGGTGATGTTCTTGGTGGAGCTGTCCAACGGGGGTCCTAGGCACTCCGCAGACACGGCCTTCATTTGTGCAGACAGCTTGGGCTCACCCTGGGGAGGGAAGGACGAGTGAACCAGTTTGTCCAACTGGTAGACCATAAAGAGAAAGTAAAAGCTTGACCTGATGACACAGACCTGCCACCCCAGGTACACAGGAGGCTGAGATTGCAGGGGAAAAAAAGCAGAGTGGAAGCCGGGCGGTGGTGGCGCACGCCTGTAATCCCAGCACTTGGGAGTCAGAGGCAGGCGGATTTCTGAGTTCGAAGCCAGCCTGGTCTACAGAGTGAGTTCCAGGACAGTCGGAGCTACACTGAGAAACCCTGTCTCGAAAAACCAAAAAAAAAAAAAAAAAAAAAAAAAAAAGCAGAGCGCAGCAGAGGCCCTAGAGATGGGTAAATTCTGAGGAAAAGGATACTGCCTGGCCTGAGGGAGAGTTGCTGATGGAAGCCCTTAGCTGAATTAAGCAAACTGCAGTGTCCAGACCGAATTCCAGTCAGCTCGCCCAGGACTAGTCACAACTCAAAGCTCACAGCACGCAAGGTCTGCAGCTTCCTGAGTCTGATTTTAATGAGCCTTGAGTGCTGGCCTGGTCTAATCACTAACCCCTTGCTGTTAGGAAAACTCTCCTCCTGTGACTTTCCTGAGGTTGAACAAGCAGCTGCAGGAAAGATAAGCAGGGAGTCAGCTTTGACCCCGCGTCTTCGGCGGGGAAGGAGGTGTTCTGTCAATCAGGGCCACGCCATCAGGTAGAGGAGAAAGACGCTTTTAGTTGCTCTAGTCATTTCCCCCGTCTTGAAAAGAATGGGCTGCCTGGCCTACAGAGCAAATTCCAGGTTAGTTCCTCCTTCCCCGCCCTCAACTCCAGGCAAGATCCTTCCTGGCACCTCCGTTCCTGATGAGGATAAAATTGAATTGGGGTTCGGGGCGTGGAACTACAGGCACAGAGATCAATCAGGCTCGGAGGTTCGTCCTGACAGGAAAACCAATAGCCTGCTTTCCAGCAGGGCTTACCTTGAACTTGAAGTCATCATGGCTGGTGGAGCCTTTCATGGTGAATGACTGGGAAAAGCTAGGGAAGAAGCCAAGAAAGTTTAGGACCATGCTAGTCATGCAGACTCTAAGTCTTAGACATCTGGGTCCCAAAGAGCCTGCAAATCCAAGCTCAGCCCCCGGGGCTCTATGGTGCCCCACCCCCACCCCCACCCCAGGTGCATGCTAGGAGGAAGCCTCCGACTCCCTGCTTGAAAACTCACCTCCCCTCAGAGAACTCTGAGACTTCCTCATCTGTGCTGGCATAGCCGTTCTCTGAGGAAGGGAAGGAAGGACGTTGAGAGACATTATCAGAGTATGGGGAACGGAGACGCGACCTCTCTCCGGTATCGTCCACTAGGATCAGAGGGAATCCTGAGGCAGGGGAGCTTTGGGAGCTGGAAGACTTTCCCTATGCTTATGCATACCATGCTGCACATTGTAGATGAGGGCCTGCAGCTCGGGGTGCGCCTCGGCCTTCTCACGCAAAGCGTCTAGGAGCAGGTGGTTCTGGGAAGAGCCGGTCATGTCTGTCTGTCTTAGGCGTCCTTCCAGCAGCCGGATCTGGGCCTCCTTCTGCGCTACTTGAAGTCCCTGGAGTCAGAGAACAAGGCTTGGGCTTACTCTGTCTGTGGTTGATGCTGTAGCCGCTAGACTTCTATATACACATATATATGGTCATCTCAGCATATAGTCTGTTATGGGTGTACTTGTGACCCCTCATTCATATACACAAGTCCCAAAAAACCCCTGTTACCTCAAAATATGACTGTACTTGGAGACAGGTCCTTTAGAGCGGGGACTAGGATGCTATGAGGTCATAGGGTGGGTCCTAATAGAGTATGGCTGGTGTCCTTATAATAATAAGCCACACAGAAGATCGTGTCAAGACACGGGAGGAAACAATGGCTATGGAGGGAGGGAGGGAGGGAGGGAGGGAGGGAGGCTGCAGACAAGCCTACCCTGCTGACACCTGGCTCTTAGGCGAAGTAAAGCCCTGTTGCACCAGCTGCCCAGGCTGCGGCATGTTGTCAATGACAAGCCCTGAACACTAACACAGTCCCCTAAGACACTGAGGACCCACCGCGGGTCTGGCTAAGAGTCGGGCAGGGTGGCCTCCCAACCGCTTTCCCATTAACTATATGTACACTGGCTGGTGTCTGTCCCCAAGACTCGGGTCCTAGGATAGAAGAAGACCTATTCTCTGACCATTGGAGGGGCTCCAAAGACTCTTGATGTTCTGGTAGGCAGAAGGTTGAATGTAATTTTTGTTTCCTGTTCTCCAATTCCTAATGTACACACCACCTCCAACAGACCCAAGCCCAGTCCTGCTGTGGATGGGCCCGGGCCAGGACACCTTTAATTGAAGCTCTGTGGTGTGCCAAGGCCCTACGTGTGGCATTCTGTACAGCCAGCTACAAGTTCTGTATTGTCAACGTTTGGGATTTATAGCCACAGAACGCGAGGCTTGCAGATGCAGTAGCTTGTCCCAGCCTGTGAATGACGCAGGTGGGAAGGAGCCAAGCCCGTGGACTTCACTACCAGGGTATGTGATGCCCGTCTTGTGCCAGGGAAGCTGCCAGCTCACCTTGTCAATGGACGCCTTGAGGAAGTTGTCTAGCAGTAGGCGGGCTTCGGCCAGAGAGCAGGAGCTAATGACCACTGATGTGTCTGTCGAGTCCAGCTCCTCCTTTAAGAGCGGAAAAGCAGAAATCGCATCACACAGGGCTGTCCACACACTCGTTGCTACCACCCCCCCACCCCCAGCCAGGCCGGGCCCTAGGGGCACCTTGGTTTCTTCCAGCTGCACGATGGTGGCTTGACAGTCAGTGATGCTGTCATTGATGTAGTCAATATTGGCTGCCAACACTTCGATCTCCTCAGCCAGCTCCTGTAGCCCCTTCTCCTCCTCCGGGCTCTCAGCCTGCAGGCGCTCCCGCTTCCTCCGCAGTGCCTCCTGTAGGAGGAAGAGCTCCTCCCTTTTCTGGGAAAGCGGGCGGGGGGGTGGGTAAGGGAGGATAGTGATGGAAGATGCCCACAGCTCCTACCCAAGCCACCCACCTGTCTGGGGTAGTCCAGGGGTCAGAAGAGGCATGAGGAGCAGAGGGTGGGAGACGGGAAGGAGTGAGGAGCCAGAGAAATGAGAAGTGTCGGGACGGGACGGGACGGGGAGACGGCGAGGTAGGTCCCACCTTTATGAGACGCTCCATATCAGCCTCCAGGTTGACGATGGTCATTCTCTGCATGACAATGTCGATGATCCTCCGTTCCAGGGACTGCCATTTCAGTCTCGCAGCCTTACTGAAACTCTGGCTGGCTCCCTTCTTCTGGAATTTTTTCCTGGGAGGCAGAGGCCAAGGGGCTTTGGCTGACTCCTCAGAACCTCTCTCTGCAGCTCTGCTGAGGCCCCTTCCCAGAGCAGGAAGCAGCCAGCCCAGACACCAGAGCTCACCTCACCCTGGCCCTGCCCACAGAGCACCCACTCCTCACCTGGCTGGGCGGCTGCCGGTGACAGTGCCTGTAGGGTGGTCCCCCAGGAAGTGGTTGATTTTTCGGTTCCACTGACGCACTATGCTGGAGACAGAGCGGGCTCCCGATTCAGCCTCAGACGAGGTAGTGCTGGCGGATACCTCGGCCCCGGAATCCATATTGGGGTGCTTCAATCCCACACGCCCGGCCACTCGCTCAGACATGGGCTTTGCCAAGCGCCTCAGTGCAGACACCTGGGAAAGTGGGGACAAGAAGAGGGGAACCCAATGGGTAAGGAAGCCTGGAAAGACAGGAAGAGGGGGACCCAGGGTGTGAGGAGGCCTAGAGGGACAGGAAGAGGGGGACCCAGGGAGCAAGGAGGCCTGGAGGGACAGAAAGCCTGGAATGGGGTGTTGGGGAGAATAGAGGCAGCTCTGTGCAGGCCCAGCTTAGGGCTATAAAGGACTAAAGATGTCTGCGATGTAAAATAAACAAAGTATTCTCATTCTCTCTCTCTCTCTCTCTCTCTCTCTCTCTCTCTCTCTCTCTCTCTCTCTCTGGATTTTGTACAAATGTGTGCATGTGTACATCCAGACATGCATATTCATGTGTCCCCAAGGGTGTGGAGTGTCTCCCACTATTGGCCCTCTTACGTTCTGGGCCGGGACAGTGTCTCTCAGTGACCCCAGAGGTGGCCAATAGCTAGACTGGCTGGGCAGCGAGCTGTGGAATCCACCTGTCTTGTCCATGCCCCAGTTGTTAATGTGGGTATTGGGGTTCAAACTCAGGTCCTCATGCTTATGTGATAAGTTATTTACTAACGGGACCATCTCTATCCCTCTTCGCGCTTTCATAAATGACCAGGATGGGCTGCGGATTCTGCCCTCTAGGCACAGCTGACTGGTTGAGAAGCCATTTCTCACAGGGTGCTGCAAATTGGCAAGGCTGTGCTCACTGAATGAAAAAAGATCCAGCCCACAAGTAGCATGGGGTACACCTCCCCCCCCCACTTCTTCAGAGGAGAGCAAATATCGGAACCAGAGCTAGTCCTGTACAACCAGACTTCCTGTTGAGGGCACTCACCTCCTGGGTTTTCCTCCTCAGAACTATTTCCTGCTGGCGCTTCTGAGACTCCAGGGCCCGAATCTGAAACTGAAAGAAAAGGGTTGCGCCACCTTCAGTCACTAACAGCAATCTTTTTTTTTTTTTTTTGGTGAGAAGGGAGTGAGGTTGAGGTTCGAAATAGGGTTTCTCCATGTAGCTCTGGCTGTCCTGGCACTCTGTAGACCAGGTTGGCCTTGAACTCAGTGATCTGCCTGCCTCTGCCTCTCGCGTGCTGGGAGTAAAGGTGTGTGTAACCATTTCCTGTCCAGACAGGAATGGGGACAGGGTGGGTAGCCAGAGGCTCAGGATTTTCTTGTGTGGGGTGATTCTCACACAGCCAAACTATAGATAGATAAAATGGTACCCAGAGTCACATTCCTCTACTAGGGGTGGCCATGAATGAGGAAGTCCTGCCCACAAGGACAATTCTCTTGGTCTTATCTCTTACCATAAACGTGAATCTGAACTAGAGGCCCAGTTCTCTCAGGTTATTTCTCCTGGGCCTGGAGCTCCATGTGTTTGATTTTTCTGGTAGCCTTGGGCAAATTCTTGCCCTTCTCTGGACTCAAGTTATCTTCTTGGACAGGTAGGGGTTGGGACAGAAGCCAAGAGTACTCTGCTCCAAGCATGGCTCTTGTCACTTGGAACAGGAGGAACTGGGGGGAGTGGGGTAACCGGTATGGGGGTGGGGTGGTGGTGGTGGTGGTGGTGGCTGAAAGCGCCCGGAGGCCTCTTACCTCCTGCCTCCGCTGCTCCTTCTTGAGCTGAGCAATCTCCCGGTTCCTCTTGGTCTCCACCAGTCGCCGCCGCTGCTGCTCCTCCCGCATTTGCTTCATGAGGGCTACCTGGGGTGGCAGAGGTAACAGAGGTGAGGCGGGGCTGGGCAGGAAGCGGCCCATGTGTCTCAGTCAATAGCTGGTAGTGGGGGCACTGGCCAGGGGAGTGGTCTTCTAGGCACCACTGACTGGGGGAGGGGTTCTGAAACATAAGGTTTCCTTCCCACTCATCCTCAGGGGCTAAGACATTTATACATCGACGAGCTGCTAAAGAACTGGCCTTACTACTTAAAGTCTACCCTAAGCACCATCCTCAGCCTGACTGAAGATTCCAGGGCGGATCTCAAAGGGATGGAGGCATAACAAGAGCTGTCCACGCGGCAGGCCCCAACTTGACAACACTCTATGAGAAAGACATCTCTCGTGTTTTATAAAGAAAGAAATGAGCCTTCGAGGCAAACTGACTAACAGTCACAGAGCTAGGAGTGGCTGGCTAGACGTGGGGCCTGGGTCATCTTAACTTCCCAACTCCAGGCTCATCTGGATGACCAGCAAGTGTGGCTGCATCCTTCCATCCAGGCTCCTGAGTGAGTGAGTGCTCTCCAGGCTCAGGATAGTGCTGAAATGAGCTTCCCAGAGGAAGCTCCACTCCCAGGCGCTCTAACACGCCCAGGATCCCAGGATCCCAGGATCCCAGGAGCTTGGTCACACCAGGATCTCAGGGTCCCGGAGGCAGCTTGATAGCATTGCTCAGCTGTTCTAAGACAGGAGTTGCTATGCTCTCTTACCATAGGACCCTGAAGCTGTGGGCCTCACCTGGTTAAGACCCTCAGGACACAGGCTCTGCTTGCAGTCTTTGGCTGATCCTCTTTCTACCTATCTAGTGAAAATTGGGGCCCTGTTAGGGTAGCCCTGGGATAACCCCTGGCTCTCCTTTTTTCATTTGTAGACCTGGGATCGCAAGAGTGTAGTCAGGTGGACAGCACTCAGTCCTGGATGAACGGCCTCAGAGTCTGAGAACAAGGAACACGTACGCGTGTGAGAATTCTTCTGTCTTTTGTAGCACATCTCGGGCATTTGGCTGTTTTTTTTTTTTCTTCCAAGTTTCAGAACCCCATTAGAGTGTTCCCTTGTGAGCTTTTTCTAGGGCCACACCCACTCAAGATGAGAGCTGGCTAAGAAGAGGTTGGGACTGCCCTGAAGAGGCTCCAGTAAGAAGTTGGGGGCGGGAGGATGGAGAGACAAGGATGGACGAATAGATAATGGATGGAAGGATGGACGGACGGACGGACGGATGACGGGACAAGCATGTCAAGGTTGCTTCAGCGGTGCCTGTGGAAGGCCCGGGTCACAGCTTGGGGATACAGAGCTCATTACCAAAGGGCTCTGGGGGCCCCAGAGATCTATGGGTATTTGAATCCAGTGCCACTTACTGTCAATGGCTTCATGTCTACAGGGCGAAAGCACTGAAGCAGAAAGGGACCATGGGACTCTTTCAGGGGCCATGCTGGGCTGATCTCAGCAAGGTAGAGACTTCAGCAGATAAAGGCTCTGGACCTGCCTGGGGACAGAGCCCGCCCAGGTACCTATGGACACTGGTCAACAGGAGTCAGGACAACAGTGAAGACACAGTTACTAACGGCTCCCAAGTCCCCAAGGGGACACGGCCTTTGGCAGGCTTTGTTAGGGGGTCTAGCCCCAGCACTTAGTCCAGGGCTATGGAGAGCTGGGAGACAACAGAAGCTAAGAGCCAGGGAAGAAAGGTCCAAAGGTGATAAAGTTCACAGAGCAAGGATCTGCGAGCCCCAGGCAGGAGCCGAAAGCACCCAGACACCAGAAATCCAGAAGTTCAAGACCCGAGCCTCCTCCGATATCACTAGAGCAGATCCTACAGACTGTGGCCCGTGGGCTGTGCCAAGGTAGAAAAGGGAGCCCAGAGCCACCAAGAACACACACCAGCTTGGAACATCCAGGGCAGAATTTGCATCCCGACACTACATCGTGGTAGCAGGAACTTCCTTTCCTGAGCCTCAAATCTCCACCTACACAATGGGAGCTGGCCGTGGTGCCGATTAGTACTATGACTAGAGGCAAGGGTTGTAACAAACGAGGCTTCAAGGCCTCCTTGTGCAGACAGGAGGCAACTGTAGTACAGCTTCCCAACACAAGGGGCAGCAGTGAGCAGGGTGCTTGCAATAAACCCAGCGCTGGGGTGAGGTTGCTTGGAGGGTGGGCGTGGCTGGGGCGGGGTTGGGTCAGGAGCTGCTGTGTGCTCAGTGGGATGTGGATTCGAAGAGTGGCGTCCCTCGGCCAGCCCCGCTCTCCGTCCGTCTGCCTACCTTGGCCTTCTTCATCTCGGCTACCTCCGCTTGTAGCTTCTTCAGCTCCCTTTCGTAGCGAGATTGGTTCTTGAGGAGCCTGGCATGTTCTTTTTGAGCAGCCTGGAGCTTCTGCAGGTCCCGGTTCATCTCCCGCAGCCTCTTCTCATAATCCGCCTTTATCTTGTTGGCCTTCTCCTCCGTGTAGCACTCCATAGTGCCTGAGGACAGCGGAAAGCAGGGTCAGAGACACGGGCTCCAGGGCTCCCGCTAAATATGGGCTCACTGGGAAGACAGGTGCTGGGGTCTGGTTTTACAGTTCACCCCCTTTCCTCCTCCCCCCTCTTCGTCCTGAGCCTGCTTCTTCATTTGAACAATGAGGACGTGGGTTCGGCAGCGACCCTAATTTTCCTGCTCTGACATTCAGTTTAGTGTTTTCAGACTGAGGCTTCCGTCCCTGGTGTGACTACAGAAGGGGTAAGCTGGCTTCTCACCCAGAGCCTGGTCTACACGGCAAGACTTTGTCTTGAAAAAGGGGTGACCAAGCTGTCAAGATGACTTAGCGTATAAAGGCACTTGCTGCAAGCCTGATGATCAAAGTGTCATCCCTGGGACCCAGATGGTGTAAGGAGAGAATAGAATTCTTCTGCAAGTTGGCCTCTGGCCTCTACGTGTGTGCCACGTCACATAAGCACACACACACACACACACACACACACACACACATTTTAAAACAAAAATAGCAGAGAAACTGGGTGAGACACACGAGCTTTTTAACTATGGGCAAAAGGTCACAGAGCTTCCTTCGCTCAGAGGTCCCTGTGCACGAAGCCAGGCATTACTAGTGCGATGGTGGGGGTCTTTTGACAAGGCGGGGGGCGCAGGGAGGAGGTGCTCGGCTCTGGCCTCACTGAGGTTCTGCAGCACGCGGTCGCGCTCCAGCTGTGTGTCTCGGATCTTGTTCTGCAGCAGGATGAGCTTCTCCTCGTACTGGTGCTTGAGCGTCTGCAGCCGCCGCTGGCTGTTCTCCAGCTCGTCAATCAGCTTCTGCTTGATCTCAATCTCACACGTCAGGTCCGCCAGGTCCGCCTGGAAGTTTACTTCTGCGGGAGTCAGACAGAGCCAGGCTCAGCCCCATGCCCAGGTGCAGGGGGCAAGGGAGCAGACCCGACCTTTGTGGTCAGTGTGGTGGGTGGGGCGTCCTTCGGTCAGCAGCGACCAATCAGTGACCAGGCAGGGGAGGCAGAGTCCTGCCAGGCGGGGCAATACATTTAAGGAGCAGCCTCAGAAATCCGCAGCTGGGCTCAGGAGCTTGGAGGGAGTCTAACACCCTTCCTACCCTGATGAGATTCATAGGCCTGTGTCACCGTGACTGATGGCATGGGACTGCTTGGGAGGGGGAGGGTAAAGTGGTCCAGAGCACCCTGTAGGGCTGTGGGTGAGAGATGACAGACAAGAGGACAGATGTCTCCACAGGAAGGAGGGTGTCTTGACACCAGCCAAAGCCATTCAAATGCCCTGTCTCTGAATCCACCAAAGTGGGTCAGGGAACGATCTGAGCATGCTCAGTGGTGATTCAGGGGAGCCTACTACCTTTGCCCAAGGTAGTAGTGAGCACTGGATTCTTCAGGCCTTCTGAAGGGTCAGCCTAGGCACAGCGGCGGGCACGGAGGAGAGCTAATGCTTTCCTCCCGTTATTCGTCGCTACTAGTGCTTTTCTGGCTTCTCATTCAGGACTCTGAGCTCTGTCTAGACAAGCAGTTTCTGAGCACTCTCGAAGGCCTGAGCCCACCCAGGTCCATCTGAATTTCTTCTTGGGAAGCCCAGTTCTGATCCCACCGCGGTGACTGGCCGCAAGCAATTCCTCTCCCCAGCCCCAGCCCCAGCCCACGCACCCTTTTCTTCAGGGTCGGAGTCGGAGTCTACCAGGCTCTCTTCACTGCCCGAGTCTTCATCCTCATCCTCACGCCCTTCCTCCTCCTCACAGCCACTTTCGTCTCGCTCTTCCTCCTCCTAGGCACAAAGTACCATCAGGGCTGCACCGGCCTGGTGAGATGGGAACCCCGAGGCGGAGGCTGGGATAGACGTCAAGACCTCAGGGGTGGGAGCTAGCCCAGCCCTCCTCTGGGAGACCATCCACTCCTGGTAGCCTGGGCACGGCCCTTGTGGAGGATGCTCAGTCTAGCATCATCCATTTGGGATGAGGTAAAGGCCCGAGGGATGGAGATCACCATGGCAACAAGTCAGCATCACCAAGAAACTCAAGGATCAACGAAAGGCAACTCCCTGCCCCACCCCCAGTAACACTGATGTAGTCTCGACCCCAACGAGGACATGCTGGTGAGTCCACGGAAGGCCAGGGCGGTCCTCACCTCCTCGGGCTCGTTCTCATCTGTCTCCTCACTGTTTTCTGCCTGGAGTTTTGCCCTCTTTTTGAAGGCTTCTTTCTCCGGGCTGCTTTTGGAAGGAAAATGAAGCCAGATTAGGGACCAGTAACCACAGGACGCTGGTGGGAGGTTCCCGCTTTGTAGAGAGTGACTCTTCTTCTCCAGCATCCACCCCCTCCCCTGCTCTAGCCCCTGAACTTGACCTTGGTGGAGATGCACACCAGAAAAGGCTGGAGAGGCAGCTTTCCTCCAGATTGAGTAAATGCTTGAGAAATTCCCAAACATTACTGGTGATTACCCCGGCGGGGGGGGGTGTGTGTGTGTGAGGGCTGGGGGTGGGGTAGGAGTAGTCCTCCCATACATGGGGTGGGGAGCAGGATTCCTTGGATGGTGTTGGGGGGATAGGGGTTCCACCTTTGAATGCTCTGGCTGTCAGGGGAGGTGGTACCAATCCACTCACCTCTTCCTCCGCTGCCTGACCTCTTTCTTTTTCAGCCGCTCCAGGTCTTGCTTGGCCCTGCGGATCACCTCAGAAGCATCTTCCATGGAGCTGGCGGGGCTGCCTCCGAAGGCCGGACCTGCTGGAGATGCTCCCAGGGAGTAGGGATTCCGAGTGGAAGCCCGCGAGAGGCTTCTGCGGAGGGACTCATTCATGGCCTCACTCTCCAGGAGCTTCGTTCTGTGGGGACAAAGTGAGTGGGTGGGGCCAGGGGAGTCACATAAAGCTGGCCCGGCCAAGGCCATCCAGTCCGCTCGTACTGGGCAGGCTCACTCACCGCAGCTCCTCGATCTCCCGGATGTAGTTCTGGATCAGAGCACCGATGGCCTCATTGCCGTCCCCTGGATGGAGAAGACAGACAGGTACAATAAAGAGAGCAGGCGGCAGCAGTAAGGACTGGGGCGTGGCCCTGAGACTCGCATGAGCCCCCAGTGTGCTAGCTCATACAGGCCCCTCCATGAGGGAATCTACGTGAAGGAAATACTTGAACATGATGAGAGTTGTATCCAAGCACTGTTGGATAACGGCATGACATTGGAAACAATCTAAAACACCCATCAATAGAGGCTGCTCAATAAATTATTCAACATCACAGATGGACCGTCGTGGAATCATTTAAAAATTAAGTGGCTTTGAATATGAAGATTTATAAGGCATGCTGCTAAACTGGGGGGAAAAAAAGGAAGTCATAAAATAGAAAGTATGATCTCATAGAGAGAAAACGCAATGCATATCCACACACGTACACATGATATATCTAAACGCATTTATACTCAAAACAAATGTACTGAGAAAGCATGGGAAAACACACTCAGCTGCTCAGGAAGGATTCTTCTGGAAGCAGAGAGGATGTGGGTGGAGAGTCTGCTGAGGGATTTTCATCCTTTGCTTAATGTGCTGCGTCTCTTACATGTTTAAGAAGAAGGCTGTGCGTGTGTCATGCTAAATTGCTGGAGAAACGCGTAGATGAACTGCTCTGTGCATTGGCTGGCTGCCACGGCCCGCCTGACACCAAGGCTGGGGGGGGGAGGAGCATGCTGTTGCTCAGAGCTAGTCTGCCGTGCCCCGACTCACCGGCCTTGGCCAGCAGCAGGTTGGCCTCCTGGCTCATGAGTTGTGTGACCCTGTTGTTGATGGCATCGATGGCTTCCTGCATGGCCTTCACTCGGAGCCGCAGCGCCCCATTCTCCTTCTGTAGCATGGCGTTCTCCCGGAACAGGTCGCTGTAGCCCTCCGCGCCATCCTCGCCGATTACCCGCTTGCCCTGGGACGGAGACAGGCAGGGGGCAGTCAGGAGCTGAATCTCATAGGAGGACACAGTGACAATCCTCTTCCACCCAGACACATAAGACAATGTCTGCTCCATCCTTCAGCCTTCCCCAGGGCAGGGTGGGCCTCTGGTCCTTATCTCCACGTTCCCTAATGTAGCTCCTGTCTCCCAAGGCCCAAGAGCCTTCCATAGCACTGGATACGAGGGCTCACTGGGAACTCATGCCTTATAATCTCAGTTGCCTGAAGTTTGAGGCATGAAGATCACAGATTCAAGGCCAGCCTGGACAAAATGAGTTTCAGGCAAACCCGGACTACATAATGTTTCCTCCTAAAAGCAATGCCAAACCAACCAACCAACCAAATAGTTCTCTCCCTGACAACAAAATCTGCAAATTCTTGACTTATCCAGCTATCCGGCACTTTCATTGTCCTGGAACACTAGTCCAAAGGACAGAACCCTACTGGGGCCAGTCAATTGGCACACATGGGTGTAAGACGACAAGGAGTGGTGGGGACTGCAGTGGGGAAAAGTCACAGACAGTGTGAAAGAGGCAGCCACTCTTTCGGTATCTCTGCTCTCTCATGGTTTACCGTCTACCTTAAAGCTGAAACAGTAACAGTGTACAATGACACCAAGACATTGGGCCTACAGAGTTGTATAAATGAAAAGTTAAATGTTAGAAACTGATGAATTTCACCCTTTAAAATCCTCCCTCTAGTTTTTGCCCACAGATGTTACTAGACTCCCTGCTTAGTCAAAGAAGAGAGAATAGCTATTATAAAGGTAAATTTTTAGCGGTGCAGAATTTGCCACCACCGATTTCCTCTCCTTGATCCTAGCTGTCTCTGTTCTGAGTAACCCAAAGGAGGCCGGTGGCCCTTGACTGCTTACCAACAGGCTATGACTGGAAACGTACAGTGTGTTTGCGTGTGGATTGTGAGATTTCTTCATATAATAAATCATGACATTCCTACTTACTCCAGCCAACTCAATGCCAGGCGCTGGCGGAGACAAATTCTTCACAGATGTTGAGACTTCCTGACTTTCTGAAACATTGTCAAGTGCAAACCCACCCATCTGCGTGCCGGATTCAGACCAGGTGCGACCCGTGGGTGACGTCAGCCTCGGATATTAGAATTAGACATGCCCCTCAAAGCACCTGTTTTCCTCCTGTCTGTTTTTTTGTTTTTTTTTTGTTTTTTTTGTTTTGTTTTGTTTTGTTTTGTTTTGTTTTGTTTTGTTTTGTTTTTAACGGTTTGCTCTCTATCCAGAATGCCTGCTGGCCTCCTTCTGCTGATACCTCGTTTGTCTTTCAAAATCAACAGGCACGCCCCTTCCGTAAAGCCCCGCCCCCAACACCACCACAGCTCATAGGCTGACTCCACTGCCCAAGCAGCACGCTGGACAACTCCGGTGACCCCTGTGTCAATGACTCCACCACAGCGGGGCAGTCTCATCAATTCCAACACGATACAGTCTATGGACAAAACAAAGCACCTGGGAAGCACCATCCCTCCACCAAACACCCACGCTCCAAAGCCAGAGTGTTCTAATTCCTACACTGTGTGTTCTAAGCCTAGACAGCTCAGCCTGAAGGGGTTTTGCCATAAAACCCACATCTGATGCACAGCGATGTCTAGCAGACACGAGGATGGATGGCTGCTGCAAAGTCGGGAGGTCCGCTCAGAATCTGTTTGTGGGATGCTATAGGGCAGGGTGTGGAGCAGCTCCTCGTGGGCGTGCCAGAGGGAGGGGCGTGCTCACCGCCTTGTATTCCATCAACTCCATCTGCAGGCGTGCGATCTCGGCTCGAAGCGCGCTGATCTGCTGGCTGGTCTTGTCCTGGTTCACCACCACCTTGTTCTTGATGTTGCGAGCCCGATTGGCGTATTTGAGGGTGTTAAGCGTCTCCATGAAGTCCCGATCCGAAGGGCTCACGCAGGCGATCATGATGGTCTGGCTAAGAGTCCAACCGGGTTGGGTGAGGACGAAGGACAAAGCCAGACCCGGAAGCACAGTTCCACAGCTGAGGCTCTGTTTCACGCTGACCCTCCTCCCCGCACACAACTTAACACTTAAAGGACCTAGAACCTGGCATGTGGGACCCTGGACCACCTGGCTAAGATCTTCCATAGCAAGAGAGGAAAACCCTTGAAAACAGTTAACAAGGGGTGATGCCCAACTACAGAGGCCTCTTCTTGGAGAAGAAAGTGTGTCATGGCCTCTTCTGTTGGCCTGGCATTTCCCATTTCTTGTCTCATTGGACTGTATGGCTGCCTCTAAGCATTGTCGCTCACTTCTGTGAAACAAGGAAACTGAGTCTACCCAGCCGCAAGTTACTGAGCCCCTCCCGGTTCCTGCCTCTGAGTCTGCAGCCTAGGTCGAGAAGGCTTTTCCTGGGGGGTCAGGACCCAAGCCTATGTCAGTGTTCTGCATCCAGGAACTTCCCCCCACACTCCCGGGACCCGGTCATCAGATACCTGTTGCCTCCAAGAGAGTCCTGGAGCAGCCGAGTGAGCTTGGAGTCCCTGTAGGGCACGTGCACCACCTTCTTGCTCTGGTCCCCCAAGGCGCTGATCACATTGCCCAAGGCCAGCTGTGGGAGAACGAGTCAAGAGTCACACAAGGAAGGCGGCAGCGAGCACAACACTCAGGCTCCTGGGTGGGTTCAGAGACAGATCTGATAAACTGAGGCCTGAGGGTGCTCCAGTCAGCAGCTAGAAGCCGAAAGAGTACTGGGTAGCCATTGAAGCATACGGCCTGTCTCAGTCTGTGCCCTCGGGCTCCTGGGGCCGGTGACTCTCAGTGTGCCTACCAGACCACAGTTGATGGAGATGCCCTCTTTGGCCCGCTCGCCGGTGGCCCCTGTCCGCTTCAGGCGCTCTGAGCCAGCCAAGTCCACGAAGTGAAACTTAGCAGTGAGTGTCTCATACTCAGTGCCTGTGGGGGCCGCTCCATCCGGAAGCCCAGTCACCGTCTCATTCACCTGCAGCAGAAGGTGACATCAGGCTCACTCAAACCTACTTCTTCCTGTTCCTCGGCTAGCCTTCTGCCCCGCCCCCCGCCCCGCCCCCCAGTACCACCTTTCACGAGGGTGAGGGTAGGATTCCCAGCAGCAACCCTCATGTGTACTCAGAGCAAAGCCCCACCTCTGGAGTTCTAGCCGACCTCCATGTTTGTACGTCCCGTCCCTGAGACATCCCTAGAGCATGTAGCTCCTGGCCCCCCGGGGAGCACCTCACCAGGTCAGGCTGGGCGCACACGCGCATCTGGCACAGATGGATGGTGAAGATGGCATGGGACCGGGAGCTCTGCACATTCATCTGGGTGCTGGCTGTGGTGCGGGACAGGGCACCCTGCTTCAGGCACTGGACCAGCTGGGGACAGACGCAGAGGAGAGGACTCAGGGCCCACGTGCCGCAGGGCTCTGGCCGTTAAGATGCCCGTGTGTGAGATGCTCACCTCCTCCTGGGAGTTGATCAGGCGAGAAGTGACCCCCGTGGTATAGATGCCGCCGCTGGCATCCTCGTGGATCTTGATGTTGGACCTGCGGTGGCGGGCATCGGGGTCACGGGTGCTATCAAACAGGTCAAGGATCTCTTCGTTGTAGAGCTGTGATGGGGAGGAAACCAGGGCTGGGGTCATAGGGCACATGCCCAGAGCCCTGCGGGCATCTCAATTTGCTAAAGTGGAAACAAGCTCAGGAATCTAACTTGCTGAACCCCGCCCGGGCCTCCAAACAGGCTATCCCGAGGCTGCACAGTACTGCTCTACTCCCCTCATCCCAAGGAACAGCAGCCAGCGGCTTCTCAGCTCCAAGGGGAAGCTGAGGAAAGCGTAAAGGATGCAGGTCCTAGGTGTTAAGGGCTGGGGAAGCCTCAATTGAAAGGATCTCAGCATTGTTGCCAGGCTGGCAGAGATGGCACGAGGCTGTGATTCCAGAGGAAGGAAGACAAAGCCTGAAGAGACCAAGGAGGCGGTGCCCTGAGCACTGAAGCTCTGAGCGCCGTGGCGCCTGAGGTAGAAGTGACAGCAACTTCAGATGGGGGGGCGAATGCATGTGTGCCCTGCCTGAAGCCCGGGAGCAGAGACAGCAAGACTGGGCATTGTGGTCCGGATTTCTGCAAGACCCTGGCCAGCTCATTTCAGAGGGTGTCTGCCCAGGCGATTCCTGGAGTCAGAAGATTGGAACTGTAGGAAAGTCAACGGCAGAAAGGCTGCAGTGTCTAAAGCTAGAGGTGTGGTGGGGGTGGGGGGCGGCGAGGGAAGGCCAGCAGCTGAGACCTATGGAGACAGAGAGGGGGTATTGCGGCCCTCAGACATCCGAGGCTTTGATGGCCTTAAGGGGACAAAAATACCCCACAGGAAGGGGAAGAGGAAACAGAAGGAAGAGATGGAGGAGACAGAGAGTTTCATGGTGTCTGTGGGTCTTGTATTGGTGTAGACACACCGCATCAGTTAACCCCTTGTGGTCCACTCTTTGGCCTAAACTTGCTAGCATGCTCTTTGGAGTTCTCCATGGAGACAGAATGGCAGAGGGAAGAAAACAGGGAAAAGCTCAACAATATAGAGACGGCAAGAGACACACATGCTCATGTACGCCAACATGCATACATATATGTCCTCACATGCACTCACAAACACTTGTATACACACGTGCATTCTCACGCACACTTATACAACCACACACGTACACACTTATGTGCATATATACACAGATGTACCCCAAAGGACTAAAATACAGGTCTCTTATGGGGAAAGCAGCAGTCATGGGGGGTTGCAGGAAAGACACTGGGGCAGCATACAGGGACAAGCCTCAGCCCTGTCCATCCCTCTGAGGGCCAACAAGATCCAGGAAAAGCTTCAGGGTTGGGAGGTAAGAGAGTAGGGTGGCTCCAACCCTCTAAACACACCAGAGCAGGGCTCTGTGGTAGGGGAAACTAGATGCTAGGAATCGGACTACAGGGCCACGTGTTTCAGAGGAGCCTGGCCAGGTCCCCGTGAGAAATACCATGGTGACTCACCTCTCTGGAGCCTTCTTCCAAGAAGGCCATCTCCAGCACGGAGCCTCAATTTACAGAACTACTGAGTTTCCAGCACTGCCAGAATGTTAAAGAGCCCAGACATTCCCTTGTGCACTCTCCAAAGCTCATGGGTGTGCAATTCCAGCTGATACCTCCCAAAGCTGGCAGACCGGAGATGAAGGAAAGCCCCTGCTGGAGACCCTGCTGAACTGAGAGGCCAGACGCATCTCAGCTCAAAAGATACAGGTGGGTACTTAGAGGGCAGAGGAAGGGCCTCATGAGGGCCAGAGACAGAGCAGGGTTCTCACCCTGTGCCAGGTACAGGCTTCCATGCCAGACTTACCAGCCCCCCTAAGGAAAGAGATATCAAGCCCACTTTGCAGAAGAAGTTCAGACTGGTGACGTGACCAGGTCAGGGTCAGATCCAGCCAAGGTCTGAGATCTTAGGCCCCATCTGAAGCAGGACACATTTCAGCTACTCACACCGAGTGTTTCTCTAGCCCTAGCCTGGACACTCTCAGCAGCAGTCAACTCATTCCTTATAGATATCTCCAGGGTTCGAGAGACTTCTCTCTCTACCCTGGTGGGGGCGCTAGCTTTCATGCCCCTAGGTTCTGACACATGTCCCTCCAAACCACCCTCCAAGACCACAGTACCTCCAGGAATTGGGCACTGACTTTGAACTCAGGCCCAGTCACACCCTGCTCCTGTGCCCGCCGCTTGCGTTCATCGATGCCCCTGAAGAGATGTGCAATGGCCCTTGGGATGATGCCCTGCTCCTCTTCTGACGTCACTGTGTCGAAGCCGGTGCCCATAGTGTATGTCTTCCCCGCCCCTGTCTGCATGAGCAAAGACAGAGTACAGGTGGTAACCGGTCCCCTCTGGGGAAACAGCAACCCTTGGCCTGGGCCAAATCCTCTTATCCATTATCTCTTGACCAGTGAACCTCTCCTAGCCCAGAAGTCCCTGACGAAAGCCTGCCTCTGCTAACCAGCCATGCAGTCGTAACTCAGATGCCAGACAAAAACCACACAACTGGGCCTTGAGTGACTGCTCTCTTGTGGGCCTATCTCCCCCATTGGGTAGAGGGAGACTGAGGTTGAAATGCTCACTGGTTTGGGTAGGAACGGCTTACCTGTCCATAGGCCAGTACTGTGGCATTATAGCCCTCGAAGCAGCCTTCGATGAGTTTGCTCACACAGGTCGAATAGATTTGCTCCTGCCAGGTGTCCAGGTCAAAGACGAAGTCATAGGTGAAAGCCTTGTCCTTCCCCAACAGGACCTGGGGCTCCCCAGGGGTAACAGAGGTACAGATGTGACAGCCTTCAATCTTCTCCTTCGATAGCTGAGGCCGGATCCTGCTCAGGGTGGAAAGAGCCCTGGGTCAGGCCCGACTGGGTAGAAGTGACAGCCCATCCTCTCATGTTACCGGCCATAATTCTGTTTATCCCACAAGCCAGGAAAGGAAGGAAGAAAGGAAACCTCGGGGGCTGGCTTCAGTAATACACACACGTGTTGCCCAAACCAATAGCTAACATTGATCAACCGCTTAGAACCCCGAATGTATGTTAAGTATGTTCAGTATAAACTAATTTGCGTGTTCTTCGCTGTAAACCTATGAGGTATCTATCTATTTGCCTGATTGTCCAGATGAGGCTGAGAATGTTCCAGTAAGTACCCAAGGTTGCACACCAGAGAGTGAAGGGGCCAACCTGGACAAAGGCATACCACCACCACTGCCACCACCCCTGACCCCCGAAAGGCCTGGAAGTCTGTATCCCTCTTTCAAGGAGGTGATAGCTAGCCCATTCCGGAGAGATAAAGCTTAGGGCCAAGGTTGGGGAGAGAAGGACAGGCCAGGCAGCACCCCACAACTCTGGAGCCAGTCTGGGAGAAGGCTAGAACCAAGGCAGAGGCCTGCGGAGGCTACAAGGGTCGTTAATGTGGCAACCACATTCCCAGGTGCCAGGGCTTACTGGCACTCTCAGACACAAGAGCTGGTTCTTTCCAGGAACTGAAGGACCAGCCCAAACACAACTAAGACAGTGTACTGGCTGGTTTTGTGTGTCAACTTGACACAGGCTGGGGTTATCACAGAGAAAGGAGCTTCAGTTAAGGAAGTGCCTCCATGAGATCCAGCTGTGGGGCATTTTCTCAATTAGTGATCAATGGGAGAGGGACCATTGTGGGTGGGGCCATCTCTGGGCTGGTATTCTTGGGTTCTATAAGAGAGCAGGCTGAGCAAGCCAGGGGAAGCAAGCCAGTAAGGAACATCCTTCCATGGCCTCTGCATCAGCTCCTGCTTCCTGACCTGCTTGAGTTCCAATCCTGACTTCCTTTAGTGTGGAAGTATAAGCTGGATAAACCCTTTCCTCCCCAACTTGCTTCTTGGTCATGACATTTTGTGCAGGAATAGAAACCCTGACTAAGCCCGGCAGCCTAGGTCAAGTGGAAAGTACCCGGTCAAGGCAGCGAGAGGGGCCATAGGGTTGACCTCTATCCCAGACACTGGTTCAGAGGAGGAGTTCCTATGAGGAGGGTAAGTGGCATCAGTACTGCGTGGGGAGCCAGCCATGGGCAGAACTGTCTCCATCCAGCTACCCCTCATTCCCTTTTCTAAACTGCATCACTGGGATGAGGTCCCCATGGCAACCAAGCGTGAGTCAGTAAGCACGCGTGTGCAAGGACTGGCAGAAAGTACGCATCAGACATCCCGAAGCAGGAGTGGGGGTAGGTGTGCAGCCACGGACTTACACCAGTGGCGGCCCCCCCCCCCCGTGCACTTACAACAGACTGCTTGTCAGGCCCCTCTCTCTAAGCCAACATTTACCAAGAGAAGAGGGCCAGGCCAGCGCCCACTGATGGCCCAGAGGCGCCTAGCTGCAGACCCCAGCACCTCTAAATCACCCGTCATGTCCTTGTCGCAGTTGCTTCTACCCCCAAAGATCCACTCAGAGCTGTCAGCTGGGTGAGGAAGGCCCAAGCCTGCTCCTGCGCTGTGCTGTGGATAAGGACTGGGGAGGGGCAGGTGTCTGTGTGAGGGGCGGGGGTGGGGGGGCTCGGGCAAGACTCTATCCATATGGAGTGTGGCTTTCTTTGGGAGTGTTTCCTTGGAGGTATAAACAGTCACTTTGATGAGTGACTCTCTCCAGAAAGAAATGGAAGCCCAAAGAAGACCTCAGTCTTCCCTAACTGTTAAGAGCTGTGCCAGGACGGGAACTCAGGGTCCTAGCCTTTCACCTGTCCGCCTGAACTGGTTTCTGACAGAAAGAACAATATTGATTCTTATTCATTCTCTCTGGACCTTCAGACCAGAAGCTTCCCCACACCCTCACCCCCACCCCCACCCCACCCCCACCCCCAACTCCCTTCCCAGGCTCTGAGGCTGACCTCCACTTCCACCCTAACCACTGAGGCTGACACACACTGGGCTCACCGAGGCATGCCAGGCCAGGCCCCAGAACCGATGCATCTTTAACTCTTGACCTCACAACAACCCCTGGGAGGTCTTTACGAGTGTCCTGTTGACAGATAAGGAAGCTGGGGTGGTGTCATTCAGAGTCACAGACAGTGAGGAGCCACTGCAAGCCCAGGCAGGCTGAACGTACTAGCCCTTCCTCAACCCCGCAGTTGACACACACCACTACTGAGGACCAGGGCTCAGAGAGTGGAGGCAAGCCTCAGACACCAGGAGAGCATGGGCAGCTGCAGAGACTGAGGCGCGGCACAGCAGGGAAATCAGAGCTCTGGCTCTGCCCCGCGGCTGCGGGGGTCGGGGGGGTGCCTAAAACTGTGTACTACCTCCCAGAGCACATGGGTGCTCTGCGGTGAACTGAGGGGACCTCGCGACAGCCTGGGAGGATGCTCCAACTACGCAGACAGCACGAGCTCCTGAAGACACCCTCTCCATCACGTGATAGCCTGTGATGGGATTTCTGGATCCAGTTCAAATACCATTTAATTACTGCAGGCAGATGGCTATGCCGGCGATTGGAGAAGATTGAATCAATGTCTCCCGGGGACAGGGGGAGCGGGCCTGTTATCAGCGCCCTCCCAAGGTCTTCAGTAGCCAGTCGCCGGAGCTTCTAAGGGGGCAGCAAAGACGAGAGAGCAGTCCGGGAGGGTAGACGCAGGATCAGCCAGGGCTCTAGGTACCAAGAGTTGTGGGGTCTCCCTGGGATTATTTCTTCAGTTCCACGCATCCTGATACATCAGCGAGCCATCTAGCTTCTTGCTAGCCTATTCAAAACCCCAGGATGCAATGTGTGAGGAGAAGTGGGTGAGTCACTAATTCTCAGAACAACTGATCTGGACAAGGCGCAGTGTGTCAGTCACGCGGATGAGGTGCTGTGGGAGCGAGCAAAGAATGAGGATCTCACAGACGTTCCCACGTGTGGGGAGTGAGTGGGCTAGCCAGCACCATCACTTGGTCTTGGTGATGTTTGAGCTAGGGTATTATGCCCATTTCCCAGCAGGACCCAGGCCTAAGTCACTCAGGCTGAGACTACAGGCGGGCTCCCATCTCCCTGGCTGCTTCCTCTAAATCCCCACCCCCACGTTGCTGCAGACTTCCTCCCGGGGCCACTGTCAGGGCTGGATGGCTCGTCCCATGTCCATTCAGGAGGCACCAAGCAGGGAACTGGGCTGGCCTGCCCTGGAGGGCACAGTGTCATGTGACAGCCGAGCTCATCTCTGGTGCCTGGTGGAGATTTTGAACCCTCTAGGAGATTCTGTCCTGCCTCTCACGGCCCCGGCCCCAGCCTGTGCTTGGGTTATATAGATCTATACGGCTTTAGCTTTTTAAGAACTGCATCGGCCGGGCGGTGGTGGCGCACGCCTGTAATCCCAGCACTTGGGAGGCAGAGGCAGGCAGATTTCTGAGTTCGAGGCCAGCCTGGTCTACAAAGTGAGTTCCAGGACAGCCGGGGCTACACAGAGAAACCCTGTCTCAAAACAAAACAAAACAAAACAAAACAAACAAAAAAAAACCCCAATAAATAAATAAATAAATAAATAAATAAATGAACTGCATCGCCCTCCCCTCTGGCAGCCTCTTCCATTGGTCCCACTCTGGATGAGGTCACTCCTGTGGGTTGTCCTCAAAGTGGCAGTGACCTACAGAAGGGAGGAGATTTCTCTTTGCAGCGGGATGAGCACGGATGGCAACCACTCAAAGCTGTATCCTTCCCAATGGCATGGAAGGAGGAGTCAAGGGTCAGGGGTTAAGGGTCAGTTGCCAGGTTCTTCCAACTGTACTATGCCTCCCCCCCCCCCCCAGAGCTACCAATTTACGCCAGGACTAGGAAGAGGCAGGTGGGGGAGTGCACCGTAGGCACAGAACATGAGAAGGCAAGAAAGACTATCTTAGGAACTGGATATGCCTCTCCTAGGCATATTCTAGGTATATTCCAGAAGGAATCAAATGGAGCAGACCGTGAAGATGTCTGCACAGCCATGTTCACTACAGAGCTTTTTCAAAATGGCCAGGTTACGAATAGTAGCCCATGTGATCATCAGTAGATCAACAGCTTAGAATAAAAGTATGTATAACACAATAAAATACTACTCTGCCATTGCCAGGAGGGAATGTTATTTGCAGGAAATGGACTAAGGACCCTTGCTAAGTTGGGCCCAGGAAACCCTAATCACATTTTCTCTCATATGTAGTATTTAAACTTAACAAAAAATAAGACTTGAAGGGGAAAAGGGAGACCAGAAGTCAGGAGGAAACAGGACCGGAAAAGGGAGGTGGGTGTAAGATCAAAGTACATGAGACAGGCATATTGAAACCCTTCTCTCAATGATTAGAATGTGTCTTAAAATAGAAAATCTGGAAGCGGAAAGATGCAACGTTTAAACAATGAAATTGGCACACTACGTCCGGCAAGCCAGTTGCCTATTTATTATCAATGAAGCCTAAAGATCTTGTGGCATTTCTGCCCAGGGAGAGTGTGACTCTCACTGCGGACCCTCTCTCTCTCTCTTTTCCTTCCTGTTGGGAGGGACGACCGAGGACCCACTCTGAAAGCCCCCACCTCCCACCCCGGAATCTCGCTGAACAGAGCCGGCCTATTCGCCATTTGGCAAACTGCAGGCAGGGTGGCGCGGCCAAGGCTTTTCAGAGACAGGATCTGGCACCGCGGCTGAGGTCACCACGCTTCCTCCGCTCACAAACGAACAGTGGCTGGCGAGATGTGGGCGGCTGCTCCCACCCCCGCTGCGCTGAGCCACAGCAGAGAGACTTAAAGGCGGGCGAGGCGGGGACAAAGGCGGCCAGCCGGAGCCTAGGGCCGCGGGAAGAGCTGAGCTCAGCGGTTCCTTGGCTCATCAGGACAGGACTGGAGCGCAGCAAGTGAGGGGCAGGGGACACAGCGAGGGGGCAGGCCAGGGACTGCTGAGAGACTGCCAAGGGCAAAACTCGCTTTCGGCAGAGGGAAACGGCTAGGTGAGCCCGGGTACGTGCCTGAAACGCAACAGCCGCTACCGAAGTTTAGGAGGAGCCTCACCTTAGGGCCTCTAGTGACATCACACAAAGGCAGCCAATCACCCCTCCCAGAAGCTCCGCCCAGTGACTTTGGGCTCCTAGGGGGTTGGCTGTGTTTTTTTGTTTGGTTGGGGTTTTTTTTTGTTTGTTTGTTTTTGTTTTTTGTAAAGCTAGTTCCACCTAGTCAGCTAGCGGCTAGAGTTCCTAACCTAGTCTCCCCTAGTCTTCACACAAGACCTCCAATGGTGCAGCTTTTTACACTTAAAGGCTTTCCACTGAGGAGAAGTAACAGGCGGTGACATTAAAATAACCAAGATTTGTTCCAGAGCCAGAAGCTAAAAAAAAAAAAAAAAAAAAAAAGCATTTATGTTTGTATGTGTGTATGTATGCATGCATGCATGCATGTAATAAATGTGTGAAGGTGTATGTATGGCAGGATGCACATGTGGAGGCCCGAGGACAACCACTGGAATCTCTATTTCTTCCACTATTTGAGTCCTGGGAATTGAATTGAAGTTATCAGCCGCCGCATCAAGTAGTTTTACAGGCTGAGCCATCTCTCTGGTCCTTAGTGATAGGTTATTTCTCTGCCAGTGAAATGAGCCGGTTCAAGCCGGATTAGAATATATTAAAGGCAGGTTTATTGGGAAGCCCCGCTCTCTGGTGAGTTCACTGGCTCCAAGGACCAAGGCCAGGGAAGTCACCATGGGGATGGAGAAGGGGGAAAGAGAGAAAGGGAAGGAGACCGGAAGGAGAGAGGGATGGGGAGAGGGAGGGGAAAGGGGGGGGGGAGAGTGTGCAAAATGTCTGGATTATATAAGGAAGAGCCTCCTGCAGGAAGGGTCTGGAAATTTCAGGGTTGAGGGCAGGGTGTGCCAGGTAGGGACTGAGGGATGCTGGGAGAACTTGGAGGCCAGGTCTGCTTTGATATGTAAAATATGCACCTGAGTCCCTAGGTCCAAACCAAACACTTAGAAGCTACCAAAGGATGATACTGAGCCTGATACCTAATGTCTTTTCTCTGCTGGGGCTTTACCGGAATCTCATTTCACCCTGTACAACAGACTCAGTACTTAGGGGTGAGACAACTCCCTGACACCTGACACCCATCACTTTGCCCGCGGTGGGCATCGCAGTATATCACACCGTTTATGAAGAGCAATTTGGCTCCATCCTGTCCCGATCTCAAGGTCATTTGACTGATAAGGAACATGGCAGTCTTTTCCAGAGGTTAGAGCAAATCAGCATGCACACAAACACTGGCTTGCGTAAGATTTGCACTTGAGGAATTCTAGATGGAGAGACACTCTCTCCCCAGACCTACCCCCAGCCTTTCAGAACCAGAGACCTGGACTAGAGTTACCCCCTCAGATGGCCACCATCGCCAACATAGACCCTTCGGAAGGAGTTTATTGGGGCTGAAAGCATGTCTGTTCTGTTGTAAGGAGTCCTTTCTGGAATCTTGAGGAGGAGCCCCGCGGGGCTGGTGGGAGAGCTCTAGAGGAACTATAAAGGAGCCCTGTGACCCAGCCTCTGGCTGTGCTGTATCCAAGCCCCACAGAAACCAAAGGCAGCTTAGACCCGCTGGCTCCTCCTCACACCCAGCCTGAATCCCCCCACCCCCACCCCAGCCTAGTTCCAACCACAGGTGGTGGGGCAGAGCAAAGGGCCGGCTGCTGTGTTCCTCATGGTGTGTGCTTTGCTCATGTATGCAAGAGACACGGAAGGGACACAGAGGAGCCTCGTGGTCTCCAGCCTGCCTTCCGTACAGTCACTTTGCTAGGCTCTGTGACCTACCAAGGGCACGCTCTTCCTCATCAGAGACTGGGCGAGATCAAAGGGGAACTTAGCGACAGCCAGAGGGATTTAGATAAGCTAGCAAAAAGAACTTCCTGCCGGTAAAGATTGTTAAATCCTGGGAAGGCAAGCCCCGAGAGCGAGCTTGGAAACCATTCCTTGGGGTAAGCAGGCTTGCTTTGCAATCCTCCCTGCCTACCCCCACTCCCTAGCCTCATCTGAGGACAATACTGAGCATCTGAGAGCCTGGGTGTCTGTACTCTATGTGTTGTCACAACACTAAGGGACGAGGGACACATGCCCCATTTTACTGAAATCCCGAAGGTGACATTGCACAAGCCCAGAGTCCCCACAATTTATAATGATGCAGACGAAATTTCAAGCAGCCTCCTCGTGTGTGCCCAATCCCGCCGCCGTCACCGGGCCACCCCTAAACAGGGCCAGAGGGGTCAGGCTGGAGGAAAACGATCCCGTTAGAATCCCTGCAGATCCCACCAGCAGCTGCCCGCCTGCCTTGGGGGGAAAGCATTTTCCAGGCTGTGTAGCTAAGGAGGCTGAGCTGGGCCATTTGTAGAAAGCAGGCTGCCTTTGCCCTCCGTAACATCCCTTCCCCCCAACACACACACACACACACACACACACACACACACACACAGACACTTCTCCTAGGCAGCCTGGCAAGCAGCCAGCTCTGGGGAAGGCTGCTAGAAGCAAAATCCTCACTCTCTCAGGGGAGTCTGGCTTTCAGACGCCCAGGGGCTTTCTAGCTGACTTAGCCAAGACAAGGCATCTTCCCACAGGGGCTGGTCATCTCTCCATCAGGGTGGCAAGATCTAATTCGGGGTGCTAACTCTTCCACAGCCGGAGGGAAAACCCAGCCATTCTAGGAGCAGAGCCACCAGGGCCATATCACCATTTGCCTATTGGAACCTCCCCCTGGCTTTTCACAGGCATCTGGAGCCCAGCCCTCCTGTGGTTGCCCTCAGGAAAAAGATGGGGCTGCACCCCCAAACAAGAAGGCTTTGTACTGTGGGGTCAAAGGGCATGGATTTACGAGGCCCCCCGGGCAGACCTGGTGAAAGGGACGGTTAACACTCCCTGCCTGACTTCTGCCTCTGAGATCATGGGGAGGGGACACGACACTCTACAACAACCTCACGAGGCACTGGGGCGTCTAGGGCTCTAACCCCACCCCCTCCAAAGGGGCTGTCCTCAACTTTACTTTCAGTTCACCCTAGAGTCCTGGCCACTGATTCTAAGTCACGCCTAGAGGCAGAAACAGAGGGGACCTTTTCTGCGGCACGTGAGGGGAACCTCATTGTCTGAGGCGGCCTCCGAGTCAAGGCCGCACTCCAGAACCGCGGGCAGGGGTGGGAGCAGCAAGCAGACGAATGAGATGTCAGAAGCCAGAGACCAGGAGGCTGGGAGAAGGCTAGCCCCTGTCTGAGGGAGGTAACCCAGCCTATGATTGGCCAGCCTGTGACATCAGGCTGTGAGAAGCATCAGGACTTCCTGAGAAGGGGTTGGGTCTGACCCTTCTGTCTTTGGAGCCCGTGAAAAAGGGCAAGTCCATCCCAGGGAGCTGCTACTCAGCTATGCTTTCTCTGTCCTACCCTCATCTCAGGACATCTGGTAGGGGTTTTCCGTGACCTCCCAAGAGACAGGAGACACTGCCGCATCAGGCGTAGCCCAGATCCCAGAGCTGTGCTGGCATCTGGTAGGGGGCAGCTCAGTAGGGGCTGGGCCCAGGGGACACTCCCCAGCGGAGGAATGCCGAGCAACAGGCAGCTGGCTGGCTGGGATGGAGGGCGGCCAGCCTCCTCCACCACGCTGGGCCTGTCACCATTCCCTATAGCCAGTCTGTAGGCAGCCGGCTCTCTGATGAAGTGCGCCTCGCTGAAGCAGGGCAGCTCGGCATAGAGGAAGGACAGGTAGCTCGCCCCACTGCCCTGTCTCCACGGTAGAAAGCCAGGCATCTGGGGAGAGCCACCATAGCACACTCTCCTTTCCATAACCCAAAGAAGCTGGCGGAAAAATAAGGAGCCTGTCAGAGATGGGGGTCAGTGCATCCAAGAGGCCACCGCCTGCCCCAGGGCTTCAGAGCCCCCAGAGCCCCAACCCCCAATCTCCTCCGCTGAGGCAGCTGATTCCCAGAGTTCCAGAGTCCAGAGGCCTGGGGACCCAGGACACCTGGGGCTCTCTGCCTTTGGGGTGGCTACCCTACAGGAGTCATGACACAGATGTTTGCATTACAATTCATAACAGTAGCAAAATTTACAGTTATGGCGTAGCACCGAAAATAACTTCATGGTTTGGGGGGGGGGGGCGTGACCCCAACATGAGGAACCGTATTAACCGGTCGCAGCATGAGGAAGGTTGAGAAACCTCTGCTAGAGCACCCTTGCCTGGAGGGGGGCGAGGTGGAGCTCAGGCAGGAGACTGCCACAGGGACCTCCGAACGGGAGAACAGCAGCTTCTTAAACCCAAATGAAAACAGCAAGGATCTGGGAGCTCAGGCCTCGGTGGGGACAGGAGGCAGCTATGCCCAGCAACCCGCTAAGGCACACTAGGAGATTGTCACCCTTTGCCACACATCTGCATGGGACTGTATGTGTTTCCTTCATCTCCTTCCACCACAAAAGGGCAGGGCAATAAAGACTCTGAAGGAACTGAAGCAGCGGCCACGATCACGGCACTCAGCCAATTAGCAGCGGGACCAGTTAGGGCAGATTAGGGATGTCTGGTAAGCACGTGCTTACAAGGGAGAGAGCCCTGGGTTCGGATCCAGCCTTCCCCATCCCTGCTCCCTGTGCTTGCTCATGAGAGTAGCATCAATTATTTGGTCAGCTGAGCATGATAGTACAGGCACAGAGCCCAGCACTGAGCAAAACTTTAAGCAATTATGGTGTTTGGTCACAGAAAGAGAAAAAAAAACACGAATAGATTGGCTACAAATGATTTCATTTTCACTAAATAGATTTATCATTTAAACTAGAGAGACACCCTTTAAGCACACTTAACTTAGGGATGTCTGTTTAAACATTTTTCTCATCCTCGATGCCCCAGGAGTCTTTTCGAGCCTTGTTTCCTGCAAGGCATTATTATACTCAGTACCTCGCTGCACAAGGAGCAGATGAGAACCAGCCAAGTGTTCCCATTCTCTGATGGGTAGAATGAGGTCCAGAAAGACCAGAGAGAGGGAAGGACCACAAGTCTCACCTGGTAGACAATTTACATGGGCTCAGCCCTGCCCTTTGTCCCCAGAGCTATAATAAGGGTGTCAACCCTGGATCACCTCTGCATGGTTCCCTGGCCCCAGCCCCACCCTACCTCTGCTCTGTTGTTTTCAAAAGCTAAGATCCAATCAAACAGGCTGGCTGGGTAGTGGAGGGGCCAATTTCCGGGGCCTGTGGTTACAACACTTCACTTCCTTGTGATGATATAAGGCGTGTTTCTCAAACGGGAGGCCACTTGTAAGATCGCAAACCTCTACACAGCCCATAGAGGGCTCAGTTTCCCAGATCTGTAAATTGGACAGAACCGAGCACAGCTGGCAGTGGCTAGCACAGCTTAGCCTTGGGACCCCGAAGGCACCCCCACATAGCCACCGCACAGTGTCTTCTGTCTTTCCTCTTCCTTCCCGTCATCCCAGCAAAGTCTTGATTAAGAATGTAGGCAGTCACTGAGCAAGATTCCAGGGAAGGCTAGTACTTGGGAAGCAGCTGAAGTGAGATATCCCAGCAAAGAGAGGGCAGGGATGGAATCCACCACTGTCCCCTGGGTCCCTGGCTGGTTGTGGGACTGGCCAAGGCACCTCCCCCTCCTCAGCACACTAAAGGAAGGAAGTTGAGCAAAGTCAGGCCGAGATAAGGGGAGGGGGCTAGGCTGCACCAAGGACTCTCTTTACCGTGAGGCTCAGCGCCAGGGGCCTGAAGGGGTCTCAAATAAACTTATCACGTAGCCTGGCTTCCTTCCCCAGGTTCAACTTTGCCTACTTAGATTTCTTGGCTACTCCCCACCCATCCCCACTCATGGCCCCCATTTGCCAGGCCTCTGCTTCTGCAGCATGGTGGGTACAGCTCAGCCTTCTCTCTTTCTCTCTGGCTGGGTTGCACGCCCTTCTCCCCTACCCCAGGTAAAGGCCAGTCCAGCCTTCAGAGGACAGGGATTAGAGGATAAAAGGATCACAGGCAGGCAGAGGGACGGGTTGGGAATCTCTAGTGTGAGGTGGACTGACCTGGGTTCAGGGGCAGATGGGTCTGACTCTACCTAACAAGGGAGAGTCACAGTGAGAAGATTTGGGGGCCTAGTCACACCTGGCCCTCTCCCCCCACAGCCTGAAGGTTCCCTCTTTCTGATTCTAGGAGTCCAGGCCTCCAAGGAGCACTTTGTCACAGACAGCTTTATCTTCATCCGGGTTGTAAATCAGGAGCCCCGGGGTCCCCTTTCTAGCATCCCAGGCCTTCTTCCCCCACACACACCCCTGATCAGCCCTGTCTCACTCTGTTCACAGGGCCAAACCCCAGGGCTTTTTTCACCATAAGTGACTCTCATGGGAATTCAGAGAGGACTTCCAGGAAGTCAGGAAGACAGCTCTCTTTGTCAGCAGCTAGGAAGCTTACAGTAGTGGGTAGTTCCCAAATCCTCGCTGCCCATAAATGTGTCACAGACTACAGCTTCACGCCGAGTCCCTTCAGTGACACAGGTGGTGACACCGGACGTGGGCCATGGAAAGAGATGCTAAACCAAGGAGAAGTCCCCCTAAAGCACATCACTGGCACCATCTGCTCCTTCTCCCAGCCCAGTCCCCACCCTCGGCTCTCTGATTAGAACCTGGGCTCTGTCCAGGCATTGTCTGCCTGCACGGCCGGCTGCCCATTGAGGTCTGGCGTGTGCCGGGCTGGCTGATCGAGAGCCAGACGGGATGAGTGGGCGGGGCTCTCACCTTCTTGGAGCCCTTAGAAAGTCTAGCTCTTCAGATGTTCAATTTCCACGCAACTTCATAGACACAGCTGACTCCAACTGGGAAGAGCAGCCCAAAGCCCTGGGTGGAGAAGGCAGCCACCATCCCTTCTCTGTGGTAAAGGTCCCAGAAACGTCCTGATAGTCGAAGGGGAAGGAACGCTAGCTTTCCCCTTACTATACAGGTGCCCATACCCCAGGCTCTTGAAGTGGGAACCCCAATATTTTACCATGCCAGGCCCAGACTGGGGAGTGCGAATCAAGGGGGAAGGCCTTTGTTTGGCTCTCTCCTGTAAAATGGAGTCTAAGGGAAAGCCCCCCACGGATAGGGCACCCCATCTCCGGTCCTGTCGGTCCTGGTTCACACTGGCTGGGGGGTGGGTTTCCATTTTCTTTTTATGGTCGGTAGCTCCCCTCTCCCCATCTGCTGTAGATGCCATATTGACACGTGTCACTCCCACCCGGGGCCATGCGCTCCCCTCGACCTCCAAGGGTTCCTGCTGCAGTGTCAGCCTCAGCAGCAGCCTGGCTCCGCCCCACCAGCCCACCAGGCACCTGCAGGGCTCCTCTTTGTCTCAGGCTGTTCAGTGCCAGGCAGAGTGTGCACAAGTGATGGTCTGCGTGCCGTGCTGTAGGAGCCGCTGGACCGGCGGCCCTCAATCTCCCTCCCTTAGCACCTGAGCTATATACAAAGCCTCCGTGCCTTCTTTCTGGGTTGCACAGAGACGGTCAAGGTTGGGGGCATTTGATCTGGGGCAGGAAGAGAGAACCTATTCTATTGATTTCTCTCTTGTCTAGAAGCCACGTCCCAGGATCCCTGGAATCTGGGTCATCCCTGACCCAGGGGATTTGAACATTTGTCTCAGGGACCCACCCTAGAATTTGACTGCTTCCCTCCCCCACTCCACAAGACCAGAAGAGCGATGTATGTTCCTCTGTGCATCTCTGAGTTGGTGACCAGCTCCTACACTGGTACTCTCCCAATATGCTCTTCTTAAAGAGAAGACCACAAAACAAAATCAGGAGAGCCGGTGGAAGGCCTCTTCACTCACCCCAAAGAACAGAGAGTTCAACTTTGTAGCATTTCCTGTCCCTGCACCTGTGTGCCCCTAGAAAAAGAATCCCACTAAGTGGTGTCCTCTTTCCTCTTAATGTCTGCCAGATTACTTCTAGCACCTACAGATATTAGGACTGGGACTCCAGGTAAATCATATGCCTATGAATGCAGCATTAGTATCCTGTCACCCCCTTTCACCCCTTCTGGATTAGTCCCTCAGATACACCTTTTTCTTCCTCCCTAGCGCCATCTCCTGCAGGACCAGCAGCAGGGCTTTCTCCAAAAGCCATTGGCACCCCGTGGAAAGTCAAGGCACCATTCCAACCCTTTCATGGGTCCCACAACCGATCTTTGTCTGTTGTATCCGCTCCCAGGATGGTGAACGGGATCAAGAGCATAGAACGAGCTAACTGGGGTAGATGGGGGGAGGGGGGATCCCCTCCTATACCCCAGAATGAGACAGCAGCCTCACAGGGAGGACAAGAGGAAACACACAGACGCTCCGGCCTGGGCCAAAGCTGGGTGTGAAATACCGGATTTCCTTGTTTATTCGATTTTCTGATCATTAAGTGCTCCCAAGAGGGGCCAGAAATTACCACCCAAACAAAGCCACCTTCCATCAGTCCGCAGGGCCGCCGCTCCCCTGCGGCAGCCGGGCCAGCGCGCGTCGGCCCCTCCTCCTGGACTGCAGACTCCAGCTCGAGCGGTGCCCGCGCCCCCCGCCCCGAGAACACGCGAGACAAAGCTCGAACCCCTCCTCGCACGCCCCTTCCTCGCCATCAACCCTTACCTGACGGCCACTTTGACGCAGCAGTCGCCCTGGCCCGCCATGGTCCTCTGGCACCGGGGTCTGGGCGCGGATCAGGGGCGGGGGTCCGGGGGCCACTGCTCCAGGCAGCGGCTGCGGCTGCAGAAGGCGGAGGCACGGACGCGGCTAGCGAAAGCGACCTCGCAGGCTGGAGGTGACATGCTCGCAGGAGGCGGCAAAGGGGCTCACCCGCGGCCGGCCCCGCGGGGCTGGTCCCATACGTCTCCTCCAGCCATCGCGCGGAGGCGCTGAGCTCGTTGACAGCGGGCAGTGAGACCCGCAGCTCCCTACCGCGCGGCACACGCGCGCGCACACACCTCCCACCCGGACCGCCACCTCCCGCCGCAGCGCGAACAAAGGGGGCGGGGGCCGAGCCGCCTCAGGACCCACCCCCAGCCCCTCAGAGCGGCGCAGGGACCCGCCCCTCCCCGGAGCCGCCAATAGAAGGCCCCAACGAGTGGCAGAGGCGGGACTTGAGCCTTTAAAGAGACCTCTTGGCTCACGTCCATCGGGTTGCTGGGAGGGGCGGGGTAGGATTGGAGGGCTGCGGGGTGTAAGCGGGAGTGGCACGATGGACTGGTCCCTGGTAAGCTGACCGTTCGGGAACCATGGCCCTCGAAGTCTCACGGCACCTCAGTCTCAGTGGGATCGTCGTTTCCTAAATGAGGAACGGGACTCAAAGAGGAACACCCCAAGGTCATAGAGGGAATCTGTGGCTAGGCACGGGTAAGGACCTGGTCTCTGGGCACTGTGCTGCACCTCAAAGCATCCCACAGAGATTAGCAATTTGCATTTTGAAAAAGCCAGCAAAGTGTCCCTTCTGCATTTATTTCGGTAAATATGCCAACCTTTATTCAAGGGGATTCTTGTTGATGGCTAATTTCCCCACCTCCACCCTGCAGCATCTTTAAGCTCATAGTTTGCTTTGATGGCTGGTGGCCTCAGTCTTTCCTTACTAGACTAGGGTCCCAACTAACCTTTATGATCCACAAGGCCTGGTTCACACTCTTTGTGACAGTGGGGTGGGGGTGGGGGAGAGAGGGTCAATGTGGGTGACCAGATCTGCCTGAGAAGTTGTAGGAGCACAGGAGCACTTGATTCCAGATACCTGGGGAGAGGCTGGATGGCAAGGTGGGTGGGAAGGAGAGGAGAGGCCTTCACTGCCATCGCAAGTGTATATAAAGGATTAGCCCAGGGGACTTCAACACAGGGCCCCGAGAAATGAGACCAGTGATGTGAAGTCAATCCCCTCTCCAGTTCACCCCTCCCTCTGAGCCCCACTCTTCTCCCTGCCCCCCAAGCCCCAACATTAGGACCATTCACAGGGGTCCTCACCAGCTGCCCTCCCTTTACCAGGCCTCACCCAGCTCCTTCCTCTGGAAAAGGCCCAGGAGGAGGACCCAGCTGCAGACCCAGATGGAGACCTCTGGGGGAGGGCAGGCAGGAGAGTCTGACTCGAGGCTTCTTGCATCAGCCTCAGATGATGAAACCCTGGGAGACATCTTGGCAAGGGTGGATGTTAGGGTCTCAAGGATCCGCTTCTTGCTGCCATCCATCCCACGCCCACTCCCCCATCTGTGACTGCTCCACTCGGGATCCCGGATCCCTGTTTGGGATCATTTTAAGGAGGAATTTGAAAGTTAGGTCAGTTCATTCATTCTACCCTCATAGCAAACAGGAGGAGAGCATTGGCCCCAGAGCTGTGGTAGGTGGTGGTGGTGGTGGTGGTGTGTAAGGGGTCCTGGTGGAATCCTACATATTTTATTAATATTAGCATCTGAAACCCAAAGCCAGTGAATCACATCCTGTACAGCAGGAGACACAGTACTGAGAAATTGAACCCCTGCCCCCCTCCCCCAACCCCCGCCCCTGTGTCTTCTAGGATGTGGTAGGCACTCTGTGCTTATGATCTTGTTCGTCCTCCTAACCTTATGAGCCAGGTTCTAGTGTTCCTTTTCTTTTTCTTTTTTCTTTTTTCAATTTTACAAGTGGGGAAACAGTCCCATAAGCAATACACAGAGGATTTGGACTCACGCATGTGGATCTAGGCTTCCCGGTTCCTCTGAGGGCAGGCCTGAGGGGGAAGGGAGTCGGGCTGAGCAGGCTTTGCCCCAGAGTGTCACAAGCAACAGCTTAGCCCTCCTGGATGATGATGTGCTTTTACCAAAAATGTCCCCCCTCCCTCCCATCCCTGGACTGCTCTGGTACTTCGCTCTGGTTTCCTGTTTGCCGAAGGTCTGCTCGGACTTCCAACCGTAGGTGACCTTCTGACTCACAGCTCCGCTGCTGGGAAATGCCACCAGGGCTTTCCTCTCTGCATCTCCTGACATCCAGGGTGTGCAGCTAGGCTAAGCAAGGAGGCACGTGGCTGCGGACTCAGGCCTCCTAGCCACTAGGGTTTTAAGATTCCAGTTGCCCCGGCCACCCCGGCAGCTCCATCTAGGGCCACCAAGCAGCAGCTGGGTGACTAGGGTCCAGACCCTGACACCTAGGCTCTGCTGTTCAGGAGTGAGGGACTAACTGGGCTGAGGTCATGTGGGGATCCAAGGTGAAAAGGAGGCTTAAGCTGCGGCTTGGAGAGATTTAGATTAGTTCAGGGAAAGACAATCTCTGCCCCTTTTGCACTCTATCCAGTGTCAACAACCATCGCTTCTTTACTGTGTTTCCACCTCTTCCCAGCTGCTCGCCTTCCACAATCCTGACACGTCTCAGGATCAGCTACTGCATGCATCCTTCAGTGCCACACACACACACACACACACACACACACACACACACTCATGTTTCTCAGGATCAGCTACTGCATGCATCCCACAGTGACACACACACACACACACACACACACACACACACACACTCATGTTTCTCAGGATCAGCTACTGCATGCATCCCGCAGTGACACACACACACACACACACACACACACTCACACTCATGTTTCTCAGGATCAGCTACTGCATGCATCCTTCAGTGCCACACATACACACACACACACACACACACACTCACACTCATGTTTCTCAGGATCAGCTACTGCATGCATCCCGCAGTCACACACACACACACACACACACACACACACTCACACTCATGTTTCTCAGGATCAGCTACTGCATGCATCCCACAGTGACACACACACACACACACACACACACACACACTCATGTTTCTCAGGATCAGCTACTGCATGCATCCTTCAGTGCCACACACACACACACACACACACACACACACTCACACTCATGTTTCTCAGGATCAGCTACTGCATGCAGCCCCAGGCATGCACACTCATGTTTCTCAGGGTCAGATACTGTATGCAGCCCTCAATGCTGTGCGCACACACACACACACACACACCACACATAATATTTCCCAGGATCAGCTACTGCATGTAGCCTTAATGCTTTATACACACACACACACACACACACACACACACACACACACGGGTGGGGGTGGGCACAAGGCTGAGCCCCTAACTGGACTAGACTATAAGCCCCAATTTCTATTTTTAGCTGAGTTCCTTCCCCCAGGCTTCTTGGGTCCTCCATCATTTTTCCTGACAGGAGCTGTGGGCATCTGGGCAGATGGGAACCTAGAGGAGGTGTGGGGAGCCCCCTCCAAATCAGGAAGCTCCCACGCGACTGGAGTTAAAATACTCCAGCAGTGGTTTAGGGCAGCCATCTGGCCTGAGCTCTCTTAGACACATTCCACTTTTTTAACAGCAGTGCTGTGGGAACAGATAAAAACACGGCCGGGATCCCCATAGGTACCAGGAATGTCCCCAAAGGATGTCTGAACTTGTATCTTCTTTCTGTGTCCCCTGCCCGCTCCTTCATGGACAGCATTGCAAAATCTAAATAAGCCTTAGTGTAAATGGTGGTGGTGGATACAGAGCTCAAGACCTGTGCTCTAACCCCAGGCCCATCCCAGCATCTGTCCCTGGTTCCATGGGAGCGGGCCTCAGTCTACCCTCTAACGGTGGCCTTTAGCAGTTGTCCAGCTCCAAACTCCAAGTGTAGCCAGAGGCAAGGCCCAGCACTTCTCACTGGCAAGAAGCTCAGGACCCCAGAAAAGATCCATTGAGCTGCAGACTCAGGAGATCTGAGTGCAGACATGAACTGAGCCTCACTTCCTGTGTTTAGAAGGAGACAGACTCGGCCACAGAGGAAACCAGAGCCTGTTATAAATAGAAAGGAAGGCAGAGAGAGCTGCCCATGGATTTCAAACATCCATCACTCTTAAAACAAACTCTATTTTTGGCTTCAAATAATAATTAGGATTTAATTAATGCTCTATGTAACCTCGAACATGTTTCTTTCTCTTTTCCTTTCCTTTCCTTTCTTTTCTTTTCTTTTCTTTTCTTTTCTTTTCTTTTCTTTTCTTTTCTTTTCTTTTCCTTTCTTTTCTTTTCTCCTTCCTTCCTTCCTTCCTTCCTTCCTTCCTTTCTTTCCTTCCTTCCTTCTTTCTTTTGTAAAGCAATGTCTTTCCAGGAAGCACAGGCCAGCATTGAAACTCTTAATCCTCCTGCTTCAGCCTCCAGAGCACTGGTGCTACAGACATGCCCCATTGTACATGTTTCTTTTGATTTGATTGTTTTGGTTTTTTGAGAAAAGATTTCTCTGTTCAGCCCTGGCTACCGTGAAAGTCACTCTGTGGACCAGGCTGGGGTCAAACTCAAATCTACTGGTCTCTGCCTCCTGAATCCTGCAGTTAGATGCATGCACCACCACCTCCTGATTGTTCTTTTTTTTTTTTTTTTTTTTCCGGTTTTTCGAGACAGGGTTTCTCTGTGTAGTCCTGGCTGTCCTGGAACTCACTCTGTAGACCAGGCTGGCCTCGAACTCAGAAATCCACCTGCCTCTGCCTCCCAAGTGCTGGGATTACAGGCGTTCGCCACCACGCCTGACTTTCCTGATTGTTCTGAAGCACGGTGACTTTACCCACCCTTTGCTGTGCCTGCTAAAAGTATCAATGTGGCAATCCCTACCCCCCCAGCCACCAGTCTCCATGGCAACGTCTAAACTCAAAAAGAACCCCCAGGCCACACTATTCAGCCCTCTTATTTTCAAATGAGAGGCCCCAAAGTTGCATAGGATGGTAAAGTAGGGGCTGAGCTGCAGGACTGAAGTTTGGTTGCTGTGCTGTCCCCTGGCAGCACGATAAGGACCCCGAGGCTAAACATCTGAAATCAGACTGTCGTGAGTTTATAGTCCTGACAAAACTTTGGTCTGAGTGAAATAACGAAAGACAGCCCAGAGGCTGAGTTGTGATCTTCTGAGTCACGGAGGTCTGGGCTCCCATCCAGAGCTCACATCCACAGTATGAGCTGTGTAACCCCGAGTCGGTGATGTAACCATGCCCGGCATCAGCTCTCACGGGCTCAAAACAAGAAGGATCACGTCGTCATCTCAGGACCATTGCGGAGTTGCAATGAGGGGACCAGCACCAAGAGTTCCACCCAGTGCTTGCCTCAAAATAGATGTCAGTCCTTCACAGAGTCTGAGGGCTCTCCATCTTTTCTCCAATAGACTCCACCTCTGCCTGGACAGAGGGGTGGGTTTGCAAAAGAGAATGCCAGAATGGAGAGGGACTCTCAGGAGTGAGCAGGAACAAGGCTGAGAGGGGACACCCTCTCTGTGAGGATGAGGTGTCGTTGGTGTGGGGCTGGGGTGGAGCTCAGTGGTAGAAGGCTCGCCCTCCATGTGTGGAGTCCTAGGTTCATCATCTAAGCAGTCAGTGTAAGATCTGCTGGGTGGATAGGCAGATCAGCAGGAACTTATCTGCCCTCTGATGACGACATAGTAGTAGCACCTTGGAAGCCACGGTGCTTTCCAGGAGGAAGCCTTAGTCTTGTGCACACTTCCGTACACAGGTAATCCTGACCTGCCTCCATGGGGGCTGGGGGAGAGCTCTCACTCACCCGCTAACCACCCTGGATGGTGTCACACACGTTTTCATCTAACCCTCACAATCATCTCTGAGGTACACAAGTGTTTCGTGCCTGTTTTTCAAAAGAGGAAACGGGTTCAAAGGTCCCCTGGCTAGGGTAGTAGTCATCAGTGTTCTTCCTAGATTTCCTGCACTCCGCCTTTCCCGCACAGGGCAGGACTACACGTCCTTACTCCTTTGATAGTGACCTGAACCAATAAAACGTGAAGCTTTAGGGGCCACAGCCACTGTCGTACCTGTGCTGGTCACAGACCGTACATGAGAAATAAACTTGTGACCAGTGGCTGAACTCAGGTCGTGTGGGGTCTGGGCGTAGCCTAACCTACTCTAACACGGTTAGTAAAAGCAGACCCAGAGTCTGGAGATCTCCCATCTGTAAAGATGCCAAAGGGCCCAAGTGATTTCCAGGGACCTAGCCCGCAAACAGGTGGGGGCCCCTTTGGATTTGGGGCTACTTAGAGGTGGATATAGAAGTCTTTTCTCTAGACATTCTGATTTGACTAAGATTTTACTAAATTTCCTGGTCACTGGGTTGTGGTGACTAAAGACATATGTGGCTGAATATTAACCTTTCGGGGTTCCATTGTTACACTGCTCCCCAGGAGTCTTCAGGAGCCACTGGAAAAGTCACTGAAAAACACTAAGGGCCTCTGCCTCCGCCTGTCAGCTCAGTGGGAACGATTCCCAGGTTGGATCTCAGGACATATCTATACTTGTCTCTAGCTCAGAGATTGGCCCTGTTCAGGTCACTCATTCCCTTGGGACTTAGTTCCCCCTAATGGGGCCACTGAAAAAGGTTATGGTGGCTTCTTAGATATCACAGGACTAACCCATTCTAAAGTGTACCCTTCCCGGAGCCTTAAGCGGGCTAACCAGACCTTCTTATGCCACAATTGCCTAGCCCGCCTGAAGTGGAACCTCCTGTTTACCACATCTACAGTACTCCTGCAAAAACAAGTCTGCCTGCTGAAGCTTGTTTTGAAACAAGAACCCAGCTGACACTAAGGATGGATCTCTACCTATATAAGCGCAGAACTGAAAAATAAACTTTGATCAGAACTTTTTTCTTGGCCCCATTCTTTCTCATGCCCCCTACCTAATTCCAGCCTCCCTTTCAGGCTAACCCAGTTTGCCTGTGACTGCTGGAGGGTCACACTAAAGCATAAAGACCTCAGAGGCACAGGCCCGATATTAATGGTTACCCTCTCTGAATGTTGCGCTGAGCACGTGGTGAACGTTTGAGCTTCGGGCTGCAATGGCAAGGCTCACAGCTCCAGGAAGGAGGAGTAATTATCTCCACAAAACAAACCAGTAGGAAAGTCATGCTGCAATCCCAGAGCAGGATTCAAACCCAAGCAAGCTGACGGTGACCCCCGTCTTGTCTTGGACTGCCATGAAGGAGGAGACTGGACAGATCCAGCCGATGGGCTAAGAAAGCGAGCAGAGCCCCCCCCCCTCCCGGGAGTCGCCTGCTTTGGACGTGTATGGGGATGATGACAACGGCTTTTGCTGTGGGCCCAAATGCTCACTGGCAGGGAATGGGAACAGAAACAGTCCCACTCACGATGCAATCCTATTCAGCAAGGAAAGGGGATGGGCTACTGGTCTGTTACTGATGCGGAGTAGGTGAATCTTAGCTATACTCTGGGGAAAAAAGCAAATCGAACAGCATGTGCTGTCTAATCCCACTGATAGGAACAGCCTAGAAAATAGAGTGACCCTAAAGTGTCAGAAAACAGATCAGTGATTTCCTGGCAATAGGGGGGATATAGAGGTGGTAGGGGGCCTGGAGAGGTCAGGAGGGGCTGTAAGGAACACAAAAGAAAGTCTTTTGGGTGGTCAGTATATATGTGAGGCAAAGGCGGCCTAACAGGCATATACATTTCTCAAGGCAAAGCAAACCATTGTACTTGTTGGATATGTGCGATTTACTGTTAACTTTACCTCAACAAAGCTGCTTTGTGTGTAGGAGTCAAAGGTCATCATCTGGTATCTTCCTCAATTGCTCTCAGAGTCTCTCACTGAGCTGAGGTCACCCATTCAGCTTGGCTGTGGGCCAGCGAGCCAGAGGGGGCCCACCTGAGCTCACGATCTCACTTTCCTGTCCCACCCCGTGGACTGGGATTACCTACGTGTGCCATAGTCACAGCGCCCGGGGTTTTTCACATGGGTTCTGAGAATCTAAACTCAAATCTTCGTGCTTATGCGAGCACTTTACCAAGGAAGCTATTTTTAAAAGGTAGCTTACTTCAGCTTCCTCTTTGCACAGAGATGCAGATTGGGTGGCTTATCTGGGGTCATAGAGACAAAGGACAGCAGTTCTCAACCGCTGAGGAACTCTCTTCCCCGGTGCCACACGGGATTGGGGCTCAAAGGGAGAATCCCTACCCCCACCTCCCAGAGGGAGGCAGTGTCAGAGAATCTGGCATAGAACAGGAGAGGGATCCCAAGAGGAACACCAAGAGAAGGTCACTCAGGGCAAGCCAGGACAGGGAAGAGGAAAAAGAAAACAGATGAGGCAGGTGACAAAGGCTCCCCTCCCCCACCCCACCCCCACCCCCACCCCCCACCCCCCACCCCCGGCCGGAGGAGGGGCAGCAAGCCTCCAAGGTGGATCTCCAGAGGAGCTAGCCCCTCCTCTGCCAACAGCACTTTCGCCTCTGATGAAGTTCGCAGAGGCCACTCCTGTCCTTGAGTTATTGATTTTCAGTCTCCCTGGATGCAGCATTTTCCAGAGCTCAGGGAGACATTTGCCTGAGACAGGCCCTACCCAGCCAATGTGCTACCCAACAAAGAAGCACTTAACCCTTCACATTTTAGGTTAACCTCCATGCTGCCAGCTCTCCAGAAACCCAGCCAGTCTGAGGCTGTTACCAGACAGTGGTGGGTGTCCGTCTACAAGTTATGCATGCTGGGTCTCGTGGCCCATGCTAGGAACAGTTCAAGGGCCTGAAGTGATATTGCTCTTAAAAAGTTTGCCTGTGTCCCTCCTCAGCTCCGTGTTTTCTGAAACTTGAAGCAGCAGACAGAAAGAATACATCGCCTTAAGCGGAATCAGTGTCAGGAAGGTCGAGGGAGGGTGCGGACAAGTCTGAAAAGACCCTTTCTCTCCTCTCGTCACTGTGATCTACAAAGTAAGTTGAAGGACCCAAAAGGAAGGCTCAGACTGGGTGGAGCAAAGAGCTGAAGTCATAACCAAAATTAGAAAAAGCCCAGAAGGCTAACTGGCAGTGGTTCACGCCTTTAATTCCAGCACTTGGGAGGCAGAGGCAGGAGAGTCTCTGAGTTCGAGGCCAGCCTGGACTATAGAGTGAGTTCTAAGACAGCCAGGTCTACACAGCAAAACTCGGTCTTCAACAACAACAATAACAACAATAACAAAAGCAAAAACAAAACAAAAAAAGAAAAGGCCCAAGGAAGAAGCCCACGCTGTGTGTCACAGATTCCTACTCCTGGGCTGTTGCGGGTCCCTGGTGCTAGAGGTGGGTGATGGGGGCAGGGTGTGGCTAACATAAAATCATATGTCCTAGGTCTGAATGAGGCTTTGCCTTCCCCCCTTGTAGAAGAGACTGAGAGAGGGACACGCCTGCAATCCCAGGACTTGGATACTGAGGGAAGGAAGCTCTGGGTTTGAAACCTGGGAAGTGTGGCGTAGCCAGACCTTGTCTCAAAACTCAAAACAACCAGAATGCTTTGCACAGGACGTCCATCTTGGCGAGCTGGCATCCAGGCAATTCTGGCTGGTCAGGACAGGTGTAAACAGCTTCAACACAAAGGCCAGGAACCAGAGCATGGTGTGATGCCACCTAGGACTCCTGGGCTGTCAGCCCCAAGGCTGGGAGGAGTAGGGCCAGTCTCTGTAAGACACAGGGCAGGAGGCGGGAGGGTCAAGGTCAGCTCCCGGAGCCAGCATCTCCTACATCTGGAAGCATAAGCCAAATAAACCCTTTCCTCCCCAAGTTGCTTTGGCTATGGTGTTTCATCATAGCAATGGAAACCCTAACTAAGACATGAGCCCTTGCATTGTTATATCTGTATCCTAAGATTGAGCAGATATAGACTTACAGAGCAATGTGAAATTCCTGACCCTCCTGTGATATAGCAGTCAGGAATAAGGTTCAGTTCCCAAGGTTGCTCTAACAACGGCATTGTGGCCATTTCTCCCCTTTACAAAAAGCAGGTGATGGGCTGGCGTGTAATTCAGTGTTAGAACGTTTCCTTAGCATGTACAGGGCCCTGGATTCAATCCCTAGCCCCACAATCTACAGATCCTGAAAATGCGGGCCCTCTTCAGAGCAGGCCCCGGGAAGCCGCAGAGCCAGAGCTGAGCGTTCTTGTGACTTGGGTGGGCTGTCACCTGAGCGTACTTTCCCATGGAGGCTCTGAGCTTTGCACCTTCCGGAGGGAAGGCGCTCCCCTCATCTCTGCGGTCTGTGAGGGCATTATGTGCCCACTCGTTCTGCAAACAGCACCACTGCCCCTCTGGCACAGTCCCCACCCAGCAGCTGGCTTCCAAATCTGCATGGAACTGTCAGGAGCATTGGTGCCTCCCAGTGACAGAAGGGGACCCCACCCACCCCTGTGGTACACGGACTGTTAGGTGACATGTCCCCTCTGTTCTGAGGGGACATCTGTTTCATCTGAAACCTGCTCACTCCTCGGCCCCTCTCCTCCTCCGTCATCCTCTCCTCCACCCTCCTCCCCTGGGCTTTATTTGAGCAGACCAGCCGCCACCTCTGATGGCAAACACTCATTATGTAAGCTGAAGCCGGGTAGAGGACAGGATTTGCACACGATGAATTAGAACATTGTATACCCCGCATAGGAAATTGCTTGGACTTTTGAAAGGGATGAAGACTTAGTTTCTCGGGGCCTGTGTACATCTGGACCTGACAAATAGTGTCTCTGCTAAGAACACGGGATGCAGTGCCTAACTGCCTAGGTTTAGCTCCCTCTGGGCCTCTTGGTAGGCGCACAGACTTAGGTCAGAGATCTCCGTGTCATAGTTGCAAAATAAAGAGAATGATCTCTCTTTTTCTAATTGCTAAGAAGGCTAAATACATTAATATGTAATCAAAACCACTGAAACAAGATTTGCTATAGTTAGCATTCTGTGCACGCTAAATGCCGCACAAAACACTCGGCTGCTTCATCAGAGTTTAACGACCTTTGATAGTATTTTATAGGAAAGGAAATGTTTTTATGGAGGTTGCTGTTACCTCACTAGCCGTGAGTCGGGTGAATGGGAGACGTTGTGGGTGGGTTGGGTGGTCTCTTCATCCTGGAGGCCACAGTGTGGGAATCCCACCTGGCACATTTGGAGACAGAGGGTTTTTTGTTGTTGTTTTGTTTTGTTTTTATTTGTTTGTTTGTTTGTTTTGTTTGAGACAGAATCTCACTATGTAGCCCTGGCCTGTCTGAAACTCAGTCTTGGCTGGGTTTGAACTCAGAGAGTGTTACATCCCCTGATTTTGGAGTGCTGGGACCAAAGGGGTGAGCCACCGTGGCTGATAAGGCAGAGATTTTCCCTCTCACCTCCTGTTCCTGGCCTACCCAGATAGCCAAGGTGGCTGAAGTGCCTGTGTGTGTGTGTGTGTGTGTGTGTAGTGTGTGTGCGCATAGTGTGTATGTATGTGTAGTGTGTGTAGTGTGTGTGTATGTGTAGTATGTGTATTGTGTGTGTATGTGTAGTATGTGTATTGTGTGTATGTGTATTGTGTGTGTACGTGTATTGTGTATATGTGTAGTGTATGTGTGTAGTGTATGTGTAGTGTATGTGTGTGTATGTGTATTGTGTGTGTACGTGTATTGTGTATATGTGTAGTGTATGTGTGTAGTGTATGTGTGTGTATGTGTATGTAGTATGTGTGTAGTGTGTGTAGTATATGTGTGTGTAGTATGTGTATGTAGTATGTGTGTGTGTAGTGTGTGTGTATAGGGTGTGTGTGTGTAGTGTGTGTGTGTGTGTGTGTGTATGTATGTATGTGTGTCTTCACTGACAGGGCATCAGGAAGCTTTGGGGTCTAGCTGGGGCTAGGACCTGGATGTATAGGTCACCAAGTGTCACCTCTGCCCTGTGCTGCGTCCTGAGGCAGGCCCCACAAGCTCAGAAGCCCATTGTGGGGTTTGCCAGGAGGCTGCACAGCGGGGCAGCCTTGTTACCACAGCAACAGCCACGGAGCAGGCACTTGGCCCGAGCTTAATGGAGGAATGGGCAGAAGGAAAGAGTGTCCTGTGAAGGGCAGGGGCAGGGGCAGGGGCAGGGGCAGGGGCAGGGGCAGGGGCAGGGGCAGGGGCAGGGCAAGGCAGACCCACTTTGCCTCGCATTAGCTATACATTACAGGTATGTCTTGTCATCTCTCCTAACCCCCCTTTCCTCATCTTGACTGTGACAGTGGGGAGAAGCGAGTGGCTTTTGTGTGGAGGTGCTTTGTGAATACAGGGGTGCTCCCTCCCGAGGCCCTCATTGGACACAGCAGCTGTCAGTCACAGTTAGGTAGAACGGAAGAGGAGCCACGGAACATGTAGCCATAAACTACTGCCACTGAGGCTGGCGTTGGCAGTGGACTCTGGCCAAAGTCACAGGGTCACAGCTTCCAAACAGGTTGGCCCTGGTGTAACCAGGGTGTGGCGTTTCTTCTGACATCATCAGAGGGAAGGGGCAGACAGCCTGGTACTCCTCTGCAAGGTCCAGGTTCTCTGAGGAAGGGGGTAGAGGGAGTCCCACATGTTCTAAACCAATAAAATAGACAGGCAGAAGCCAGGTGCCAAAGTCAGGCCTGGAGACTTTAATGTGCAGCTGGTTGGAGCGGCTTTATGACAGACAGACCCTGGCACGGACCAGGCCTTTGTGAATGGCCGTACTAGCTCTGCCAAATCCTGCTTCTTGCTGATGAGGAGAAGGGCTGGTCCTGCCCACCCACGGCCTCCTGCCTGGTTGAGGTGGTTCCTGACCACTGCTGCTCAGTCTGTGCAGCTGGCTACCGAGGGGGGAGGGGAGGCCGCTAGGCCGGGCTAACCCTTCTCCACTCCAGCGCTTTCCGGCTTTTGGTCATGGCAGTTCTAAGCTTGTGTCATTCTGTTTAGGCCTCACATCTGGGAGCAATAGGGGTCTTTTGGGGGGCCCCCAGTGCTGGTTCAGATTGCCCAGGGAGGGCCTGAGGCTCAAGGCTCCCAGGGCCTGGCCCCGCCCTCTGGGGATTCTCGCTTCAGTAGCTCGGTTGCTGCCACCTCGACTTCCTCTGGTTCCATCTGGCAGGCATCTGCCAGGGCCTGGCCTGTTGCCATGACGAAGTGAGCGTCTGCCGCTAAGGAGTCCAGTCCTCCTCGAACCAGAGCCTGCAGTGGGAAGAGGATGTAGGGTGGGGTCTTCCGGGCAAACTGCCTTCTGCCCCGCCCCCCAATCACCATTGGTCCTACTCTCGCCCCACGACAGACTATTACGAGGTCACCCCCTCTGTGTGGCTTGCTGCACCGTTCCAGCCCCACCTCACCTCCTGGATCAGCGTGGCCGTGGCTGGAGCTGTGCACCTGTGAGCCGAATTCCTGCTAACCCGCTCCTCCAAGTTCCCGCTGTTGGGTGTTGCCCAAGACCATGACGCGGGGCCCTTTCCCGCTTCCTGCACAGGATGCTCCGCCTGGGAGAGCTGTCTCAAACACAGGAAAGCAAAGAGACCCTCAAAAACAGATACGCTAGAACCGACAGATACCCTGGAGCCCCCAGATATACTGGAGCCCATTGCACATCCAAGGGCATCTCCACCAAGACCCACAGCGTGGGGAAGATGCAGGAACGCAGGACCCCTCTGTTACTGCTACCCACAGGGCCCTCCCCAGCCCCCCCGCACTCCCCCTTCCCCCGCCAGGCCAGGCGGGGTCTATACTATGCTTCCTCCCAGGCCAGTGCCTCTGTTACCTGGCCAGGGGAAGCACGTACCTGGCCTTCAGGCATTCTTCTCTGTCTTTTCAGTTCGTCCACATGGGATCTGCTGTGAGGTCCTGTGTGTGGGCGGAGTAAGGCAAGGTCAATGGGGCTGCCGACCCCTGAGGGGCCAAGTCATCAGAGCCTTGCCTGGGCAGCTCCAGCCGATAGGGAAGGTAGACACACTGTTAAAACCTAAGCAACTTCAGGCCAGACAGAACTGGCTCAGCTCTCCCCGCCCAGCACTTGGTCCCTATGGTTTGGGAGAGGCTGAGGGCTAGGCTTGCCGGCAAGCTCTTCTTCAGTGTGGCTGTGTGCATGCATGCTAACGTGTGCGGGCGAGCATGGACGGACCCTCGCTGTTACTGAACGCCAGAGGTCTTGGGGGTGCAACTGTCACACGGTGATCCCAGACACACAGGGAGACTCCACAACCCAGGGGGTCAATTGTCCCTTCCAGGAGCCTAGTGAAGGGGAACTCCAGGCTAGGCTACACAGAAGGCGGTTGTAGGGCTGCACAAGGCCCGTTAGAGTGAGGAAGCTTTCCCCGCCCATTACCCGTCCCATCACAGAGGCTCTAAGGGACTCTCCGAGGCTCTAAGGAAAGAGGGAGCACCCCAAAACCCCACTAGGAGAAGGCTCAACTTCTTAGTCACAGAAAAGACTGACCGGAGACCCTCCCGGGCTGACTGAAGGGTCCTTCTCTGGTAGCAGGCATGTCTGCCTCTTCCGGGAACTCCCTTTCATAGCGGATGCTGAAACGGAAGCAGAGCAGGCTGAAACCCATCCACAGAGGTAGCAGTGAACATCCAATCAGAGTGCAGGCGCCTTCACGCCAGGGCTGGTCCTGCCAGAGCTCGACTCTAGCTGTCCTTGACTCCGGGTGGGGGGGGGGAGGGGGGAGGGGGGAGCAAGCCAAACTCATGGCTGCCTCCACTCCTGCTCAATGCCTCCCTACCTACTCTTCTCACAGTCTGCACGGCCTCGGCACTCTTAGGAGCCAGGCTCTCAATCCTGATGACACATGGGCTCACCTGGGAAGCTGTGAAGACCGTGGGCTGGGACCCGCTCTAGACACAGGCGGTTCTGAAAGCTCCAGATATTGTTTATGTGCAACTGAAACTGAGAATTGTTCTGGGCCTTTCCAGCCCGCAGTCATTAGAAGCACTTCTGTATTCTCAGTACACCGAATGCGTCCTAATTGGTCACCATTGTATCACATGACACGCCCACCCGTGGCAGAGCCCAGGTCTAATGCTTCTGTAGTTCCCTATTACCTAGCACCATGGTGACCCAGAGACATGGGTACCCTTCAAGCAATCTTTGAACTGGAGTGAGGTGTTGCCAGTCCCGACTAGGGAAGTAGCCGTTCAGCTGGCTTCTACCTTGTCTTCCCAACGAGGCCGCTGCTCAGCTGGCCTGTCCAGAGTGGGAGTCTCACTGGGAACCCAGCCCCTGGCTTATGATGGCTAAGCGGCTCCGTGGTCCGTACTATTGCACTTTATGCCACTTAAATCACGGCCCGGGATTGGCATGGTGGGAATGTGGTGGTTTGAATAGGCTTAACCCAGAGAGTGGCCTTTTGGAGTGGGCGTGGCCTTGGAGGAAGTGCCACTATGGAGATGGACTTTGAGACCCGCCTCCTAGCTGCCTGGAAGACAGCAGTCTTCTCCTGTTTGCCTTCAGGACCAGATGTAGAACCCTCAGCTCCTCCTCCAGCGCCATGCCTGCTTGGAGGCCGCCATGCTTCCTGCTATAATAATGGACTGAACCTCTGAACCTGCAAGCCAGCCCCAATGAAATGTCCTTATAAGAGTAGCCTTGGTCGTGGCGTCTCTTCACAGCAATGGAAACCTAAGACAGAAGCACCCAGATCCAACAACTGACCATAATTATCATTTACACTCACATATAGTGTGTGCTGCTGCTGGAGGCCCTTTCTTTGTTTTGTTTTGTTTTGTTTTGTTTTTGTTTTGTTTTTTGTTTTTTGTTTTTTGTTTTTTTCGAGACAGGGTTTCTCTGTGTAGCCCTGGCTGTCCTGGAACTCACTCTGTAGACCAGGCTGGCCTCGAACTCAGAAATCCGCCTGCCTCTGCCTCCCAAGTGCTGGGATTAAAGGCATGCACCACCACCTCCCGGCTGGAGGCCCTTTCTTAAACTGTACTTTGGAACCAATACATTTCAGTGCCCCCCTACTGAGAAATTACAGAAAGGCTGGCTCAGGTTTGTGGCCAATGTTGACAAGAGGCTGCCCCCTGCTGGCCAAGGACACCTCTTCAGGCCAGGTTTGCTCTCTTGTGTGCTAGGGGTGTAAGAGTGGTCCCCAAGGGCAATAGCAAACAAAGGACATTATACAAATATCAGGGTGCCTCCTTCCCTCTCAAACATGTCTCAGAATTCATATGCCCGTGGTCGGCAGTTGCTACTGTTACCTGGAAAACACTGGGTTGTTTCTATGGCTGCTGTTGCCATAGGCAACGTTGGCGTTGGCGTTGTTGGTATTGGCACGAGCAAGAGGGTGGGTGCCTGGGTTCTGAGGGAAGTCCTCCAAGAAGACGGGTGACTCCAGCTCTTCCATCTCTATTTCAGCAAATTGGAGGGGTCTTTGGTTGGCCATGACAGGAGGCAGAGAGTTGGTCCTTTCCAGGAAGTTGTCCACTTGACCAAACAGGCCTCCAGTCCTCTAGAGGCAAGGGGGAGAGTGAGGAGGCAGTGAGGGGGTATGAGGATATGGAGTTCCTTGGGGTTGGGTGGTTGGCTGACAACCTGGGAAGATAGTGTTAGGAACAAGCGATCTATAAGGCCAGAAGAGAGTGGACTGAAAGACGACACTAGAATACATACAGTCCATTCTCAGCAAGGTCTAATTTTGATGGGTAGACAGGAAGCACACAGGTAACACACACACACACACACACACACACACACACACACACAGAAACATGGCACACTGAATTGGGAGTCTGTAAAACTGTGTTCTAGCTCTCCTCTAATCGAGTGATATGGGACATTACACGTCATCTATTTGGGCCACCATTTCACAGAATCCAACAGAGTTTAATGGGGGTGTCCATGAAGAATCATCAAGATCTCATGGCTTACAGCTCTCCATAGGACTAAAAATCAGGGCTAGCCTGGATGGAAATGGAATTATCCTTGGGCAATGAAATTAGATGTGGGGGATGTAGGAAAGGGTACATCATCATATTTAGTACCTTTGGGCCGTGGATTCTGAGTCCCGAAAGATATGGGTGGCGAGGTATAGGTGGTAACTTCAGCTCCCAAATCCTGTGCAGCCTGACTTCTAGCCTTTCTTTCTCACTACCTGCTGTGCCTGGTCCCTTAGAAGTGTCCATGGCCCTCACTCACCCGGAATATCCCCTCCTCCATGGCAGCCTCGACCATAGCCCTCTCCAGTTCCTCCTCTGCTGTCAGGTCTCCAGAGATGGCACGGTGGATCTCAGGAGCTGCCTCTTCCTCTATGGTCCGTAATCCAGCCTAAGGGTGGTAAAGTATCAGGGTGATCTTGCATTCCGGGAGTTGAGACCAGAGACCAGAAATGCTTTCTCTGGCCCCACTTGTTTTGAATCCCTGAACCCATAGCTCTCCTGAAACCTGTTCTCTAGCCTGGACCAATATCACAGGGCTCTGAGGTCCCGCAGTCCTGCTCTGGTCTGGGGAAAGATAATCTGCATTCTGAAAACTTTCTAAGGGCTTTTCTGTAATTGAGTAGGTGGGGACTTTGTATCCCTTGCACCCAATCCTCTTAATGGAGAAATCTTTTTGTTGATATATGTTTTTTAGCCAATGAAACTTTGTATCACAAGAAATAAAAACAAATCAAAATGAATGTCACCTGATAATTTTCAAAGAGGACACAGGATCATGTCTGTGACATTCTTACCTAAAATGTATATTTTCTGTCTTAAATGAGGAAACGTGCAGCTTGTGTCCTCAAAGAGTCAAGAACATGTTAAGGAAATACTGCTGAGTGAAAGCAAGATACCAAGGCAAGATGCTGTGCATGCAAGGGGTGTGGTCCTGAGTTGGGTTCTTCTTCTGTAAGGACGTCCTTGAGGTGAGGAGTGGGGGTAGCTGTGTATCAACACTAACGTCCTAGTTCCCGTGGTTGTACTGTGGCTATGTTGGAGAATTATGCAGGGCAAGGCCAAGTGTTCTGGAAATTTACACTAAAGTATTCTGAGCTGATGGGGTGTCATGTGAGTTATTCTTAAATGGCTCATAACAAAATTTGCAATTGTGTAAAAGATAAAGTTATTTCAAAACCACAAAGTCAATTCAAATACATTATTTTGTGTGTGCTATTTTTATTTTATTTTATTTTATTTTATTTTATTTTATTTTATTTTATTTTATTTTATTTTATTTTTGGTTTTTTGAGACAGGGTTTCTCTGTGTAGCCCCGGCTGTCCTGGAACTCACTCTGTAGACCAGGCTGGCCTCGAACTCAGAAATCCGCCTGCCTCTGCCTCCCGAGTGCTGGGATTACAGGTGTGCGCCACCAAGCCCGGCTTGTGTGTTGTTTTTTAAAATTTATTTATTTTAACTTTATGAGTGCTTTGCCTGCACATTATGTCTGTGTACCGTGTGTGCAGTGCCCGCAGAGGCCAGAAGAGGGCATCAGATCTTGTGGAACTGGAGCTACAGATGGTTGTTAGCTGCCCTGTGGGTGCTGGCACTCAGGTCCTCTGTTGGAGCAACAGGTGCTCTTAACCCACGAGACATCTCTGCAGCCCTGCTCTTAAATTTTCAAATCATGTGCATTACAATGAATGAAGAAGAGGAAGAAGAGGAAAAAGAAGAAGAGGAGGAGGAGGAAGAGGAAGAAGAGGAGGAGGAGAAGGAGGAGGAGGAGGAGGAGGAGGAGGAGGAGGAGGAGGAGGAGGAGAAGAAGAAGAAGAAGAAGAAGAAGAAGAAGAAGAAGAAGAAGAAGAAGAAGAAGAAGAAGAAGAAGAAATAAAAAGCCCCATGAGGAAAAGGTTTAAACATTCTTCTCTTCTGCAGTGGAGCAGACCAGGAGCAGACCTGGGTAGGGGTGGGTTCTGCTTTCTTTGGAGCAGCGGCCTCCTTATCAAAGAAATCAAAAAAATTTTTTTCATCCAGTCACTCAGAGATGAGAAGCTCTCAGACCTCCTCCTGAGGCCAAACACCCTCAATCACAGACCAGCCTGAATTATCTTCTCATCCCATTCATCCGGGCTCCCTTCTCTTTGCTTCCATCCCTGACTGTTGGTGAAGGACCAAGAGAGGGGCTTGAGTCAGCAGGGATGTCCCTTGGAACCCACCTAGGTTGGATTTACCTGTATCTGAACTGTGTCCTTTTTGGGTCGATACCCATAATATTCCTCCTGGCGCTTCATGAACTTCCGGAAGTGCTCCTGGATGAGGAATGTGGCATAGAACTTCCCCACTGTCACCTCATCATCTGTAGACAGTCAAAAGGGGGGTAATGAAAGCCGGTGGGGACTCATACTGGATTCAGAAGAGGGATCTGGGGTCAGCAGGCTCGGGCAGGCTCTCAGCCCATCCTGCTGAGGTGGAGAGTGGGCACCTTTCACCCTGAGTCAGTGTGTCTCTGTTAGATGCTCTTGGCATCTGCCTATGGTATTCATGATATCTAGATATCAGATTCCTAATGGGCTTCTTGAGGAAGCTTCTCAACCTTTCTGTGTCTGTCCTAGGCTCTGTTCTCGCGCGGGAGCACCCACCTCCTATTGGAGGGATGACTTGGTCCAGGAGCTTCATGCTGGTTCTCTTCCAGATCTTCTTGATGATGGCTCTCAGTTCCTCATTGGCTTGTTCGAAGTTGCCTGGGGTGGGAGGTTGGGGGTGAGAAGTCCCTACATACTCCAGTCTGTCCTCCTGCTGCTCTAACTTGCTCTTTCCTGGATTCTGGCTTCCTTCCTGTTATCCCAAGTACCCTGTCCATGGCTGCCTCACACATCATTGGCCAAGGTAGGGGAATAGCCCCGAAGCTTCTGGAACACTGATGGGGGACTCAGGAACAGTACCTTGACCTCAACCTCACCTCTTCCCCTGTTCCCATGTGTGTGTATTCCTGATTTGGGGACCTATAGGTTTAGTGGAGTCAAGTGTAGGCTCTCATACCTGCCCAATACTGAGCCCTGCTTCTGTCCCACCTAGAACCACTTGGGGGACCCCAGCCCTGAGTGAGAACTGTCATGCCTCTGGCCCAGACAGAACTGATGAATATGAGACATACTCTTATGACCTTTCCATGTGGAGCAGCCCCAGCCTCCCTTTGAGACCTGAACAGCACGATAGTTGGTGACTGTGGCCTGGGTTTCTTCTGCTTCTGTGCACATTTCTGGGAGTCTGTTCAGGAATCCACCCTCCCAGAGGAAGGGTTGCCCATGAGAAGTCCCTCACCTTCCGTCTTGATCTTGAGGGCAGTGCGCACCAGGGCAAAGAGTGTGGCATTGAAGGTGACTGTGCCATCGCTGTTCAGGGGCATGTTCATGCCCACCAGCCTCTGTGTGGGGAGAAGCAGGGTTCGCTGATGCACTGGTTAGAAGCCCAGCTCATTAAGTCACCCTTACCTGGTGTGGGACAGGACGGGGTGGCTATGAGGACTGGGGTGTGGGCTGAGTGGGATATGTCCGTGAGACTTGAGGTCAGCTGGGAGGGACTTGAAGACTGCTGTAGTTAGGATCTGGAATGTCTGAAAAGGCCCATGCGTTTAAGATTTGAACCCTAGGGTGGTGCTGCTGGGAGGTCGTAGCCACTGTAAGGGGTGGACCTAGCGGGAAGTTTGGGGGAACTGAGAGGCAGGCCTTTTTCTCCTTGGGAGTGGTTTCGCTCCACCATGGCCCCTACCATGACGTGTTACACCCATCACCCATAGCCAGAGGCCTAAATGCAATGAGTTTGCTGATCTATAAATTGGAAACCCCAAGTTGAGAACTAAAATAATCCTTTTCCCTCTCTAAGTGATTTGTCTCAGGTCTTTGTTACGGAGGTGGCCAGCTGACTGACAATAGCGACCTGGGAAGGGAACCACAGCTGTAAAAACACCTCCTCCTATCAGGCTCACTCTAGTCACCCCGCAGCACCTGACGATCTTCCTTCCCCGAGCCACAGCCGCTTAGCCTGGCACCTAAGCAGGTGGCTCGTGCGTGGGTGTGGATCTTAACCATCACAGGGGGTCACCTGAAGGCTGAGGGTGAGAAGACCTAAGACAGCCCTCTCCTGAAGAGCCAGGAATCGTGTCAGTGTCTCACAGGAACACACAGAGCAAGGGGATCAGGGAGTAACAACTGGGGAAAGCCACATATGAAGAGTCTGTGACTGACAGAGAGAGAGGGAACCAGAAAAGGGTTCCCTCTGGGGTCTGAAGTTGGAGCAGAGGCAGGAGGGGTTTTGGAAGCATCTCTGAAGTTCAGGGGGACCTTGGTCATGGCCAGCCCTCTGCACCATTGGCAGGGTGTTTCAGGCAGGCTAAGTCAGGGGTTATCCTAGGAGATGTTACCTTGCATGCTACCCTGTGCGGGCAGAACTTCCCAAAGCCCAGAGGGGGCTGGATCCTCCTCAGAAGGGTCACCACATCCAGGTGCTTGATCCGGCCCCTGTGGGAGGACACACAGACAAGGACATCCAGGAATGTGACTCAGAGCACCCCTGTTCCTAACCCAGACAGTAGACAAAGACGGAAGGGAGCCAGAGGGCCAGGAACATTTCCTAGTTTCTAACCTTGTTTGAAAGGCCTAGAAGCCTTTAAATCTGCATTATTTTAAATCTGTATTATTAGTTCCTTGTAAATTCCATACAATGTGCTTTGATCATCTTCACTCCTGCCCCTGCCTCCTCCAACCCTTCTCACACTACCCCCCATGCCTCAAAAGAAGAGATGAGATTTGCATTTGTGGGCGCCCACCCCAGAATGGGGATCTTCATATTGTGAGATACATGTTTTCTTTTGTGAGTTTATCCTCTAGGGCGGGGGATCTGGATTTCATTTCCTCCCATGCTAGGACATTCCTTAAGTTTTGGTCAAGCTGAAGTGGGGGAGGGGAGATATTCTTGGGTTGTACTCTGTTTATAGATCAAGAAGGTAGTAGTACCCTACTCCAGAGAGTCCCCCAGAGCTGGGAACACTATGACAATGCAACTGTGACCTCTGGGGTAGGCACAAAACACAGCCACCAGCACCATTACCAAGGCACTGGCAGTAGTGGAGTGTTGCCCTAAGAACACTCATTTGGGGGGCGGGTATATGGACCACCTCATCCTCACAGCTGGCTATGAAAGACATTTCTTCTTCTTGGGAGCACAAAGGTTCTTATGCTCACAGATAAGCCCAAGAAAACCAGGAATGTTAAATACACAAGACAGTCTTTTCAATGAAAAAAAAAGTGTAACCTATTTCCTGCCCAGAAAGCTGGGAATGGAGGTGCCTAATATTCTGGGTGACCCCTGTGTTATCTGCAGAGCCAGGCCATTCCTGCTCCTCCCAGCTCCCCCCTCCAACTGAGACCGGAGCTTGCTAATAGTTTGTATGACTTTTGCACTATTTGTATGGCCAGGGGCAACCCCCAAACTCCTAGGAGCAGAACTGGAGGTAGTTAATAACGTAGGTACCTGTATGACCTGCCTGTGACCACACCAGGTCCTCCCTTGTAGGCCCTTAAAAGATAATATGTGCAGACTGTCTGTAGAACTCACTTTCAGGGATCAAGTGACATGTCCTTTGAGAAGAGTTTTGATGTAATTATGTCTCACTGTGAACATGGAATTGTGTCACACCAGGAAACTTTTCTTTCCAAATTGTACTTTACTTAAATGTGCCTAAAATAAACTGCCCAGTGTCAGACTCGTAAGTTAGAACCAGCACTGCTGCTGAGTTGCGTTGAACAGGACTTCCTTCTTGCTGCACATGGTTTGTGGGGCTGGTGGCCATGGCATTTGTAGACCCTGCACTGTCTATAAACTAAGTGCTGAGTGATACAGACAGAGAGAAAGACACACACACATACACACACTCATGCATGGATGCACACATGCACATACATTGGTACTTGGAATTCAGCCCAGGGTCTTTCACATGGCTGACAAGTATTCTATCACTGAGCCACATCCCCACTCCCCATACACAAGTTAGGAGTGTGTGGTAGTGATAGAAGCAAGTAGATCTCTAAAAAGTGTGTGTGTGTGTGTGTGTGTGCAGGTGCGTGTGTGTGTGTGTGTGTGCGCGCGCGCGCGTGCGTGCGTGCGTGCGTGTGTGTGTGTGTGTGTGTGTGTGTGTGTTACTCTGTGTGAGTGAGTGAATACCGTGTGTGCAGGTACCCATGGAAGTCAGAAGAAGGTGACAGATCCCTTGGAGCTGGCCTTACAGTATGAGTCATTGGACCTGGATACTGGAAACCAAACTTGGGTCTCTTGCAAGAGGAAGAAGTGCTCTTAATTCCTGAACCATCTTTCCAGTCCCTAGGTAGCGTTTTGTTCTTTTATTTTATGTGTAGATTGTTTTGCCTACACATATATGTCTGTACCGCGTGAATAAAGTACCCCAGAGTCCAGAAGAGGGTGTCAGATCCCCTACAAGTAGAGTTATAGACAGCTGTGAGCTGCCATGTGGGAACTGGAAATTAAACCTGGGTCCTTGGGAGAGCAGCCAGCACTCTTAACCTCTGAGCCAGTTCTCCAGCACTCGACCCCCAGGAAATTTTACTGTCCCTGTGGGAAGCATTTTAGAGAGCACTTGCCAGGAACTCTGGACAGACTTGCCTTGAGTTTTGGTGCCGTCACTTACTGTGTGATGCAGGACAACTTAATCTCTCTACGCCTCAGTTTGCTCATTTGTGAGACTGGAATGGTGTGCACCACGGGTTGTTAGAAGAATCAGATGAGCCAGCATGCACGGTACCGGAAATGTTCAGTACCTGTGATCTTACTACCTCTTCTATTAAGAGGAGAGTGCTTCCCAAGTGTTGAGGTGCAGGCTGATGGCCCGAGGATCAGGCTAACAGCAGTGGGGACTCTCACTCAGACAGTCTGAGTGTGGCCTGGGACCCTGCATTGTAATCAGCCCCCAATACAGCTGGTCAGTAGAGCCCACAGTGAGCAGCCAGGCCCTGTGTACCTGTGATGAACTGAGATCTCACGCCTCACTCCTGAGTACTGAGAGGCCAACTAGAAGCTGGGTGACCCCTTCATCAGAAAATTAGGGAGTTACTCTTTCGAGGGATCCCTTCCACCTTTGAGACATGCTGTTTCCCCAGCCTGGAACCCTGGGTAGATTAAGGGAGAACTGAGAGACTCCAGAGGGATGGCTCCCTAGGATGGGTACCCTAGGGTGGGTAGTTTGGTACATAGCACCGCCCAAAGAAAGACTCACTTAGCCTCCGGGTCGTACTCAGCCCAGATGGCCTTGAACTCATCCAGGTGGTGAGGGCCCAGAATGGACCAGTCCCTGGTGAGGTAGTCAAAGTTGTCCATGATGACAGCCACAAAGAGGTTGATGATCTGCAAAAAAGACAGAGCTTCCCATAGTACTGGCCGGTGACACAGGGACTGGTGTCAGGGTGGGGGTGGGGAAAGGCACAGCCACCTCCTGCTTCTTTATTTCCAGGTCATTCAGACCCAGGCTCATCGGAACAGGGACAGACTGGGTGTGGGGCTCCTCCCTCAACCCAGCCTTCCAGCACACTTCATATTCCGCACACACGTAAGGCTGAGCCCTGCCTCTGTTCTTGCCCGGCGTGTGCTCTGGTGCTGGTGACCGTTTGCAACACATGAACTAGAACAGCACTTTGGGAGGCACTGTGATCTCTGAGAGCTGCTCTCCCTCTTCTGGCCATGGCTGATGTCCCTCTCACTTTTCCTGTCTATACTGGGGATCCTTTGAATTGTCACGCTTGCTCACATATGAACTCGCTCCGTCAGAGTCCAGTCTGGGTCTCATTCATGTTTCTACCCACTCACTGCACCTGGCCCTGTGCCCGGCAAGCCTTAGACATTTAAAGGTTTTGGATGAATACAGGGAATAAAAAGGAAGGCCCAATGGATAATAAAAAGGGGCCCAGTGGATATCTGCCTCGTGGACAGCCATGCTGCCTCCAAGGGATTTGATGCTATTTCTGACCCTAGCTAGGTTTTCTTGGGACACTCAAGTTGTCTTATAACACAGCATCTTCCTGCGCTGAGAAATAGTTAGGGTTAAATGGCTCTAGTGGAAACTTCTACTTCTTAAGAACCAGCCTCATCCCAGTCCTCCTGATTGCAAGCTATATATGTAACATGTATAATATATACAGTAAGGACATCATACACATAGTGGAAATGTCTGGCGACCCATTGGGAGAAAGAAAAAGGAGCTCACAAAACCAAGACACCCCCAAAAGATCAGAACAAGGGACAGTCTAACAAAAGTTTCCAGTGCCCCTGAGATGTCTCCACCCCACCTCACCCTACAAGTCCCGCCCTGGCCAGAGCCCGCAGACACGTGTTTGTCTCACCAGGAAGGCGCAGAGCATGTAGAAGCTGATGAAGTAGTAGTAGGCGAAGTTGGTGCCGCACGTATATTCCTCCCCGGGCGCGTAGTCAGACTCTGGGTCACACAGCTTCCCGTAGCTGCAGGCCAGCAGGATCTCCTGCCAGGCTTCCCCTGTGGCACACCTGAGCAGAGGAGAGACGCTGTTGGCCCATGCGTGTTGGCTGGGTCTCGGGAACAGCCCTGGGATGAACAGAACTGGACTGTTCCCATAAGCTTGGTCACGGTGTCCCCTCCTTGCTGTTTCCCCTCTGCTCCCCTACCCCACCCCTGACTTTTTTTTTTAAATGCAGGGCTAAAGTAGAGCCGAGCTATATAGAAAACCTTTCTTGGAGTGGGGGTGACTTTTGCCCATGATCAGAACCACAGCTAAGTATCATAGATCCATATCAAGGGTCACTGAGGTCTCATCACTCTCTGAGGGACCTTTGACCTTTGAACTCTGCTTCAATGGGGTGAACAGGCAGCATTTCACTCAGGAGGGATTCAGTGCCAAACCTCAATGCAAGGTTTTCATAGCGGTGACAGCCGGGCATTACGACAGGCAGGGGACCTCTCTAGTACAGGACTTATGTGGAACCGGCACTGTCTGGAGTACACAGGAGAACCCAGCCAAGCCAGAGGACCCTCGTGCCTGAAGAGCAGCAGCACAGCTTGTGGGAAAGTCTGGAAGTTGTTGTTCCGGTTTATTTGCGTCCCGTCCACCAAGGCGATCTTCCCGAACATCTGCGAAGCGAGGACAACCAGGATGCAAGCATTTCCCCCAGCTGGTCTCCCGCCACATCTCCTGCTCGACCCGCTTCCCACCCTGACCCTTATTTCATGTCAACGCCTTTCACTTCAGGCCGCATCAGATCTGAAGCCAGACACACTGGATTCCTTTCTAGGTCACTGTAACATTCTTCCTCTCAATCCAGAGACCGGGGAGAGAATTTCTCTCCAGCAAGCACTAAGTTAGTCAAAATCTGGAGAGGGGTTCTGGGGGAAGGCCTCTAGCTAAGGCCTTAGAGTCCAGATCTGGCCTCTCTCTGATGTCCTTCATGTGCTAGGGTCTCTCCTGGGCCACACCCTGGCTCCTAACACCAGAGCTTTTGGGTCTCAGTTCTAGCCCCTCTGTCAGATTGGAACCGACCCCTTGGCTGCTGGCAGAGAAAGGTCAGTTTTAGTTGCATGTCGTTAGGCCTTTCTGGGTCCACAGATTCACCCTCTAGCTTGGCTGGGACTCCTCTTTTGGCTGGAGCCCACCTGCCTCTCACCTGCATGCCAATGACCGCGTAGATGAAGAAGAGCATCACGATCAGCAAAGCCACGTAGGGCAGGGCCTGTAGAGAGAGGACGCAGCCACAGCTAAGGCTTCCCCCGGCCTGCTCTGCAGCCCGCAGAACCACAGCCTCCCTGGGCTCACCAGGGACCCGCCGGGCTCTGGGACCTTGGGCTCCCACCTCGGGCTAGTGGCATTCCTGGGTCAGTTTCCAGGATCCCTGGCCCTGGCCTGCTGGGCATGCGCACCTGGAAGGACTTGATGAATGTCCACAGCAGGGTGCGCACACCCTCTGCCCGGCTCAGCAGCTTGATCAGTCTCATGACCCGGAACAGGCGGAAGAAGGCACTGGAGATGCGGGCGCTCTCATCCGGGTCCTGTGGGGCAGCAGCCCCAGAGGTCAGTCTGGGGTGGCACTCGGAAATAAGGGGCAGGGCAGGCAGGAAATGCAGTGCACACGCGCTGTGTGTGTGTGTGTGTGTGTGTGTGTGTGTGTGTGTGTGTGATTTCCATAGCAGGAGGGTTCCAGACCCACTTCAGAGCTCCGATTGCCTCCTAGCCTTGGGCTATCCTGGGACTCGGGGCTCTGGGGTCATATGTCTCAAGAAGGTTGAGTGTGGGGTCCAAGCTATGCGGTAAGCCCGTGCTTGGGAACAGAGCAGGGATTCTTCCTGGGGTGAAGCTGTAGCAAGGCCCACTGCTGGCTTCCTGTTCAACTCCCCTTCTCTGAAAGCCAAGCTAAGTATCTGGTGGCCTATGATGTCGCCCAGAGGTGTCCAGTAGCTTTATCAAGTTGTTCGCCACACACTCGGTGTGGTCCCTTCTACCGGCCCCACACTACACTTGGGTGTTGTAAATCAGGCAAGCGTCTGCCCGTGTGCCCGCTTTAGTCCTGTTCCTCATGTGGCATTTTTGGCCCTGTTCCCTGTGCCTGCTAAAATGTCATGGGGGACTGTCCCTTCATCTATAGAAAGTATGGGGACAATCCTCAACCCATTTCTCAGGGCTCAAAGGAAGCCACATCCATGCATATCCCACCACAGAGCCCCCCCAGCCACCCAGACCCCAACCTTCACTGGGCCTGCGCTAAGGAAAGGAACCCCGACTTCTGGGGGCAGCCCATGCGGCGATCCATGCAGCCAGCTCGGCATGCAAGCTGCGGGGGCAGGGTGAACAGGCTCATGCAGCCTGAAATTACAACATTCCCGCAGCCTCCACCCAGGCAATACAGTCCCCCGCTGGAGGCCAGGAAAGTCTGTGGAGAGAAGAGATGAGGGCAGAGAGACACATGGGAGGGAGGTGAAGAGAGCTGTCAGAAGGACGGACACGAGGAGAGTTAAAGAGAGAAAAAGACAGGCAAGGGACGGAGACCTCATGTGGCCGCAGTCAGGGGTGGAGAGGGCAAGAGATCTGGGCAAGGGGGGGAGGGGAGGGAAGACTGGACAGAGACAGGTCCCATCTCATCTTTGAGACGCGTCGGTGGGTGGTTAGGGCTTGGGTTCTTCCTGGGTCTGGGTCGTGTGGTACAGGGAACATCCTGGCCAAGGGCATACTGGAAAATAGCTCTCATCGTTATAAGTAGATTCTCCCCACCCTGGTAACCAGAGCTGATGCCTTCACAGAGGCTTCCACCTTCCAGGGGTGAAGTAGGTGGGGGTGGGGGAGACCAGAGACCCCCTCCTCCTGTCACATATCCCCCGACTCAGGACTGGAACCAGGATCACGTCTCAGTGGCCTGGATCCTTAAGAGCACATGGCTGGGTGTCTGGGAGTGGCTCTCTTTTCCCTGGCCACATTTTGTGAGCTGCTGGTCTTCCAGAGCCCTGGATGGGTGAGAGCAAGTCACTGGGGTTCCATGGGCCTGCAGATAGACCGGTCCCGGCACTCAGACTCCCTGTGCCACTGGCCTCAATCCTGGCTGCATGTCAGATTCGTGCAGAGAATCGTACTGTGCATATATGCCTTTGCCGAGGCCCACCCGTCCGATGAAACCAGCGGCCGTGGACCAGGAGCCGGTTTCAGTGGTTCCAGCGCACACCAGGAGAGCCTCGCGTGCAGCCGGATGACAAATGTGTTCTTGTGTAGTCTGACCTGTAGCACCCTCAGCACAGCTGGCCATTTGCATTACAACGAAAATCAAATAAAACTGGAACCTGGCTCTTCAGTGACATCAGCGACATTTCAAAGGGCCAGGAGGAGCACAGGACAGGACAGCACGGGACTGGCATTGAAGTTCTCACCCACAGGCAAGGCCTTTCCCGAGTTTGTGTGATGGGAATGTAAATCAGTCTTAATGTGTCTCAAATACATATTCCCGGCAAGGGAAAATTTCCATTTCTGAAAATCGAAAAAAGACCATGGCAGCCTCCACAGCCGAGAGAACAAACAGCCTCAGCCTGTCACGTGGGCCTCAGACTTGGGGAAGTAAGTATTTGAATTGGGGCTGTTTATTCTGGCTGTTCAGAGTTCTCTCTTCTGGCTGCTTGTGACAAGTGAGGCTCTCAGACCACAAATAAATGTTTTCCTGGCAAAGGCTGGGCGTGGATGGAAACGCACAGCACATACGCACACTACGCATTCTCCCCCCCCCACCCCCTCTGCTTCTGCCCAGAGCCCACCCCCCACCCCCATCAGCCCTGAGCAGATGGAGCTGTCTGTCACCATCCTGTGATGAGGTGAACAGGGTTCCCAGGATCCTCCCCTAGCACAACAGACAGTTGGGGTGGCCGCCAAGTCCCCAGAAGGTGCCAATTCCCCCAGGGCTGAGCTTTTGGAGACTCTGCCCAGGGGCCTCTTCCTCACAGACTACGGCTTTTCTCAGCTGGGTCCTCTGTCAGACAGCTCCAGACTCGATATCTGTCTCTCCCATCAATTTGTCGCTCTGGGCCAAGAGGTGTGAAGTTGAGAAGGAGGCTCTTCCTAGGAGTGGCCTGCCTCGAATGAGCTGACCCTTAGGTAGGGATCCCACTATTCCTCAGCTAAAGCAGCTCAGGCAGGTGAACGTCCTTCTCTGTCTCTTCTTCCTTCTGGCTTCCACTATCCTCGCCTGGCCCCAGGGTGTGGCTCAGCGATGACCCAAGGGGGCAGCGTCGTTTGCTTTCTGCCTCTGATCTTTGGATCTCCTCTTCCACCTCCTCTCTCTCCTGCTCAGCCTTCAAAACACACCCCAGGTGATGGCCTCTCACTATACCGACAACCAAATCCCCTTTCTGTCCTCGGCCATGTGGACCACACTTCAAGTCCTTCCTGGCTGCTGTCCCTGGGCCAGCCTTGGTCCTTCCCAGCACAAGCTCAACGGGGCAGCCCTGTGATCCCATCAGAACTAATACCTGAGAGTGTTTACACCTTCCAAAGGGTTCTTCACTATCTCAGAACAGAATCCACTGTGTAACTGTGGCCTTCAAGAAGATCTGACCACAGTGCTCAGTGTTTGTATGTGTTTTCCCGGTTCCAGCTGCAAGGGCCTCCTGCTGGTGTCTGCACGCTCCTCTCACAGGCCCTTTGCATATTTTTCTTTTGTCCTACCGCAGTGTCTCCCACGGCTGCATGGCTACCACCCTCTCCTTCCCTTCCACGTGTCCTTCCTACCCACCTTATTTTCATGTAGCCCAGCAGCAATATTCATTGTCTGCTGCCCCCCTACAATTGTGTTCCCCACTCTACCTCCAGCACCCAGAGCCATAAAAGGCACAAGTTGGTATTCAGTAGGTGCTTAATAAGTGCTATAAATGACTGAATCCCCAGAGAAGAGCTACATTTTCTGGTCATTAGATTAACATCTCAAAAGCAGAGATCTAACTCTTCCCTTCCTGTTCAAAACCTCTGGTGACTTTCTATTAGTGAGTGGGCTCGTGACGTTCACGCCCTCCCCAGCCATGCCCAGACCCCTTCTCTCTCCTGCCCGTCCATACAGATCTCCCGAGACACCTCAGCATGTCTGATCTCTGCACATTCTCTCCCAGAAGACTCACTCCCTTGGACTTGCTCCCCTCTTCAATTCCACGCCCACCTCTTACATCTTCTTCCACTTAGCCACTGGTGACCTCTGCTTGCCACTCTAGCTAGTTCTTGGTTTCTGCTGTGTGGGCACACTCGTATCAGTGTGGCACCCCTGGCGTCATTCTGCTCTGGAGGATGTCGCTCCTCAGAGGCCGAAGACGTGCCCTGTTCTAACCCCGGGGTACATGTTGTATTTGCTCTGGGTACTCCATAAACATCTGCAGAGTGACCGGGAGCCCTGCCCCAGTGAGGGCCCTGCCTATCCCATACTCACATCGATCTCACTCAGGATGACGTCAATGATGCTGCCGATGACGATTAGGAAGTCAAACACATTCCAGGGATCTCCAAAATAGCCCTGGGAAGGGAGGTCATGCAAGAGCAAGGGCTTAGCTGTGGATGAAAGCAGCCATGACAGCTGCTCCCGGGACACCCTCCAGCTGGGAGGGTGGAGAGCATCCATTAAGCTGCTGGGAAGACCAGGGTTCCCGCATCCCAATCCTCTCTTTCTGGTTTCTAATTCTCATCCTCTGAGCTGTGGTTTCAACCTTCCTAACGATACGGCCCCCGTAACACAGTTCCTTATGCCGTGGTGACTCCTGATCATAAAAATTATTTTGTTTCTACCTTATATCTCTAAAAGTGCTGTTATGAACCATACTGTAAAGATCTGATATGTGACTCCCAAAGGGGTGGAGGCCCACAGGTCAATAAGTCCTGTTCTGGAGCACCCGTGGTAAGAGGCTTGTTGAGAGCTTAGTCTAAAGCTTTCACCTCCAGAGGCCCACTTAAAACTTCTGCCCGGAGCTCAACAGAACAGAACTCAGTTGGACTAAGATGGGACTGTGGGAATAGATTTGAGAGCCTACGAAACAAAACAAGATCTTCTCCTAGTTCCAGGCTCATGCCCCTTCTGGGCCCAAAGGAAGGCATGGGATGTGAGCGGGTTCACAGATGCAGTGTCGAGCCTCTGTATGCCACCCCTCCATTCTGACTTCTGGGAGTCCTGCTAGGCCCACATCTGACGGGGGGCATAGCACAGACATGAGCAGCCTGAGAGACAAGATGGCAGGGCCTCAGGTCGAGGAGGGGTGCGTCTCTCCTGCCAGGCCACAGCTGTTCCTTTATCCCCCATGGCCCAGTCACTCACCCTGGGCTTGAAAGCTATGAGCTTGAGGACCATCTCCAGGGTGAAGATGATGGTGAAAGCCACGTTGAGGATGTCTGAGATGTGGTTCATTTGTTCCGACTGGTTGTAATGCTAGAGAGGCAACATGGGTGAGGTAGGCCAGGAGGGTCAGGCTTACCAGCTACAGATCACAATACCAGATCCAGCCTCTCCGTGGGAAGCTCCCACTGTCCTTGGGCCCACTTCTCACCTGTTTTATCTCACCAAGCTATGTGATTAGTAATCTAGTCTTCTACCAGATCTCAAGGATGCCTTTCATACCTGTTCTATCCACAATAAGCAGTGATAGAAGGGAATGTGGAGGTTCAACAACCATAAGTCTAACCAAGTATGGCTCAGGGCTACAAATATCATTTACGTATTTGGTCCTGGGCAACCAAAACTGAGTCTCCTAGGCGGAGCTTAGCATAGTCACTATGGTACAGGACTAAAGAGAAGACCCTGGGGTTCTGAGCTTGACATCTGTCTGGTGGGAAACAAAGCTAGCTAAGGTTTCTATATACCAGTTGCCCCAGTGTGGTGGTTTGAATATGCTTGGCCCAGTGAATGGCACTATTAAGAGGTGTGGCCTTGTTGGAGTAGATATGGCCCTGTTGGAAGAAATATGTCACTTGTGGAGGTGGGCCTTGAGGTCCTATGCTCAGGCTCCACCCAGTGTGGAATTCTAGTCTCCAGCTGGTGCCTTTGGGTCAGGATGTAGAACTCTCAGCTCCTCCAATACCATGTGTGCCTGCATGCTGCCATGCTTCCTGCTGTGATCATAATGACTGAACCTCTGAAACTGTAAGCCATTCCCAATTCAATGTTTTTCATTTTGAGTTGCCTTGGTCATGGTGTCTTTTCACATCAATAAAACCCTAACTAAGGACACTCAGGAACGGGACGGGGAGACCCTTCAGTCAACCACAGTCTCGGCTTCTGTGACTGCTGCTGTGGACCACTTAAGACTCTCATTCTTTTTGTTGGTAAAATCCTAATCGTCTTCTACAGAACCTTCCCAGATAAGTGAAAAGGACCCACTAATTTCCCTATCCCTCAACAGTGGGACCTGCTGACTGTCCTACCTCTCAGGAGTGGGGACATGTCTGCTGCCTGACTCAGTCCTAAAGAATCCATTGTTTATATTCTTTTACATGACTAGCATCTGTAGTTCAGTGAGTATTCTCCCATGAGTCCATGGACCTACAGGGTATGGTCTTCTCACTGTGTTATTGTTTAAATGTGAACTATCGCCCATAGGCTCATGATCTGAACACTTGATCCCCAGACTGTGGATTGAGAGGAACTAGGTCATTGGGACAGTCCTTGAGGTTTAGCTAAGCCTTTCTTCCTAACCCACCTCTGCTCCCTGTCCTGCTGAGATGGAAGCAGCTGGCATGTGTTCCCACCACCATGTAGCAGTTCGCCATTGTGCCTTTCCTCACTGTGACAGACTCTATTGTATCCCTTCCAATCACGAGCCAGAATAAGCTGCTCCTTCATTAAAGGTTTCATATAAGGTATTTGCTCACAGTTATGAGAAAATGTATATTGAGTATGTCTTGTGCTCCTAGGAGCAGGGTGCTTAGCTGTGAAGCTGTATTATACAGGGTTTAAGGGACCAGATGCGTAATTAAAGCGTGATGGCAACCCTGACAGCTATGATATGACCTGTGAGAGGTGGCTCCTCTCCTAAGAGGGACAATCCAGCCATTCAGATTTGCAACCACGAAGAGAAAACAGAACATGTTCTGCTTCCTGCTCAAGATGTCTCTCTCCTAGAGCAGCCATCTCCCGTTTGAAGAACTGCCACCCCATCTCTCTAGAGGCTTGAATTAGCTCCTTAACAAATAAGCCTTAAGGGGCAGAGGCTGGGATTAGTTCACTCCTGGGCCCTGCAGCTGGCAAGCAGCAGATGTCTTAGATACCTACTGGAGTGAATTGGGGACTTCTCTATGTCCCTGCCCTGCCCAGGCCCTAGGTCTTACTCTGGCCAGTCCCCTGTCTCCTTACCTGCATGCCCAGGCAGATAGTATTGAGCATGATGAGCGCAAACATCAGGTATTCAAAGTAGGAGGAAGTGACAACATACCACACCTGATATTGGTATGGGTTTTTGGGGATGTAACACCTCAGTGGGCGGGCCTTCAGGGCATACTGCACACATTGGCGCTAGGACACAAAAAAACCAGAATAGGTCAGTACGGGTGTGAACTGCTTCAGGCTGTAGATACATGGGGTACATAGAGAAGGACTGGTCCTCAATGGAGGCCTCTTCACAGGTCTGTGGGGCTCGGCTTTCATCTCTAGCAGGTGGTTCAGTACCTGGTTCTTGTCCAGCTCACAGTTCTTATACTCAGTCTCTCCCTGTTCCTGGAAGGTGACGATGACAAAGCCCACAAAGATGTTCATCATGAAGAAAGCGATGAGGATGATGTAGATGATGAAGAAGATGGCCATCTCTACTCGGTTGTTGTAGATGGGGCCTGTGTCCTCCTCGTTGGAGTCTATGGCCTTGTACAGTAGCCTTGGGGCAGGCAGAGAGGAGAGGATACGCAGCCATGCAATGGGAGAGAAGGCAGAGCTAGCCTAGGGAAGGTTAGAGCCCACCCTGCCATGGTCCTGCCTTTCCAGGGGCTTCTCATCTACCCCAGTCAACCATGAAGACTCTGCTTTGCCTCTCCGCACATAGGTAGCAGATGTGCAGCTTGGTCTTTATGTGGGTCCTAAATAACTGGAGCGGGGGCTATCCCAAAAGCGATTGCCTGTCCACAGGATATGTTCTTCTAGCCGGGATGCCCTGTCTGGCCTCAATGGGAAAGGATGTGCAGAAACTTGATGTGCAAGGTCTGGGAGATACCCGGGGAGTTCCTACCTGCTTAGAGGAGAAGAGGATGAGAGATGGGGAGAAGGGTTGTTGGAGGGGTGACCAGGAGTGGGGGCAGTGAGCTGGTTGTAAAGTGAATTAAAAAAAAAAAAAAAGCCGGGCGTGGTGGCGCACGTCTGTAATCCCAGCACTTGGGAGGCAGAGGCCAGCCTGGTCTACAGAGTGAGTTCCAGGACAGCCAGGACTACACAGAGAAACTCTGTCTCAGAAAAAAAAAAAAAAAAAAAAAGAGTCCACCATGGACAGAGAGACATGCATTTGTGGGAGAGATTGGCACACTCTGTCAGAGTCCTTTGCTTAGGCGTGAGTCTGTGGGTTTGTTGAGCACTGTTAAAGGCTGGCTGGCACAGTACGCTGGGGACTGCTGGTTTCTTGACACCACCCTAACCGTGCCCATGCTGGACACAGACCCCGGTTTTACTCACTGAGGCCAACCCTCGAAGGTGGAGACCGTGAAGAGTGACATCATAGCGGAGAGTACATTGTCAAAGTGGAAGTCGTTGTGTATCCACTGGCGGGGACGCAGCTCTATCTGCGTGGGGTCTCCATCCTTGTATATGTAGTAGTAGCCCCTGACACAGAGAGACGCAGTCACTCCACCGTGTGGCTGGGATACCTCCACTCCACCCACATCCCCTGGGTCCTGGGTAGTGAGTGTGCCGGGGAGCTGACGGTCTGTTACTAGGACACAAACGGAGGCTGCTGCTGGGCGTTCCCTCCCACACCCCACCCCTCCTACCCCCCCAACCCCCCCCCACCCCGGTACTGAAGGCTTCCCATCCTGAAGGTCGCTGTGCTCCTCATAGGAGTCTCCCTCGGCCGGCCAAGCCTGGGGTACCTGCACTCCTCTTCAGTCATCTTGGATAAGTCATTGCAGCTGTAGAACTTTCCCTGCATCACGGATGGCAAAGAAGACATGGAGACACATGGTCATGGAAATAGGGTAGGAGAAACGGGCTCTGTGGACGCTTGGTTGAAGGAGAAGGGCCGGCTGACTGGCTGGAGGGAGGAGCCCTCTCCTCTCTTACATACCCTGAAGGCAAGGCCACAATCACCCATTCTTCCCAACTGCCCCCTCCTCCAGCCTGGCTACTGACTTAGATGGGTATTTGTGGTGTAGCCAAGGCTGGACCTGAGTACCCTCAGCCTGCTCCACGCTGTATAAGGGGAAGGCCTTGCCCCACCCTCACCATTCCTCTCCTGCCCCTGGGAAGCCCAAGGCTGCCAAGGAAACAAGAGCTCTACAGACAGATGCTCCCAGTAGGGCTCTGAGAATTTAATTTGTCTTCAGAGTTAGATAGGGGTCCAGCACATCCCTGACAAGGCCCGATCTCCCTCATACTGAAGACCCGCTAAAGGTTTTGTCTGACAAAGAGTTGGATGCAGGGTGACCCTACGACTAAATTAGGTTTGAAATGGGTGAATTCTGGTCTAGTTTCTTGGAAAGCCCAGAGAGGGAAATGGGGCTCAGTCAAGGGGCCCAGCTGCCCTGCCTCCCTCCAGGGCTCTGGCATTTCTTTAGGGCGCCCCTTCTTTAAGGAGTTACAGTTCGGTGGGGGGAGGTTCCTAGAGAGAAACTGGACAGCTGTGTTCTCTTAGGGCCGTGTCAGCAGGACAAGGTCAACTGTGGATGGCAATGAAGATGGCCTCGGCAGAGGTGTCTAGGAGGTGGGGATGATGCCAGTCATCCCAGCCAGGCCCTAGGATTGCAGAGCCGGGCTGCAGCAAGGAAGCCGGGTGGGGCTAGGGATGCTGTGGGTAGACCTGAGAGCGTAGGTGGGGGTTGGCCAAGTTGGTGAGAGGAAAGCTAACTACAGGTCTAACTCTGGGTAAGAGTAGACACGATGGTCAAAGTGGCCAGAGAGTATCACCTAGCAAACAGGACTATGAATGTTTTCTCCTTTGGAAACCATAGATTCGGGGTGAGTTGCTTTCACAGTGTGGGCTTCTCTTGCTTGAGAAGAAGTGCCTGGCTTTTGTCAAAGGCCTTTGAGGTGACCCTGGTGGTGGGGGGGGAAGGGCTGCTGGCCAGGCGGAGCCTCACCTTGAAAAGCTGGACGCCGATGCACGCGAACATGAACTGCAGGAGCGTGGTGACGAGCACGATGTTCCCGATGGTGCGGATGGCGACAAACACGCACTGCACCACGTGCTGGGGAGGCGGGGACAGTTCCGCGGGTGCTGGGCTTGCCCCACCGCACCCCACCATCCTGCCCAGGGAACCCTGGGCATTCAAGACTCTGCCTGCTAGGAGAGCTAGGCCCATGGGTCTCATTCTCACAAGACGAGCACCCGAGTTGAGGACCTGGAGTCAGGACTGCCGGTCCTTCCCCTAAAGGGTCCCCTCTCTCACCTTTAACCCTTTGGCTCTGTTTATGGCCCGGAGTGGTCTCAGCACCCTCAGGACCCTCAGGATCTTCACCACAGAGATGGCGCTGGACCTGCAGGAAGCAAGATGCTGTGGGGCCTAGAGTGGTGCTCTCCGGCCAAAGGGTTTCAACCAGGGGCTTTGCCACCTCCTGCCTGGAGCTGTCCACGGGTGGCCTCCCTGACCCAGGGGTAACGCTGATCCCTGATCATTTGCAAACGGTCTCATTGGCTTACTTCTCTGTGGATACAGACTCTGTCTTTTCTGTCAGACTTGAAATTACCTGCAGCTGGACCTACACTTCCCACTCCGGGGGCCTGGCTGTCTTCTCTTTGCCTCCCCTCCTGGTCTCTAAGATAAGGCTCTGAACATTTAGCATTGGCCCTGTAGCCCAGCTGGGGACCACCCAAGGATGTTCCACCCATGGTGGCCCTTGGTCATGCTCATGTTTCAGCCAGGAGCTCAGCCACCCACAGGGCCAGGACTCCTGCTCTGCGGTACAGGCACCGAGAACGCACGCGCTGGACCGGGCCCTGCCCCCCGCTTACTCGAGGCCCATGGAGATGAGAGACACAGCCACCACCAGCAGGTCCAGGATGTTGAAGTAGTTGCGGCAGAAGGAGCCTTTGTGCAGGAAGGCTCCATAGGTGGTCATCTAGGGAGAGAGGCAACATCTGGAGCTAGCAGCTGGAGGAGCAGACACACCCCTCCTTGAGAAGTGCTTCTTATCTCGGTCTGCTAGGGAGAGTGTCAAGGAAGTCGTGTTACCCAACTCCCTGGCTCAAGGGTGCTCCCTCTGTTCTCAGGCACAAGGGTGCTCCCTCTGTTCTCAGACACTCCTGGAGCACCTGTGCCCATCTCTGCCCTCAGGGGAGGAGTCCTTTTCCCCAGACACCTTTCATGTGCCTCCTCCCGTCCTCTTTCCCAGGAGTGGAAAGCCCCCTCCCTCCCAAGGGGCAGGCTAGACATCCTCCCGGGAGTTATATTCACTGACTGATACTCCATCGATACATCTGTCGCTGTATTTAAAGGTCTAATACTAACCCTCCCCTTGTGAAACCCTCCCTGACCTTGGGGCGGCTGCCTTCTCCCTCGGGTCCACTGTCAACGGCTATAAAGGGAGCATCCCTCCCTCCGCTCTGCTTTGGCCCTTATGTACAATCACCTTCTCCTCTTCTATTAGAAGAGATAACAGCCTGTGATTCTGGGTTCCATCAGAGATGGAGCCCCCACACCCCACACCCCACTCCTCAAAGCCTGCTACTGGGATAGCCTGAGCCCTGTATGTCCACCTCAGGAAGAGCCAATCCAGGGCACTGATCTTTTCTTTAGAGAAGAGAACTTTGCTTTCTGTCTTAGTTGCTAACCCAGGATCCCTTTATTTACTGTGTGGCTCAAGATGAACTCAAACTTCTGATCTTCCTGTCTTTTAACTGAATACACCACCAGGCCTGCTTTTAGGCAGGGTAGGGAAGCCAAGCCAGTTCTTTATGCATATTGGGCAAGCGCTCTATCAATGGACCCCTATTCCCAGCCCATGTGAGATTAAACTTTTAACAGACTTTCAAAAGCTGAGAAAATCCGATCTGTAAAGGCATTTGTCCTTATGTGGCAGAGCAGGGTGTGGCCTTGAGAGCCCCTCCCAAAGCTAGAGGGCATTTGCAGACCTCTAGCTCGAATCTCCAAACAGCTAGACTTCATGGCATGTGACCAAGACGCTTGCAAACCGCTGCGGCTGCAGTAAGGCTGTCATACAAGGCTACTGAGTGCTCTCCAGGGCATTCCCCGATGGCTACTTCTTTGAAACCTCTAGGAGGACAAGAACTTGCCAAGTTCATGGAGTTAAGGTCTATGGGTAAATCCCAACACCCAGGCTCACTTTAAGGTTAATTGTGTCTTCCATGCAGAAGGCCTGTGCTCTTCTGAGAGGTGGCAGCCACAAGTGGGTCATACTACTTGTTTCCAGCCATCCATCCAGTGACCTGCTCCCTTGCCTGGATCCCCTTTGCTTGGGAGGGAAGCCCCCGGGTAACCTCCTGGATCCGGTGAGCCTTTCCTACCACGTTCATCCCTCTCTCCTCTCTCCCCCATTCATTCCCGGTGCCCCCAAGTGAACCCTCAGTGTAAATTGGAGCCACCCCGTGCAGAGAAGCTTCACACCCAGAGATATGCGTCCTGTAGTCCCCACTCACCTTAAGGACAATCTCCACAGTGAAAACAGCGGTGAACACATAATCAAAGTACTCAAGGATCTGGGGGTGGGACAGGGTAGAGGCAACCAGTGAGAGAATTGGCAAAGCAGTGGTGTCACCACAAGCATCACGGCCACCATCGTCACTATCACCACGACCACCTTTGTCACCACCCGTTACCATGACAACCGCTACTACTACCACCACCATTACCATAACTACCATCATCATCATCATCACCATCACCACCATTTCTGTTAACCTCACTAGCATCAATATTACCATCATTATCAACAACACCCACTACCACCGTCGCTATCATTGCCATGACGATCACTGTCACCACTAACGTCACTACCATTAATACCGTTATGACCACCATCATTGTCATCAACACTACTGCTATGACCTCTATAATTGCCAGCCCCATCACGAGTCAGGTCAGGCAGGGAGGCAAATCCGGCCTATCTTGCTTCTGCTATGGTAGTGCTGTTCAGAAACTGCAACGGGAGGTCCCAGCTCTCCAGAAACTTTATGAAACTCTGATGCCGGTGGCCACATAGAGGATGTAACTAAACTTGAGCCCCAGAAGGGGCGGCATCACCTGATTCCTCATGGAGTCGGCCCGTATGGGGTCCTCAGCAGCCAGGGCAGCACTGCTGAGCAGGATGAAGAGCAGGATGAAGTTGGTGAACCAGGTGGCATTGACAATGCGGTGACATAGGACACGGATCCTGGCGGGATGAGTTGAAAGGATGGAGGCTGAGAGATGCAGGAAGTTCAGGCCTCACTCGCTAACTTCCGTCCCATAGAGGGATGCTGAATCCACCTGCTGTCCCCCAGCCGTCTGGGAGGAAGCATGACCTTGCAGCTGCGTGGCACCCTGGCTGGACACGCACGACTCAGCCCCCAGTTGGTTCCGTCAGTCTTAGTCACATCTCCCAGCTGAGCCCCTCCATCACCTGTCCCCTCTTCCAATACCCACCACCATGAGGAGTCCCCAGCCAAGACTGGGACAGGCAGATCTCCTTCCCTGGGGCAGAAGAAACTCCATGAAATCGGTTTATTCCAGAGCTGAAGATTATAATGCTAATAACAACTCCAGCTCCTCCCAGACCTCTCCTGGCCCTGCCTAAAGCTGCTGTCAGAGAGGAGCTAGCAATCATAGTCCCTCTTAGGTATAAGTAACTGCCAAAATCTAAAGGCATTCTTTCTCCCAGAAATACTACCATTTTATTCATTTTAAAGGTATTCTGATTTTGTTATGTGCCAGGTATTGAAACCGGTGCCTCATGCACACTAGGCACACCCTCTGTCCTGATGCTACCCCAATTCATCGCTAGCATTTTAGAGCACAAGACTGTAACGGAAAGGAATCAACTGTGCAAACGGTGACCAAAGATGGGGACAATCAAGAGTGGGTCTCTTCAGGGAGGGAAGCCAGCGTCTACGAGAGCCTCACCAGCTCTCGTGGTTACCAAAGCGCTACCTACTTATTGGTGGGGCTGAAGATGAAGAAGGAGCTGGCCTCCGGGATGGGCACCGCTTTCTCTTTGAGCTGCAGCTCGGCCAGAGGGCGTGGTCGCGGGCTCACTGGGATCTCCGGCTCATCTTCCTCATCGTCCCCTGTGGGGAGAGAGAGAAAGAAATGAGGGGTTTCCCCAAACTCTGCCAAGCTCCTGGCCTCTGTGCTCAGAGGCCTCCTAGGAGCTCTGAAGCGCCTAAGAAAAGGCTGATTTAAGACACCAGGTATCAGTAGGGCACAGCCTGGGCCTTCCCCTTCTGGTGCACAGTGCAGAATCTAGATCGAATTCCCCAAAACCTTCTGCAAGTAGGGCCAGGAGCAAGGTTAAGGAGTGTGGTTGCTACATCTTCTGTCTCAGGGTTAGACTCATGACATCTTAAACAGTAGTTGGTTGCTACAGAGATGTGGTCTTTGAGCTGGGCTCTGCCACTGCCTTGTGGAGCATTATTCTGTCTCAGTTTCTCCTTCCCGATTCATAAAATTGACCAAGGAGAAAGAGATTTTGGGAGAACAGAGTTTGAGGTTCCTTCCTGGGTTGATTCTTTTTTTGTTTTGTTTTGTTTTGTTTTGTTTTGTTTTTTTGTTTTGTTTTGTTTTTTCCGAGACAGGGTTTCTCTGTGTAGCCCCGGCTGTCCTGGAACTCACTCTGTAAACCAGGCTGGCCTCGAACTCAGAAATCCACCTGCCTCTGCCTCCCAAGTGCTGGGATTAAAGGTGTGCGCCACCACCGCCTGGCCTGGGTTAAGATTCTAAAAACAGTATCTTTAAAGAATTTCTAGCATGAGCAGAATGTACCTATTCTTATTTTCTCTCTCTCTCTCTCTCTCTCTCTCTCTCTCTCTCTCTCTCTCTCTCTCTCTCTTTCAAAAGAGGGTTTCTCTGGGTAGAGCTGGTTGACCTAGAATTCGCTCTGTAGACCAGGCTGGCCACGAACTCACAGAGATCCACCTGCCTCTGCCTCCCGAGTACTACGATTAAAGTACAGTGCACCACCACTGCCTGGGCTGCCATTTTCTCTTGAGCTTTGGCCAGGAAATTGACCACCAAGGTGAAACAGAGAGCAGAGATATTCCGAGCATATTCCTACAGTTGAGTTCTGCTTGGTTCCCTCCACAGACCGTGCCTCTTCCCCACCTTGTCAGTCCGACCATGGCCCTCGGGGATGCCAAGAATGCCCGAGTCTGCTGTCTCCGAGGTGGATACTTATGTATTCCTCAACCAACCCAAGCCCATCTCCTCTCCTCTCTGATCCTAACAGCCCCCACACCCTGTTCCCTAACAGGACACTTCCATCCATCTACCTGGGCTGCCAAGGCTGTTTCATTGCACAGTGGGCTCATTCTTAGTGTGTTTATATTTCTGCAGCTCCTCTAATTCCTTATCCCTTTGTCTATGCTTGGTTTGTTAGTTTTGCTGCACTTTTCTCCTTCCCTCCCCTCCCCTCCCCTCCCCTCCCCTCCCCTCCCCTCCCCTCCCCTCCCCTCCCTTCCCTTCCCTTTTCCTTCAGTACTGGCTATTGAACCTGAGGTCTCCCGTGCGGAACGCAAGTGCTCTGCCACTGACCTATATTCCCATCCCTCTGCCTCTAGGGGAGCTGGGATTACAGGACTGTGCATTAGGCCCAGATTGTGCAGAACGTTTGTCATAAGCCACCCGGCCTTATTTTGGGAAAGAGGTTAGATATAAATATATTTGGTGGCCTTGGCGAGGCCCTCTCCAACGCGCATGCTCTCTGCCTCCTGCTCTCTTTTCTCTCTAGTCCTTTCTCTTTCTGCCACATCAGATGTCACCTAGCTGTCACCCTCCCAGCTGCGTGCCAGCCACAAGCACCAGGAGCGGAGCGGACGGTCATTAGACAACACAACTCCACAGCAGGTGTTCTCGGAACGGATTCCGGCTAGGTAATTGAAGAAATTTTGCCAGCCTCACTCTCCACGCGACACTTTCATTTCCTGTGAGCATCCGTTTGATTTGCGAAAGGCCTGCCGGGTGCCAAATACCGCCATCCAGAGCCCAGAACGTCCAACTGGAGCTTAGAGCTACTGAAGCTAGCCAGCCTATCCCACAGTAAGAAGTAAAATGCTCAGAAGGACCCGTGAGGGAGCTGACAGGCCGTGTGGCGCTAACCCAGCCTGACTCTGCGTCTGCATGCGTGGCGCCCCTGGTCCAGATGAGCAAGGCCCACACAGCAGCCAGTGGTGACGTGCGCTCCGGAGATGCCTGCAGGTGGTCTGCTTTATACACACGCTCCTTCCCATGCTGCCCTTGGGGATTTTCACACAGTGACAGTCTGGCAGTCATGGTTTTATCAGAGAGACAGGATAGGGAGGAGCGGTTTGCCCCATTGCTATATGAGTGAAAATGCCTTCCTTTAGATACACCCTACTGGACAGGGAGGACTTTTATATGTCCACCAGCCCCGTGCTCTTTGAAAACTGGGCGATCAATACTGGAACATATAGCTGGAACTCAATAAAAGTATACTGAAGGCTGTGTGGAATATTATTGTTGCCGCGTATATCACCGGGAGAGGCGGGCTTGCAGGTTCCTTCTTTGCAAGGCAAAGGGGACATCTTCAGGGCCCCGGCCTCCGCACGGAGAGGTCCATGTAGGAGACACACAAGAGACACCCACATAGAGAAGTCAGCGTCAGCACACTGACCCTTCAACAGCACCGTGCCCCAGCGCGGGCGGGGGCGCCCTACCTGGGAAGTCGGCCGAAGGGTAGGGGTCTTTCACCTCATTGACGTTCGATTCAAACTCATCAATTTTCAGCTGTAGGACGGAACAGAGACGGTGGTGAGGAAGCAAAACCTGATGCTCGAACTCACCGGGCGTGCTCTGGGGAGCCGGTGTGCGGTTGTGCAGCTCTCTGAATGTTCCCTACAACCCGAGAGGCGGGTAGGAGTGGAGTTGTTATAGAGAGTGGAGTCTTAGAAATAAGAAGCCAGGTCCCGCAAAGTATACAACTTGTCCAAGCCTGCGCTGGGACAAAAGCCAGTCTTAGGCTGTCCTCTCTGTGGGCTCCCTTAGCTCTCTAAAGAGAACTGAGCTCCTCAGTCTATGCTGGGCAGCTTCTCTGCAGCCTAGGACTCTCCTGGCTCACGAGCTCCCTTTCCTCTCTGTCCACAGTGGTGAGCAGGGCCAAGCTGAAGCAGGCAGGGCAGGACTAGCAGGAGTGGAAAGCCACAGCCGTAGCAGAACACTGCGGGTGGGCAGGTGGGGTGCCTTCCTGCTCTGAGCAGGATTCTAAGGAAGTCTGGTCCCCCCGCCCCAGGTTGAAGGGCCTATGCCTTTCCACACAGGAGTCCCTGGAGGAGACATAGACATTGACTGTCCCTCCTACAGAAGCAAGCTGATGTCTCCACTTTCCTTCTCTGAGCGACAAGAGGAGTCGGGACGCTCAGAGACCCTCCAGCTAGCCTGTAAGCTTCCCCATGCTAGACCTCACCTTGGCAGTGGTGGGGATGCTTTCGCCCTTGGACTTCTGCTCCAGCTTCTTGGCCACCGTGGACCTCTCCTCTTCTGACTTGTCTGGGAGCCCTCTAAAGGGAAAAACCAAGGAAATCCAAGGTGGGAGCCGACAAAAATGGCCCCAGGCCTGACAACACCCCCAGGAACTTCTCACACCGAGGCCTCAAGGGGATCTATGGAGGAAGAAGCAGAGCTGGCCACCAAGTGGGAAGGGCTGTAGGCCGGGGCAAGCCTTTTCTCTGTGGTAGAGGGAATGACGTTCCACTCAGGCGAGACTCTCAGTGGTCATCCACAGTCAGTGTTGGTTGCTTGCGTGGAGAGTGGCTTTGCACCTCTTTTTAATTCAGGATGGAATTATGGCTTGTGTAAGGCAGTTCCGACCCTAGAAATATCTAGGGCCTTTACTGGTCCTTCTTTCCTAGCTCTTTCCATCTTGCCTTTAAGACATGGGCGTCTCATTCCTGCAGGCACGTGTACCCAAAGAAGCAGGCCCCGAACTGAAATTCCGTTGCCTAAACTGTGATCCCGCTACCTGGGAACTGGCTAGAATATTCAAATCTTCATCCATCCCGCCTGGCTGATTGACACAGACTCTACATTTCACAAAACCTCAAGACCGTTCACTCGCAGCTTGAGTTTGAGACACGCTGTCTAGAAAACCTATCTTAATTGCACTGCCAGAGGGCCCAGGAGCACAGCGACACGACCAATCACAGACGGATAGATCTGTGTAGAGTTGAGAAGTAAATGCCCCCCTCCAAGAGGAACAGTGACTCAACCGCAGGTCCTGCTTGGAGAAGCCTGGCCACAGGCGCGGGCGCCACGTGACCCCAACTCCTCTGGCTCTAGGAGGAAACCCCGCCTACAGCCCAGAGGCCACAGCCTCGGTCCGACATTCCATCTCTCGCCGAGAGGGGGCAGCACTCACTTAGACATCTTCCTGCGCTTTCTCTCCTCAGCCTTGGCCTTCTGGGCAGATGTCAGGCTCTCAGCCTCTGCCAGGTTGTCCACGGCGATAGCGAGGAAGACATTGAGAAGGATGTCTACGGGTCAGCTAAGGAGACCTGAGTTGCGGGCGGTTTCTGGGGCAGGGGGGTTGCCTGCCTGTGTGCTTCCCCCACCCCACCCCCGCCCTGAATCCCCGAGGGGGCAGTTTCCTGCCAGAGTCACACCCCTTTGGAGGGAACAGGCCCAGGAGCATGGGCAAGTCCTTGGGGGAAGCCTGCCACCAGAAAGTAGCCATGATGGCACCTGAATCCACCATGCCTTTGATTCTTAGTCTTTTCCAACCAGAACGGACCCTGGCTCCCCGACAGGAATCCCCGGGAGGGAGGCAAAGCGAGAGACAGAGAGACGCTGACTTCATCCCCGCTCCGTCTCACGGCGTCAGATTCCATAGCCCGGCACCAGGACCCTTGGACACCATCGGCATCTCTCTGCCCATCCTCTTCATTCTCCAGTCTGCCCATCACCTTTTGGGGTATCCTCGGGTAATCTACTGGTCCCAGAGCTCAGACTGATTCCCTGGGCCTAGCTTTGTGTCAGTTTCAGTTGCCGACCTGCCACATCTGGAACTAGGGGACTTCAATTCCTAAATTTCCTCCATTCAGGTGTGTTTGTAGGTATAGCTCTTGGGCATTTTCTTAACTGCTAGTTGGTGTAGGGGGTCCCAATCCACCCTGGATGATAAAAAGAACAAGGCAGAGGGATAGAGCCAGTAAGCAGCATCCCTCCACGGTCTCTGCTTCAGTTCCTGGTTCCAGGTCCTTGCTTGAGTTCCTGTCCTGACTTCCTTCAATGATGGACCATGATATGGAAATATAAGCTAAAACCCCCTTCTCTCTTTCAAGTCGGAGGGCACCGTGGTTCCTCCCTGCCTGCCTCTGAGCCTCTGGACCAGGCTGCCCTTCCACCTGCCTTAGGAGCACCCATCTCACAGCCATGTATTCCCGATACTCTCCAACCTTTCTGGGTGAAAGAATTATTTTGTTGCTGCTGCAATTACCTTTACTGTGTCCCATTTCCCACTCCATCTGCCTGGGCAACTGAGGGACTGCCTGCCTGCTACACGGGAGCCCTGAGCCTCCCTTTTAAGATAACTCCCCTGAGTTTTTCTTTGCACCACAGCCCAAAGGGGATACAGTTGCCGCAGACGAAAAGGATGATGAAATAAATACACACGAGCACGCCAGGGTAGGACGGGCCTCCGTAAGCCATGATCCCATTGTACATCACCGAGTTCCAGTCCTCACCGGTCAGGACCTAGTGGAGAGAGCATAAGATGGGAAGAGGTATCATCCAGATGACCTTTGTCACCTGTCAACTCTCCCATCCCCACTGTCCAGGTGGCCACACCCTGCTGCCCTCCTTGCTCCTCCTTCAGTGAGTTACAATGTTACCAAGGTGTGAGTGTGATTGGGAGCAGGAGTAGATGGGCTTGCAGGAGGAGTGAGAGGGCTTGGGGGAGGAGTGGGAGGGCTTGGGGGAGGAGTGAGTGAGCTTGGGGGCGGAGTGAGAGGGCTTGAGGGAGGAGTGAGAGGGCTTGGGGGAGGAGTGAGTGAGCTTGGGGCGGAGTGAGAGGTCTTGGGGGAGGAGTGAGTGAGCTTGAGGGAGGAGTGAGAGGGCTTGGGAGAGGAGTGAGTGGGTATGAGGGAGGAGTGAGAGGGCTTGGGGGAGTAGTGAGTGGGTATGAGGGAGGAGTGAGAGGGCTTGGGGGAGTAGTGAGTGGGTATGAGGGAGGAGTGAGAGGACTTGGAGGTGTGAGTGGGTATGAGGGAGGAGTGAGAGGGCTTGGGGGAGTAGTGAGTGGGTATGAGGGAGGAGTGAGAGGACTTGGAGGTGTGAGTGGGTATGAGGGAGGAGTGAGAGGGCTTGGGGGAGGAGTGAGTGGGTATGAGGGAGGAGTGAGAGGGCTTGGGGGAGGAGTGAGTGGGTATGAGGGAGGAGTGAGAGGACTTGGAGGTGTGAGTGGGCTTGAGGGAGGAGTGAGAGGGCTTGGGGGAGGCGCACAGACTAAAGAGCCACCTGGAATTGTTGAAAACAGTCTTATCAAGCCTCTCCAGGGCTCAAGAGTTTACTCCTGAGGCCACCACTATGTTCTTAATCCTCAGGCTGAAGTGGATTGCACTCAGACGGGCCTCTGTTATCCTGCCCTTTAGAAATAGTACCAATGTCAAGTTCCTTGGAAAGCACCGTCCCTGACCAGCCTGGGAGGTAGTGAATGGGAGTATGGCAGGAGGAAGCCATCTATGGGACCACCCCTGTAGTAGGGTGTGGTGGGGTGATTTATGGGATACTGGTGACATGCTCCACACTAAAGAAGGACCTCTGAGAGCCTGTGGCTCTTGATTCACAGACATGACCCTTTGAGTAGCTTCTGGTAAGAAAGGAGCCCGATGTCTGTGGTGTGAGAAGTGGGTCTCAGATGCCCGCACGTTTCCCGGCTTGCAGAGGGAGTGCAACCTTGTCTGACTTTGCCCTAGAGATGTGAGCAGCACACCTCTGACTCTGGGTTACCCTGAGTATCTCACTGGCTCCTATAGCATTCTGCCATGCACCAGAGAGCAAAAGAAACCAGACAGACCAGGCATGGCTAGGCACAGCTCCAGGGAGAGAGACAGATATAGTATTATAGTAGTCCAAAGTACGGTGTTGGGAGTTCAGCCAACGGGTCAGAGAGGGCTTCCTGGCGGAGGTGATGTTTTCCCGGATATTGAAGCGCGATTCAGGACCCTCCCATAAAGAGGGCTCCGCGGACAGAGTGCCTACCTGGAAGACACTGATGAGGGCCTGGGGGAAGGTGTCAAAGTTGCTCCGTCGCACTTCCGTGTCTTCAAAGTCGTATCGGCCTCCGAAGAGCTGCATGCCCAGCAGGGCAAAGATGACGATGAAAAGGAAGAGCAGCAGCAAGAGCGAAGCGATGGAGCGGATGGAGTTGAGCAGCGACGCCACCAGGTTGCTCAGCGAGGTCCAGTACCTGAGGAAGAGGAGCAGCGAGGGAGGGAGGGAGTGGGCGGAGCCTTCTCACAGTGCGGAGGAGGGCTGCGGGCAAAGGCTCAAGACAGGACACATCAGAAAACAGGTGCTGGCGAGGATGTGGAGAAAGAGGAACACTCCTCCACTGTTGGTGGGATTGCAAGATGGTACAACCACTCTCTAAATCAGTCTGGCGGTTCCTTAGAAAATTGGGCATGACACTTCCAGAGGACCCTGGCATACCACTCCTGGGCATATACCCAGAGGATTCCCCTGCATGCAATAAAGACACATGCTCCACTATGTTCATAGCAGCCTTATTTATAACAGCCAGAAGTTGGAAAGAGCCCAGATGTCCCTGAAAGGAGGAATGGATACAGAAAATGTGGTATATTTATACAATGGAGTACTACTCAGCAATTAAAAATAATGAATTCATGCAATTTATAGGCAAATGGTTGGATCTGGAAAATATCATCCTAAGTGAGCTAACCCAATCACAAAAGAATACACATGAAATGCAATCACTGATAAGTGGATATTAATGAGCCCAGAAGCTCTGAATACTCAAGGCACAATTAGCAAATCAAAAGATTCCCAAGAAGAAGGAAGGAGAGGACCCTGGTCCTGAAAAGACTGGATCCAGTTTTGTAGGAAAGTGCCAGAACAGAGAAATGGGGGGGTGGTGGTGATTGGGGAATGGGCGGAGGGAAGAGGACTTATGGGACATATGGTGAGGGGGGACCTGGGAAAGGGGAAAGCCTTTGGAATGTAAACAAAGAATATAGAAAAAAAACAAAACCGGCTCCTGAGTGAATCACTGGCTTCCCGGTGCATGCCCCCTGCTGAGCCTCAGTTCCCATTCCTCACTCCCCAGCAGGCTGAGGGTGAACTCCGTCCTCACTATTAACACTGTGTTCATGCCAAAGCTGGGCAAATGCTTGAGAACACAGTAGAACCCCTCCATCTGTGGTCTCGGCTGCCTGGAGTCGGTGGAGGACAGCGTTGTAGCCTATAAATGCAGCGCTGTGATATATTCTCAGAGAGAGAGAGAGACCATAGTCACACAAACTGCTGTAATCTATCATAACTGTAATTTTATATTGGTGTTAATAGTTTAGGAAAAGGCACAGTGTATTTGAAAATGCAACACCGCTTAGAGTTTCAAGCACCCACTGGGGTCTTGGCAAACTCATAGAGGGGACGGGGCCCAAATGACGTTCCTCTTTTACCCCTCCCTCATCTCCCGTTCTCTCTTGATTCCATCCCTCCCGCATTTCTCTTTCTTTCTGTCTCTTCCTCCCATCTTCCCTTTTCTCCTTCCTCCCTCTTCCCCACTCCTCCTTCCCCGACCCTGGCATAGACGACCGTGAGACAAAGGGGGGAAGGAGCATGGAGCAGAGTGAGTAGGATTTGAAATGGATGACAAGGGCTGGAGAGACGGCTCAGCGGTTAAGTAAGAGCACTGACTACTCTTCTGAAGGTCCTGAGTTCAAATCCCAGCAACCACATGGTGGCTCACAACCATCTGTAAAAGAGATCAGACGCCCTCTTCTGGTGTCTGAAGACAGCTACAGTGTATTTAGGCCAAAGTGAGTGGGGCCCAACCGGAGCCAGCAGGGGTCCTGACTTCAAATTCCCAGTACAGCTACAAAGCACTCATATACATTAAACAAACAAACAAACAAACAAACAAATAAAATCTTTTAGAAAGAAAGCAAGAGAAAGAGAGAGAAAAGGAAGGAAGGAAGGAAGGAAGGAAGGAAGGAAGGAAGGAAGGAAGGAAGGAAGGAAGAGAAAGCGGAGGCTGGGCCAGGCTGACAGTGCCCCTGCAGCCGCCGACCTCCAAGGCCCAGCTGCTACACTCACTTGGTGATCTTGAAGAGCCTCAGCAGGCGGATGCAGCGGAGCACGGAGATGCCCAGGGGCGTCATGGCCCCCGACTCCACCAGCAGGATCTCCAGGACGCCGCTGCACACCACGAAGCAGTCGAAGCGGTTGAAGATGGACATGAAGTACTGGCGCAGGCCCAGCCCGTACATCTTCAGGAGCATTTCGATGGTGAAGAGGGCCAGCAGCACGCGGTTGGCGACATCTGCAGAGGGCAGCGGGGCCTGAGCATGGCTCCTGTCTCTGCTTCCTCCTCCAGGCCTCCGCCCAGGATGAGCCTCCACCAGCACACTCCCTGCCTTTTCAAGGCACTAAATCTTTTTAATGCTCAAGATACAGGAAAGGGCCAGCAATATGGCTCAGCAGGTAAGGGTGCTTGCTGCTTAGCCTGATGACCTGAGTTTGATTCCTAGATGCCATATGATGGAAGGAGAGAACAGAGTTGTTCTACACACACACACACACACACACACACACACTCACACACACACACACACACACACACACACACACTAAATAAATGAATGAATGAATGAACAACAATAACAACAGTAAAAGCCCTGGGAAAACCCAGTGAGTTTTGCTCATATAAAGAACCTTATTCTGTGTTTCCATCAGGCTAATCCATACCATATTTAGCAGGAAGAATGTTGTAAAAGTTTATGAAGTTCTGCCCTTCCTCATTAAACAGTCTCTTTTTCTGGTAGGGGAAAAAAGCACTAGAAGCAACATGTGCTGTGAGCTTTGCCCAGGCCCGTCTGGGACACCCACTGGCAGCATCTTTTGTGTCTTTGCTATTTTGCTCTTCCTTTCAAATGGTCTCTTCGTGTTCATTCTCCAGCTCCCTCTAGAGTAAATTCCAGGATGCCAAATCCAGCAGACACTAACCCTCAGGTCCTCAGGTTCCCACAGTTCTGTTCATCATGTTCTTGCTCTTTCAGATACTCTCTCCCCACCGCCATCTTGGCCTCCGTGACCCCACACTCTTCCGGGCTTCCCAGCCTCCCCCATATTCTCCGAGTTCCCTCTCCACTGCATTCTTTACCAAGACCCTGGATGCTAGACTTGAGCCATGCACTGTCCCCTGCCCATCTGATGATGCTCTCTGACCACTGATCCAATGCTGCTCTTGCCAATGACTCTAATCTTTAACTCTTCAATAGACATACAGCCTTTCTATTGAGACCTAGACCTGTTTTTCCATCAGCTTCTTTGACAACACCATTTGACTGTCTTAAAGGCCTCCAACTCAATATGTCCAGCCCCACAAGGGTGGATCTTGCCTGTCAGCTCACACCTGCCAAAACGACCTGGCAATAGACTCTCTTTGCCACTTTAGAAAGTGGAGCCATAAACTTCTATGTGTTTGCTCAGTGTAGGAACCCCAAATTCACCTCTTGATGGGTAGAATTCTATTCTCACATGTGTTTACTAACAGTGCATGATAGGGCCAGGCAGTGGTGGCACACGCCTTTAATCCCAGCACTTGGGAGGCAGAGGCAGGCAGATTTCTGAGTTTGAAGCCAGCCTGGTCTATGGAGTGAGTTCCAGGACAACCAGAGCTACACAGAGAAACCCTGTCTCAAAAAGCAAAAAAAAAAAAAAAAAAAAAAAAAAAACCCCAAACAAACAAATAAACAAACAAACAGAAACAAAAATCAGTGCATGATAATGTGTAGCACATTCAAGGGCTTCTCAAGAAGACCGGGTGCAGTGAGTGAGTGAAAGATTGAATGGGTGCATCCATGCATGCATGGCAGCTTTGTCTCCTCTCTTCAAAACCCTGATCTCCAGTTCATTCATTTTAAACTTAGTCTTTTGTGGTGTTTCATTCAGCCATGTTTCTGCTCAGCTCACTTGAGTATCAGACTGATGACTCTTACTCAGAGTAAGCCTGCTCCTTATTTGATTTGCATCCCTACCCCCCTCCCCTGGGAGCTCATCATTGGAGATACTCTTTCCCCCGGGGATTCATATACTTTGGCAAGAGGACATTCCAAAAAGACTACATGTGTTTGCTTCTGTTGTGTTCCCTCAGGGTTCTCTTTTGTCTTGATTGGTTTTTATGATTCTGTCTTATTAATTCATTGCTGAGTCCTGTGTGGTCATAGAAGAGTGTGTGTGTGACATGGTTCTCACCGTGTAACAGAGCCAGAACCAGCAGGGTGTAGGTGTTGAAGGTTGCTGGGAGAGAGGCTTGCTTGTATTATATATTTCCTGAAGAAGGAACAGCACAAGTCTGGGAGGCAAGGGTGTGTCCTATGTGCTTAGCAGAAATGGTAAACACTGTGACCTTCAGGACAGCCCTTAAGGCTGTGGGAATGAACTCTGAAAACATGAGTTCAAAGATATATAATTTCTAAACTACACAAAATATAAGGATGCAATATGAATTCTATGAGGGGCTTCTGAGACCTGGGAGAGCAAAGGCAGCTGTACTATGAGCCAGGCTGTCGGAAAGATACAAAGGTTGGCAGATTCCTGAGTTCAAGGTCAGCCTGGGACAGAGATGGTTTGGGCCCAGGTGTGGTAGAAATGATAATCTCAGGATGGGATCCCACCCAGCTAGTTTATTGACTGTGCTTACAAAGGTAGGTAAATCTCTAAACTCATTTGCAATGTTTAAAAAAAAATGCGTCTCTTTCTAAGAATCAAGGGGGCTGGGATCATGAAATGCTGATAATTAAAAGGGAATCTGGAGTAAATGATTGGATTAATATGCAAGTAAAAGACTGGGCCTTGGTCCTTGAGAGCTAAGCTAGCTGGAGGATCTGTCTGGAGATCTCCAGAGAAAGCTGTCTTAGCCAGGCGGTGGTGCACACGCCTTTAATCCCAGCACTTGGGAGGCAGAGACAGGCAGATTTCTGAGTTCGAGGCCAGCCTGGTCTACAGAGTGGGTTCCAGGACAGTCAGGGCTACAGAAAAACCCTGTCTCGAAAAAACAAAATAAAACAAAACAAAGAAAGAAAAGAAAACTGTCTTGACCAGAACATAGGATGTCATCTCGTACCCACGATTTGACTTTAAGTCATTTTTTTCATTGCTCTCAAACATCCCTTCTCTCAGGAATTCTTTTACAAGCCAAAGCTGGTTCTTGGCAGTCCACTATCCTTGTAGTGTGAAAGGTACTGCACATTGGACCCTACACCTATATATAACATAGGCTGGAGTTTAATTTCTTACTTGTGATGTGTTTCCTTTCTCCCAGAGCCCTCAGGAGAAGGAACTTCCAAACTCCTTGCCTGTCCCAGGCACAATGACATTTTAGACCCCTGACATCGAAGTAGCTTTTTTGGGCCCTGGTTCCAAGGAGGTGGGCTGGCTTTTGTTCCCCACCTTATGCAGGCCCAGAGTGCTGTCTCTAGTCCCTGCATAGGCACGAAGAGCTCAGTTACCACCCCTGGGGGTTCAGATCTAGGTCTGAAATGTCTTTGCAAGTGAATTCATGAGCTCTCTGCCATTGCCATCCAGAGACCTTCTTGTTAATTATTATATTTTGAGTGTGCAATGTTCCCCCAAAGGTTCATGTGTTTGAACTATTGGTGCTCATCTGGTGGTGCTGTTTTGGAAAGTTGTCAAATATTTAAGAGGTGGGGTTTCACAGGAGGAAGTAAGCCATTGGGGGCGGGCCACGGAGTTTATGTCTCCACTTCTCTCCATTCCTGCTTCCCGACTGTAGACACAATGTGACCATCCACCTCATGCTCCCGCCTCCATGCCTTTCCTGTCATAATGGAGTGGATCATTCTTAAGGGGTGAGCCAGAATAAGCTCTTCCTTCCTGGAGTTTCTTTTTAGGTGTTTTTCATAATAAGGGGAAAAGTAACCAACATATCATTCCTTGAAACATTATTATAACTCATGCCACTTAGGTATTTGTAGTGGGAAGGATACCTAGCTGTGAAGACTCGGTTTTCTTTTTCTTAACTGGTTCTGGGTCACAGTCCAGAGCTCTGCACACAGTGGGACACCCATGCCCATGAAAGGGTGAGGTTGATCCATTCATCTACCAAGGCTGGTCATTCATATCATACTTATATTTTCACTGGCTTCCCTGTACCCAAAGGTTAAACCCCTAATGTATCATGGCAGCATACAAGAAACCTATGAACACATACAGTGCCTGCTGTCCATCATGTATGAAGCTCTCTCACTCCCTTAATTTACCAGACTGTTCCATGTGTTTCCATGAGTAACATCTTCTGCAGGAATCCCTGCGAACCTTTGACCAGCTGCACTTTACCCCAGTGTCCTTTAGATGTGTGGAGCTTCTCTTCTTGTAGCCTTTCTCTCCCCATCTATATTTGCTCTCACTGCCTTCCCTGGATGGGCTAGAAACCATTAACTTCTGGTTTGTCCTATGGCTAAGTATGCTCCTTAAGATAGTGAGCAATGAATTAACTCTGTTTACACTTCTTTTCCTGTGTTCTACACGTAGCACATTCCCTGCATAGTTTGTTAAAAGTCAGTATATACATTAATTACTATATACATGCTAAGATTTAAAATTGGATACTTGGAGCTCTCAATTACTGGCAGTCTTTTGTTTGTTTGTTTGTTTGTTTGTTTGTTTGTTTTTGAGACAGGATTTCTCTGTGTAGCCCTGGCTGTCCTGAAACTCAGTCTGTAGACCAGGCTGGCCTCGAACTCAGAAATCTGCCTGCCTCTGCCTCCCAAGTGCTGGGATTAAAGGTGTGTGCCATCACCGCCCAGCCAATTACTGACAGTCTTATGTGCAATGATATATAACTGAATACTTTGCCTAGATGTCTGAGGAAGCAACTGAGAATTGTCCCTATGTTGCATTGGCACTGCCCCAGGTCAGAATGATGCCAAGGATAAAACAGTGGGCATGTCATCTTGCCGTTTGAAGTCTCTGTAGTCTCCCTGTAAAAGGAAGGGGTTGGGCCAATGGTCCAACAGCAGTAGTATTTAATTTCTAGAAGGTGATGTCAGTCTCGTTGACTTCTGCATACCCCACAGCACCTGTGGCAAGTTTAAGCTTCCAACCCGGAGAGCTCATTTCGGGTTCCAGTCCCTCTGACTCACCTTGCAAATGGGTCAGCCAGAGCGGCTGGTTGTGGTGCTCTGAGGCGATAGACAGGGTGTTTAGGGCGACGATCAGGATCACCAGCCAGTAGAAGACCTTGGACTTCACTAGATCGTGGCACTTCCAGCGGAAGACACGATTCCACTGCCGCCAGTGCCGACTGCAGGAGACAGGAGGACAGGCATTCAGTGCTGTTAGCCACACTCCAGCCCGGCAGCTCTCCCACTCACTCTCCTCTCCGGGTATGCGAAAGGAAGGAAGGGCATGGGCCATGGGACTGGGCCAATTTAAACCTGGCTTCTTATTAGCCAAGTTTTGCTTTTCAGATGAGGATGATAACGATGTCAATCTCCCAAGCAAAGGCTTAGCCTGGCACCTGATGTAGACATAGCTCAGAAGCACCATGCATTTTAATTTCCAAGAAAGAACACTGCAGTGCCAATTCTACCCATTTTTTTTTTGTTGGAAGTCTTACTGTCTCAAAGATAATTTCAAGATGGGTGTGTGAAAAATAGGTGTTTCCATAGTTAGCACAGCCCTTGTGGTGAGTGACCTGTCAGAACTAACTAAAGTTTAGGCTCATCTGCCCTTGACCCAGCAATTCTGCTTCTAGAATCTGTACAGAATGGTGCATACTCTACCAGTAGAAATGGGTTAAATATAAAATGGTGCATCTATACCATGGGATAGTTATGGTAGAGATTTTATAGCCAAAGCTGTACTGAAAAATGTGTGTGGGGGGTGGTGGTGGGGGTGGGGGGTTGGTGGGGGGGTAAGAGTCTGGGGAAATGGCTTAGAACTTAAGCAATCTGTCTGTCCTTCCAGAGAATCCAGTTCAATTTCCAACACCCACAAGGAGTATCACAACCATCTGTAACTCCAGTTCCAAGGGATGTGATACCCTCTTTTGGCCTCTGTGGGAACTATGTGTGCATGTGGTGCACAGACATGTATGCAGGCATAGCACCCATACATATAAGATAGATAGATAAATAAATAAATAAATAAATAAATTTAAAGTTGTATGTCTTCATATATGTACATGTACACTCAAGTGTGAAAATTGACCTCAACCAAAAATTTTAAGAAAAAAAGCCACAAGTCAACAAATATTCATCAGTAATATCTCTTATGTACTGGGCACTGTTTTAGACTTTATTTTGACAGTAATCAACATGAATAGCCCTATTAAATAAAAAGCAAAACAAGGTCAAAATATCCTGGTGTGTATGTATGAATGTGTGTATATGAGTGATGTGTGGTCAGTGTGTATATATGTGGGGTGTGTGTGTGTGTGTGTGTGTGTGTGTGTCTGTATGTGTGTGTGTGTGAAAAATGAAAGTGCAGAAAGGATCTTAGTAGAATACACATCTGTTACCATGGTTACTTCTTTGAAGGACAGCGGGGACCTTCATCTTTTCTTTGCTGGTTTTCTCTGTTGTTGGATCTTTTAAAAGTTGTGATTACATGTGAATTTGGAAAAGGGCACAGCTTTCCTCCCAAAACAAAGAGCTTGGCGCGTCCTCTAGCCGCTGACTCCTCAGCTAGGGCTACTTCTGCCCTGTAGGCCGCCCCACACTGCTAGCTTCTTCCCTCTACAAGCTCCACCCCCTCCCAGGGGATAGCCACATGTGCTTGCTGTCTCCAAGGGCTCCTGCTTTACCTTGCATGGTGTATAAATAGGTCATCTACTCAGGGTCCTGTCTGATTGCACATTCCCCGGGCATCTAGCCACTGCTGAGTTCTCAGAGCAGGAATTGGCCCTGTGTCCTCAGGCAGGCTCCTAAGGGCCCAGGACAGCACCACGAGGGCGGTAAAGAGGACTCCGCCCTGGGGCCCAGGTCAGGTACTCACATGAACTGGATGATTTTGTTCAAGCCCTCGATCTCATACAAGCTCTCTGTGTCCGAGCCCCCTTCATCCAAAGACAGCTTGCCTAAGGAACAGGACAGAAACTGCTATGGTCAGCAGCCTTCTGGGCCCCTCGGAAACAGACAGGCTTGGTTAGGCATTTTGGGATAGGACACCCATGACTGTGGGCTCTTGGTGGGCCTGCCTCTTGCTGTCACTTCCTGTGACCCATATTCTTGGGGACTAGAGGTGGCCATCTGCGGGGCCTGTGACCACCATGGGTAGGCCATGGGGTGGTTTGAGAAGAGACAAGGTGCACTTAGATTCTATCACCTTGAGGTGCGAGGCTTGAGGTAAGTCATCAGTCTTTGAAAGCAAGCACTATCCCTTCTCGGTGGGTCTCTGGGTGTGCTGGTGAATTTTTATGTAAACTTAACACAGGGTAGAATTATCCGAGAGGAGGGAACTCCAGTGGAGAAGATGCCTCCGTCAGATCGTGCAGTAGGCAAGCTGATGGAGCATTTTCTTAATTAGCGATTGATTTGTGGGAGGGCCCAGGTCATTGCAGGCGGGACCATGCCTGGACTGGTGGTGGTTCTGGGTTCTATACAAAAGAGAGCCTGGAAACAGCACCCCCATGGCCTCTGCCTCATGGAGCTGTGGGTGAAATAAACCCTTTCCTCCCCAAGTTGTTTTTGGTCACGGTGTTTCTTTTCTTTTCTGTCTTTAGTTGTTTGTTTGTTTTGTTTTTGTTTTTTGAGACAAGGTTTCTCTGTAGACCAGGCTGGCCTTGAACTCAGAAATCTGCCTGCCTCTGCCTCCCAAGTGCTGGGATTAAAGGCGTGTGCCATTACTGCTCGGTGGTCATAGTGTTTCATCACAACAATAGCAATCACAACTAAGACACCGGGCTGTTGGGGGCTATGTTGGGGTCGCCCTCTCCACAGAGTGACTGGGAGGAATGGCTCAACACCGGGCAGCGGGATGTTGGCCATGGCTCTGGGCCCCAACCTTCTCTCAAGTCGTCCACGTCCATGACCTCGCCCTGAGTGATCCAGCTCATGTAGCCCCGCAGGTCCTCCTCCAGCTGCTGCTTCTCGCGGAGCTTCTGGAAGGTTCCCCTGGACTTGGCCTTCTCTCGCTCCTTGGTGAATTCTCTGAAACAATACCACAGGGAAGAAGAGGAAAAGGGGCGGGGCCCACTGAGCATCCACAGGGGACATATCTGCATCTGGGTGTGTCCTCTTCTGGTCTAGGTCATTGCCTATGCGCCAGGGACCCTCAGCATTTTCCCCTCGCTTCCCTTTGCCCATCCCCATCCCCAAGTGCCTGACTCCTTGTCAGCCTCTCATTTTCTCCTTGTGTTTATCTCTTTGGATGTCAGGGGTTGATAGGACATCCCATAATTCCAACATTATTCCAAACTTGTCACACTTCCTAGGATTTTAAATTATCCTAAAATGATTTCTGATTACACACTTAAGCCCTGAGAAAATCCTCTTGGGCACAAGGGGAAACTTCGGTGTCACCAGAATCCAAGAACCCAAAGGGTGCAAGGCATCCTGGGACCAGAAGAGGGCAGCCCTAGGCCACCAAGAAGAACTCAACACCGGGTCAACACCAGGCAGAGCAGGGACACCAGGTCAGTTGTTCGTACTGATCTAAACCCAGGAGGTGTCTGCTTGTAGGACAGTCACCTCACCCTGGCAGAGGGGCATGCAGCTGGGTGCTCGACCATTTTATGCATGACGTTTTGGGGTAGTTCAACGAAGCCTACCCACAGATGGCTCCTCAGGATAATGTTACAAAGTGCACACGGTCAGAACGTGGAATTAGAAAGGAACCGATCATAGAACAAATTCCAGCGGAGGAATGCAGCTGCTTCTCCATCAATCCAAGGACCCCGTGGCAGGTCTAATGGGTATCGCCATTGTGCAAGCGGTAAGGAATGCAAACGGGTGCAACAACAGACATGTGACATCATTTCCATTAGGAGAATCCACAGGCACCGCTAATGCCACTGTGGTTAGTCGCCTGCATTCATTATTAAAGGAACCACTTCAGTTAATGCAATAGAAAGTAAAGATGGGTTTCCCTCAGCCGACTTCACAGACTCCTGAGTTCTGTCTGCTGGCCGTCTGGGGAGAAGCTTCTGGAATGAGGTGATGTCAATCCAGACGGGAGCCGAGGCTACAGCTAGCCCCGCCGTTGTGGCTGGAGCGGATGCCAGCAGTACCACTCTGCTGAGGACAGCACTCATTAATGGCGGGGATTTGTATGTGCTGGACCCTGTTCTAAGTTCTTTAAACTCATCTTTCACGACAACTGTAGAAAACAGGTCCTGAAACTACTTGTGACAGATGAGAACACTGAGGCACTGAGAGGTTAGGGACTTAGACTGGGTCTCGCAGACACCAAGCAGTAGGCAGTAAATCAGACAGGCAGTCTACCTTGTGGGAGTACTTAGCAACAAGTACTGCTCCCATTGCTGACACACGCCCAGCGCTGGAGTCTGGGGGTTACAGGCTCACCCAGGAGTGTGGATGCTGGGGGAAAGGAGGAGGCAGGGAGGGGCAGGGAGGAGGCTTGGAGGGAGTCGTGTGTAAGCTTGGAGGATGTATCCTTTGCCTTCCTGGCTGAACAGGAAGAAGTGGGCCTGGCCTGGCAGGGCTGAGGGGTGAGCTGAGGGTGGGGACCCGCTCCTTTCTCCCCTCCACCAGCTGCTGTTCTCCCTTACCCGCTCAGGACACCCAGCACCAGGTTGAGGATGAAGAAGGAGCCCAGCAGAATGAGGGTGACAAAGTAGATCCAGGGCCACTCGTTCCCGATGGCATCATTGACCTGGTCCAGACAAAAGTGTGAGTGCAGCACTCTGACCTGAAGAGTGATTCCTGTCTGCCCTTCCGTCTGTCCAGGTGTTGACCGTGCACCTGGCCCAGGCTAGGCAGACCCATTGTCCGTCCTGCCAAGGGCGTCTCTAACGTCCTGACATCTCCTGGTACTCTTTCCCATCTCTAGTGAAGATGTGACACCGCGTGCTCTCCCCCCTAGACTTGCAGCAGAGGAGACACGGCATGTGTGACATTCCTTTGACATGTTTAATCACTCGCTTCCCTAATGTGAGCCTGCGAGAAATGTTCACACTGATCTTTCATCTTTGCAAAGCATTTGACAGTTCTACGATCCCCCCACACCTGTCCTAGGCAGCACCTCGTTGTGCTCAAGAGTTCTCGGTTGGAGTCACATGGGTGAGAGCTCAATTCTTGGCTCTGTGGCTCATTAGATCCGGGGACACATAACCTCCCTGAGCCTCGATTTACTTGTCTGTAAAATAGGACCGATGCTGTTTGCTATTGGAGCATTAAGCAAGAAACGCAACAGAGCTAATAGTAATAGTAATAGTAATATAATAATAATAATAATAATAATAATAATAATAATTCCTAACAAGGAATTTGCTCTAATGAGAAAGCCTCTGCAATGGTGATCACACAGCAACAGTCCTGCCAGTTTTCTCCCTAGCTCTAGGGTGTAAGTGATATCACCTTTAAAGGCCAGAGGACTGATACACAGTGATCTTTACCTAAGAAAGCCAAAAAGAAAGACCTAAAGGGCTCCTCATCCCTCAAGTGTCCAAGACACAGGACACCAGTATAGAGCCACTGAAATTCTAGAGGAAATTCAGGCATTGAGACTAGAACTCATGGAGCTCTGAGTATCCATCCCTCTCCCCATCCCCCACCCCATCCCTCTCCCCATCCCCCACCCCCATGCTTCTCCCCCATCCCCCACCCCATTTCCCACCCCCATCCCTCACCTCCACCCCTCTCCCCATCCCCCACCCACATCCCCCACCCACATCCCTCAATCTCGTCCTTCACTCTTGTTCCTCACCCCCACGCCCCACCCCCATCCCCTACCCCCATCCTTCACCCCCATCCCTCACCCCCACTCCCATCCCTCACCCATCCCCCACCCCATTCCCCATCCCCATCCCCCACTCCATCCCTCACCCCTTTCTTGGATGTTGTGGGCCTTGTACCGTGGAACTTGCCCCAGGGAATACTAGGCAATGGTGGGGCTTACAAGCCCTTTCTTGCTGTCCCCTACTAAGCCTTTAGAAGAGAGGGATGTTTCAGAAGTCCAGACTCACCCAGTACAGCACATCAGTCCACCCCTCCATGGAGATGCATTGGTACACGGTGAGCATAGAGAAGCCAAAGTTGTCGAAGTGTGTGATGCCATGGTTGGGTCCTGGCCAGCCTCCTCGGCACTCGCTGCCGTTGATGGTGCAGGGGCGCCCCGAGCCGGTCCTAGCACAGGGTGATGGTTTCTCATTCTCTACCGTGGCCACGATGTCTGGAGATAGACGGATGTAGGATCAGACTAGAGGACAGTAACCGGAGACAAGCTGTGCAAGGGCCGTTTGGAAGAACAGAGTGACAGAGATGAAGACGGGCCTAGGACCCAGACTGGCAGTCAGCACCTACAGGTGGCAGCAGCTGTGTTTTAGGAGAACTCAAACAGGGCTGGAAGGACTACTCCAAAGATGAACTGTCCCTTGAAGCTCAACTCTTGCTGCAGGAACAACCGGAGGGCCCTCTGTACCTTCTGAGACAAGAGGGGGCTATTGTGCAGCTGGGGTGGGCTGGAGACAGGGGCTCCTGACATGAGGTTTAGGCTGAGGAATCAACATGGTGGTAGAGTTCTTCCAGCACTACTGGGCTGAGCTGTGCAAGTCACAGCGCGCACACGGGGCCAGGGCCACCTTCTAGGGAAGCTGTTATCAGGCTTCGGAAAGCACCTCTCTGTGTTTGCCCAAGGACTCTTTATTTTCTCTAAAACCCTCTCTTCCTCCCTCCCCCCACCTGTGCGTGCGTGCGTGCGTGCGTGTGCGTGCGTGCGTGCGTGCGTGTGTGTGTGTGTGTGCGCGTGCGTGCGTGCGCGCGCGTGCGTGCGTGCGTGCGTGCGTGTGTGTGTGTGTGTGTGTGTGTGTGTGTTTTCTTCAGTTGCCCTCCACTTTATCTCTTGAGGCAGGGTCTCTGGCTGAACACAGAGATCACTGCTTTGGCTCTGCTGGCTGGCCAGCACGCCCCTAGGATCTGCTTGTCTCCACCCTCACCACTGGGGTTAGAGATCCACCATGTGCCACTACTGCACCTGGCTTCTTACATTAGCCCCGGAGACCCAAACCAGACCCTCACGTTTGCATAGTAAGCGCTTCACCCACCCAGCCGCGTCCCCAGCCCCGTCCCCAGCTGAGTCCCCAGCCACTCAAATCGAGCAATTTTGATGACACCCAGGAGCACCTTTATCTTTGGATATGTTACAGCCTCCTGCTGTGTTCTGGGATGAGGTTCCCCTTGGAACACAGTGCCCCCAGAGCTCTAAGGGTGGGCGGGAAGGACAGTGACGGTCAGCTGGGGTCCCTGGCTCTCTGGAGCTGTGGCCTCTGATCTGAGAGGGGCGTTTAAATGATGCTGCTCTGCCCTCGTTAATAGCTTGGCACCTCCAAATCTGTCCCAAAGCTCACGCTAGACGGTCCCTGTCATCTGCCTAACAGTGCTGATTATAGTATGTGCAAAGTCAGGGCACGGAAGACGACAGTGTTGGTTAGAGGGTGTGAACAGTTCTGACAATGGAAGCGGCTCCTGTGGGAGAGGACTGGGAAGCTGCCAGCTGAAGCCTTGTCAGAGTCCACGCTTAGAAGCGAGGTTTGACGCCACCCCCACCCCCTACCCCCCCCCCCCCGCGCATTGACTGACTCTTGTTGCCCATGGGACTGGGGAAGCTAGTAGCCCCTCCCCCAAGAGGCAGTGAGCACAGGGGCTGCCCTGGTGACTCCAATGTCCGAGACAGACAGAGGGTCCGACCTCTGTCTGTGTTGTCCTCTCTACACTGAAGACCGTGGAGTAGACCACGCTCAGAAGTTTCCAGGGATTCATCTGTAAAGTAGCAAGGCTCAAGGCAAGAACGAGAGAGCTTTCTGAGTCATCTGCCTCCTCGAAACTATCTCCATAGCGATGCTAAGATGCTGGATGCTTGGACTCCCATTCTCGGAATAGAGAGTAGACTGCTCCAGCGGTCATGTGACATGTGATGTGGCAACAGCCTCCTGCAGAGCAGATGTGAACTCCAGCCCACTTGCTTAAAACCGGGTATGGAGGAGCCTTGCCAAAAACATCGCTCTTCTCACTGAGGGGATCTTGTTTGGGAGAACACATCATTTCTCTCTCTCTCTCTCTCTCTCTCTCTCTCTCTCTCTCTCTCTCTCTCTCACACACACACACACACACACACACACACACACAAGGCTCTGTTTCCATGTCATCAGCTTATTGCTACTCTTAGAAAGGAACAAATGTTGTTATATTTGATCCAGTTCCGTTACTATCAATGAGTCAGAGCTATGTAAACCACGCTCTTTGGGGTCTTCATTGACTAGTGGAGGTGTCCTAAAGCCAGAAAGGTGAGAACTGCTGCTTTAGGAAGACTAGGTGGGCCTCAGTGTGGGCTGCTTATGACACCCACAGAGTGTCCCATCGGAGCCTCGCTCAGTCCGCATCCTGCAGGCCTGATTTGGGAGATAGTTCTAACCAGAGTAAACTATGGCCACAAGGAGAGTATGAAGAGAGATCCAGGCTCATCCCAGGCCGATGCTTCCATCTGCACCTGACCCGGGAAGCCTGGAATGCACCAAATTGTATAGGTGGGGCGGAGCAAGCTGAGGCCAGGGCCGCCTCTCATCTCCGATCCTGGTGGAGCTGTCTTACCTCCACTCTCGCAGGTCCAGGAGATGTGTCCAAGGTGCATAGTGGGGAGAGGAGCTGGCTGACCCTGGGCTTCCTTACTAGCTGTGATGGCCCCGTTTAGAGCTCAGCGGGGGCGGGGGGGGGGCTCTACCCCTCCTCTGTCCTACATAGCTCACCTGTCCCGATGAAGTAGCACGTCTTGTGCATCTTGCCCTTGAAGAGTTCCAGCCCGATGATGGCATAGATGATGACCATGAAGAGGACGAGCAGGGCGATGTGGAACAGGGGGAGCATGGCCTTGAAGATGGAGTTGAGGACTACCTGAAGGCCTGCGGCAAACAGCAGGGAGGGGGAAAGAGTCATTCGTCTTCATTGCCTTATGGTCTTCCCCATATAAACAGTTGGACCCCCATGTCAGAAGGGGCAAAGGCGGGTTTGGGGGAAGAGACACTGTCACCCACTGGGCACCCCTGACACCAGCCGCAGGGGTCTCAGCACGCGGAAAGCTCGCAGGGCCTTCACGTCCAAGCCGGCTCCTTTGCTGCTCAAGGGGGCCGTGTTGGTTTGAATGATGTTAACTTGTTCCAGAATCACAGTGAAGACCCTGGAGGGGGAAAGAGGCAGAGAAGAAGGACCGGCAGTCAGATGAGCCAGATCCCAGTGCTCTGGGACCTGTGTCCCACCATGTGAAGGACAAGAGGGTACTGAGTAAATGCCGCTCTCCCAGCTGTTAGTGTCAAAGAACTTAATTTAACCCAGGTTTCTGAGGCCAAGTTCAGCTTTGAGCTATTGGTGATGAATGGTACTAAGGACCGAAAGGGAGACTTCAGGTTGAATGCAAGCATGCCATGGGCTCAGTCCCTGGCCCCAAGTCAGAGTACATAACAGGAAGCTGAAGGAGGGCCCCTTGCTCATTTGGTGACCGGCCGAGGGGTGGGGTGGTGGGAAGGGGGAAGGGAGGGAGCTAGTCCTCCTCTAGGCTCTCCCCAGGACTGGCCTCCCTCCCAACACCAGATGTGCTCCTGATCTCCTCCTCCCCGCTTAGAGCTTCGAAGCCCATTCAGCTCTCCCCCAGGACCATCTCCAATGACCCCGAGTTCATTGCAGAACAACGACGCTCCGTGAAACAATGATGCTGCTCTCTGACGCTCTCGTCATCTGCCTGGTTTCCAACCAGAGCACCTTACAAGGACCGCGCCGAGTCTGAGAATGCCTCAGTTCTCCCTGCTGTGGTGAGGGGAGCACTGAAGGACCAGCAGATAAATGATGGCCTTGGGCTGAAGGTTAGCTAGTGTGGTCAATGGTTAACGGGGCCACCTTTGGAGCCGAGGATGCTTCCGTTTGCATCCCGCTCACGGGGTGACATTGCGCAGGCTGCTTGGGTCTCTGTAGCTTAGTCTCTCCATCCATGGGATGGAAGAATGGGAGAGCTGTCAGAGAATGTTATATGTAAAGCACATAGTAAGTCCCCAATACACGCGGCTGTTATCATTAGGTATTGACTGATAAAATGAGAATAGTGTAGGCCACCAAAAATTCATTTCCTGAAATTCTGACACCCCAGTAACTCAGAATGTAACCCTGGACGAAGGGCTATTAAAATGAGATTATCAAGGTGGGCTGTGATTCGATTTGCTGGATATGCTTATTATAGGGGAAATCTGGATACACAGACACACAAGGGTGCATGCTCATAGACAGACCACACACACAAAGACAGAGTGAGGAGGTGGCCACGAACAGCCAAGGGGAGAGACCTGGGGACATCAGGCCTGCCAACACTAGATTTTTTTTGTTTTGTTTTGTTTTTCAAGACAGGGTTTCTCTGTATAGCCCTGGCTGTCCTGGATCTCACTCTGTAGACCAGGCTGGCCTCGAACTCAGAAATCTGCCTGCCTCTGCCTCCCAAGTGCTGGGATTATAGGCGTGCACCACCACCGCCCGGTAACACTAGATTTTGAACTTTTGGACATCTGCAGCAAACCTCCATTGTGTACATCTCCAGCCTGCAGAGTCCATGGCATCCTAGCTCACTAACGCAGGCTACTGGATGTCCATCTTTGTGTATAGTCTAGGTCTGTGGAACCGAGGTACAAGTGGCAAAGGTGACCACTGGAGCCACTCACATGTCCTCTTGCATGTGGCAGGGGAAGATGAGAGAACTTGCCGTGTCTGGGTGGTGATGCGATTTGTGACCTGCAGGCAGGTACTGGGGTCACTGCTTCATTTCCCACCAACAATGACCACAGCCCAGGATGCTTAGGTCTTAGCTTGCCTCTGGGCTGCTGGTAGTGCCTGTGGGCAGAGTCCTTGGGGGCAAATCTGACTCTGGCCCCCAACACACCCCCCAGCTAGCTCTTACCCCAGAAAGACAATGATGAAGTCCAGCACGTTCCAGCCACTGCGCAGGTAAGCATCCTGATGGAACAGGAAGCCATAGGCTATAATCTTCATGGCGGCCTCAATGGAGAAGACGATGAGGAAGAAGTACTCCAGTTTCTCCTGGAGGGGAGAAGGCGGTGGCAAATGTGGTCACACCTTCCCGCCGCACGCTCCCAGGGCCCCCCTTGCTCTAGCCTCGATCTGCCCTCCAGCCACCAGCTCCGGCCACCCCTAGATGCTCCCCCACCCCACTCCCTTCAACAATTCACCCATAAGCCATCCCCTTAACAAGGCCTTCCCTGGCAACCGAGTGCAGTTTAAGCCATTTCCAACCTTTCAGCTCTTCTTGCCAGCTTGGTGTCGTTTTCGTAACATCTGGCTGAAGTGCTTCGGATATACTTTTATTGTGTTCTTTTACTCTTTTTCTCCCCCAGAACATAAACTCTACAACAGGTTGTGATTCCTGCCCATTCTCCCCCTCGCACCCCCCCAGCTTCCAGGACCTTGAATTGGATGGATGGATGGATGGATGGATGGATGGATGGATGGATGGATGGGTTTCTGTCAACTTGACACAAGCTAGGATCATCTGGGGAAAGGGACTCTCAATTAAGTAAGTGCCTGACAGACTGGCTAGTCTTATCAGGCGGTTTTTCTTGACTAACGTGGGAGGACCCAGCCTGCTGTGGGCGGTGCCAACTGTGAGCAGATGTGTAAGACAGTAGGCTGAGCAGGACATGAGGAGCAAGCCAATAAACAGTGCTCCTCATGGCTTCCTGCCTCCAGGATCCCACGCTAAGTGCCTTCGTTGACTTCCTTCAGTGATAGAGTGCGATCTGGGGGTTGTAGGATGAAAGAGAAACCCTTTCTTCTCCAAACCCCTTTTAGTGTTTTCTCACAGGAGTAGAAACTCCGACTAAGACAGATCCCAAGTGGCTTCCACTATGGATATTTTCCCTCTTCCACCATCCAATGGACTAAAGATAAAAAGTAGGGTGGACTTAGCACCCCAAATGACCTTCTCTTGATAATCGGGGTCCTTTGCTCTTGTTCATTTTTTCTGGCATCTTCCTTTTCACACCCACTGCAACTGACTACATGCACCCACTACAGCTACATGCAGGCAGGGGGATGAGGAAACAGAGCACCCTGTATAAGAGAGTGCCCTGTTGGTGAGTGGCCGAGGTTTCACAGCCTCACCCTGAAGACAGCCCTGCTGAGTCTTCCATACCCTGCTCTGTAGCCCGAGCCTCTGGGTCACCCTGAGGCTGTCCAGGTCACCCTTTCCCTACTCAGGGCCCAGGCAAGAGCTATTTCTAACTGAGAAAACAGTTCCCTCCTGGCTGGGCTCCAGGCTGAAATGGCTCCCCTTGCAGCCATCTGTATCCGCCAGCCCTGGTTCCCCAGGCTCCTCCCCGCAATCCCAGCCCCCTGGTGGAGTATCAGGGCTGCACCCTTGCAGCACATGGTTTAACTGGCGCAGAGAACCGTGTTTTTAACAAGAAGGGGTCTGTACTACCTCCCTAGCCCTGTAACCATCCCCCACCAGTACCCATTCCCAGGCAAGCACCTCAGGACTAGAGAGAGCCTCTCCGGGCACCCCCCAGGGGCCCCTTTTATTATGATTCATGCTCCTTAATTGTGGACACAGCCAGATGGGGAAACCTGGCCACCACAGGAATGACTTGGAAGATGTGGAAAGAGAAACAGGCAGATGTGAGTTAGATCTGTTCTTTTTAATCTCACCCCCAACTGCTCCTCAGTTTGTAATCCCAAAGCTTTCTCCTTCCAAAAATATAGTGTTCAATTGGAAGGCACCTCCATACCAGGGCTGTTGCTCGGGCCCAGTTGAGCATCGTTGGGTAGAGGGATTGTGGAACAATTCTTGCTGTTATACGAGAGAGTTGCCAGGGGCAGTCTGTATATCATCCCCACCGAGAGGAATGGGGTGAAGACATTGTGGAGAGTCCCCTGAAAATCAACTGGGTGGTCTTCTCTCTGTGTAGTAAGCATCTAAGAATCAGGCCCATATCTCATGGGGAAGGTACTTGTAAGGAGAGGGAAGTTAAATCAGTGTGTAAATTTTCAGGGTGATTCAACCCCCCGTCACCCAGGGACAGACAGGAGAAGTTTTGTTGAGGGAAGGGAAAACGGGACTCAAAATAGTTGTGGTGCTCATAGGCTGGGCGGCTGGCCACACACACCAGAGAGCTGCCTACACCTGCTCCTGTCTGTCTGTCTATCTCTTGGCCACAGAGCAAGCTTGTAGGGGCTGTGGGTCTCGGGGGGGGGGGACTCACTTGGGATTCATAGCCCATCAGCTCCAAAACCCAACTCTCTCTGTTTACCACTGTGAAACCTAATCCTGGAGTGCACACAACATGACCCTTGCTGTGTAGACACGGACCAGGGATAGTCCCATTCTTGCTTCATAGGGACAGTGTTATCAGTGTTACATTGTGCTGGCCTCACGCCTCTCCAGAGGCCCACAGAGGAACAAGGGCTATTCACTCCCCAGGTAATTATTATTAAGCTTGAGACTAAGCCCCTGGGCACACACTGGCTGGCATCCTGTAATCAAAGTCATAGCCTTTCTATCATTGTGTGTATGGGAGAGCCTGATGTCAATCTCTGATAGCGGGAGACACATGGTGTACATTCTCACTGGCTGTTTCTTTACTCAAGTTCCTCTAGGAACCTCAGTTTCCTTGTGTATAAAACTGAAATGATTCGGTGGATAAGAGCACTGGCTGTTCTTCCAGAGGACCCCAGTTCAATACCCAGTGGCTTATGAACACCTGTAACTCCAGTTGCAGGGGATCTAATGCCCTCTTCTGGCCTCAGTGGTCACTGTACACACATATCTACATGCAGGTTAAACTAACCATACATGTAAAATAAAATAGATAATTTTAAAAACTGATCTAATTGGCCACCCACCTCCAAAGATCTGTCCTGAAAATTAAGTGGCACCCTGTAAGAAGGGGTAGCCCACAGATCGTTGGGTCACAGGTCTTCTACATGCCTGGTTGTTTGTGGAGGGGGTCTTTCTGCTCGCACCATGGCCTCCACAGTCCTTTCTTGCTCTTCACAGAGCTGTTGGGTGGGGCTACATCAGGGCATGGTTCTATTCAATCAGGAACTCAACATGTTTGAGCCTTGAACAGGCTCTTCCTCCTAAGTCCCTGCCTCAGCCAATAGTGTCCATTTTCTCAAGGCAGGGGTCTTTCTGGGCTTGGGTCCCACCAGATCCAGACATTTCTGCTGCTCACACCTGATTCATCCATCTCATCTCCACCGGAGCTGCGTCTGCCTGAGGCACATCCCCCCGCTCACACTCACTGATCTGCAGTCACCTCGCGCCCTTCTGGGCTCCCTTCTCCCCTAGTCCTGCTCTATCTACCCTGGCCACTTCAACTCCTCCTGGCTTCCTACAGCGATGTAACTTATCAGGTGAAACCATAGAGTAGGTGGTTCCTTACGAATGACCCCTCTGACCTTGACTGCTGGCCTCACCATTATGGCCTGCCGAGTGGGATGATTTCAGATTCTCTGGATAACTTAGATTCTGAGCCCTCGCTTACCTATGATCATTGGATTTCTCTGTCTGACTCCCAGGAGAATCTGCCTGGGGGCGTCCTCTGTATTACCTGTGACCCTGCTTGCTTTCCAGTGCCTCTGCTGGATTGCAGCCTCCTAGGACCCATGTCATCTCCCTCTGTGTACTGACCGTAGGAGGACAAGTGTCTTTGACCCCAAGAACAGATGGGAGGGAACACTGCCCGTTAGGAACAGGATTTGGGTAAGATGCTAGGGTCCCTCTTAAGAGGACTTCTCAGGGTGAGTTCTAGGAAGCGGGAAAGACAGGGTTTGAAGATTGCGTACTCCTACAGGCACTGTCCAGTTGGAAGAAGTTTGGGCTCAGGGTTTAGACCCTTGGCTATCCTTCTTCCTGGAATGCTGTTCCTGGGCTCACTGTCCTCTATATGTCTGGCCCCAGCTTATGACTGATCCCTTCTGGGTTACCATCCCTACTTCCTAGCTTCTGTCTAATGACATCACTTTGGTTTTATTTGTTTTGTTTTGTTTTGTTTTGTTTTGTTTTGTTTTGTTTTAAGCAGACTTCAAGACTTAATTTGCCGGCTACCTGTTTATCCACTGAACTGTCCCCTGACACCAATACAGGACTGTTTGCTCTGTTTCCTGCGGTGTCACCTGCATCTGGAAAGGTGCCTGCCACGTGTGTTTTTGGACAGCATCAGGCCCTTCTGCCTAAGAGACAAAGTACGGGCTCGGGTGGGCCTGCAAACGGTTGCTGCCACTGAGGCAAGCTGAGATCAGCAGGTTTTGAGGGCGCTTTGTGAAAAGCCCACAACGACGCTCAGCTTCTAAGTGCACGTGACAACTGTGGGTTTTCAGTCACACAGCACATCCCACATGGCACGAACGAAGTGACGTCACCCGGCAGAGCAGATGGAAGGTATAAGCAACAAACAGGCTCTGATACCAGACTAGGGGAGATAGTCTTTGATCCCGGGTCAGACTCTTTGCCCCTGCCTCCCTGAGCCCTTGGGAAGACTGGGAAGCTGCTTGTGAGGTCGAAACCCGGAGGGCTCCATCGCCAGGTACCAAATGCAGCAGGGCCTTGTCCTCCCACAGAGAGGCCTCAATGGAGCTCTCGGGGCTGCACTTGCTGTGTAAATCTGAGCACAGGCCTTGCGTCTGTGCCATGTTGTGCTAGAGCCAGGGCTGGGCTGAAAGAGCAAGGCTCTCGATGCGTGTCATTTGTGCTGCCTCTGTCCCCATCGCCCAGTGACTCCCACCTAGGCGTGCCTGGGGCTTTGAGGGAAGATGGTGGCAGCTGGCCAGACTCCTCAGCAAAGGGACTTGCCCAGTATCGTCTCCCTGCCTGGGCCACAGGGCCAGCTGTCCCCATCTCTTCCTCCTTTGCCCCACCTGAAGCACCATGGTCTGGGCTGGTCTGCACTCCTGCCTGAGGGCCTTCCGTGTCCCCCATGAAGGGCTCTGGAGTCGCGAGAGTGGAGCTTCCAGGGAGATGCTCAGATGCAGCATCGGGTGTAGAGGGCCCCTTCCTCAGGGAGCTCGCATACGGTCTGCATCACGAAGCTTCTAGGAGCCAGAGGTGCTAGACTCAGGGCTCATTCCCTGGGGCCTGTGTGTTTCAGGAAGGCCAAAGAAATTATTTCATGGGAATTTGGTGCTAGCTAGAACTTAGGCTACGGGTGCAGCTCCTGCTGGGTGTCCCCACACATCTCTTTCCACCCAAGTTCTCCAAGCAGGTACGTAGGGGCAGACCTGATGGGGACAACACAAGATACTTCTATTGTAGTCATGGCTGCCTGTCTCCTGGCTTCACCGTCTTTCTTGCTTCTGGGAGTAGACATCAGGGGTAGCCTACTTATTGTTGAACAAGCCTGTGGCGCGGTACCGTGCATTTGTTTCTTACGGCTCCAGATTCACTCCAGGATGAGAGGTCCATAGGGCGGGGTTCCCAATGGCAAAGTCTGGAGGCTCATTAAAGTGGGGTCCAGTTTTGCTGTGGTTCCTGCCCCAGTAAGAGTACAGAATGTCCATGACCCCTGTGACCTTCGCACTGGAAAAGTCACAACTCAGAACAGACAGGGCGGGTCAGGGGCTCACGATTACCAAGAACAATTGCAGTCAGTGCTTTCCGTACTCCAGGCTCAAGGGAGGCATGGCATGGGCTCAGAACTCAAATGGAGGTTCCCAAAAGAGCTCACAGGGAGAGAAGACAGTGTGAACTGGGGCTGGGTCTTGATGCAGTCGCCATATTTCCTGTTTCTTATATGAGATGAAGCAAGATATAGTCTTGGTTCCACTCAGTAAGAAGAGAGGCAAAGAGAGGTTCTGCTGGGGACCCTGGGCTTTTGCCTACCCCCACCCCCGTTCCTTGCCAACACTTCTCTGGTGAGCCGGCCTGCTGGGCTGCTGCTCAGCCACCCTGTCCACTGGTATCTGGTCCTGGAATCTCCCTAACCCCTTCCTCTGGAGGCTATGGACAATGACCAGTGGAGAGATGAGGGAAGGTGCTATATTTATCCAGATGAACCCTCGCTCAAATGGTCATGGCCTGGATGGGTCACTCGTGTCAGCCTACATGGGAGGGTGGGTCTTCATCCTCCTCCACACTAGCTTCTCCAGGTCAAGTGGGCAAACGTGTTGGGACCCTGTAGCTATGGAGACAGGGCTGAGTGACAGGAGGGGAGGTGGGGAAAGAAAGCATCAGGCCTAACCTAGAAGGGCTGGGGACAGGGCTGTCTTGGGTAAAGACAGTAAAGAGAATAACAATGGGGCCTGTCAAGCAGCACTCACATGCCAGGACCTGTTCTAAGCGCGCGCGCGCGCGCACACACACACACACACACACACACACACACACGAACACACACACACACACACACACACACACACGAACACACACACATGAACACACACACATACATGAACACACACACATGAACACACACCCATGAACACACACACACATACACACACACACACACACACACACACACACACGAACACACACATGAACACACACACACACACACACACACACACACGAACACACACACACATGAACACACACACACATGAACACACACACACATGAACACACACACACACGAACACGAACACATACACACACACACACACACACACGAACACGAACACATACACACACACACACACACACACGAACACACACACATGAACACACATGAACACACACGAACACACACATATGAACACACACACATGAACACACACACACACACACACACACACACACACCAGATCTTCTGTAATGGAAGCCCTGCGCAGTAAGTGCCCTCACACACTGCAGACAAGTAAGCCAAAGTGCAGAGAGGGGTGCACAGCTTTCTAGAATCCCACAGCCAAGTCGCAGAGCTGAAACGTGTGTGCAAAGAGGCTAAGTGGGGACCTCACAGTCTCAACCACAGTGCCGCAGTGCAGAGGGAGAGGCACATGCATGCATGTGTTGGATCCTGCCCACAACTGTACGTTGTCCCTGCAGGCCTGGGCACAGCATGACTTTGGCTGAGAGCTCTCGGGGCTGGAAGGGCAGAGGAGGGAAGGAATGAACGCTTATTGCATAACACCTATGTACTCACCAGGCTGTGTGTGAGGTCACTTCACGAGCCCTAACAGTTCTGAAAGGGGAGGTACCGGTCCCTGCCCACAGGAGGGGCAGTGGAAACTGAGTTTAAGGACGCGCTAACAAAGGTGCAGGCTTGTCTGACTTGAAAGCTCTTTGGTTTCCCCTAGTGTCCCGGAAAGACAGCAGAGCGTGGCACATACCAGGGCCTCTCCCAATGCTTTAATGTTCAGCCCATCTGGTGCGTTGGTGGGAGGGAGACAGACTGGGCAGGGAACAGAGTGCCCAGAAAGGGACCTGAGCCCTTACCGCGGAGAGAGGGAAAGCTCTGTTTTATTTTCTCTATTCCTTATTGGGAGCTCTCTTATACAGCAGCATTAGGAGCTTGGTGTATAAGGTCCCTCTGTCCCTCAGAGTGTGTGACCCAGCCAAGGAACCCGGTCACTAGATTTACAGACTGTTCTAGAACAACCTGGTTCTGACCCTCCGAAAGCAAAGGCAGAGCAGGGCCCTGCCGAAGGCCCAGCTCCCCCAGCGGGTGAAGCAGAGTGGGCCACTGGCTGCAGGCATCAGCAGGACATTCTGGGCCCTATAAAAAGACAAATGCCCCGGCTGCCAGAGGCTTAGCCTCCAGCCTGCGGAGGACGCTGGGTGGCAGGCAACCTGAACCCCAGGCATGTGGCAGAGGCCGGGAGTGTCCTATAACGGCATAGCGCCGGCTGCTCTGGAGCCGAGAAGGGATTGAATGGGTGGCAGTCTGGAGAGTAACTCACAGTGATGTGTAGGAGGCAGTATTTCCTATGATTGTTAGGAAAAACCATCCACAACTTAGAAGCAGGGTGCCGGACCATTGTAATGTCAAGGTGGGATTTTACTAATTTTTAACATTTATTATTTTGTTTGTTTAGTTTGTTAGTTATTGGAGGAAGGTGAGTGTGTCATTGTATGAGTGTAGGGGCCAAAGGACAACTTGTGGGAATTGATCCTCCTTTCACCATCTGGGTCCTGGGCATCTGACTCGGGCCTCAGGCCCGGCAGCAGGCACCTCACCCACTGAGCCGTCTGGCCAGACCCACATGGAATATTTTATAAGTTAACTGTTTAAGGCAGGGTATCTCAACCTCAGTCCTGACTGACAGTGGAGTCAGATAATTATGTCTGACCTGTACCATGCGTACATGTATACCCGTACATACGTCTGTTCCTCTACTCCACGGTTCTAGACATTGCAAATGTCCCTTGATGGGTGGGTACGCTCCTTTGTCCCTCCTTTGGTAACCACTGCCTTGAAGGGTGTTTTCAAGTTTCATTATCACTAATGGGTTCGGTAGAGATGGGCTATGTAGACCTAGCCCCAGGGGTTAGCTTTCTTGCCCGTAGGCTGTGTATACGCCACTGGTCCTGTTGAGTCCTTTCTCCCTGTCGTTGACCCTCTTCCTCCAGTTCTCTATGAACAGCCTCACCCTCCTGCTCATTCTCACGAGTGGGTTCACTGCTGGCACATCCTCTTTCTCTGTCTTAATCAGTTACAGCTCACTCTGTGAGCGTCATACTTTGACATGGAATTGCCTTGAAAGAAGGAATTACAGCAAAAGCAATCTGTTTATAATTGGTAATGAGGGACTCTGATCATCGTGGATGGTTCTCATGGGTCCCCTAAGGTCAGCCAAAACTACAGCATGGCCCTCCTGAAAAGTGCCTTTGACGTCAGACCAGGAGCAGCCCCCTTTTAAAGCTTGGGTTTGGGGCAAGACTGGAGAGTTTGGGGCTGTGCCAGCCAAAGCCCCCACCCCTATCCTGTGCCAAGGCACAGAAGGTTCTCTCCTGGGCTAGTCAGTCCTGGAAGCTAGACCGGCCACTCCAAGCATCCCCTGGCTGGAGCAGTAGTTTCACAGTGAGGAGAAGCAGGATTACGGTGAGAGACCAGAGCTCTGGTCGCTTCCTCCGCTGCCCTCTCTCTTCCAGTGCTAACTGGTCTGCAAAGGCATGGTCTGGAGCCAGCCGGGACAGGTGGTGACTTAGCCTCTTTGTATCTGCCCGGTAGGCGCCTGAGGTGATGTTAACTGGGAAATGGACTGTACTGTATAGAGTGGAGCCTTCCACAAACACTCAGTGTTGCTGTTGCCCTTGATGATGATGGAGAGCTAGAAGGCCAGTTGGATACACTGGGGCCTCAAAGAGAGATGAAGAGCTAAAGCAAACAGGTACAGATTTATTTCCCCCAGTTCCAGGGATCGAACCTAAGACCTTATGGATGCTAGTCAAGCATATTTTCATTGAACTACATTCCCTCAAAGGAAAGAAGTATTTTTTTTTTATCTGACATAATCATTTGGCACAGCCACTGGGG